>JAUZTG010000020.1:1200000-1800000 GCA_030734395.1 Sarocladium kiliense | reverse complement strand
CGAAGGTGGATCAAGCAGAGCTCCATCCAGGCGTTTTAGCCAGGGCAAGTCTGGATCAAGTTTCGATTGAGCGGGAAGCCATACAGGAGGAGGGGTGACGAGAGATATGTCCAAGGTTGGGTCGGATGGCGAGTGAGGCTCTACGATATAGCAAGCCGGTTCGCCTCTCAAGCGTGCAGAGCCATCAATGATAGGAGCGACCTCCAGTGGTTCCAGGTGAGGCGCCCCTGGCATTGCGTGTATAGTGGACTCTGAACATCCACCAGACAGTTTTGAACAAAGCGATACAGAGGAAGATGATCTGGAGGGGAGAGAGGGAGAACTGGACGAATGAGACATCGTAGCCATAGAAAATGTGCACTTGCGCTACTGAGATGGAGCGCGGTGAAGGGAAAGGGGAGGGAGCAAGGACAGAGAATGAGCAACGGTTTGAGGTGACAAGACGCAAGTAAAGCATGAAGTCAACGTCAGAGCGTCTTTCAAGACAGAAGCTGACGCAAAGTTCACGTATAGTCACGAGACTACTTTGAGGCTGACGGATAACAGACCAAAACTCAGAACAGCAGCAGTTGAAGCCGAGAAACTGCTGAATTGAGCAGAAAGACTGAGGTGCGGAGGAACCGACTATGTCAGCATGTTTGAAATTGTCATTCAGGGTACGCAGACTTACAGGAATAGAATCAACAAGTCTCACAGGGCCTGTATTCGGACGAAAACATGATGTCAGTGATTAGTAGGCAGCTTTGGTGCGGTCAAACTTACAAGGTAGACAAATAGAGCAAAGGCTGAGCTTGAAGGCACGGCACCAGGTCAGGAGTAATTCTCTCGGGCGCATGTGCAGAGCATACCTACCAAAAAGAAGCGAGATGTTTCTTTTCGTAATTTGACGTTGATTGCTTAGAGCACGACGAGCCCGCGAGATCGAATCGGAAAGACAAAGGCTGGAGAGGCAGGCAGCGAGTCCTCAAGTATAGTAGAGTAACAGAGACTGTGAACTAAGAGACTCTGCGAGGCTACAACAAGTCAGAGACAAGAACAGAATAATGACAGTGACTCTTTCAGGGAAGGCAAAGGCTCAGGATGGCTGAGCCATCTGAGACAACGCCCTTTGGACGTATTGAATGCCGTAAAGAGTTGGAAGCTTACCAGCGCAAATACTTTGGGCTCTTTCTGGGGGTTGCCGTGGGTACAGAAGGAGGAGGAACGAGAAGTTGGAAAAGGTAATACTAAAGGCTTATTCGGCACTTAGAGGAAGTATAAAGAGAGTTAAGTTGACAAATGGTTAACACTGATCAGGTATCGGTTGAAGAAATTCATGGATGATGAAAGAAAGAGAAGAATATCTCCGTGGGAGACGGCTGGACATCATTCTGTATAAGTTGGAGGGAATAGAGACAACCCGACCCGTCTACTGGTTACCTCTTCCTGTCTTCTTGCTCTCCCTCCCGTCCTCGATGTGATCTCCCCCTCTGCTCCTCAAAGCAAACATTCCACATCACCCGCGCGCAAGTCTAGTCTGGTCCATGATGCATCCTCCCGTCAGCTGAGACGATAAGAACATCCATGGCCGAGCCAAAGGCAGGGCTACAGGGGCGTATGTCTTTTGTTAAGTCCGGAGTGCTCGTCACATAGGACAGAGCGACGGGATCGGGTCAGAGAAGCAAACACCCGAGACAAAGAGACAGGAATTCCTTGGCTGATGGTGTGGAAAGATTGGTCATCTCCTGCAAGTATGCGGGATACGGGTCGAGGAGGGGATGTTGTGGTGAGAATTGGTTGGCTGGACAGGTGTAGCAAACAAACAGTCGACAATCGTCATGGCTTGCCTGCTTGCAAGCCGACTGAAAATGCAGGCCGGGACTCAGGTGGCGAGGAGGGCCGTCTGACGTTGCATGATGTGATTGCTACATCGTGCGAAGTCCCCAACTCATTTTGCTGGTCTTTGTGTCGATTCGCACGGTCTTGGGGTGTAAAAGATGCAAATGAGCTGCACCTAGTCCATGTCGTGTCACCGTGGGGGTGAATGCGTAGGTCGACAGACTGATGCGAAGGTATTCAGTAAGCTAGGTAGGATAAAACCCCGCATCAAGACCGAATGGCATGAGACAACTCTCCTGGAGTACTTTATGTTTCACAGCTTGATGCACAGTTCAGCAATTGTGACGAAGAGGGAGGTTGTGAGTGAAAGAGGGTGAGAGGGCACCAGTCGATGAAGATGAGGCGGTGGACCATGCAAGCAGCCGTCCGCGGCCAGCAAACCAACCTGCTCGCCTGCAATTCCCCTCGCTACACCGCCACAGACGAGACTTTTCATGTGACTCAGGCTGTCTTCCCGATAGACAAGTCCAGAAAGGGCACGCCCGAGACGGGAATCATTTGCCTTCCCGAGACCTTCGAGCCCAATCGTTGTCCAGTGCTCTCTGACAGGAGTAACAGTCGCGTAGAGTAGGCAAGGCGAGACGAAGGAGAAAAGTGGCAAGGCAGTCTAGGGTCCGGTCTGATGATTCACTTCTGGCGGATGCATGCGTTAGACTGTGAAATTGGACAAGTCAGATAGGACAAGACAGAGACTTGCATAGGCGGCGTGCAGGTGAGTGTTGGTGTTGTGGGGAGGTAGCTGGAAATTGTCTGGCTGGAGTGATCAGCCACCGAATGCAGAGTCTGTCCGCATGTGCGCAAAGACCAGGTTTACGGGAGACCAGGAGATGTTTTGCGTGAAGAGGGCGTGAGGGATGGGGGAGCGTCGATGCGGTGATGGTGGGAGGTTGCTGATGATCGTAAACCCGTATTCGAACCTGGCGAGACTTGAGTGCTGGATCTGCGGGATATGGCGCCTACTTTTGGTCGATGACAAGGATTGGATGATTCAGTGACACCGTCTTCCAGGTGAAGGGAGCTGTTCACATGCGAGCGCGAATGTGAGTTCTGTGCAGCACCGGAGTGTATGGCCTTCTTCGGTTGCGGCTCATGGGGGGCCCGTCGATCTGGCTGCTGCTCTTCGCAGTGGGTTCATTCATCGAATAACAAGTGCTGTAGACTTCATGTGGAACTACTTTATATGCGTTGAGCTGAAAGCTGAGGGCATCGGCAATTTCACATCTCGCTGGGGTTTCCGAAGGGGTATTCGGTGTGTTGAGCTCTAGGTAGTTCGAAGAGCGGTTGTTCTCACTTTCGATATGGGCCTTACGACCTTACGACCCAAATTCTCCACGTCCGTCTCTAGAGCATTGTTCGGAAGCACAATCGTGGCACCAAATCTTTGAACCAAAAGCGAAATGGCTGATTTGCTTCGTTCTTAGGTATGGAATTGGTATGCGTTATGATTCTGTGATCGAATTGCACAGGCGTTATGGCTTCACCTCTCCAGGGTAAGGGACCATAAGGTACATGGTCCCGTGGCAACACGGATCGCACAGCTGATCGCCAGGCCGTGGGATTTGGAATACAACCTATAAGAGTGCATTGACTGTGTATCTCACGGTAATTCGACCTTGGTTTTGCAGGTGAGGCAAAGCTGCATGTTTTCTCTTGAAATTGCCTGATATACCTTGGCTTCGTGATGGAGCTTCATCGCTAAGTACCTTATCCTTTAGGAGAACTCACCTTAAAGTCTTAAACCACGTGGGCTTGTGGTGCCAAAATTACTTTGGATGCTATGTCCTGAACTATCCCTGACCTTGAATAATTTTTTCTGCGTGACTCCTGTGACGAGCATGACTTAGCCTGGAGACGGTCGTTCACTGATGTCGATGCATCCTACTCATTGCCAAGTGGGTGCAGGCTGCGCCTCGTTACCCATCTGCCTCTCCCTACGCAGCGAACCTTTGCCCAATTCCAGACACAAGACAGCCACACCTTTAAGCACTCAGCGTGCGTCTCAGTCATTTGCCTGAATGCCTTGAATTATCCCTTTCGAAGATGCTCTGTAGCGCCTGCGAGAACGTGGTTTCCCATGTCGCTCAGACCAAGAAGCTTTACGACAAAGACCGCTATGTGGAATTGCCCCAAGGGCGACAGAGGCACCCACATCATTTGCAACCAAGCAGCCTTTTCCACGCAGTTGCAAGTGGCTGTTATGTCTGCAACGTCCTTTGGGACCGACTGGATCCCTCTGACTGGGGCAAGATAAAGGAGCATGCCGATGCGGAAGGCAATGGTCAGCTCCGAGGCAATGAGGAGATTCCAGATAACTTTCGGACAACATCATTCACAGTTCACCATTGGAGCGAGGGCACGGGATCCCTTGGATCTTCGAATCCCGTGTGCGACTTCGATATTTTGTACCATGGGGTAGATGGCTCTTGGGATGAGCCGTTCCCTAGTACTTGCTGGTTTGCAGCTCAAGCTTTCAATGAAGGTGCGAAAATTCGACCTGGCCCAGCCTTCCTGCAAAGGCCGCCCTCATCTCTGTTTCAATAGTTAACGCTCATCAAGAACCACAGACATTGGCTGATCTCCCTGCCAGGACTGACTCAGCTCCAAGCATGGCTATCGCCCAACAATGGATCAAGACCTGCCGAGATACACATGAGGAGTGTGGGAAGACAGGATCATCGTCCTCGCAATGGTACCCAGGCCGCCTCTTGGACTGTGAGCCTCTGCCAGACAGCTCTCAGCTTCGTCTGATCGAGACTGAGGTTACGCGCCCTGATGGACCTTACATGACCTTAAGCCATCGATGGGGAGATGCCGCTTCGCATAAGACCATACGGCTAACCGTGAAGAACCGAGATAGCTTTCTCAAAGGTATCCGCATTGATTCGCTACCTCAGCTCTATCAGGACGCTGTTCAAACTGTTCGCTCCCTTGGAGTCAAGTACCTGTGGATTGACTCACTATGTATTATCCAAGAGGGCGACGACATGGCAGACTGGCAAAGCCAAGTCTCAAAGATGGGGGACATATACCGCAAGTCTTTATGTACCATTTCGGCGCTGGATGCTTCTAATAGCAGTCAGACAATGTTCGCCGCGCGTGATCCGTCGAAGGTGACTCCGCCAGTCGCACGCGTAGGAAGCAACGAATTCTACTATATCGCCTACAAGTACTTCTGGGACCAAGTTAACAGTGCGGACTTGAACAAGCGCGCTTGGGTATATCAAGAGCGGCTACTGTCACCTCGTACGCTACACTTCGGTCGTCAGTACCTGCTGTGGGAGTGTAAAGAAATCGAAGCGGTCGACATATACCCCTTAGGCATATCAGATGGCCATATATTGGGACCATGGGGTGCATGGGCCTTTAAAACCACACTTGCGGAACGCCATAGCGAATATCCAGGCGTAGATTATCCGCGACTGTGGTGGCCCACGATCGTGCGGGACTTCTCAACTTGCCTCCTGACATATAATCGGGATAAGCTTCCTGCGTTGTCCGCAATCGCAAAGGTCTGTCGGTCGGCATTTCATGATCGATACATTGCAGGCCTGTGGAGATCAGATCTCGAGAGGCAGCTCACATGGAAGTGCCGTGTCCTTGATGCCGACCAGTCTGGGGGTGACGCGGGGGAAGAAGCAGAGTATCGTTGCCCTACCTGGTCCTGGGCCAGCGTTAACGGCACAATAGACCTCCCTTCGTACGTACCACACGATAATGACAAGGCTGTGATGGAAGTGACGGACCTTCACCTCGACCATGTTACCACAGACGACACCGGTGCGGTCAAGGGTGGCTGGATCCAGCTTCGCGGCGTCCTTTACCCCTGCAAGATTCTTCAATGCTGCTGCGAGGACACCAACAAGGCGAATAATTGGCACTGGGGTTTTCTTGTCAAAGCGAAGAGGCTCTTCTATGAACGTTGTAGCTCCAGCGACGACGTTGTCGAGGCTTTGCGTGACATTCGACTCGATGCTGTCCCCGACGATCTTACCAGAGATATATATTGCATGCAGGTCATCTCTGATCACGAAGGAACGTCGGCAAGCTTTTTGTTGCTCGAAGTAGTCAATGGTGCGCTTGGGGTGTTCAAAAGGATTGGTGTAGCTGAGGTGTCGGATGAACAGGCGATCATCACGGCCGAGCCTCGTTGCTCGCCCGATGAGAATTCCGCGTCAAACCTCCCCTGTGAGAAGTTTGAAGATGGCTTCTACTACATTCGTGTAGTATAGTGCTCCTAGCCCCATCAAGCGCTCTCTGCGAAGGGTCAAGATGGCATTAATGGGCAATGCTCCTGTCCACCATATGTAGGCAATTCCTCTTCTTGCCCAAACGGGCCAGGATAGTCAATTGAAGCTAGTCCAAACAATAGTGTCCTATGCTTTGTGATGTACCGAAGAACCTGAAAACCTTTGCTTCCCGAGATGGCCGCTTTGGCTACTATTCATTTAACTATCAAGATTCCCTACGAATGCAGGATACCTATATGCTTTCTAGAGCGGTGCTGAGAAGAGCACGCCATCTCGTGGCTGTCTTCTTGCCATCGACATCATCCAAGTTCTGACACAATCGACCCTCCCCACCATCCGGGAACACGTAGATACCCCCAAAAGAATCGACGTCCTGGGATCCCTCAAAAGGTGTCCATGGCATCTTTCCGTGAGAGAAGTCAAGCCAGGCCGCTTGGATCTGTGACACCGCAGTTCGCCAGTTCTCCAGGTGCTCGGTTGGAACTTGATCCTCCGCTGGGTTGAAGAGCATGATGTCGTTGATGCCGTGGTTGGCCCTCTTGTAGCTCAGCGGCCAGTTCTTGTACGGGTTCGTAGCCTGGATTTCGTAGAGAAGCACAGGTGCCGCGCCCGCGGTCTTGCCGTGCGTCTTCTGATGCTTCTTGATAACCGCTGCCGAGTACAACGGTGGGACACGGAATGCAACATCTGCCATCAGACCTGCCAGATCTTCAAAAGAGTCCAGCGACGGCTTTTCTCGGCTCAAATCGTAGGCTTGAGAAACTGCAGGGACGGAGAAGGGGCTGTCGCTCGAGTCCAGCTGAGGGATCATGGCGCTACCTGCGAGTACGTCCTGCGCCATGGGCAGGATCTGTGCCTCTGGCCGGGGTGGATGTGGCAGAGGCTTCGACATGTCCGACAACAGCAGTAATGTGAGATCTCGCTCATACTCTGTTGCGCCAATCATCAAGTTCGGCAAGGTCTCGCCGGTCTGACTCAACTTCTCCAGTGTTGGCTTGAGACCTGCCTCGGGGACCCATTCGCCATCAACAAGTGGGCTGTAAAGCGACGGCGGTGATGCTGGAAGGAGCTGATCCAGTGGAAGATCTACCAATGAGTCAAGCAGACCCGAATCGTCAGCCTTCAAGCCCGGAATGTGTGCTATGACATATTCGAAGCGTTCTTGATGCCACAGCAATGGCCGCGACGCGATGCCGACGGATGTTCCGCTGGACAGAATCGCGCTATGGAACTTTCGGTTAGGGAAATTGACCTGGAAATGACACGAGGCACCTCCGGCGCTGGTTCCGTGGATTGTGATCCGATCAGGTGCCCCTCCAAAACCATTGATGAACTGAGAGACCCATTCAAGCGCCTGTCTCTGATCATGAAGTCCGTAGTTTCCAACCGCTTCACCAAGCGCACGGCTTCGCTCAGCTAACCTTTCCGAAGTGAGAAACCCAAGAAGCCCCACGCGGTAATTGATGGTGACTACCACGACAGGTTGTTCTCGTGCCAGACTTGCCCGGACCAGGTTGGTGGCGTCGTAGACTTCGCGCCCGGAAAGTTGTATTGACTGGCTGCCGCCCATGAAGGCGCCGCCATGGATGAAGACCAAGACGGGGACGGTTTGGCCAGATTCAAGCACCTTGCGCGGTGCAGTGATGGCAAGGTTCAGGCAATTGAACTCATGCTGAGTAGGCTTCTGTAAAGTAGGATACCCACTGGGAGGGGGTGCCGTCCAATACGGAGGGTAAGGAAGGATCAATTGAGGGCATTCGGGTCTGAAGGCATTGAGTTAGTCAATTGCTCTTCGGCTCTGCAGGACAATATTTTGGCTATGCGAACTTACCCTGCTTGACGAGCATCAAAAGGCTGCGAAGGCAACTGTCCCCCTCTGACGATGCTCTGGCGGAAGCGACCAGGTATCGACGCGAACGGGATCCCACGAAACTGGACAACATCGTCGTCTCTGGCGAAGCCGATGATGTTGCCCAGCTCAGGGTGGTTGAGGGTGTAGTCTGACACAGTCATTCTTGCTTACACGTCGCTGGTCGCGAAGAAAGACAATTATGGCTCTTTCGTCTCTGCGAAGCGAGATTCTGTGCTTGATCCTGCAACAACCTTGCCAAGAGGGAAATTAGCCGCGTGAAGTTTCTCGTCTTATACGACCAAAGAACGAAATGTCCCTCAAAGCCTCGGAGTCTCTCACGAACCCGTTGCCGACACAGATCTCTCTTCGCTGGAACCTTCTTAAGATCCAACAGACATCAAGAAACCACCACTCAAAGCATCAGGAGTCTCCTCGCATCTAGATCATCCCCATGCTGAGTCTCAATGCCGCGTGGTAGTGGGCGCTGTACTTGGCCGCATTGGGAATATCCCCGTCTCCTCTCGGCAGCGCATAGCGGGAACATTTCCTCCACCTCACATGGGCCTGGAGTCGCGGCTTTTGGCCCAAAAAGAAATAGGACGATCCAGCAGAATACCGCCCCACGATCCTGTCTATAGCGTGGTAGCGTGTCCTGGGGGGTGGTCTCGGCATTGGGGATCCGTGGGGAGGGATGGCTAGACTGCGCAAATTGAGACGTCAATTGCTTCCTAGTCTTGTCTTGCATCGTCTGATCCTGTCAAGTCTTCCAATTCCCCAACTCTTCAGCCCCGGGAAGGTCACTCCAGGTTCCCCATCTTCCCCCAAGGAACCTCCATGTCTCCGCGCCAGCCCCAGGCCCAGGGTTCAATTTTGGAGCCGGGGTATGTATATAACCTCTCATCGAGCCCATTATTTCGAGTTCCGTGATCCTGGGCCAAGCGGCACTCAAGACGTGGGGACTTGCAGCATCTCTCTGGATCACTTGACTCAGAATTGGCAACATCACAACTACCTTCTCTGTTTCCTTCATCGTCAAACATCTCTCATCGGCAACCGTCTTGGCCTTCACCATGACTGCCGACCATCATCATGCCTCGCCGCGAACCAATTCGCTGGCAAACTTCTTTCGTAGTCCAAAGCTGGTCTACTCCAGTAAGTGATTCTTATCACCCCTTTGACTCCAATCTTGTCACCTAACAACAACTGTTAGCCTTCCTCATGGCCATGGCCTTCTTCACCTTCGGCTACGACGGTGCCATCGGCAGCGGTATCCTCGCCATGGTGCCCTTCATCAACCAAGTCTCCCACAGCCACCTCCCCAATGGCATGCCATACCTCACCTCAACCGATATCTCCATCATGACCGCTCTTCCTGTTACCGGCTGTGTCCTCGGTTTGCCACTAGCTGCCAAATTTGCGGACAAGTACGGCCGCAAGAAGATGATCCTTGTTGGCTGCGTCTTCAGTGCTGTTGGAAGCGCTATCCAGACTGCTGCTTTCGGTATTCCAGAAATTGTTGTCGGTCGTTGGATTGCCAGTAAGTTTTGACCCTCGAATCACAAGTCATCCTCTCCGTACTCATGCCAACTCCTTCTAGATGTTGCCATCTGGCTCTTCATTGTCCTCGGCTCAACGTACATGGCCGAGATCGCACCCGAGAACGTCCGTGGCGCCATCGTTGGAACCTCCATCGTCCTCATCAACACGGCAGCCGTCGTCGCCAGCGGTGTCAACTGGTCCATGAGCACCGAAATGTCTCCCATGTCTTTCCGCCTCCCCCTTGGCCTCGGCATCCTCTTCCCCGTCATTCTCTTCATCGGTCTGTTCTTCATCGACGATTCACCAACCTGGTACCTTACCAAGTCCCGCGACAATGACGCCCTCAAATCTCTCAGGAGCGTTCGCAGCGGCTACCCTGAGGCGGAGATCCTGGCTGAATTCGCGGCTCTGAAGGCTCAAGCATCTATTCGCGAGGACGACTCTAAGATTCCCTGGGTTGACATCTTCCGCGGAACCAACCTCCGCCGAACTCTCCTGGCTATGTCAATTGGCAACATGCAGCAGCTCTCTGGTATCGCATTTGCGACTAACTACGCAACCATCTTCCTCGCCACCGTCAGCGGCGACGTCTCCCCCTTCCTCCTAACCATGGTCGGCGCTATCCTCGCGTTAGCCGGCGCAGTGACCGGTATCTACCTCGTTGATAGACTCGGTCGCCGAACCCTCGCCCTCAGCACCTTCACCATGGTCTTCTGCATCGATCTTGTTGTCGGCGTCCTTGGTTTCATGAACTACGCAGGAAACCCCAGCATCGCTAAGGCTATTGCGAGCATGTGCATGCTCTTTTCATTCTTCTTCGCGGCTGGATTCGGACCTCTTACTTATGTCGTCTCATCGGAGATCCCGACAGCTCGTCTTCGCAACAAGACCAGTTCCTTCTCCTTCTTGACGCTGGCTGCTTTCTCTACTGTTGTCATTTACGTGCTGCCGTACATATCTCAGCCTGATGCGTAAGTTCAACTGCTCCTTTACTCCTCCTCCTTCGAGCGGTCTGCTCTATCTCCTGTATCCCACGACTAACGAAACGATTCCTTGCAGAGGTAACCTTGGCCCAAAGACCTACCTCGTCTTCGCCGGTTGGATGGCTGGATGTATCACCCTCACGTACCTGTACCTTCCGGAGACCAAGGGCAGGACTCCTGCTGAGCTGGACGCCATGTTCGAAGCTCGTGTGCCCGCCCGCAAGTTTAAAGGTAAGTGCTTCTAGCATCCCCGACGCATGCAATCCTCTGTATTATGATGAACAATCTCTCTGACACCATTCTCTTCAACTAGACTATCAGTGCAACCTGTCAATGGAGAGCTATATGAATGAGGAAAAGATAGAGACGGAGATCGCCCATCACGATACGAAGGTGTAAAATTGCCATAGACTTTCAGCGTGAACTGGGGCGACGCCGTGTGGTGTGGCTAGATACAGATACTCAGGACCTCGATTCACTCGGATCCAATTGAACAAGTGCTTTGAGCCTACTTGATATACATCATTTTGTTCCGCACAATACAAAACCCTTTCATCCCGTCAGGCACATCAATCCCAAAATGGTACCGTTGTATAACCAGCATAAGAACAGACAACTGAATAACAAAAGGCGGCATAACCAATTCCCCAATGCAAGTACCCAAAGATGCTCACATGGGATGCAGATGCAGACTTGCCCACGACATGACGATATCGGTAGCAGCACTGACCACAATGTGCGAGAGTAGAATCTCAATCCTCATTTCGGAACAGCCAGTCCTCAAATACTTCCGCTTTCAGGCTATATGCTACCTCGTCCTTGTCAGTTTGCCACCTTGAAGAACAGATCTCAAAGCTCGGATGATCTGATGGCTTCATTGCGAGCGCCTGGGCTCTCTTCGCCTCTGGCGTATCGTTGCCCTCACAGATGAGTCTGGCCTCATACGATCGTTGCGCAAAAACGCTTGCTCTCGCCTGATCACCGTGCGCGACACTGATCTGAAATGCATCGTAGTAGAGCCTCGCAACAAGCGCGCCAGGGTAGCCTTGGTACTCCGTCTTGAGAAGCGACAGCAATGTCTGACACTCCCGAAGACTATCTTCTGGTGCATTTACCATGCGCATGGCATCCCCAATCCGTTCGTCGATCTTTTCGATGAGCAAACGCTGAGCGTTGCTCACTCGAAGCTCGGTCGATGGAAGGGAACAGACCTTACAGGTGCATTGAAAGCCGAAGCTCTTCTCCAGGAAACTCTGTCGAGTCGGAGATGGACCACCTGGGCAATAAGATATGGTGATCTCTTCACCGCTGGTTATTTCCCGTATAGCATGTATTGTTTCATGCTTCTCGGCGCTGTTCCAGGTGTTTTGGCTATTGGGCAAGCAGCTGTGGTTGATGAGACATGCTGTGGGATAGACGCCAGCGACAGCAATTCCGGGACCGCATGGCAGGGCGTTGGTCTTGAAGATGCCACTAAAGGGGCGTTTTCCCGGGAAATTATTGCGAAGGGAAAGAAATTGGCGTTGCTCTATCTTGGGTAGCCGTTTGAGTGCTGACGCTAGATACGCTTCCAGGGCCTCACCTGGCATCGGCTTGGCTAATAGCAGAGGCTTTTCGCAAAGGATTCTAGTGCCCTGAGATATGTGACGTCGGGCTATGAGTCCCTTTCCCTTTCCTGGGATGTTCTTGACTTCGAACACAGGGCTGCTAGGATCGAAGATGGAGGGGTTATGAGCGATGCTTGGAACCTTACCAAGAGATATTTCGGTTTGGTCAGGCTGTTGCGCAGTTGGATTAGACCCTAGAGTTTAAATTTGTGTAGAGTATGTGACAAACCTGTTCATAGTTTCTGATCGACTCATTCACTTCTGCCCAGTTGTAGTGGCCATGCGTGTCCAGGCATTCGTTCCAGTAGCGGACTCGAGATCCGAAATACAGTGTGGCAAGCTGGGTCACGGTATCGATGTACTTTTCAGACGAGTAACAGCCACCAGAGACCTTTGAACTGAAACGCAGGAGCTTTTGGCCTTCCAGGGGGAGTTTGGGGTGTTCTCCCACTTTGAAGAGAATGTAGTTTGGGCGATGCTCGACGTTCTCATCGTCCTTGAAGTGTTCCTTGATGGCTGCGATGAAACGAGACCATTGTCCTCTGTCGAATACTCCCCGCGTCAGGAGAGGTACCATGTCGAAGCCAGCGTTGACATCCATCGTGTATTGCACGAGCGTCCAGCGACTGTGACGAGGCTACAGCAATAGGTGGGAGATCCCAAAAAGACAGCCACGTTGGACAAGGAGTTTGCTATCCTGCCCTGGAACACTCTCAAGGAGGGAGATGCCTTATGAAGCACGCGGATGCCTAACTGCGGGGTCAGGCTGTGCTTGTGTAACAATGCAATCCGGTGACGCTGGTGGTGATGGTGACACCACGACCCCTGGTGGTCGATCAAGAAACCACATCCGAGCCGAAAACGTAAATCCCGGAATTCAGGTAGCACACAGCTCCCAAAGACGCCCGCAGATGTCAGCCTAGTTACCGTATCTTTCTCTCAATTCCAAAGGGCGCACCTGATGCGGCCAATCTTTCCGCGAGGGACAGTCATGGCGTCAATCGAGTAACGCAACAGCCAGTCTAACGGGATCCCAATTCAGCCTAGACTTGTGACATCTACTGAGTCAGAATTGTTGAACGAAGCCACTGATCGATGATCAGTCATTTCAATACTGTACGGTCATGTGTCCGCCCGTGGCAAGGCTGGCTTGAATCCCCCCAGCTTTGCCCTAGATGCCTCTGCCCAAGGCCTATGATGAATTCCTCCAGAATCTGTAACTTCTCTCATGCTAGTGCTACGGTAGCATCCCCAGTTTGAACGTTGAAGTCCTCATCAAAGGTAAAGTCGAACATATCAAACAGTCCATAATCAACCAGGGCGCCTTCCTGGCTGTCCAAAAGAGGCTCTTCAACTGCCTCTGCTGAAAGCCGCTCTCTTGCTGTATAGACACAGTCCATGTAGTCGCAAATATCATCGGGAAAGGGAAACAAGAGACTTTCCCTTGCGGACATGCTCGGGCGAACGCCGTCCAGATCTTCAACTTCGGTCCTGGCTGCGCGTTGGCGCCACTCATCAACCTTCTTTCGCAAGCCCTCTACTTTCCGTGTGACCATGTCAGCGTCGCCAAACTTTGGTCGCAGGTATGAGACTATGCCCTGCAGCAACTGGAGTCGCTTGTTTCGCCATGCTTCTTGGTCTGATGTTGACGATGGGGCGTAGATGATAGGTAAAGATGCTGCTATATAGTAGAATCCATGCAATGGCAGAAGCGAGAACAGGTCTGCCCGACAATACATCTCATCGTATAGGGTCACGATGCATGATGCAGCCACGAGTGAAACAGCAGACGTAGATGATCCTGTCTTGTGGTCACTGTGCCTTGGCGTCTGGCTCAATATGACTGTCACGAAGTACTGGATCCAGAGTTCAGATACTGCTCGGTTGTAATCACGTCTCTGGCCATTCAAGCGATCGTATAGCAGGAGATCAGCCGGTAGGCTTTCGAGCCACTGCACCAAGGCGTCCACAGCAGCTGCAGATCGCTTGTTTTGGGGAGCGCTTTCGCTGAATTGAGACATTACCGCCCAGAGCTTGGTGCTCTCGATGAAGACGAGAGATTGGAGTGTCGATGTCTCGAAGTCAGCCGGACTAGGCAACCTGACGGTGAAGTCTCCGTGGCGGAGCAGAGGAGGTCGACCCCAGAACGCAACCTGCATGGCGTCATGGTTCTGTAGGCATATGTCAGTGAGGGCTTCGTTTCGAACAACCGCAAGGCAACCTACATGTAGCTGCCAAAAGATTCGTCGTAGTAGCGAGGCATCTTGTCTGCTTCCGTACGTCTCTTCGCGATGCAGTCCAACCACCTGTGCCAACCGTATCCCGACGCCAATCCAGTAATCCGGCCCGTCAAGACTCACGATAGTAGAGGGTCTGCCGTACCAAAGTGACATGAGACATACGGTCTGCAACATGCGAACGGCGTCTTCCTCGAAGTCTATCGCGAGGAGAAGTTTGACCTTATTGTGTAGTTCCTCAGCCATGCTCCAGCTGCTCGGCTCCTGTTTCGTGTAATTCCCTATCATACAAGTGGCTAGCACTAGTAGAACCGGAGCTTGGGGTTCTTTGAGAGCGTGGTGATCGGCGACAGGGCAATGGTGGAAGGCCGCGTGCGTGAAGTTGTCAACCAAGGCGCGTAAGAGGGTTTGTCGGGGGAGGGCGAGTATTTCGGAGGACTGGAGAACAGACTGGGCTAGAGGATCCAAGGTGCGACCTCTTCGGTTCAGAGCTTCCTCAACATCGACAGATTCGAATGCGAGGCCTGTTGTGCAGCGTATGGCAAAATCATCATGACTTCGCTTCTCAGGTTGATTGATGTTGAGCCTCGGAGAAACTGTCGATGCATTGCCGGACCACGACGTAGTGTCTATGGTCAACGAAGTAGGTGTATGCACAGGAGCTGGGCTATTTGATATATCTGCGGAATTGCCTGTTGTTCGTCGTCTTTTGCGAGCTCCAAGTCGTCGGCTACCCGTCGTCAGCATCTGTGTTCTGCGTGGCTAGATTCGCCATGAACTGACATGCAAGGCTGCCCCAGGCGCCGGCATTCCCGGCATTCGGCACCAGACTCGTTCTGCAGATCGCACTTCACCTACAGACAGGGTCAGCAAATGAGTTTCGGTATCGGCGTTCCGACTCTAGGCAGGAATCGAGCTACCTTGCGCTCGTGGCAGCTGACGCAAACAATGCGTGCTCGGCTCTGAACCGGCATTGATGCTCCGATCGCTTTGCGGATGATTGCAGGCACTGGAAAGAGTGAACTAGAACAGCTCTCACTACAGCTTTCTGGCACCCAAAGGTGAGATTGGCCGAAGGGAGTGAAGCCTGCGATCAGGGCTGGTTGTGGTCAGAGGTTGTGTACATGCGTCCTGACTGGGCGTCGGCATTCGGCAGAGCCCGGCAGAGCCCGACCGGTGTTAAGTCCGTCCCACTGATTACCACGATAATGCTCCATGCAAAAGATTATAATCTTACACCGCACAAATGCAATAATTCAAATGTAAGACCAGCTATGTAAACATCTCAAATAGTCTACTAAACCACATTCTCACCCTCTGCTGCTGCAATAGCCAGATCTGACAAGAAGCTCCATCGTGTCCTGTCCTTCCAGCCTTTCTGCTTCCATTCGTTTGCCGTTTTGGGAAACACCTCAACTACGCCCTGAAGTGTCATATCATGAGCCAAAACTATAAATGTATCCTCTCTGTCATCCAAGGCCTTTGCCCCGTCGATCGTCGAAGCTGCTGCAGCCGGATCCTCCGCGAGAATGGCATCAAAGAAGGCATCGCCGGGCTTGCGGTTGTTTCGAGCATGCAGCTGACGAAACATCGCTCCATTGAAGCAGCAGTGAAGGGATGACGGAAGAGTCTCGCCTAGGTGTGTCTTCAAATCATCTGGAATGCGCAGACTGGGAGACGGGCGAATCTCTCCAGCGTGATGGCTCAAGTCTCCCCCCATGAGGATGAAAGTGTCAGGGTTGCTCGACGTACGCGCAAGGCCCGCAAGATGGCCAGTCGTGTGGCCCGGGGTGTCAAGGAGGAAGAAGGACCCGTCACCAAAGAAGTCATGAGCATGGAATTGGCCGACTTTAAGGCTCTCATCCTCGCTGAAGGAGATTTCTCGGACAGATCGGTCTCTGGACTTTGCGTTAGATCTCGTGGTCTAGAGGACCATCATGTCATGGGTCACGTACTTGATGTAGCTCTCATCTACGTGAGAATCAGGAATTAAAGGGTGCCCAGGCAAATAAGTTGCTGAGAAACCGGGTCCTACGACAAGCTCTGTCGATTCTGGGAATACTCTCATGTCTCCCGCATGGTCCCAGTGGTGGTGACTAGGGTGACATCGTCAGCATGTTCCGCATTCCTATGGGATGCTTCAATATGGCACAGCATCTCACCTCCATATAACGCTCTCGATGCTCTCCAACTGAACTCCTGCCTCCCTCAGAACATCAGGAACTGTCTTGTCTCCTGTGATAGCACAGCCCATCTGTTCGAGCTGAGCGCCAATGAAGGGTGGACAGCCTGCTACCTTAACAGGTAGGCCTAGGTCAAAAAGCGCTTTCTTTCCCGTTGAACTTGTGACCAAGAATGAGTAAGAAGCTAGAGGAGGACAGACTTCGAATCCTTTCACATTTGGAGTCAGAAGAAACGCGGTTGGCAGGTTCTCGAGACGGGCACCGGAGTCGATGATGGAAACCTCGGCGACGGCGCCGGGCAGAATAGTAAAAGATGCCATGCTGAGCTATTCAAGAAACTGAGCTCAGTATCTCGAACAAATTGTTTGATTGTGAAAAGTGTTGAGAGCTTGAACGGCTTCGTTGTATTTATACGTCTGCTTTCTTACACAATGCAACGGCATCCATGCGCCGGCAGTCGGCAGTCGGCTATTGACACAGCCGGGAGACGATTAAACGAACTTTCAATTCGGCACTCCGCGCATCGAGCCTGATGATGGATCGATGAGGATGACAAATTCAATTCAGAACTGCTTTTGATTACCAACGTTCACAATGCCTCAATGGAGATACTGAACTTGGCCCATGTTTGTGAATCCAGCGCCAAAACGATTGTGCGTGGAGCAAATAGAGGAAGCCGGTGAGTTTATCATCTTCTCTTCTATAAACGTAATTCATGATTACATCTTTTGGTAAAGATTTTAGGATCTGATGAGCCAAATTAAACAATAAACCTACAGTTCATAAATGATGGACGGCCAAGTCGTGATGTTGGGTTATCCCTCCAGCGGCCTCTACGTGTAGGGTATTTTGCGCCTCTCCATAACCCCATCTCGCGGCCAGCTCCTGTGTCGACTTCTCTGACATTGCCCCGACATCTTCCCCTTCGTCTTCACCTATCGCTTAAGTCGCAGCGTCTCCGCCACCGCAATGACAGCGAATCTGACGTCAACGCCCGGGAGTTCCACTCCAAGGAGGCGGAGGCTTCGCCTGTCCGGGAGCCAAGGCAGTGTTGACGAGTAGTGCGGGTTTGGGAAAGCCATTCAAATTTGGCCCTCTCCGTGTCATTGCGAACTTATCAACAAAAGTCAGCAGCACGAAACTGTTGAGAGGGTAGATGTTCTTGTTCTCTCATCTCTAAACGAAAACGGATCGCTAAGGAACTAGATCATCTCATGTCTCTGCTGAATGTCGAACAGTTGTGGCAGCAGTCCGCTCAACATCTCCTCCATGCTCTGCCACTTGATGCCCAAGGCTTGCTCCGTACTCTTCGCATCCACGCCAAAGTGTGTGTCTGTCTCTCTGTGGCCAGGAACACCTCTGGGAATGCTACCCGCATGCTTGGGCGTCACTTCCCGTGCAACATCGGCAATCTCTTGGTTACAGTATACACCGGCAGTCAAGAGATATCTCCCACCTCCGGCCTCCGGCACCTCGAGGGCTCTGAGATGTGCCACTGCGACATCCTTGACGCTGACCCAGGCAGGTCCACGGGTAGGCGGGACTTCCTTCTCTTGACCTGCTGTCACGATGCCATACACGATTTGGTTCGATGTATTGACGTGTGACGGCTCTGATGGGATGGCACCTGGCAGAAAAGCTCCAAAGACCATGGCTGGGTTGAGACCCACGAGGTCGAAGCCCGCCGATGGATGCTTCTCCATCCACTCCCAGGCTGCACGCTCAGCTACCGTCTTGCTGGCGCGGTATGCCACTGCCGCTGAGGGTGCAGAAACACCATCTTCATACGTGAGAGGCGACCAGTCCGCAGACGTATATGTCTTTCCGGGCTGAGGACCCTTGGCGGCATCGTATATCCCCGCAAAGGAGTTCGTGTGGACCACCCTCCGAACTGTGCCGAGTTCCTTTGCCGCATCAAGAATGGCCGTCGACCCCTTGACGGCTGGGATCATCAAGTCACGCTCATAGTTGGTCGTGTTATAGTGAAAGGGAGCAGCAAGATGGAGGACTGCGGTCGGCTGCAATGGTCGGAGGGCTGAGAGGTAGGCCTCGGGCGAGGTGATGTCCTCGACTACGACGGTAGAGAGGTTCGGGTTGTGAGAGTGTAGAGCGAGGACTTGGTCGGCCTTGGTTTGAGAGCGGACTGTGCCTACAATGGTATAATTGCAGGACAGGAGGAGAGCAATGCAGTGTTGCGCTATGAATCCGTTGGCACCTGTCACGACGACGAGCGACGGAGGCAGAATTGGTGTCGGACAGGCAGAGGGCATGTTGGAGATGGTGTTGATGTGTAGGCCGTAGAGGATGTAGAAGGGGGTGAGGACGGATCGAGGGTAACCTTGAGGCGTGTCTAATTATGGTGTGAGTGCACCTAATGGATGACCTTGAAGGCTTTCATTGCAATCATGGTATCTCCTATTAATCATTATGGGGAAGTGGTCGACCTGCCAGCAGATGCCTATCAAGAAAACGATCGGCTGGCACGCCTCATCGGGATCTGGGCGTATCTCTGGATGGCGTCCGTCGGAAAACTTGCGACGGGGCGATATAGCGGATCTTGGGCGGGGCTGCCCGCTGGATGATGTCCGTCCAGTGACCCGTTCCGACTGATTAGGGCCCGCTTTGGCGGAGTCAGGTAGCGGGTAGCGGTTCAGTGTTCAGGGGCTCTACGGGCGGATGCGGTACCACCAGCTCTACCTGAAGTCAGTGCAGTCCAGTCTCGGTAATGGACTTGACCTGTCTTGGGAAATACCCCAGGATTGTGGCATATCCGTGATGCTCAAAGTTTCTGTACTGTCAATCGAAAGCAGTGCTTGATATGAAGTGGTTGAGTGATACGTGGAGCAGAAATCAGTACGGAATGCGAAGGCCCCGATACTGTCCATGGGCCTTGATGTTTACTAGATGTCTCGTATCTCGCCAGAATGATACTCTCGTCTGATAAAAAGATGATTTCATAGCAATTGAGAATATTCATCACGGCTAAATCTCAATTGGAATCTTGTAGGTTTATACAGAACCTGTCTCGTACCAGGGCTCTTTATGTTAAATGAGTTTCTCCTGGGGTTTACTCTTCTCTTCCTGCATAACACCTCTGTAGTACACTCATACGTCCATAGGCTGCACTGTCCCTATGGCACCAAATTAATCGCCGTACAGCAATTTCTTCTCTGCATTTAGTCTGACGTATGCTCTCTGCGGCCATGCCAACAACTCCCCTGCCTCCGCACGAGCGCAAGCTGAACAGCATCGGAGCCACTCCTCTGCTCCTTCGGTCGACACAGCAGCAAGGCGTTGAGGCATATGGGCTATCATTTAAATTCGTGATAATTTCTTATTTTCGTGTTACACTCCCGTGATGGCTCTCTTCTTCAGCACAGCCGAGTTCTCATTCAACCCAGCAAAGTCATGTGCATCCAAGCACGCCTGCCGACTTAGCAGCACCGCCACGCTTGTCCTCTCCCTCAGCTCCCTCTCGTATCCCTCGATGGCTTCCTTCATCTCCATTTCACCAGAGATGAATTTCCCGATCGCATTATACAGTCGATGTGCATCTAGAAGCCCATGATTTGCCGCCTCACCCCGATACATTGTCATGGCATGTGCTGCATCACCTGCAAGCGTTATCTTGCCCTCGTGACTGTCCCAAGGTAGACATGGCCAGTCCTGTAGTACGACCTCGGTCACTTCGGTCCCCTCGGGTATCATCTTCACGACGTCTCGCAAGACGGGATGGAAGTCTTTTGCACGTGTCTTCATATTCGCCAGACGCCCTGCGTCCGTCGGCTTGACCTCGTCCTCTGGCCTCACGACAGGCCATGATACCATGACCTGCACGCGGTAATGTTCCTTTTCTGTGCCAGCTGTGCCATTGATCTTCGGCGTCTCCAGCATGCTGAACCAGAAGAACACGTTGGTCTCAGGGTGACACCCCTGGAAGAGCAGCGGATCAATGTCTTTGAGCGGCTTCACCTGTTCAGGAGATAGATCTAGCGCGGCCCCTGTAAACCGTATTGGCAGAGGAATATTCCTGTAAGTCTCCGGCGCCAGAGCCCTCCGCGTGCGCGAGTTGCTTCCCTCGACGCCAACAAGAAGACACCCCTCGGCTCTCGTCCCGTCCTCAAAGACCGCCACCACGCCGTCAGGGGTATCTTCAATAGTGGACAGGCGTTTGCTCCAGAAAACATGCTCTTCCACCTCAGCCAGGAGCGCCCTCCGCATCTTCTCGCGGTTCACCCGTCGTCTATCTCCGGGAGGTATGAGGAATTTGGGCTCAAGGGTCGCAAGGTTGATGAAGACGAACTTGCCGAGACCCTGGCGGTCGGCATCCGGATCGACCTGGACTGACTCGATGGCCGCGAAGGTGGCGGGAGAGACGAGCTCGCGAAGGAAGGGGAGAGCCCAGTGGAGTGTGATGGCCCAACCCTGGCCGCGAGCACTGACGTGAGCGTCGCGCTCGAAGATGCGGAATGGGACGCCGATCTACGAGTAATGTTAGGATTGCTTCATGGTAAGGTACGATTGGGGTGCTGGAGATGGTGAATTACTTGCCTTCTTCAGGCCGTTTGCCAAAGCAAGGCCAACGACGCCAGCGCCGATGATGAGGACGGGTTTACGGTCCTTGGACATGGCGGGGAGAAGAGTCACGGATGGGTGTCAGGGCAGTCTTGAGACCAAGGCTTAGAAGTTGGAACGAATTGAGGAGAATTGTGAGAATCGAGCATTTTCAAGTAACGAACATCCAGTGATACGGGAATAACCAAGGCGACCCAGACGCTGTTGAAGGCGATTCCTGCAGCGGATCGTCGGAAGAGGTTGACTTGCCTGACTCCAGCCACAGCTGAGATATCTTCGTACACGTTACATCAGTCAAGATCGTGACAACATGACACAGCGTGACTCTCCAGATAGAAGCTCGCGATGAAGATCCGTGAGACGTCAATTATCTCCGCCGTCGGACCCTGGCGCAGTCGGCTATACTCATGCAGCCGTCGGAACGCTGATTAGATTAGACGCCGTGGAGTCCCGCCAAAGAGGGCACCAAGGCAGCGCTGGCGCACCGCTGAATGGTCTATCTAAACCTTCGGGACTTGACGTTCAGCGGTAGCTATGCGCAATGAGACAGCAGCTTCAGCTTCCGACGGACTGGTCGGTAGACTGCCAGCATTTGAGACAGGGCCTCGAAGGATAATGCCGTGATCATGGAATCGGTCGGGCAACCAGACCTTCTGGCTCCAGCCTCTTATTCCTGGATAGTCCTCCCTCGTCCAGCTTCAATCAATGGACAATCAGACACAAGCGGCCAGCTCTCTCACGATCTGATCAGAACCACGCACCTTGCAGCTGCCCGCCGCCCTTTTTCACCATGACCTCGCTTCTCTCCTCAGCAGATCCTGCCACTCTCCCAAGGGACCATGGCACCCAAAGTCAGAAGCACGAGGCCCTCCAGCCAATTCACCCGTCCATGAAGGGCAAGCTCGATCCTGTTTTTGAGAAGCTCTACAACGACAACGTCGCCAACACACCATTCAAGCCCATCGACCTCTCAGTCCTCCGCGCAAAGTATTCCGTCCTCTATTCATACGGCACTGGTCCTGCGCCCGACGCTGCTCGACAGTATGACGCCAGCATCACCACCCACGAAGGCGTCGCTCTAGACGTTAGGGTCTATGAACCCAACACGCCCGGCCCTTGGCCAGTCCACGTCGACTACCATGGCGGCGGCTGGGGTCTCGGCGATCTCGACACAGAGAGTCATATCTGCAAACACATCTGTAAAGAAGCCGGTGTTGCTGTCATCGACGTTGCTTACCGCCTTGTTCCCGATCATGCATTCCCCTGCGGCGTGACCGACAGTTTCGCAGCGCTGAGATTCATTTACGAAAATGGCGCGAAGCAATTCAACATCGATCCGACGCGCATTTCCATTGGAGGTGTCTCGGCTGGTGGCTTCATCAGCCTCGCACTCGGCCACATGGCTCGGGACGCAGGCATCCATCTCTCCCTCGTCGCTGTTGGAACCCCCGTCGTAGACGACATTAGCCAGTACAACTCGGCGTCAGAGTCTCCCTTCCCTTCAATGCAGGAGAACGAGCACGCGCCAACGCTCAACTGGTCACGGCTGGCATGGTTCGACAAGCTGAAGTGGGAATCCCTCGGTACGACACCAGAGGAGGTAGCAAGGAAGAAGGCAGAGATACCCGAGATATATAAGAATCTGTTCAAGGCGGAGAGGTACGATGGTTTACCGAGGACGGTGATCTATACGGCCGGAGCAGATCCGCTGCGGGACGAGGGCGAGGCGTATGGGCGGCTCCTCGTGGAACATGGGAATGAAGTGACGATGAAGCGGTTCCCGGGGGTGCCGCATCCATTCATGCACATGGATAAGGATCTGTGGCAGGCGAGCGCGTTTATCAAGGAGACGGCGGCTGCGATTCGGGTTGCTTTGCATGGGCCGTAAGACATTGTGAACACCAAGACTATAATCAACACTATGATTGTCAAGACAATAAAGACACACGAAGGAGAAGACAATATCCAGTGCCTCGAATGCTTGATAAAGATTTCATCATTCAGAGTTAGACCTTTAGAATAAGCCCCAAAACCAGACACTCAAGATCTGTTCATCTTATCTCTTCGTCCGGTATCGTATCGTAACCAGCTCCATCTCGCCCAAGGCCCCTCCGATAAAGAGAAGCCACCGTTGTTCTGCCCATCCTGAGCTATTCCCAGGCGAGGTTAGCATTCTGCCCAGCATACATCCATAAACCCACCCCCGCGTCTTAGTCCCTGACCAACCCTCGTCACCCTGATTACCACCACCTTGGAACCTCCCTTACGTGCATTGATTCCTCACAATAGCCATGTCTTTCAGGCCGAGGAGCCTCGTCTGCCATCGCTGCGCGGCCATCAAGCAGGGTTGCGCCGGTGGCTTCCCCTGCGAGCGATGCGTTCGGCTCGGCGTGCCTTGCCAGCCACGATCCGCCGCTAGCCAGTCGCCCGAGAAGGACCCCAGTCTGGATCATCAGCCGCTGCCTATGCCTAAAGCTCGCATCCGACGAGTTCACACGGGCTGTCTGACGTGCAAGAAGAGGAAGAAGAAGTGCGATGAGACGAAGCCTAGTTGTGGGAACTGCAGAAGACTGTGCCTTACTTGCTCATGGGCTCTCGATCGCTTCGCTGACCGGCGGGTGAGTTTGGCTGATAATGATATGGGAAGCTCTGCGTGGCCGGTAGAGCAATGGGGTCTCGGCCTCGATGATGCGGTGGTTGAGGAGCAGCAGGCGAGGGCATCGCAGGAGGAACTCGGTACCTCAGTACCCTCCACAGATGGCGGATTGGAGGCGAGCATGGCCGATCTACTCTGCCGACTTTCAGGCGTCCAGGAGCCTTTGCCTGTTGATGCTTCTTCTACCGGAATGGACGATATCCCTTGGAATTTGTCATCCCATACTCAGTGGCTCGAGATGCTCCCGCAAAGCCCCTCGGCTCCATCAACGTCCTCACCTTCTGCGACTGCCGACACAGGAGACAACAGCTTGTCTCTAACTCTCCACCGACCCAGCTTGATGCCGGACATGACATCACCCCTTGACAAGGCCCTTCTCAACCACTACTCGACCGTCGTCACCTCAGTCCTAGCCCGGTGTCCGAACCCTTCCTCCAACCCATATCTCACCCATCTCCTCCCCATGGCCATGTCGAATCCAATCGTTCTGCACTCGGTTCTCGCCCTCAGCGCCACCCACTGGCAACGCCTACAGCCTCAGATGGCAGACCGTGCCGTTCTCCATCGGGGCAAGGCAACGCAATCCCTCGCCCAGCTGCTCCCACATATCGATGCATCTACAATCGACATCGCCCTTGTCTCCTGTCTACTCCTCTGCATGACGGAGCTTTTTGATGGCTCCTCAATAGGCTGGAGACTCCACCTTCAAGGGGCCAAACGCTTGTTCGCCGCCTTCCGTGAGAAAAAGCGTGCCGGCAGCCACGTTCGCTTCCTAGTCAAGCTGGCTCGTTTCCTTGACAGCGCCGCAACAACAAGCACTTGCAAGCCCCCGCTTATTGAGAAGCAGCAGGATATTGGGGCCTTCGACTTTGAAGATTCCCTGCCTGGAGAAGACGCTGCTATCTATGGCATTCCCAAGGAACTCTTTCACCTTGTCGACCGCGTCAACGACCTAGCCAGCAAACGCGGGACACGTGTGGACGAAGCTTCGGAAAATGCCTTCAGACAACAGGCTTCAGCTATACGGGAACAGCTCGACAACTGGGCGTTGGACTTTGGCGGTCTAGCGGGTGCCGTGGCTTCTCTCGGCTTACAGGCAGGAGATGACGTCCTGCACGCCACGACAGCCTACCAATCGGCATTGAGATTGAGGCAACACCAGGTGACAGAGGGATACTCCCTGGCTGACGCGAGAGTATCAGAGTGCGTGGAACGGATCGTCGAGGCCGCACAGAAGATTCGTTACGGTAGCCCGCTGGAGACTTGTTTGCTGTTCCCGCTGGTGATGGCTGGCGGAGCGTGCGAGCGGCTGGAAGACAGGATCGTGATTCATGATCGGCTCATGGTCATGGAGAAGACGTGCGGATTTGGGTATATCCACCAGAGCAGGGAGCTTGTGGAAAGGGTATGGCGGCGGAGAGAAGGGGCTGGAGAGACGAGGGTTAACTGGGCGAGGATACGATATGAGGAGATGGGAGGATTAGCAGTATTCTAGCTTCCAGTCGAAATGGATTCCGTTGCTTGTTATTTTAGGCTTGGGCTGATGCAGAAGACCTGGACATCTGGATATGTGATGAGCTTGATTAACAGCGGCCCTGTCAGAGCATTCAAGAACCTGCATTTGGTAATGTGAGCAAAAGCTAAAGGCATTGTCATTTCTTCAGTCCATTCACCCTGTGCCTAGAAGTCCATCCACCCTAGCGAGAGCCTCGACATGCGCATGCATATCATATCCGCATACTTCATCAATCGTCAGCATGCCCGGCTTCGTATCCTTGCTCGACCACCCGATCCTCTCATTCAAGTTCTCCCTCGCCCGTCGGCTCGCCTCCTGTAGCCTCGTAGCCCTCGGCTTTCTCTCCTTCTCATACAGCCGCAAGCGCTCCTCGACACTTAGACTCTTATACTTTTCTGAGAAAATAATCCCAAGCGCACCTGCGTCTTCGATGGCCATGCATGCTCCCTGACTTTGGTCTGGCATCATGGGGTGCGCTGCATCACCCAACAGCGTGCATCTGTCCTTCGTCCAGTGAGTGTAAGGCTCGTGGTTATATAGCCGCCACATCTTGATATCCTCGGCGTTCAGGAACAATTTGATCAATTGAGGGTCAAGGCCAGGGAATGTGGCGGCTAGGTTCTCCCCGGTTGTCGAGATGTTCCAGCCGTCTTCCTTGACATCGTTCTTCTCCGCAGGATAGAAACAGTAGCACGACACGACTGTCCTATTGCTGCACGCGGACAGCACGATTTTGGTCTTGGAGTTTTCGCCGCCCCAGAACTCGATGGCGTCGTTGTGGAGGAAGGCGTCGAGGCCAAGAGCAAGGAGCTTCTCTGCGGGGATGATACATCGGTAGCAGCAGGATGTGCTAAGAGTGAAGTCTGGGTTGACGCCGAGCTGTGATCGCATGATGCTGCGAATGCCATCAGCACAGATGACAGCATCGTGTGTTTCTTCGGTTCCGTTCTCGAACGTGATGTGGCCTGTCTTGGTGTCGAGGCTGGATGCCTTGTGCCATGTCTTAAGGACGGCAGGGTACCCCTTGCCAGAGTCTGACAGAGCCACGTTCTTAAGGTGTGTATGCAGATCGATGCGGTGGAAGTTGTTATAATCAGTGCCAAAGCGTTCCCTGTAGTCACCGAGGGGGTATGTTCCCTTGACAGCTCCTGTCTCGTAGTCGTGACGGATGAGATTGCGCAGGATGACCGGCTTGGCGGCTGGGATATCGATCTCCCACTCTTCGAGGAAGCGAGAGCCGTTGGAAGCTACTGAGAGAGAGGCGCCAACTTCGCCTCCAAAGTCGTAGCGCTCGTAGAGGGTGACATGGTGGCCGGCTCGTCGAAGGGCGATGGCAGCAGAGAGGCCACCAAGACCAGAGCCGATGATGCCGATGGACAGGGAAGACGGGTCAGTGCGGCCAGGCATGATTGATGCTGAAGGAGGACTCAGTATAGTGCTTTGAGCAAAGCCTGAGGATAAGACAGTCCTATGCCTGGGGGACGGAAGATTGAATCAGAAGACGAGATGAGACAGACAACAGACTGACGTCTGGCGTTAGCACTTCAGACCTAACCTGGGCTGCTCTTGGAATCTTTGCCCTGAGCCATGATCAGGACTCAT
Organism: Sarocladium kiliense; assembly: GCA_030734395.1. NCBI lineage: Eukaryota > Fungi > Ascomycota > Sordariomycetes > Hypocreales > Sarocladiaceae > Sarocladium > Sarocladium kiliense. Next base: position 1,773,125 of record JAUZTG010000020.1, on the reverse strand, counting down.
TGGCCTTATCAAGCTTCCTCCTGGTCTGGACTGGATGCGCCTGGACAAAGACTTGGCTCGTGATCAGTTACAGAGCCTCAGCCTTCACATGGTCCGGCCGATCGGCCATCATCATGACTTGTCCGCTCCGCCTGCAGCTACAGCCTCCCGCTGACATTCCCGCGCGGACCGCTTATCACTTACCATTCCATCCCCTTAGAACCCCCTTTGTGAGGCTAACCACCGACTCCACCCCGACGCGACGGCTGCAGCTCTAGCGGCCGCGCGGAAAAAAAAAAAGTGGCGATGGGGGCATCCGAGGCCGTGGTTTCGGCTAGCCTCCACCCCGCATTCTCGGGAGTCCGGGGGCGCGCGTGTCTGTGCTAAGAGACCCTTGCTTATCATGACGGAGCTGGATTATTGTTCAGAGACAGTTGTTATCTCGAAGCTAAGGACTGGACTTATCATGATCCTTGGTCTGGGCCTGGGGCCGTACAGCTGTCATGTCTATCTGGTTGTTCGTCCTATATAATCCCAGTCAAGTCTTTGCCTTGCACAACATTCGGTTTGTGGCATCACGCAGCGGCAATTAGTGACGAACTTCAAGAGCGAACTCTGTCGATCCTCAAGTCGAGGCATCCAGCAGTGTCTTCTCTTGGTCAGCCCCCATCATCCATTGTCAAGTTGCCACAGGCAAACCTCCACCGAGGCTCCCCTAGCCATCACCAACCTTAAGCTTGCCAATATCACCACTTACGGTGTCCACCATGGAGAAAACACCCTCCTTGCACCCGTCGCCCTCTCTCTGCAAGGGCTCCGTCGCCGAAGATGCTGTCGAGACGCTTCTCCCACCAATCACCCGCAAAGTCGATGTCCACCTCGTTCCCCTGATGCTGGCCTGCTACTTCCTCCAGTTTCTCGATAAGGTCCTCATCAACTACGCAAACATCATGGGCCTCTCTACTTCTCTCAACTTCACCGGCAACGACTTCTCCTGGATGGCCACCGCCTTCTTCATCGGCTTCGCCGTCGCTGAGTTCCCTCAGGGTTTCCTCATCCAGAGGTTCCCCGTCTCCCGCGTCCTGGGAGCCAATGTTCTGCTCTGGGGCGTTACAATCTGCTGCTCAGCTGCTGCCATCAACTTCCCTGGCATGACAGCGGCGAGGACCCTGCTGGGCATGTTCGAAGCCGTGATCTCACCGTCGCTTATCATGATCACATCGCAGTGGTACACGCGTAGGCAAGCGACGCCAAGGACCGGCATCTGGTACTGCGGTCTGGGTATCGGGCAGACGATCGGAGGGCTGATCTCCTTTGCGGCCCAGCATGGGCCCACAAGCGGGTTTGAGAGCTGGCGCATCATGTTTATTGCGGTTGGCTGCTTCAACCTCATCATCGGCGCCCTCGTCACCTTCTGGATGCCGTCGAGCATCGAGCAGGCACGATTCCTGAGCGAGGAGGAGAAGACTACGTTGAAGAGAGCCCTGGCCGCTGACCAAAGCGGCAATGGCGCCAAAGTGTTCAGGGCCTCGGGAGTCTGGGATGCCCTCAAGGACGTTCAAGTGTGGCTGTTGTTCCTAAACACGATCCTCATCGTTATCCCCTCGGGCATCATCACGACCTTCTCGGCCACGCTGATCCGCGGCTTCGGCTACAACCCCAAGCAGGCAGCCCTCCTCAACATGCCTTCGGGCGTGGTGTCAGTCTCTGCCACGCTGCTCAGCACCTTCGCTATCCTCTACGGTTTCCCGCGCTGGCTCGCTATCTGTCTCCTCATGGTGCCCACCATCATCGGCGCAGGCCTCATGTCGTTCTACTCAAGCAGCCAGGCTGGTTCACTCGCTGGCATTTACTTGATCAACTTCGATGTCGCACCACTAGCCCTGATCTATGCCCTTGTGGGAGCGAACATTAGAGGCTACACCAAGAAAGTGACGACAAATGTCATTGTGGCTTTTGGGTTCTCGATCGCCAACATCATCGGGCCACAGACATTCCAGGCCAAGGACGCCCCCATGTACATCCCTGCTAAGATCACCGTGTTTGTAGTCTGTGGCTCGTCGGTTGTAGTGAGTATCCTCTTGAGGATTCTATACGGAATGAGGAACGGAAAGGGCAGGGTGGCGAGGGACTTCCAGGGAGAGGCGAGCGATGAGCTCACGGACAGGGATGACCCTAACTTTTTCTATGTGTACTAGGGAAGCAACTCACCTGATCAATATTTTTGTTTGAATCCTGCAAGGACTACCTAATATGCGTGGCCTTCTCTTGGTTGTTACGGCATAAAAGGCTCGAACCCAAAGCCTGCCTTCCCGTTGCCCTTTGCAGAGTTGAATGTCGCTATGGCAGATGGCGGCAGTCATTGAGCCAACGTAAGAAAATTCGTACCCACGGGCATAACGGTTTAAAATCAAGGAATGGAATGTACGTCAGTTCATCTTTTGCCGGGGCGAATCCGTTCTCGCCGACTGTGTTGCGATCCACGATTAAGCGCCAGCAAAAACACATCGCGTAGATATCACGAGGGTCGCAGACCTTCACCCATCATCGCGTTTGCCTCGATGCTAAGCAGCTAAACCGCACCTGGCATGTCCCTCCATCGACTCGCTCGCCGACAACCTCCATTTTATGCTGTGCGGCATCGATTCATCGCATCCTCATTCCCACAACGGCTGCGCAGTAGGGTTACGTCCAACACTACATCCTTTGTAGTCAAGTTGGGACCTTCAACTCAATAATGTCCGCGGTCAGCACCCCGGAGCTTCCCTGCGGCAGGTTTCAAGCTCATGGAGCAGGATCAACTCATTGAGGAGGAGACTCTGCCAGAACATTGTCCAGATCATTTCTATCCTGTGCATTTGGGCGAACTCTTCAATGACCGGTTTCGAACTGTAGCCAAGCTTGGCTACGGCTCATCTTCTACTGTATGGCTCGCGCGTGATTTACTGTGGGAGAATCATCTGCGTACCCATGGAATTCTGCTGAGCATGCCATCTAGATGCCATCAATATGTGGCGTTGAAAATCTACATCCACGACTCAGCGCAGCACCGTGAACTGCCCGTCTATCAGCATTTCGCCACGGTCCTACCCAGCCAATAGCCCGGCGCTAAGAACATCAGAAATCTACTTGACTCTTTCCAGGTCGCTGGGCCTCATGGGAAGCACATTGTACTTGCCCTACAAGTCTCTCAAATGAGCATCTGTGACATGGATACTGTGTTCATGAATGGCAATGGCTTCGACGAAGGGTTTGTCAAGGGAGCTATCAAGGAGCTTCTGGAAGCGCTCGACTTTCTACACACTGAGGCAGAATTGGTACATACTGGTAGGTGCTTGCGCTCGACTCCCGTTAGTATATGCAGGCGCGGAAAACGGATAGAATGTTAACGACTCGAGGTAAGATGTTCACCCGGGCAATCTACTCTTGGGAACAAACGACGATTCCGTGTTTCAGAAGCTCGAAGAAAACGAGCATTCAGACCCTGTCCCTCGCAAGCAGCTTAAGGACCGGACGATCTACCTTTCCCGCCTCATGAAGCCCACAGCCGGCCCACTACTGCTCTCGGACTCTGGAGAAGCAAGGATTAGTCCTGGTCCCCATGCCGGCGACATCATGCCCATCATGTATCGCGCACCAGAAACGCTATTATAGATCCAATGGAGCTACCCGGTCGACATCTGGAGCGTGGGCCTCACTGATTGCTGAATAACATCGTCCTGGCATTCATTAAAGTCTCTATCTGGATCTAGGCATGGGATCTTCGCTGAGCTCATTGCAGCACTTGGTCCGCCACCCACAGCGCTTCTCAACCGTCACCGCGCCAGAGCACTTGAGTATTGGGATGAAAATGGTAGGCATAGGAGGCGCCCGAGCGATTGTTACAGCTGGTGGACTATCCGGCATGCTGACTGTGTTTCTATTTAGGAAAATGGGGTGAATTTGTACCTCTTCAGAAGGAGAGAACGCTGGAGGCAGCCGAGTAGAAACTGAAGGATAAGACGAGAATCCTCCAGTTCATCCGCAGGGCATTGACTTGGGATCCAAAAGACCGCCCTACCGCGAAAGAACTTCTTCGAGACCCGTGGTTGTTAGAGTAGAGTATACTGTATGTGCACTCAAGCTGTGGGACAGCGTCCGCTCAATGCCATACACTAACAATGCTAATGTTATCTGATTGTAGCTGGCTTAGGGTGTTACCCCGGGAAGCAAACAACCATCCAGACAAGGGCAGAAACTCCTAGAAACTCACACGGTGTGCAGAATTGACCCTTGCCTCAAGACTCGTCTCAGACCTGCGCCCGCAGGCGGATACACCCCCATCGCGCCTTTGACGTGTCGCTCTCGAAGGCTCCTCTCCTGACGGCAAACTGCATGAGGTAGTGCCTCCAGGCATATCTTCACCCAAAGGAGCCAGCTGTTGTGTCACCAAGAACATGAGCCACACCAATAGAAGCCCAGGCCTGAAGGATACTCGCATATGCACGGGATTTGTTTGCTATTAATCAAGCTTTCCGTGTCTGGGTCTCTTGCTCTGGAGCCGTGGTATGGACCTGATAGATGATCGGAGGATGGCCTCGTGTCTATATATGGCTCGAGGCTTCCAGTCAAGACGATATGCCCTTCTCACAGACTCTGTCCTCGTGCCCCAAACCTACCTTCTCATCCCATCTCACATCATTTTCCATTGCTTCATCAACTGCTTCCCCAACTCTTGCTCAAGTAGAGCGAACAACTCGTAGAACACTCAAGCTATACACAACCAATTCACGATTGCATCCAGTGCCACCTATCACTACACCATTCCAACAATCCTCCAACAATCCTCCAACATGAACTACAAGGACACGACTTCCCCTCAGGACAACGCGCCTTTCCCTGGTTACGACTCGTCCGGGTGGTATCCCTCGCCGCCCAACTCCTTCAGGCCCTGGACTTCACAGTCCGAGCTTATGGATATGGCTCCTCAGTATAACCTCTACCCGCCCCCTATAGTGCCTCCGCCCATGACATCTGGCATGCCAGTCTACTCTACCATGCCCATCAATCCTCCGCCTCCTTTTGTCTTCAACGAAGGCTATTACCAATACCAAGCGCCCGGCAACATTGTGCCAATCCAAGCCCCAGGCACTAACGGCTTCCTGTCTACCGATACGACATACGTCTCCCAGGAGACTAGCACTGCCGGAGCGATGTACAGCACTTTCGATGAGCAGTCTGCCGGTCCAGCTGTACCCTGGCATCTCAATCCCAACGTCACCTTCCGCGGGCTTGAGCCCAATGGACGCAACCTCAACTTCCACTGGGATGGCACTGAGAGTGGTGTCATGGATGGTCAATATCAGACCTCCAGCCCTGACCCCATGCCCACTCTCAACCAGCCCTCTGCATTCCATGACCCTGGTCCTGTTTCCCACTTCCCCATCGGGCCAGCACGCAGCTGGACGCTCCTCTGCGAGGATAGCATGAAGCAGGGTGAGCTCGCTCTCCTGAAGGAGCTTCGACGCGGCAGAAAGCTCTTCGTCAAAGGGCAAGACCCGATGCGCGGCATCTGCTACGCTGTCAAAGAGCTTCATCTCGACCTGCTGGCTACGAAGGAGCTCCGTCAGAGAGCCAATCCGCATCAAACCAGTCTAGGCTCAACCCACGACCTGGGCAACTTCAAAGTCAGAGACGTCACGATTCGTCACTCAACTCGCATCCCCCAAGGCGAGAACAAAGACTACGGGCGAGCTCTGGTCCACCTGACGTCCCTAGAGAAGTGCGAGAGGCTGGAGAAGTCTCTGGCTGTTCTTCTGCGCCAGCATAGCCCGGCTCTTGGCCGAGAGTACAAGTTCCCCTTTGGGCCGGTGAATCATGACAAGGTTTGTGAGATGCTGGGTGAGTGGTTGGAGGCTCAGGGCGAGCATCATGGTGGTGCTGGTCAGACACTTCTCATTTGTCCTTTGCAGCGAGCTCGGCCTTGGGCTGAGACTTTTGATATGGGCTTCTGATGTGAGAAGGGGGCTATGGGATGGTATACATGGACTAGCGTAGCAGGTGGTGGACAAGCAGCGTTCTGGCTGCATTGCGAGGTACCTTAGCTTGATGTTCGAAACACGTTAGAACGAGATTGAATGAATCGAATTGATCTGAGCGTCTTCCTTTGGTCAGCCAGGGGTGATTTGAAGTATTCCGCCTGAGGCGTTGACAGACATCATGTTGAGCATGACCTCTAAGTAAAGCATCACCACATTACCCTACCTTGAGCATTTGTACAGTAACACCACCACTCCCACGACCAGACCCGAAAGCGAGCAGAGTCGACAAGCTCAAAAGAATGTGGGCATGAGCTACTATCCCAAAATCCAGCTGCCTCTGCAGAGACCGCCTGCGTCCCATTGAGAACCCCCGCGCACGCACACGGGTGCAAGCAAACATCCCATTATCGCAAGGCTGGCTGCATGCCCTCCCGGCGGGGCCCACGTCTCGAATGTTTGCTTGCCGTCGACAATTCCTGCAAAGCTGAAAGTCTCGATGCCCGCCTTTTCCACGCCCCCCTCCAAGTCGAATGATGAATGACCTGTCACTTTGCGACGCGAGAGAAGAGGAGGGGGGCAGGAGAGTGCAGTGCGGACTTCATGTTGTGTTACGCACCATGATTTCTCTGGATGGGATGGGACAGTATGGAGATGCAGGCATCGACACGGTGTAGGAGGGGGGATGGCGGTCTTGATTGAGGCAGAGCTGGGCCTTGTCTCACTTGGAGTGTTGCCCATCACGTGACGGCACAGAGGGGAAAGTGCCGGCAAAGTTCACAACTCCCGGTTTTTGATACTCAATGGAGACTGAGGCATTCTTGGGTTGATACACTCAGGTTGTTGTTGAAGATGGAAATCGCCGTCTGAGTAATCAATTCCAATCCTTCTGAGCCCCCTGAAGGCAAAGCTCGGACTCCGAAGCGGGGCGCCATAAGCAATGAAATACACCTTGACCCTGTATGTCGTGTTGTGCTAGTTGCCTTGTGGAATGAACTTAAATGCTGACAGTCAGTCATCTCAATTTTCTAAAAACTCTCCCCTAGACATACTTGTGCCTTCAATTGATTCGAAACAGACCTCGCAATGGTCGGCCTCGCCAGTAGATCTACCCTGGTGAGTACTGTACTGCCCCTTATGTCTACGTGCAGGAGATCGCTTCACCTAGGACCCCAATCTGACAAAGCCCTAGATATGGGCTCTCATCCTAGTCCCCATCCTCTCTTATTTGGGCGGTCGATTTCGCATCCTCGCGCTGGACTTCTACAATGCCCCAGGCCGCATGCCCCTTCATGCCAACTTCTCTTCATATGAGATCAAGTTCCAAGATGAGCTTCAAAATTGCGAGGATGTCTTGTTACTGAAGGACCGGCCTGTTGCTCTCTTGGCTTGTGACCCAGGCCGGGACAACCTTAACACAGTGTTGGTATGGAGATTGTCCCTGGGTCTGATGAACGTGATCATATTGCTGACTCACTGCTAGGGCGACTTTCCTGAGGTGGATGAGATCGATCCCAATGCTGGCATCTACGCATACAATCACCAGCAACCTGGAAACAAGGGCCTCAAACGCTTCGAGCTCATCGGTTTCAACGATGAACTCCGGACAATCGGTCTCGAGTATCATGAGCCAAGCGCCACCCTCTTCGTCACGAACCATCTTCGTAAAGGCGGCCCTCGAATTGAGCAGTTTCGTCTGGATTTGGATGCCATGACAGCAACCCACCTCCGCTCCATCTCCCACCCCCTCCTCAACTCTCCAAACTCTATTGCAGCCTACAATGGTGAGGAGTTCTTCGTCACCAACCAGCTTTTCTTCATGCCTGCATACCATCCAGTGCTGTCGCTGCTGGAGACATACTTCGGACCTCCTCTCGCACGTATTGTTCACGTCCGTATTCTGCCATCGGGCGAAATTGATGCTTCAGTTGTCAAGCGCCAAACGTACCCCAACGGCATTACATTCCTTCATGACGAGTCTCAAGTTGCCGTTGCATCCTCGAACAAAGCTATCGTGTACATCTACAATGTCACGAACCATGGTGCAGCAGGTCACCCGACTCTCAAGCTGGAATACACAATTAGCAACCTGCCCTTCCTACCTGACAACGTAGCCACAACTCCCGAGGGCGCTCTTCTCATCGCAGGACATCCTCATCTGGGCCATCTGGGTGCATTTGGAAATACACGCAGGATCTGCCATCGTCCAGAAGTGCTTGCGAAAGCGAGCGATGCTGAGAAGGAAATGTGTGCGAAGACACAAGCTGGTTCGTGGGTCAGTGAGTGGACTAGCGATGGTGGGCTAAGCCATATTTACTCTGATTGGGAGTACCCCACGGCTTGCACGGCTGTTCGCGAGCGGGCGCGTGGGTTCGGGATTATCACTGGTTTGTATGCTCGTGGTATCCTTGTGTGGAAAGATTGAACGGTCTGAAGTGCTACGGCGGTGAGCTCGAAGCCAGGGTGCGAAGCCGGGGGCTACCCTTGCTAGGTTGCGGAGGTTATTGTCCCTCTTTTGTCCCCTACCTCATGTTCAAGATCTGGTGCTTAATGAACCAATGAATTGTTGCTGGTCATGGTGTCTCACGCTTTGACCATTGCTCGGCCCGCGGTGCACAGACGAATTATGACTGCCGCCTTCAGTACGATGTCATGCCACGAACAGACAGATTGCAGCATCAGGGAACCGGATCGCAAGGAGGTAGGCCATGCGAGGGGATCCTTTGCCCAGTCCGCGAGTAACCGGCCTCCGAAATCACATGTGAGCCTTGACTTCTTGATTCCTTTCCCAGTGCAACCTGAGCCTCGCCCATACCCAATTCCACCAATCCAGAAATGAACTCTCTTCGACTCTTCCGATAGTCCGCTCCAGATCAGGCAATTGAGACCGGCATCTACCGTAGCGCGGGGAAGAACCATCTCCATCACCACGAGAATCTGGGGAAGAAGGACATCGCCGTCCGAGCGTCCCTCGGCATACAACACATGGCTGTGGCTATGATTTCTCAGCACTAGGTGTTGAAGCGGCAGGTGACTTGGGGTAAATAGGCCTCGCCTACTACGTAGGTGGGGGACGATTGAAAATGACCCTGCTTAATGCTTGAACCCCCTGGCGAATTAATTGCTCAATTAAGCAGTTCCACTGAGAGATTCTGAAACTACCCACCACGTTAACGCCTTGGAGATATAGACCCCCTCGCCCCCAGGCGGTCGGCTCCTTCTTAGACAAGTAAAGTTTACTAGAGCATCCGATTGAGGTGTGTTGAAGAGTTCCAGACCACGATCTTCGTCCACGTGTGTTGCATTTCGTGACCTGCATTGGGTGGCTGGTGACGACATTGAAGCTGCGGACGATGCTGCAGGAACGGATTACATCGCTGAAAAGAGAAGGTTGTTAAATTGCTTTATGAGCTTGGCATGCAGTCGGGCTTGTCTTGGTGTAAATGAACACCCGGCAATATTGATCGTGGCGGGCGGCTGTATAATTGAGGACTATGCGTCGAGAGCAAAGATATAAGAGGCAAGGCATGACCTCTGCCAATTGACCGTCGATCTCTGAACGTGGTCATCGAGCCTTCAGAGACAATCAAGTTCCCGTCCTCCTCGTTCAAAGTACTCGTTCGTTCATCATGAAGCCCACTCAGGTCCTCATCGCCCTTGCGGCAGTTGCCTATGCCGCCCCTGTCGCTGAGGAGAGCAAGGTCGCGGTTGTGGACGATGACTTCCCTCTCGCCGAGCTCGAAGCCTACTTCGAGCACCATCTGAACGGTGATGACTCCGAGGCCGCGGCTCTGCAGGCTAGGCAGTTCACTGGGAACACCTACAACCAGCTCACCGACGGGACACCTTGCCGCCCCGTCACACTGGTGTATGCTCGAGGAACTACCCAGGATGGTAACGTTGGAGACCCAGCTGCCGTTGGGCCGATCTTCTTCAACAACCTTGCCTCCCGCATCGGACTGTCCAACCTGGCTGTCCAGGGTGTTCCTTATGCGGCGAACGTTCTCGGATACCTCCAGGGAGGCGATCCCACTGGCAGCAGGACCATGGCTGATCTGATCAACCGGGTAAGTCGAGAAGTATAGGGAGCTGAGCAGACAAAGCAAATCACTAACACCAGACTCACAGGCCGCCAGCCAATGCCCCAACACCAAGATTGTCATCAGCGGCTACAGCCAGGGCGCCCAGCTCGTCCACAACGCCGCCGGCATGCTCTCCTCCTCCGTGACCAACCGAGTCACCGCAGGTCCGTCCCTCATCCTTCATGACATCTGTGCCTGGGGAACAAACAAACTGACTTGACATTGGAAAACAGCTGTTACCTTCGGTGACCCGAAGCGGAACCAGCCTTTTGGCACCATCCCTACAGCCCGCACCCGCATCTTCTGCCGTTCAGGGGACAACATCTGTGATGGCGGCATCATCATCACCCCTGCGCACACTCAGTACCAGCAAGACGCGCCCGCTGCTGCGGATTGGGTTGCTGCTCGCGTTTAGGCCTCAAATATATTGACTTTGCAATCGCTTCATTGTACCTTGCGCCCTTTGTGACATGTTTAATTCGATTGATGCTCGATTGTAGACAGCGGGCACAACCCCTCTATTGCCCTTTGACTTGTTTCTCATGTTGAAGTTGACGATGACGCTACTTCGAGTTTGCGTTGCCACATTTTGTAGCAGACGCAACAGTATACTAAAAGCCAGCTCCTCTGACTCTTGCGAGATTTAGAAGAGCGAAGGAAGAAAGCAGATGAGGTGGCCGGTTGGGACGGTAACCAGTTGATGGTGGAGATACCGCCGCAGTGTCATATAGGCTGCGTGCTGATGTACATGCTCTTGACAGGGCAAGCAAGGACAAAGAATCTCTTCCGTGTCTACAAGCGGCAATAGCTTCTCATCGCTTAATGGATATCCAAACAGGTCTACACCTCCATCCTATACGTGTCATGAGGGCGGGATCCCCAGCTCCCACGCGTTGAACTCCAGTATACTGCCTGACCACGGGCGCCCACCCTTGGTTGTAACGAATGGTAGGATACTGAAGCAGGTCATGCTTTCCGGGTAGACTCTCGTTGTGATTGCCGTCCTATCGTTGGCGAAGAGCTCCAGACAGCTCACATCAAAGAACGCATGAAGTCGCAACGCCTCCTGCGTAGTGACTGGCTCAAGACTCGCCTCTGTACCGGGTACCAGGGTCGAGAAGAGAGTATGTGGTGCTTCTTCGTCTGCCAAGCAGACGCCTCCGATGTTGGTGGATTTCGCTCGTATGATTCTCAGCATCTCTGCTTCAGGATTAAATGAGACAAGAGTGCGCAACTCTGATTCTTCACAGAGAAAGGTCAGTCATTTCCATGAGACTTTGAAGAGATCCAAGTGGAGGGCTTACCCTTTGTATGGCTTATGACGAAGCCGATGCTCTCTATATCAGCGCCGATATCAAACAATACATCGACCTCCCAACATGAGCACCCAAGAGGGAAGTCCAGACTTCCAAGAGCCCCTGGAGAGCTACGGTGCGTGGCAGATCTCAAAGACCTTTGGGTGTGACGCAGACCTTTGAGCCTAGGGTCTGGCAAAGCGCAAAGTGTCGTGAGCGTGTAAGTTTCGGGGCACCCAGCATGTGCAAAACCCATCTGCTGCGGGTTGTCTTCTTCCAGTACCACGTCGAATGACTTAATGGATGCCAGTTCGGACTTCAATGCTTTGACAACATGGCGGATCCTTTTCAGCTGAACAGCCCGGGGAACTGACAGGAGTCCTGCCCATCCCTGTATTTTCCTGAGCTCTATGGGTAGGTCTTCTTCAACAATCCAGCCGAAAGCAATTTGCTGGTTAGTTTTGGGGTCATGAAAGGAGTTGACGGCATACATAGCCCCATAGTCCAGAGCTGCCCCTGAGCGGAACTTCATTTGTATGCCTGCTGATGTCTTCACCAAGGTTCCGGACACCCACATCTGGCTATGGTCTCTTCTGAACTCCGAGTGGCGGTACCGACCTGACGTCTTCGTAGGGACTTGTTCACGCCCCTCAACACCAATGACCAACACATCATGACTAAGTGCTGCATCATCGGGGTCGGGGAGCGAAAGAAAGTTGACAACTTCCCAATTTGCACCATAATCGGGTTCCCAATGTGAGGTGGGTGCATTTCGCAAAGTTGGAGCCATGCTTAGCACGGAGACAAAGTTCCAATCCGTCACGTCGTTCTGGCTGAGGGAGTACAGAAATATCGCAGGGCCAACATGGCGAATGCCACCAGAGACAATTCCGAAAGAAGTCTTGTCCGAATGTTCTCCTATAAGTCGACTGAGTGAAGGCCACTGGGCAACGAATGGATCACGCCAGCCGGTGACTTGTAGGTGTTGGGGAGGTCCTTGTAAGACAATTGACGTATGCCCTCTTTGCCATGTACGACCAGCGTCGGCTGTTGTGGCAACGCAGATGGCTTCGGATCCCCAATTGTACGGAAGGGTATGATGAATAGGAAGCATACGTGCTGAGGTGTAAAATGCTGTGCTTCGTCCAGGTACAGTCGTTGCAGGACTCCAACATCCAGTGAAAACTCCCGCTTCCCCATCTGGCTTTGCTGACGGCTCGATGGATGGCAGATTGCCGATGTCCCAGACTAGCAGGTCCTTGGAGAGCGCGCTTCCCCATGAGATATTGCCCCATTCTGGTTCTTTGGGATTCCACTGGAAGCCAACGTGATAGACTTCGTGGACGGCATCGTAGCCTGGTGCGCATGGATCGTTCAACCAGCCAGTTGGTGGCATGAGATGATACCGTGGTTTCCAGCGACGATGTGCAGTCTTGTGCTGGCTTCTTAAACTTGATGGTGCTGAAGTATTTGATACATGTGTTGGGGTTGAGATGACTTGTCGGTGCGGTGCATCGTCTTGAGCTCCTGTCGAAGAGATGTTGTACGAAGCCACATGGCTAACGGCCTCGGTGACATGGTCTCTCGAAGGCAATTGCACAGCAACAGGTGAATCGAGTGTCGCCATGGTGAGTCCTCTCTTGCAGAGTGACGAGGAGCCTCGACAGCCTCGACCTGGACAGTTGGCAGGAGTAGTATAGAGAGAGCCAGGACAATCCAGAACCCTCATCTGCGTAAGAGCACCATGGTACAGACTGACGACGCCGCTCGGGATTTTCACCCTTGGAGCTCCTCTCGCCGAGCATCACGGCGTTGCAGATCGGGAGTTGTAACTCATTCTCCAGGCATGGGGAGCCCCCAAAGCGGCATTATTCCCAAATGGGGTTGATATGAGGGGAAGGACCTGGACTTGGGTATTTCGTTAGCCCAGTTTGCGAGCAGGGTGAATCGAAAGTTGGGGAAAGACGGTTACGAAGTGCAGGGAATCAGCTAGGGCCACTAGCCTTGGGTCCGTAGCATGGGGAAGGGCTTGAGCATTGCGAGGGGAACCATTCCAGCTCCTCCACTCGTCGGTCCGACCGCTGGGCCCAGGCCTTCGTCGGTCCGAGCAGACTGTGAAGGTTTCCCTGGAGTGGCCTTGTGCTCATAAGTCAACCCATAGCAACTCCGTACCGGTTTTATTCCTCATCCGTCAAGAACGCAAATTGTTGGAGGTGAAAGCAATGCAGAATGGAGCATTGCTTGGCCGGAATGAGAAGATCCTAACCCGACATGAGTCACGTGGTTTTCGATTCAGCGCTGGGCTGCGCTGTTCAAACTAGATCATGTGATCATTGCTTTCATCGCAAGATCAAGGTAAGCACTCTTTACTATGGCTTCATGCTGCGGGTCTCGAGGCTCTTGCTGTCTGCCGGAGGCCGCTTTCTGTCCGCCCTGAGCTTCGTCTGCCGGCCGCGATCTTCCTGCAGCCTGCATCGGCCGCTTCCAGCTCGGCCCAGCTTCATTAAACGGCGGTTACAGTTGCCCTTCACTGTCTCCTCCGCGTTTGGCCTATCGCCTCTGACTTCCTGATTTCGCAGTGCGACAGGCGAACTCCGTGTTCGTCCTGTGAGGAGAACGATGTTCAGTGTCAGTACGATCGCCCTCGAAAGAAGAGGCGGTACCTTCGGTCAGCATTGGACATTCAGAATGTGAACTCGAGAGTAGCCTCTACGAGGCTCGATCCATTGTCTCCTGCATGCGTGGATTGGTCGAACGTTGATACCGGCGATGCCGTTGAAGTGAACACACCGTCGCAAACACAACAGCTCGACCTCACGCGAGTGTACAACCCCCTCGAAGCACAAGTAGCTGCAGGCTCACCCGCGCAGTTTGGCAGTGGATATCTGCCCCTTGAAATGGAAGAATGTTTCTACCCAACAAGCTTCCTCGGATTGGCAGATCTACCTCCTTATATACCCTCACTGCCACTCGGCATACCTGAAAGCCCTGGCTTATATCCTTCTCCTCCTCTCCCAATTCTTTCGAGTCAGAATGCGAAGCTCGATCGTCTCCTGTATGACAGCAGCATTCCACAGCTGATCGATGTATTTCTCGAACGTCTGCAGCAGTCCATGCCCTTCTTCACGCGCTCTTTCCTTCGTCAAAACATCGCGAGCCAACGACATCTACATGATCAGTCCTTTGGGTCCTTGGTTCAAGCTATCTGCTCTCTGGTCCTCCTTCAGCCAGTCCAGAGCCATGAGAAACGGCCATGGCCAAACCGTGAGGCCCGAGCTGACGCTCACTTAGCTCTGGCTGTACGCTTACATTCACAGTCTGACCTTGGTCAGTCCCCAACACTGGAGACTATCATGACAAGTGTGTTCTTGTTTGCTTGCCAATTCTGCAAAGGCAACTTTGATGCAGCCAGGTTTCGGCTCAGAGAGGCTGCAGCATTAGCAGAAGTGATGAATCTCGATAAGCCTGAATCGTATGGTTACATTGGAGACACTGAGAAACAAAGACGACTCAGGACGTTGATCAGCCTGACCATCATTGAGAGGATATACTCTGTTCAAAGAGACTATAGTCCGGGTACCAAGCTCCTCAGCCGGAGCAAGCTACTCGAACTACAAGACGCCATTGCGTCTTCGGATGATAGGGGCGAAAGCGAGAACATCATAGCTATGGAAACCATTAGCAGCATGCTGGAGCAGGTGGACTTCATCGACACCAACATGATCAAATGCTGGAAAGGCTTGTGTTGGAGCGAAGAGTCTCCAGCCCATGTTACTCGGAGCACCATACTGACTCTGCTACGACGATACCGGATCCCTCCGCAGTTATCATGGCTTTCTGATGTTGATACCCATGCTCAGCATGCGGATATCCTGGTTACCAGGCACTGGATTAGGATCAAGCTCTGGACTCTGGCGAGTAGTCACGGCTATATTGCAGCACTTTCCGATGATATCGAGTTCCGCCAGGGATATGCCTTGGCAATTGCCAGTGAGGCCCTTGACACCTGTTCGCAGTTTGAGATGACCAGCCTCGAGGTGCATGGCGTCGGTCTCGTACGTCAGATATGATCTCTTTTTAAAGGGTTTCAGCTAACAATGGGATTACGAACAGGTTGAGAAACTGTCGGATATCGCAACTTGTGCAGCGCTACAAGTCAATGGGACATACATGACATCGTCGCCCAACCAAGACTTTACCCTCAGTGCAGATTCGAACAGCACCGACATGAGCGGAACACCACCAGAGGAAGATTCTTCGAGCACAAGGTCCGGCGCCAACGCAGGGGTTTTGCTGAGCAGCGCTGAGGAGATGCTGAACGGCTACCTGGCGCTATTCGCATCATTCCGCAGGGGCAAGCACCCGTTCCTCAAGCCATACATGCGCCTCCTTGGCGACGTCAACTTCCACAAATGATGCGGCCCTCATGAAGCCTGGAAACACATCAGCAGAGTTCCACTCTCTCACAGTCTTTCAGGAGCCAAGACCCCCTACCTGCTTGGCAGCATGCGAACAGAGGCGCGCTAACCGGCGGGAACCCCCGTCGTATAACCTACCGCTATATACCCCCGCCTCTACTCGTAAATCGCATGTCACATCGGCAGGCCCCAGCATTCCCGCGCACTAAAGTCATTTAGTTGTTCCTCGCCTGTTGTCGCAACCAGCTTCGTTCAACCTCGAAGAAGCAAAGGCGCAGTCGACGACTGAAAGCCCGACCAAACATGTCTGAACCAACGACGGTACCAGCTTCCGCTCCAGCTGCCACGGAGTCGACGCCCAAGCTTACTGATGCACCACTGGCCGTCGCTGAAGAGGTGGGTAGCATTTCCTGGTTCTGCACTGTGACACACGGGCGGTCAAGTGATGTTGGTTCAGGACTGACCCAGGATCGACCATAGTTTCACGGCGAATCTCCCCCTAGGGATGACGATAACGACAGGGACTCGGCGCTTGGTGACAGTGAATCCAGCACAGCCTCGGTAGCATCCAGCATTCTGCAGTACCGTACTATCAATGGCCGTACTTATCACAGCGACCGCTCCGTAAACGCGGATGCTATCCCCTACTGGTCAGTTCAATCTGAAGCATTGTTCGCCAATGGCTACGAATAGGGATTGACTTGAACAAGGGGCGCCAATGATGATCGCCAGAACCACAACCTCGACATTATGTAAGTGCCTAATCAAGAGCCAGGACTTCCCTCAGGTCTCTCTAGTCTCAACCTTGCAGTGACTGACATGCCAGATAGGCACGAAGTTTTTACGTTGGCCCTGGATAACAAGCTATACCTTGCCCCGCTACCGAAGACGCTGAATGTGAGCGTGCCTGAAGCACTGACTCTCTTTGTTGGGCTCGGAAGCTGACGGGGTTCCGTGACTCGCTGCAGAAAGTACTCGACATTGGAACTGGAACTGGTCAATGGTGCATGTGCGTCTCGCCTCTAAAGTCTCTAAGTGCCCCCCACCAGGACTAACAGTATACAGCGACTTTGGAGATGATCACCCCGAGTGTCAAGTGATTGGCACAGACTTGTCACCCATCCAGCCTCAATGGGTACCGCCCAATGTCATGTTGTGAGTAGCAAAAGTTGACATGCCTTGGTTCGCAAACCCTTAACAAGACGTTAGCGAGATCGACGACTTCAACCAGATATGGACCCGAGAAGATAGCTCTCTCGACTTTGTTCACCTCCGGTGGGTAGTCGGGACCATCACGGACTGGACCGAGCTCTTCCGTCAAGCATACCGGGTCCTCAAGCCCGGCGGTTGGATTGAGACGTTTGATTGCAATGGCTTCCCGGAATCTGACGACGGGACCTTGACTGAGGAGACAGCCCTTCACACGTGGGGTTATCTCATCCGTGAGGGTGCTAAAGCACTTGGATCCAAGGCGTCCTTCAGTGCTGTTCAAGAAGGGCTGCAAGTCAAGGGACTTACCGAGGCAAATTTTACGAGGATCACGGAGCATCCTATGAAGGTATGTTCAATCTTTGTTTCTATCTCGAAGGATACTGGGGCTGGGGCTAACAAGACATGTCTGACACCTAGATCCCCGTATCGGAGTGGGCCAAGGATAAGAAGTACAAGCAGATGGGTCTCTATTTTCGTGCAACGCTGGAGAATGACACAGAGGGTGCCATTGGGTTCCTGGCGTCGCAGCTGGGTTGGACAAAGGAAGAGATTTCGGTGTATGCTGCCCGTCTTCGTCGTGAGTTGCGCACGAACTCGGTGCACGCGTTCTGCCGATTCAACCTTGTTTACGCCCAGAAGCCTCTGAACGGCTGAAGGGATGAAGATAGACAAATCATCATCAAGCGGCATTTAGGATACCCGTGCTACATAGGGAGGGAAGACCTGCCACACAGGTTTAGGATGTCCTATAACCTTTCCAGGGAATCCGAATGTGTCGAGCGCATCACACTTGCCTGCAATTCTCAGGCTACCCTACACTCAGGAACCCTCCTTACGTTCAACATGCTGAAAGAGAGAAAGCACAAGATGGGATTCCACCACCCTTTGGGGAAAGATAAAAAACGGCCTATAAGGTGAAATGGACGCCCACATTCAGCCTGCACCCTTTTGCATCATCAAAGTGCATGGATGTCGCCATTACATTGTACTTTGCGGTGGCTGGGCAGGAGTCACGAGCGCTGACTTGGATACGCAAGTCAGGCACGATTGCAACTCACAGCCAAATCACATTCCTTGATACAAGAGCTGTTGAGAGTCGCATTGTGTACACAATTCATCCCCGGATGTATTCCGCACAATTTAGGATCATTTCCATGCGAAATCTTGGCCTGGTGTTGAAAAGGAAAGCGGCAACACTAAGACAATCAGGTTGCTTCACACTCAAGATCATTCGGAACCTTAGTCAGTCCCCGGGGCAGAATCCCTCAGCATCTCTTCCCAGAAGCCGGTCCAATCCTCAGCTGCATCCGTTTCGATCTCCATCTCAGCCTCTGGGCTGATGTCGAGTTCGGGGTGGTAGGGTTGCCCTCGAGCGGCTTCGCGCAAGGGCATGAAGTAGTGCTCAGGGTGTAACTTGCCAGAAACGTGGAGAGATTCGCGGTGGCATGTCTCGAAGACTTTGCGCAGAATGGTGTCGTTGTCACCGCCAGAGGTATCGGCACGGTAAATATCCTGAACAATATCCGACAGCTCGTTGTCAAAGTGCGAGAGGAATGACCGGACCGTGGTTCGCTGATCAGCGAGCCGTGTTATGTGAGAGAGAACCTGATCGGCCTCTGCATACAAGGCGAGTGCCTCATGGAGCCTTGTTAGGTTGGTTTGAAGAGCAGACAGGGGATGCTCCGAGTTTGCGCCATCTCCGGGCAGGGGACCTCGTAGATCTGTGCCTTTAGGCAAGGATGTGAGTTCATTGACAGACTGTGCCGTATCGTCGAGGGCTTTGAACACATCGGCCAGACACGAGAGCGGCGGCGACGGTTGGCGAGCCGGCTCGGTCGTGGTATTCCCAATTGGATGGGCAACGAGGCTAGCGGATTCTTCAGCCATGTTGAGGGAGTACAGTATGGCCTTTGAGGAAGAAGAGGGGGCAAGTTAGAACGAATTGGGGCAATAGTGGTGGACGTGATGATGTTGGACCAGAGTGAAGTAGTATATGATATCATATGGGATGGTTTGCAGCATCGGGCAGCAAAGGAGGCAGAGGAGAGTCCAGACGGGAGGCAGAGGGATTCCCGGAGTCAATCAGTCGCAGTATTGGGCACGTGCACAATGGCCAACCAGGTCAAGTCGGGAGCTGCAGACCAGGCTTCTCAATCATTCGCCGACATTGTCACAAATTCCTGCTTCCTGCATGAGCACTCTTGCATGAGATGGGGGTACAAGGGTAGCAGTACCTTACTTACACACCTACACAGTACACGGCATTAGGATCCTCCATCTCAGGAGGGACAGCATCATTGTCGCCAGCGTCCCCAGGAACTACAATGCCTTCGACGCATCAAAGGATGGAAACTGTTTCAAGTCACCCTTGTACAAACTCGTCGTTCAATTCCCACCATCTATGTTACAACACGGTACTTCGTTGGCCCATCACACACGGGTCGGGCCACCCGAGCCAGCCTGTTCCTTATCGCTTATCGCCACAGCCACCCACCTTAGCGTCCCTCTAATTACCTTAGGCACTTCGGAACCAGGAAACAGGGGCCGCCGCCGACTCGACCACCGACACTGCAGCTCCAGCAAAAAAAGTAGAACCAACCAACCATCCTTATCCGCCCAACTCCAACCATCATCGATTCGCCAAACGTCCTGCGTCTCTGCATCACCGCTCATTCCAGTACTACGTCCCACGTCAGACGACCAAGGAGACTTCTCTGATGGACACGAGATAACGCAGATCTCCTCTGGTGTCTTCCGACTTGGCCACTCGTTCCTCGCATTGCTCCTTATCCCCGAGCGCATCGAGAGAACCGACTTTCCCATAGCGCAACCATGGCGCATCCTCAGCAGCGTCTCGTTCCGGGCCGAGACGACAGGCCTTTCCAGCACTCCACGACCCCAGCCGATCACTCCGCGCTGATGCAGTCGAGAGAAACAGGCGATGTCATCCCCATGGAGCTTCCTAAAGGCGAGGTTAAGGCCTTGCCGTTCGCAAAGTCTTGGGTCCATCTCATGGCTGGCGCGTACGTTTTACCATATCCCCTTTATGTTTGCTATAATAGGTCATGTGTCTGACTTGACTCTACAGTGTTGGAGGCATGACTGCAGCCACCATGACCGCTCCCCTCGACGTCCTCAAAACCCGCCTCCAATCCGACTTCTACCAAGCCCAAATAAGAGCCGCTCGTGCAGCGCAACCCACTGTCGCGCGAAACCCCGCTCGCGCTGCTCTTCATCATCTCACAGAGACTCTCCAAATCCTCGGGTCCGTCTACCGTACCGAAGGCGGCCGCGCACTCTTCAAAGGTCTCGGTCCCAACCTCATCGGTGTCATCCCCGCGCGCAGCATCAATTTCTACGTTTACGGTAACGGCAAGCGCTTGATTTCCGAGAAGCTCAACCACGGTCACGAAGCACCGTGGGTTCATCTGCTCTCCGGTGTCGCCGCCGGAGTCGCGACATCAACAGCCACAAACCCCATCTGGATGGTGAAAACCCGTCTCCAACTCGACAAGAACGTCGCCGAAAAGAGCGGCACGGTCGCAACGAGACAATACCGCAACAGTTTCGACTGCATACGACAGATCCTGCGGGACGAGGGAGTCCGCGGAATGTACAAGGGGATGAGCGCGAGTTATCTTGGCGTTGTGGAGTCGACCATGCAGTGGATGCTGTACGAGCAGCTCAAGGTTGGGCTTGCAAGGCGGGAGATGAAGATTCAGGCCAGTGGGAGGGACAAGACTTGGTGGGATAACACCGTGGACTGGACGGGGAAATTCTGCTCGGCTGGTACGGCGAAGCTTGTTGCCGCTGTCATTGCCTACCCTCACGAGGTGAGCTCGACCCTGGTCCATGTTCCAGACGCTTTTACTGATTGATGATTTTCCAGGTGGCACGAACGCGATTACGACAAGCCCCCATGGCCAACGGGCAACTAAAATATACCGGCCTGATTCAGTGCTTCAAGCTCGTCTGGGTTGAGGAAGGTCTTCTCGGTCTCTACGGAGGTCTGACACCCCATCTCATGCGCACCGTTCCGAGCGCAGCCATCATGTTCGGCATGTACGAAGGCATCCTGCGACTGTTCAACACACCTTCATAAACTGTCGGAATCTGTAACACCACCTGAACGCAGCCATACTTGGGTGCACATCTTCTCTTCTGATCGATGGCTGATCATTAGACTTTCTCCTTATTTTGTACAATAGTTTCAATGAAGAGCGAGTCTGCTCTTGAGATGGGAAGAATCAGAGCCCATACCTTAGACAGAGGGCTGGAGATCATTGCCGGCGAAACTTGGCGTTTGGATAGAGCTGCATTGGGGGATGTTGCGCTTGGAGAGCCTTCTTATTGGCATTAGAGCTGGGGGCTGGTTAGCATGTACGAGGAATAAACAGAGCAATAACCAATCAAGTCAACAGCTTGCGCATTTTCACGCGTGCAACGGGCTTTCCTACACGCATACGAACTTCGACGACGGGCCTGGCACACATGGCATGGTCAAAAAGTGAGACATTGGAAGACTACCAACTCCGCCGCGGGCTGATAGATGGCGGACATAGCCCGCTGATGGTGAGAATGTTATATGAAACAGGACGATAAAGGAAAAGGAATAAACAAAGTTGGAACGTTTCAAAACAACAAAATGCAGATGTAACTGAGCATGTGAGCAAACGCTTGTGCCGGCCCTTTCCTCGCACAATCTGTAGTTGCGGCAACCATCCCTACAAAGCCGAGAGTTTTCCGGGGGGAAGATCAACCCATTGGAAAGCGAGTCATCAATCGTAAACCGACACGTTTCTCCAGCCAAGCTGCGCAGGGTTTACCAGGCATTGCGATCCCAGTTCGGATCTGTTCACACAAAATAGTCAGCAAAAAAGGCCTCATCACCTGTCCAAGCACCCCAGCAGAGCCAAAGGCCAATGACAACAAGAGAAAGAAAACTCACCCTGCACAAACGCAGCCAAAACCTTGCTCCCCGTTTGCAACAACGGATGTCCCACGACAATCTTCAAAAACTTCTCCAAGCCAGCCCTCCGTCCCTCAATCACATCGTCACTGAACCTGTTGGTGAACACCTTGCCCGGCAGAGGAGGGATCGTGACGCGCGCGCTCTCCCGCTCGAGAATATCGCGGAAATACTCAAAATCGGAGTAGCGACGACGGACGCTGCTTTGGCGGAGCTTGAAGGCGGGGATGTTTGTGCGGCAGAGGATCTCGTAGTCGGTGTACATTTGGCGGCCCATGCCGTGGGTGCGGGGGTTGCGAACCTACATACATTCCAGATCAGTACATTACTTCTTGAGGAGATACATCAGGCTAGGAGAGCTGGAGGAACGACTGACCTCGATCTCGAGGAAGTTCTCGGGTGGACCGTAGATCTCATCGAAGCTCTGTTGGCGCGTGTCCGGCATGGATTGCAGGATGGGACGGTGGCCGCCGGGGCTTGAGGGGGGCGAGGCACTTGCGCCTGCACCGCCCTGGCCCTCTTCCTGGTTGTTCGACAGTTTGGCGGTATTGACCTGTAGAACTTCTGGAAATGTCCGGATTCCCTATTGGGAAGCTCTCTCGTGCTCAAGGCTGGTCGCGTGAGCTCTATCGCAAGCTGGAAATGGACGAGGCAGGCTTTCACTGTTCAGCTGAAGACGATGGATAGCGTTGATCGAATGTGGCTGGTCTGTGAGGATGCGCAAGAGGGAAGAGTGGTAAAGAAGAGGGAGAAAGTGGGAAGCCAGAGAGGGAAAGCTGGGCTGGGGGAACCTTTGGTGTTGAAGGTGGGGTTACGTCGTTCACCCGTCGTTTGCGCCGCCTCCAAGCGTCGTGCGGGGTGGGGCCAGGCGCCGGTTTGGCCGCCGCCGTTGACGGTTCGTGCTACGGGGTGATTACATTCAGGATGTTCGCGCGGGTTCGTTCATTGGAATCGACTGATGTTTATTATGGTTGTACATGTGTCATCTGGGTAGAGATGCGCAGGGCGCCTCGCTTTACATTTTTGCCTCCTTTGCCTTGAGGCTGGTTTGTAGCTGGTATCCTTAGCCAGCCCTCTTCTTGACGTTGGCCATGTGCCTATTTACTTCTTCAAGGCACAGCATATAACTCTGGGCAGCACATCGCCTGAGATAAGCTTATTGGACGCTCACTGTTGTGGTTGAGTCGCCCTTCTGCTAGACCGATAGTTGTGCCTGCAGCTCTCATATTCTTGTGCCCGCGACGCCCTGGCTTGAAGTGTCCATGCATCATTCTCGTTGACTTCCTGTCACGTCATCCTGAACTCACAACGCCTCTCATGACTTCTTGTCAGAGAACTTCTGGTGAATCGCCCGGATCTGCTCCTCGACATTGAGACTTTGCGTCTGCTGCGCCTGGGCCTTGGTCGCTGTATGTCCGTCGTAGCTCTGTATTGCCGCCTTCTTCCGTCTGGCCAGCTCGTCCTCGCTAATAGCCTGTCCTGTCACCGGATCGAACACGTCGCTTCGTTGACTTGCAAGACGTTTGAGGTTGTTCGCCACGTCGGCGTGTGAGATGTTGGATGTTGCGTGTCGTGAATCGGCTTTGCTCTTCTGTTCCTTCCATCTGGGATCGAGCAGTTCGACTGTGATATGATTAGCATGATGCTTTACTCAAATAGGGGCTTGGGGATTTGTAGTCGTACTTCGCATGTGAGCTTCCAGTTCGTCCATGGGAATCTGTTGCTTGCAGTTGGGACAGAGGGCCATCTGTCCTTGGCGATTCGCGGCTTTCTGCGCTGCCCGAGGCACGTAGTTCTCCTTGATCTTCATTGCCGGTGGGCCACCACGAGCGTCAGCAATGGGCTGAGGCGACCCGCGAGCTTCTTGGGCACCATATTGCTCTGTTGGGTGGGGTAATGCTGTAGGTGGCTGTTGTGGGAGGTTATTGGCTTGTACTTGAGGACCATAGCCAGTGTGAACGGGAAGAGGGTAGCTTTGACCGGCGCTGGACAGCTCCTCGCCAGGCATAGCTTCCTCGATTCGCAAGCTAGCACTAATGGAAGCATTGTTCCGGTCTTCTAATGACGCATATTGTAGCTCTGCTAGGTTGGTCGGGGGAGGGAGGTTGGCTTGTTCATCGGCATCGGTGAAAGTAATGGTCTCGACCACAACAAAGTCACCCCAGTCGATACGGGCATACTCGGCAGCCTTCTCCTCCTCCGCTTCCTGCTGTTCTCTCTTTTCCTTCTCCTGGAACTTTGTGTACTCGGCTCGTGCTCTTGCTCGCTCGAGGATGAGGTACTTGTCATCGACCATCCGTTGAAGCTCGTTGACACGCTCTTCTTGGAGTTTGCCGCCTTCACCACTCAACCCACTCGCACGTAGAAGCTTGGTATACTGATCGACAAGGTGTTGGAAGAAGTTGTGAAAGGTGTGGTTGGGAATGAGGAATTGGAATTGAGGGTTGCCGGTCTCGCGCTGGCCGAGCTGGGTCATGAATTGCCGTCCATTCTTGGCGACGAACAAGGCCGTCAGCCGCAGGACGTCGAGATCTTTCTGATTGATGCGCGGCGTGCGAGCTGAAAATTCGAAGTCCGGCGGCTTCGGTGGGCCGGCAGGCTTCTCTGGGACAGGTGTCGCATTCTCGCCAGCTCTGCCAGCAGCAACAGCTGTTCCACGTCCATCCCGAATCTCGCTTAACCGCCATAGATAAAAGCCATTGTACGCGTCTGCAGGATTCAAGAAGCTGAACTTGGGGTTCTGTCGCTCCTTCTCGCGAATGCGATCCTCGAAAACGGCGCCATTGCGGGCGACATATCCAGCTGTTTTCTCGAGGATGTTGCGGATTTCACGTGGCGGCAGGACTACACCGGGAGGAGGCTTGAAATCTTCGAGGCTGGCGGAAGCGTCGCCATTCGTCTCGGGGGCCGCCATGTCTTGTCAGGAAGACCGTCGGGTAGCTATGATGAGGATCTGACGGAACGGCAATTCGAGGTTTGTCGCGTCCTGCAGGCGATGATGCTAGGCGACCCAGTCTGGAAGTTTTGTCGCTGTCGCGGAACCGGGCTCCAACTCCGATGCTTCCGGACTAACATAGTGCCGTCCCGGACTGCCAGCACTCTGGACCAGCTTCCACACCCCCCTGGGCGGCGTTCAGGTTATTTTTGGGAATTCCAGTCCCAGTCGTCACGTTCCTGGGCTGGCTGGATCAAGGGATAACCTCTTGTTCTCCTCGACTCGTGGCCCACGAAGCTTGATGGGAAAGTTCGTGTGCTCGCGAGTCTCATGTAGATAGATACTCACAAATTGCTTGGAGACGAAAACAGTCTCCCTGGAGCTAAATGATGGCCGCCATCATTCTTGATGCCTCCCTCTGTCAATGCAATACTGTCTACCTCGTATTGAGGACGGCGTAGCACAGAGCACTTCCCAAACCCGAAATCAATCAATGGAGCCTTTTCTTCAGCCCAGAGGGCGTTCTTTGCTAAAGGCCACGCTGACCTGTTGCTCTGTGGTACCTGAGCTGCCACGCTATCGACGCGTGAAGAGCAGGTACCTGTAAGCTTGCGTGTGCCCCACCAGCGCGCATGTTCCTTCAGGGGACCACTTCGCCGTACGCAGCCATTGCGAGGAAGACCCCCTTATTCCCAATCGACACGACATTCACGAGCCAGCTCGGCCTCTTCTTGGATTTCCCATCAGCCCTTTTCCTTCCAACGGCTGCCACAATCCCCCCTTCAGCCATCAATCACCATCGGGCTGCTTCCTCTCCTCTTTCTTTGTTGGCTGTGATTCGATGACGAACTTTTAATTTTCCTCGGATTTCTTTCTTTACGACTCCTATTTAGTTAGTTTCGACACTCCTTCCCGCCTATTTGTCTCGAACCCACCCCGTCGATCTCCCGACCCCTCGAGCTTCCACAGCTTCGACCCTTCGCCTGACAGAGGCAAGCTTCAAACCCTCTGTTCATCATGGCGAGGCCGAGCTCCTCCAGGGGCAAAAGTCCTCAACCACCGCGGTCTCGGGGTAAGAGCCCGCAGCCACCGCCGATTGAACGGCCCATCGACGCGGCTCCAGCTGTTTCCCTTGCACCGCCGACCGCTGCGCCGACTCTTAAGAAGAAGAAGTCCAAGTCCAAGCTGAATGCTGTGACTTCATACAAGTCCGAGGGTGTTGACGACAATGATGTCTTCCTGCTACCTGTTTCCGACTACTGGATTATGCTGGCCATGACCGTCCTTTCTACGATTGTGCGCGTCTTCCGAATCTACCAGCCCTCCAGTGTCGTCTTCGACGAAGTCCAGTATGTAACAACCCCGAATCACAATCATACATATGGCTAACAAAGGGTTCGCAGCTTCGGTGGCTTCGCGATGAAGTACATCAAGGGCAAGTTCTTCATGGACGTCCACCCACCGCTCGCCAAGATGCTCATTGCTCTCACTGGCTGGCTCGCCGGTTTCGATGGAAGCTTCGATTTCAAGGAGATTGGCAAGGACTATCTTGAGCCGGGCGTGCCATACGTCGCCATGCGCATGTTCCCTGCTGTTTGCGGTATCGCTCTTGCGCCTTTCATGTTCTTGACCCTGAAGGTTCTGGGCTGCAGAACCATGACCGCTGTTATGGGCTCTGGTCTTATCATCTTTGGTAAGCACTTCAATCCCCATTATCAAGAATCGATTTTCTAACGACGCCACAGAGAACGGCCTCCTCACCCAAGCCCGCTTGATTCTGCTCGACTCCCCCCTCGTCGCCGCGACCGCTTTCACCGCCCTCGCGTTCAATTGCTTCACCAACCAGCACGAGCAGGGACCCGCGAAAGCCTTCAGCACTGTTTGGTGGTTCTGGCTCGTCATGACTGGTCTTGGACTTGGTATCACCGCCAGCATCAAGTGGGTCGGTCTGTTCACCATTGCTTGGGTTGGCGTTTTGACCGTCCTGCAACTCTGGATCCTGCTCGGTGACACCCGCACTGTCACTCTTGTAAGCTCCCTCATGGTCCTTTTGTTCGACTCATGCTAATCCTATGTAGCGCCTCTGGTTCAAGCACCTCATGGCTCGTGCTTTTGCCTTGATTGTCATCCCGGTCACCTTCTACCTGGCCATGTTCGCCATCCACTTCGTCTGCCTTGTCAACCCCGGTGACGGAGATGGCTTCATGAGTTCTGAATTCCAGGCCACTCTCAATACTAAGGCCATGAAGGATGTTCCCGCCGATGTCATCCTTGGTAGCCGCGTTTCCATTCGCCATGTCAACACCCAGGGCGGCTACCTCCACTCTCACCCTCTCATGTACCCGACAGGAAGCAAGCAGCAACAAATCACCCTCTACCCCCACAAGGATGAGAACAACATTTGGCTCCTCGAGAACCAGACCCAGCCCCTCGGACCTGATGGTCAGCCCATCAATGGCACCAATGTCTGGGATAACATGGACCCTACCTACATCAAGGACGGCACGGTTCTCCGCCTCTATCACCGCTCGACTGACCGTCGCCTGCACTCTCACGACGTTCGACCTCCGATCACTGAGGCCGAGTGGCAGAATGAGGTCTCCGCATACGGCTTCAAGGACTTCCCTGGTGATGCGAACGATTACTTCCGAGTGGAAATTGTGAAGAAGAAGTCTCACGGCGCTGTTGCCAAGGAGCGTCTTCGCACTATCGAAACCAAGTTCCGCCTCGTCCACACCATGACTGGCTGCGTGCTGTTCTCTCACAAGGTTAAGCTCCCTGACTGGGCTTCTGAGCAGCAAGAGGTCACCTGCGCCAAGGGTGGCACTCTCCCCAACAGTCTTTGGTACATCGAGTACAATGAGCACCCTCAATTGACTGGCGATGTCGAAAAGGTCAACTACCGCAAGCTGGGCTTCTTCGGTAAGTTCATTGAACTGCACAAGGTCATGTGGAAGACCAACGCTGGCCTGACCGACTCTCACGCTTGGGACTCTCGCCCCGAGTCATGGCCCATCCTGCGCCGTGGTATCAACTTTTGGGGTCGCAACCACACACAGGTCTACCTCCTCGGTAACCCAGTCATCTGGTGGGCATCTACACTCACCATTGCTATCTGGGTCGGATTTAAGGCTCTTGCTGTCCTCCGCTGGCAGCGCAGCTACAACGATTACTCCAACACGACCTTCAAGCGTTTCGACTACGAGATCGGCATGTCTGTTCTTGGCTGGGCTCTGCATTACTTTCCCTTCTACCTGATGAAGCGTCAACTGTTCCTTCACCACTACTTCCCTGCGCTCTACTTCGCTGTCATTGCTCTCTGCCAGCTGTTCGACTACGCTACCGCTCGCATGCCTGTCTTGAGCCAGAACCAGAAGCGTGTCGCCAACCGCGTCGCCACTGTGACATTCCTAGCGCTTTCTGTCTCTGTTTTCGTTCTCTACTCGCCTCTCGCCTACGGCAACCAGTGGACGAAATCCGAGTGCAAGCGTGTCAAGGTGCTCGGCACATGGGACTTTGACTGCAACACTTTCTTCGATACCGTAAGTGCTCCGGCTGCTGTTCCCGAACTGAAGATGCCCAAACGTGGGTGAATTGGTACGACGCTTGATTCGACGCGACCCTTTCCATGCCGCGTTCGAGCAAGCGACTTGTCCCAGCACAGTATGGGCCTATGAAGGCTCCCCAATGTCACCCAAACTGATAGAAGACTAATCTCCTTCCGCGTACAGTATGACAAGTATACAGAGATGATCAACGCCCCCAAGGTCAGCTCCACCGTCACCCCAGATGCTGCGAAGCCGATTGAACCCAAGAAGGGCAAGGGTAGCAAGAAAGACAAGAAAAAGCAACCTGCTGCGAAGGGCCCAAAAGAGGAGGCCCCGGCGGACATCTCCGGGGCTCCGGCGGCACCCAAGGGCGCAAGGGTTCTCAAGAAGGAGGAAAAGCTGGAGTACCGGGACCAGGACGGAAACCTGCTCAACGAGGAGCAGGTCAGGGAGCTCGAGGGCAAGGTGGAATTCCAGACAAGATACGAAACGCGCACGCGCGTCGTCGACGAATCTGGGAACGAGCTGGAGATGCCCGAAGGAGGTTGGCCGGAAGACTATTCTCCCGTCGCCCCGCCACACCCGGACGTTGAGGGTGTCGACAAGGAAACGGTCCGTGCCGAGGGTGAGCAGGAGGTTCCTAAGGACGCAGACGCGAGCCGGGATGGAGAGAAGGAGGCTGAGAAGTCCAAGGCAAAGCCGGCGAGCGAGGGCAAGAAGGCAACTATCCACGAGGAGCTGTAGCGACTTGACGACGAGCAAGTTGCCCTACCGCTGTCGATCTAGCTTTTGATTCTGCTCCCGACGTCATCATGCTCGCCGCTTTGAGCTTTAAGCCTACTGTATCACCACCTAATCGCCGCATGGAGGGAATGAGGGTAAAAGGGGTTTTATTATGTATGGAGTGTTCCAGATATGGAGAAAATGACAATGACGTACTTGTTGCATGGTGCTCCAAGCTTAAAGGACGTACGTCGCAAGGACTTCTACCTGTTCGGAGTCTCAACGACGTGAGGTTTTGCCGGTTATGAGGCACCTTTCCAAGTCAGTCTCTTTCTCAGCCTCATAAGGCTATTGGGATTGACTGAAAGATTGCCAGCATCGTCCCTTCGCAGTCACAAGCCTCCAAACAAGGATTACCAGCGCCACGAAGAGGATGCATCCTCGCACACCTAGTATCCAGGGTCTTTGCCTCAAGATATCTCTCTGCCTTGGCAACTTTTAGGTATGCTGTACACGTTATACTTGATAGCTGCGTTAGCCTAGCCGACTGTGTTGCTCCGTCTCGGTGTTGTCGGAAGAGTTCGACTGTCGAGGGAATATACCAATCGATCAAGACATGCCATTACGTACCATTATTCTATCAAGATGGCGGAGGGCCACGTGTGATAGCTTAAGAGCACCGCTTCAGGCATTGATTACCGAAGCCGATGTCGTTCTTGGGCTGTTTTTCCTTATCATGATCCTAGTCATGGCAGGACTTTGTCCACCGGGGCTAAAGAGAAGCTCCATGCATGGTTTGTTCCCCGCGCGGGGCAGACAGCACATCATTGGTAAGACAGTTGCCCGACGGCGATGAATGCGAGCCTGCGATGAGGGAGAAGTCATTCCCGATCGCTGGTCGTTTATTGCTCACAATTTTCAAGCATTGACGTTTTTCCTGATCTTGTGGGAGAGTGAACAAGTATCCTTCATTGGTATGAGATCACGATACTTGATCCACAGAGACCGCCGACTAGTTCAGGATCTGCAAGCGAGAAGTCCAAAAAGCCGCGGATGGAGAAGCCACGATAAAGAAAAGAAGCTATTGCATAACCTTATCATAGCGCGTCGCCTTGTAGTCCCACTTTCAGCCCATGATATCAGTGTCACTACCGGATCGGACCCAGCATCCTGGGAGAAGGATCACGCCAGAACCTCGAGACGACCTGCATTGTCGGCATGCTCGGGCTTGGTAAGAACTTGTCGCCTTATCTTTGGTTCGGTTGGAGATGCATTTGGATCATAGCTTGAGGGGTTTGGCATAGGATGTGAATATAAAGATGGCCGTTGACCTTGCTATTTGGCAAATCAGTGACAGCTTTCCTCAGCCGTGAGCATCGATCCTATAGAGCCCTAAGCGACGTTGTTGGACATTCACGCCAGTCAATTCTTTCATGATGTTTGCTCGTCTCCCTATCCTCGCGGGTCTTGTCGCCTCTGCAACGGCCGCGTCTTGTTCCACGGTCGACGACCTCGACTGGGTCTCGAAGAATGACACCCTCCCGAAGGTCCTGATTCTCAGCGCCGGCGGCACCATTCTTAGCTCTTCCAATTGGAGTCGTGTTGATAATATTGCCTACGGTAGTGGTGTTAGGCCAACTGTGGACGATCTTATTGGCAATGCTACTGAGGTCTTGGACATCGCACAGTTGGCTGTCATTGAGTTCCCGGCTACAGGAGGTAGCGCCGGTCTGAACTCTTCGTTGTACCTGAACATCAGTCAACATGCGAATAAGTACCTTTGTGACGAGGATTCGGATATTGCGGGAGCGATCATGTTCCACGGTACAAACACATTGGAGGAGACGGTAGTTCATTCTTAGGACGCGCCCTATAGTGTTGAATGGATGACTGACTTCAAACAGGCCTTCGGCGTCGATCTAACCCTTGGCTGCGACAAGCCTTTTGTCGCCACCGGTGCCATGCGGCCTGCGAGCTACATCTCCTTCGACGGCCTCTCCAACTTCCTCCAAGCCGTCTCAGCTGCTGCCTCTCCCTCTTCCCGCGGTCGCGGAGGCCTCATCGCATTCAACGACCGTATCACCTCCATCTACTACTCTTCCAAGACCAACGCGAATACACCTGATACATTCAAGGCTGTTGAGCAGGGCAACTTGGGTACATTCCTTGCTGGACAGCCTTATTACTTCTTTGAGCCGGCGCTGCCGACTGGGAGGCCGTTCTTCAACGTTACGGACACGGAGGAGCTGCCTTCCGTTCAGGTGCTGTGGGCTGGGCGTAAGTTGATCCCGGTTCTGTTGAGTTGTGGGATCAGTGGTCACTAACACTACAACAGAGGGCTTCGATGCCTACCTCATGCGCGCTGCGGTTGACAATGGCGCAAAGTAAGTTTCCCTTGTCTTGTAACAGTTTTGATTAGCAGCATTTCTCTGACATCTCGAAAAGGGGCCTCGTATTTATGGGATCCGGCGCTGCCTCTCTCAGCCCCGACGCTCGCGTTGTGGCCGAAGAGCTCTATGATGAGGGTATTCCCACCATCTCAGTCGGTCGCATGGGCTCCGGAACTGGTGTTCCGAGCGCCACTCCAGGAAAGTGGTAAGTTCTATACCCAATTAGAAGATACAGTGTAAATGTAAACTAATCGAATCCCGTGGCTATAGGTTCTATGGAAGCTACCTTGGCGGTGAACACGCCCGTGTTATGCTTCAGCTTGCACTCAACGCTGGATATAACATGACTGAGATTCAGGAGCTGTTCGAGGGCCCATTGAGGAAGGCTGTTTACACATCGTCGAATTTGGAGTACTATGGTGTCTAGAACGTGCACAGACTTCAACTTTCAAAAAAGCAGCATGGCCAGTAATGCGAAACGAGCAAAGTAGATTAATGTCATAACGATAACCTCGGTCCTAAATTAAAGGATGTTGGTGACAGATACCGAAAATGTCCAGCCTTTACCCCGCATAACATAACGTCGTGATTCAGAGTCTCTGACAGCTCAAGTTGGGATCTCAACAAGATGGCTCATGTCCTCTGGGGCAGCAGATCGCTGTTCAGAGAGCTGAGGAAGACTTGGGTAGCGTCGTATCTCGAAGATATCTGTCGACTGTTAGTGCAGGGTTCACCTGTCAATGGTAGAGTAGACACTTACAGTTATCACCGCCACCAGTCTGCCTTGGCCTTGCGTGCATCCCAATGCCAGCAAACACTCTCTTGACGTAGTCGGGTTTGTACTTGAAGGAGGGGAAATAGTCGTAAGTTGAGCCTTTCGAGATGAATCCACCTTCCCACTCGATGGATTCTTTAGCCGTCAGCAATATCACATGGCATTCGCCAGCGGCGTCGCTCTTCCACTGGTGTTGCCAGTCCCACCGTTGTCGCCATGAGCCACTTAGTCCGAGGAGACTGTCGTTCCACTCGATACCGGCCTCGATGAAAATCTTGAAACTTTCTGTGCTATACGCAGCACTCATTTTCGAGTGATCAGCCGTCGTGGTACAGTCCTGGCCTGCAAGTATGAGATCGTTCTCCCGGAGTACATCTCGATAGGAAGATGCGATGTCCGAGGTCAACCGACCGCCGATGGACAGGGTCGAGCCCATCGCCCAAATAACTCGCTGATAAGGGACAGTCTGGAGATATTTCTTGGCATCGTCAAAGGTTCCCCAAATTCCGCTGACCTTGACATGAGTCAACGTTTTCTGGAGGTTCTTGATGCCCTCCTCCAACGCCGGCTTCGAGACATCGACGCATATGTACCAGCAGTCGAGCTCTCGTCTTTCCAGGCCTTGAAGAAGCGGTAAGACCTTAGAGCAATTGCTGGATCCCATTAGCCATAGGCATAACACAAGTCCGACCAATTCACTTACGCGGAGCCATAGTCAAAGATGACTGCTTGAGATTCCACTCCGCTGGTAAGTTCCTCGGCCTGTTCAAACAGAATCTGGCCTTCTTCGGAAGTCTGATACCATGATGGTTCACGGCTTGCTGGCAGCCATCGCAGACATCCAGGCCCTATGTAGGCAGTTGCCTTTGGCCATTCGGTTCCGCTCAGAATGGCTTTTCGACTCTCGAGCACGAGGGTTCTCTCATACTGGCTTCCGCCAGAGTCCTGAATACTCCCTTCTGGTGGCGGGTTCCAGTTTGAAGACATTGTCAAAGACTGTTGACAACAAGCAGGAGCAAGATGTGAGAAAGGCCCGTGGTGGGCGATAAGTGTATCAAGAGAAGGGCCGCAGTAGGGGCAGGATACGCAGGAAGAAGCAATGGTCCTCGACCAGGCTGGGGCCAACACGGCTTTAAAGGGTTCTGGACCTCATTCTTGTAGGGGTGTGGCGCAGGCTGACCGGAGCCTTGAATGTGCTCGAGCTCCCTCTTGCCGCCGTTGGGCAACATTCTTGCCAATGATGTTCTCTTTGCCCCGCTCGGTGAGCAAGCCATGCATAGAGCTGTTGGTCGGCCCGGAGGACAAGTTCCTGATGCTACCAGGGTGTTGATAAGAAAAGTCATGCCATTATGGCATAAGTAATGGTCCTTCGGCTGCGAGACGCGTCTCGCAGCCTGTTCTGCCGTTCGGAAGCGATTGGTTGTATACAGTGCGCAACCAACAATGAGGCTCCCTACATCACAAAGGTGTCCATGCCAGCACACAAAAGCCACCGCTATTGAAGCGTGGCATTCACAAATGTGCTGTATGTTTGTAAGACCTCCGAGAAGACGAAAGAAGTAGGCGCCAAGTATACCAAGTGTATAGTGGCCTGCAAATGAACTAGATCTGTCCTAACCCCAATCGTCCATATCCACTCTCAATGAGGTACGGCTTGCTAGGCCAAGGTTTGTGCACGTTGATGAGATGGTGCTAAGCTTACTCTGGGACTGGATTGGACTGGACTGAGAACCGCATCTGCTGAGCTCGCGCCAGGGTGACCTGATCTAGTTCATATCCGGATCACCCGTCCCGTCCTGGCGTAATTAGAGGAAAATATGACCACATCCATGCCTTTCATCTATGACGAACTGCCAGGTGAGCAATCCATGAGGTTCTTGACGCTCTTCCCGGGGACTGGGGACCAGCCATTGCGATGCAGCCTTCAGACTGCCAACCTCGACAACGCACCTCAATTTGAAGCAATCTCATATGTCTGGGGCACTGCCGACCGGAACGTTTCTATATCTTGCGGCGACGGGACAGTCCTGGTCACGAAGAACCTATCGCTCGCCTTGAGACAGGTGCGACCGGCAGATCGACCCCGCATCTTGTGGGCGGACTCGATATGTATCAATCAGGACAACATAGATGAGCGAAGCCAGCAAGTAACCCTGATGGGACGGATATACAGCACAGCTTCATGTACGCTGATATGCTTTGGGACATGCGACGCCGGACACGCGGAGCGTGCAGCTTCCCTTATCACACAGATAGGGACAATGGTTGAGGAGGGCGCAAAGGCAGTGAACTATACCCCAGGTGGTTTCCCGTGGCCAGATATGAAAGACACACTGCTTTCTGATGAGCGATGGTCAAGCTTCTTCATGCTCTGTCGTCACCCATGGTTTGGGCGTGGCTGGGTCGTACAAGAGGCCGGGCTTACACCAAGAGCAGTCATCCTCTGGGCCAGAGCAAGCATCGACTGGAGCACAATGATGGCTACAATTCTGTGGATGGTTACACGACTGCCTTCCCATCCATTGGAAGCTAAGCTCAACAGCCGCGAGTTCGAAAGCTGCGAACTACATTTTTGGGCCTATGGTCTTCAGAAGTCGCACAAGGCCATGGTGGCGACACTGTTCCCTGCAGCTATGGATGACTTTACTCCTCTTGACATATTTTATGTCGGTCGTTCTTTGCAAGTCAAAGAACCAGCTGATCGAGTGTTTGCTTTCCTTGGTCTTGTGGAGCACATTATGAAGCATCGGCTGCAGCTCGAACCCAACTACAAGCAACCGTACCTAAAGACGTACCAGGACCTGACAACTGCACTGTTTCGCTCATTTAATGATCTCATCTTCTTGCACTATGTCGATCATGTGGAGGACGATATTCCCGGTGCCGAAACTTGTCCGTCCTGGGTCCCTCGGCTCGATAAATGGAAAACGTCTGTCCGACTTGGCGATATCACCAACGAGAAGATCAAGTCGTCATTCGATACTCCAGAGTATTCGGAATTGATACACGGTGATCGCCTGCGAGTGAGGGGACTAATTATTGATACGGTCGCATCCGTCTTTGAGCCAAAATGTGATCCTTTGCTGATGACATCGGGGGATGTTTCACAACTCTGGAACGACATGCGCTCTGCTCAGAAAGGTTTTGCCTACTCTGAGGGGACTCTTTCCCTCGCATTTCTAGAGGCCATCTCCTTGAGCATGGTGCGCGGGCGGGAAGATATCTGGACTGCCAGCAAGACCGCGTACCGTCGACAGCTAGCAATTGCCGGTGCAGATGGCATCGCAGACGACACACCCAACGGTACACCAAGTCATGATGACTCAACAGATCGAACCAAGGGCGAACCTGAAAGTTTTCATGCCTGGATACGAAAATGCTTCCAGGGCAGGGCACTGGTGGTCATGAAGAGAGGGCATATCGGGCTGGCACCCATAGGAACTCGGAGAGGCGACCTCTGCAGCATCATATTTGGGACACGGTCGCCATTCATCATGAGAGCATCCGATGCTCAGGGAGAGTTCAAGCTCCTTGGCGAGGCGCATGTGCCGAGCAAGTCATTAGTAGCGGAACCCGGAAAAGAACTATGCAGCTTCAAGAGGCTTGGTGAGCACGGCCACCAAGACTGGCTGGAGTGGAAAGCCGAAGAAAGAGACTTGATCGTATGCTGAGATGAAGCGAGTTTCCATTTGGGGGCGTCATTATACTGGGCATTTGACTTAAAGGTTGTGGAACTTCGCGCAGCCAGGTCACTTAGTCAAACCCCCTTCTTCGCCTTAACGATGTGCGCCATCGCTGTCGGATAACCTGTTTTGAGTAAATGCCATTAAATCACCTCGTCGACCAGCCGCTCTACACGGCCAGATCAGTGAATGGTCACAGACCGACCAAGTCTGAACAGCGCTCCTGGGAAGCGACTCATTGGCATGCTTGGTGAGATGAGGTGAAGCAGGTTTCCTTTGTAGGGGTGGACAATGCGCGAAGCACAGAGAGCCAATTTGGAGGGTTCGGATGAGTACCCAAGGCAGGAATGCCATTGCTGGTCAAGATGTTTACAGTTGGACGGACACCCGTTCAGTGTACACCGGGCAGCCTGAGGCTATCGATGCCCCTCCCTTACAGTTGGGGGTGCCTCACAGTGGTCGAAACCCCACTACCATATTGTCAGAGCTGCCTCCCTATGACAGACGGATCCCATTAGCAGATGCCCCGGTATGCTTCTATTATTAATAGACTCATCTCCGGTGTCAGGTTAGAGGATACATTATTCACATGCCCGTTGTTCGCTCAGCTGTGTGGTGAAACAGACCTCCGAGGCGGGTTCGGCCTGTTGAATTCTACCGCCCCGCCACGCCGAGGGAAGTGGATTACGGCGGCCCCGAGACCAATTGACGATCAAATGGAAGTCAGCAACGATCGGATCAGGTACGGAAACCAGTTTAGCGGGACCCCTGGGGGGCGGATCTGCCGCGTGTCGTGCAAATTCCCTAGCATGAACCGGCATTGACTGTCAATGCCGGTCGGAGTTGGCAGCAATACAGACCGAAATTCCACACACCTACACCACACGGCTTTGACAAACGTCATACCTAACCTACCTTATAACAAACCTGGTGCTGGTTTTAGAAACAGCTGCAGCCTCTCCTCAAGCTCTCCTCTCAAGTCTTCTGTTCTATCATCAACTATGGCCGAGTCTGTGCCCATTCCCGAGCCTCCTGGCTACCCGTTGATCGGCAATTTAGGCGAATTCACAACAAGTCCATTAAATGATTTGAATCGTCTAGCAGACACATATGGTAATTTTCGCCCCGCTAACTGCTTTGACTATTGCTGATAGCGTTGTTTGAACAAGGTCCCATCTTCAGGCTACGCCTTGGAGCAAAAACTCCTATATTTGTCACGTCCAATGCTCTGATCAATGAGGTCTGCGATGAGAAGCGGTTCAAAAAGACGTTAAAGTCTGTTCTTGGTGTAGGCCTTACCTTCTCTCCAATAAAAGCACTATAGTAACCCGAGATGTTGTAGGTTGTCAGGGAAGGCGTTCACGATGGCCTTTTTACAGCGTTCGATGATGAGCCGAACTGGGGCAAAGCTCATCGAATTCTCATTCCTGCGTTTGGGCCTCTGGGCATTAGGAACATGTTCCCAGAAATGCACGACATTGCTACCCAATTATGCATGAAGGTTGCACGCTACGGATCTCAGACACCAATCGATGTCAGCGATAACTTCACCCGTCTGGGTGTGTAACACCCAAAGAAAGCCCCTCTCCAGTGGTGGTTCCTCGAAACTGACATTGACCAGCTCTTGATACCCTGGCTCTCTGCGCCATGGACTTTCGCTTCAATTCATACTACAAAGAGGAACTTCACCCATTCATCGAGGCCATGGGCAACTTCCTCACCGAGTCGGGAAACAGAAATAGGCGACCTGCATTCGCTCCCAACTTCCTTTATCGAGCAGCAAACGAACAGTTCTATGCCGACATCGCGCTGATGAGGTCAGTGGCTGATGAGGTTGTCGCAGCACGCAAGTCAAACCCTAGCGATAGGAAGGATCTTCTGTCTGCCATGCTCGACGGTGTTGACCCCCAGACGAAGGAGAAACTGTCGGACGAGAACATCACTAACCAGCTGATCACATTCCTGATTGCTGGCCACGAGACTACATCCGGCACACTCTCTTTCGCTTTCTATAACCTCCTCAAGAACCCTGAAGCGTACAACAAGGTCCAGAAGGAGGTGGATGAGGTCATTGGCCGGGACACGATTACCGTGGAGCACCTCACCAAACTCCCCTATATCAGCGCTGTATTGAGGGAGACGCTGCGGATCAATTCTCCTATCACTGCTTTCGCCCTCGAAGCCATCGACGACACTTTCCTAGGAGGCAATCACCTCATTAAAAAGGGTGAGACTGTCACTGCTCTTTTGTCAAGGGGCCACGTGGACCCGGCCGTCTACGGCGACGATGCCAAAACCTTCCGACCTGAACGAATGCTCGATGATGAATTCGCCAGGATCAACAAGGAGTTCCCGAACGCCTGGAAACCCTTCGGTAACGGCAAACGGGCATGCATTGGGCGACCATTTGCTTGGCAGGAAGCGCTGCTCGCCATGGCTATGATGTTTCAGAACTTCGATTTCACCATGAAGGACCCGAACTACAGCCTGGAGATCAAGCAGACCCTGACTATCAAGCCCGACCACTTCTACATCAATGCTACTCTTCGACATGGCATGACTCCTACAGAACTAGAGCAAGTTCTGGCTGGGAAACAAGCTACGAGCGGCTCATCAGCTAGTATCAGGGCATCTGGACCTCAAGAGACCAAGCACGGCAACGGCAAGCCCATGGCGATCTACTACGGCTCCAACAGTGGCACATGCGAGGCTCTGGCCAATAGACTTGCTTCTGACGCGCCCGGCCATGGATTCGACGCCACGTCCGTCGGTCCTCTGGATCAGGCTAAACAGAACCTCCCGGAGGACCGTCCAGTGGTTGTCATTACGGCCTCATATGAGGGGCAGCCACCCTCCAACGCTGCTCACTTCGTCAAGTGGATGGAGAACCTAAGCGGAAATGAGCTCAAAAAGGTGTCCTACGCCGTCTTCGCATGCGGTCATCACGACTGGGTGGAAACATTCCACCGTATCCCCAAGCTTGTTGATACAACCCTTGAGAAGCGAGGCGGCACTCGACTTGTGCCCATGGGTAGCGCCGACGCTGCTACCAGCGACATCTTCAGCGACTTTGAAGCCTGGGAGGACAACGTTCTTTGGCCGGGACTCAAAGAAAAGTACAATGTGACTGCAGAAGAAGCAACTGGACAAAAGGGTCTCCTAGTTGAGGTGTCAACGCCTCGAAAAGCAACTCTCCGCCAGGATGTGGAAGAAGCATTGGTGTTGTCGGAGAAAACGCTGACAAAGTCTGGCCCCGTCAAGAAGCACATTGAGATTCAGCTTCCCTCGGGCATGACTTACAGAACCGGTGATTACCTTGCCGTCCTCCCCTTCAACCCGAGGCCGACAGTCACCAGAGTCTTCCATCGGTTTTCTCTAGCCTGGGATGCCTTCCTCAAGATCCAATCCGAGGGACCTACCACACTGCCTACGAACACCAGCATCTCCGCGTTTGACGTCTTCAGCGCATATGTTGAGCTATCACAGACAGCATCAAAAAGGGTAAGTTTAAACGACTCTCCTCATTTTACGCCGCTAATGCCAATAGAACGTGCTTGCACTTGCCGAAGCAACGGAGGATGAGGCCACCATCCATGAGCTCGATAGACTCGCAGGCGATGCTTATCAAGACGAAATCTCCAACAAGAAGGTCTCAGTCCTGGATCTCCTCGAAAGGTTTCCGGCCGTTGCCTTGCCTATCAGCTCCTATCTCGCCATGCTACCTCCCATGAGAGTTCGGCAATAGTATGTCGCATTCCCCGTTCCACAGTGCAACGTATGAAGCTAACTATGCCAGCTCTATCTCTTCGTCTCCTTTCGTGAACCCTTCGAAACTCACCCTCACCTACTCCCTTCTTGACACGTCATCCCTCTCCGGTCAAGGCCGTCACGTCGGCGTCGCCACGAATTTCCTATCTCACCTTTCACCCAACGATAGGCTTCACGTCTCAGTCCGCGCTTCTAGTGCAGCCTTCCACCTCCCCAGCAACCCTGAGAGAACCCCTATCATTTGTGTGGCTGCTGGAAGCGGTATTGCTCCCTTCCGCGGCTTTATCCAGGAACGTGCCGCCCTGATATCCGCCGGCCAGACCCTCGCTCCAGCTCTCCTCTTCTTTGGCTGTCGAAGCCCAGAAGTCGATGACCTCTATGCTGAGGAGCTAGAGCAATGGCAGCAGATGGGAGCCGTGGATGTTCGACGTGCTTACTCTCGGGCGGCTGAGAAGTCTGAGGGCTGCAAGTATGTGCAGGATCGAATCTACCACAACCGGGACGATGTTTTGAAGCTGTGGGATGAAGGTGCTAAGGTGTATATCTGTGGAAGTCGGGAAATTAGTAAAGCGGTTGAGACCGTTTGTGTTCAACTTGCTGTGGAGGGGCTGGAGGAGAAACTGGAAGATGACAGCGCGAGAGAAGAAAAGGCGAGGGCCTGGTTCGAGAGGATTCGCAAGGAAAGGTTTGCGACTGATGTTTTTGACTAGAGGA
This sequence comes from Sarocladium kiliense, assembly GCA_030734395.1. Lineage (NCBI taxonomy): Eukaryota > Fungi > Ascomycota > Sordariomycetes > Hypocreales > Sarocladiaceae > Sarocladium > Sarocladium kiliense. Next base: position 1,732,617 of record JAUZTG010000020.1, on the reverse strand, counting down.
AGTAAATCTTCAATCAAGTCCAAAGTATGACAACTTGGCGACGGCTCGGTGACATCAGGGAGTCATATTTGTATGGAAGGACACCTGATTTCGCCTGCGTCGTCTTGTTCCCCTGTCTCCTCTTGTTGATCGTCGCTTTGAAGAGACCGACGTAGGTCTAGGGTAGTTTCGACCTCGGCCTACCTCAGGTACCCCAACATTCACGGGCCAGGCGTGGGGCAGGGGACCAGGCACTTTAGTGGTAGTAGTAGCGGCCGGGCCACGGGACACACGGCACCCACCCCATGGATTACATCACCTCGAGGGACCAAGTCCGCCAAGTAGCTAACCTCGACCTACGTTGTCTCACTCTACCTCCGGTCTTTGTCTCGAACTACCGCCCTCGATCCTTCGCTTCGTACAACCTGGCTTTTTGACTGTTTGTTTGAGCGTTCTTGACGGCCTTCGGCAGACCAACGCGCGAATGTCGACCTACTGAGCCGCCGAGGCCACCCCACTGCCACGTCGGTCTTCAATTCACGGCGCTTGCTGTTGTTGACAGCTTCAGGTCTCTCTTCCCGATTGCGCACGGCGCCTTCTTTGGGATCAGAACCAAGTCAGAGACCATACACGCACATATAAATGATGGGGACCTGGTCGTCACTCCTTCTCGCCTACCTCCTCGGTGGCCTGACCTTCATTCCCCTCGTCATCATCTCTGTCCTCGCCCATGCGTACTACACCTTTCCCTACCGAGACGACCTCGAGCCGAGCGCGAAGACACAAGAACAAGATGCGAAAGATGGAATAGTGCAACCAGGAGATGATACCTCGGCGCTAGAGGCGGTGAAGAAGGATGATGCCAAAGCCCAGCGACAGGACCCGGGTGTCGCCGCCGGCTACTTCGCTGTCTGCAGAGACTACACACCGATGGGCATCAACGCGAAGCCGATTGAGAGATCAACGCCTGTTGGATCCACCACGGTAGCAGCTCCAAGCCAGAGTGTTTACCAGAGCATGTATCGCAGCCTCTTCGATCGGAAGAACGCCAGTGGACCAGCAGAGAACGGCGGTGCGAGCACGAGGCCTAAGAAGGCGGGCAATGTGTTTTACATTGTTCTGAGGTACGCATAGATCTTCCATAGCCAAAGAAGCCAAACCTGTAGCTAACGATCGAGAAGACATGGTCATTTGATGCTATTCGACGACGACGAGCAACTCGAGGTCAGACACGTAATCTCCTTGGCGCACCACGATATCGACATCTATTCTGGCGGCGACGTGACACCCGAAGGCGAACTGTTCATCAAGCGAAACGCATTACGATTACAAAGAAAGCAGACTGGGCGAGATGTCACTCCAGACACACAACTGTCAAAACCGTTCTTTCTCTTCTCCGAGAACTGCTCTGAGAAGGAAGACTTCTACTTCGCTCTCCTACGGAATCAAGAGCAGACATTCGGCGCCGAATCGAACTCACCGACTCCCCAGAAATTTGAGGTTAAAAACATCATTTCTCTGGTGCAAAAGTTGCACTCATCAGACGATCAACTACAGACAAGATGGTTGAACGCGCTGCTTGGGAGAGTTTTCCTCGGCGTATATCACACCGCCGATATCGAGAACTTTATTCGTGAAAAGATCACGAAGAAGATCTCTAGAGTCAACAAGCCATCTTTCCTGAGTAATATCGCGTTGAGACACATGGACATGGGAGACGCCGCACCCATCTTCACCAATTTCAAGCTCAAGGATCTCACAGTGGAAGGGGAATGTGTTATCGAGGCAGATGTGCGGTATACCGGCAACTTCCGAGGCGAGGTCGCAGCAACCGCTAAGCTTGACCTTGGGCAGCGCTTCAAGAGCCATGACTTCAATCTCGTCCTTGCCGTGGTCCTTCATCGATTGGACGGCCACATCCTCTTTAAGATCAAGCCCCCACCAAGTAATCGCGTCTGGTTCTCCTTCCAGACGATGCCGAAGATGGAGATGGCAATCGAGCCAATCGTGAGCTCGCGACAAATTACATACACAGTCATCCTTCGACAAATCGAAAGCCGCATCAAGGAAGTTTTCGCCGAGACACTGGTCCAGCCATTCTGGGATGACGTCCCGTTCTTCAAGACCGAGCACAAGAAGTGGAGAGGAGGTATCTTTGCCGGTGATGATGCAGTGCGGAGTACTCTGGATCTGGAGAGCGATGTGGCAAGAGGAGGTGATGTCGAAACAGTTGAGGCAATGGAGGAAGCTGATCAGCCGAAGGCATTCGAGAAAAGCTACACCATGCCAGTCGGGGATACCGCTCAGCCCTCAACGGGTCTGTTCGGTCGCCGTCTTAGCAAAAGCACTGTCAACTCAACCAGTTCCTCTACAACGGGCGGAGATGGCAAGGGATCTAGTGATCATGGACCTCTATCGCCGAGGATCATGAAATCAGGACAGGAGCCAATAGTCGGAACAGTGCCAACACATGCCGAAACATTCAGACCGTCATCATCACCACCAGATCACGCAACCAATTACATGGCCGCGATTCACTCTCGATCACATGAGCCTTCACCTATGGGGTCGCCTAGCAAGTCGAACACAAAGCATAGTTCAAGCAGCTCGTCAATCGCCTCAAAAGACGAGCCTGAGGGCTCTGATAGAACACCACAGGCACCGACTGGACGCCGAAATACCGCCTCTTCAGCTGAGTCTGGCTCAACTCTCGATGGCTCGGACACTCATTCTCTGTCCGCATTGAAGGAGCAGTTTAGGGATCATACGGGATCTCTTGGAAGGAGCTTCTTCAGGCGCTCAGATACATCGAATACGTCACTGGCATCAGCTGCACCATCAAATGGGTCTGACAACGGGCAGAAGAGAAACACTCTGCTTGCTGTAACCAACGCGGCGAAACAGGCTCAGCAATGGGGTTGGAACGCGATTCAGAAACAGCGCGAGGCCGCAAGAAAGCCTGGCGATCCTCCAACCAGCGGTCCGGTCGATCTTTCGCAACCCATGGGTGGTGGTCAGCCATTGCCACCTCCTGGCACTCCTCTTCCTCGCCCTGTCAACGGTTCAACAAAGATTGGCCCAACAACACCGAAGCGGAAACCGGTGCCGGGCGGTTCATCGCTGCCAGAAAGACCCGAAGGATCCAGCGGAGAAGCTGTCGTTGCCGAGAAGGAGAACAAACCAGTGCCGAATCCACCATTACCACAGCGCAGACGCCGCGGTGCCAGTCATCTCCCGGAGGAAGATGATGAGCCTAACCTGCTCGTCGTCGCCATGCCGGTTGATTCGGAACCCGGAACGCCTGCTACTGACAACAGTACTAGCTTTGAGGAGCGGTGGAAAACAGATCAGGAGGACGACAAGTCCGTGCCCACAACCACGCAGAGCACCTCAGATTTTGGTCAAACGGAGACACCACCCTCTGAAGATCTTGTCGGGCCACCTATCATGGCCATACCTGCCAAGGTGACCGAAGAAGATGATGATGACTACAGTGGGTGGATTGAGGAGGATCCCTTGGAGGGGGAGAAGATGGATAAGGCGGAGGATGGAGAGGAGGATGGGCAGCCGCCGTTGCCTCCGAGGGCGGCGACAATGGCGGCTTCGAGCTAAGCATACGATAATTAAGATACCAGATATATGCAGCAACAGAGCGAGCTTTTAGGTGTTCTATATGAGGAGGATTCACAACTGCCCAACTACGGTCCCAACGCCATGACCTCCTTTATGTTCCGCCGCAAGATCTCATCAGCCAGTTTCAACCATAAACCCCAGCCACTTCGCCATTCACCGCGTCGTTTCAATTGGCCGAAGATCATGAGGATTAGTTCTCCTTCATCTTCGAGGCAACTTTCTCTCCCTCCTCCTACTTCTTCTTCCCCCCAGTGATTTGTTGTTCCGGAGGACTATCTAATAAGGTGTCAGCCCTTCCATTCACAAGCTATGCAACATCGCCGGCCAGCTCACGCTCGGTACAGAAAGGGGAGCCGCGCTGGCACCAATCCTTCTTGCAGCATCGCAGCATAGGGGACGGCATCTTGACGGTGTGTAGGGGAGGTTGGTTGACTGGTGTTAGGAAGCGTGATATTTGTGGATCGTCGGGCGTAGTTTGGAGGGCTACTTTACGGGAGTTCTTCTCGAGCAAAGGGTTGAGATCACTGGCCTTTTATCCTCTGCTGGACTCTTTGGAAACTTTACAACAAGAGCTGGAAGGCTGTATTGAGGCGGTTGAATAGGATTGGCTTATGCATGCTTCAGAGCAGCGACGCCTCATCAGCATCGAGGCTGGCTGTCACCTGGTGGCACCTGGTATTAACGGCTGTAACTCATCCACAACAAAACAAAACATGACTTCTGAAATTCCCACTTCCTCGACCTGAGGGAGCCTCATCCCAAACTTCTCAGAGCAGCACCATTTCGCTTCTGACACGATGCCGTTCTGGCAGTGTGGCTTCGCCGACTGCGAAAGGCCTGCAGTGCGCTGTGCTGGCTCCTGTGTTATTTGTAGTCGTCACCTTTGCTTGAAACATCTCGAGGCGCCTTTTCACAGCTGCGAAGATTCAAATGTACGTCTCATGGTCAGGAAAATCGATTCACACTGGCTGGATCTCCGCTAATATAAGTTGCTGAGCCAGGACGTTGATTCCTACAACACTCTCTGGTATGAGGCCGAACGAAACGAGATCAATGACCTCGTGGCCAGCATCAACACCACTGCTCTAGAAGCCAGAGCTACTCTTTACGTGATGGTATTTCGTGCTGTGTCTCCCAGCTGTATCATGAGGATGGTATCGACTCGTCGGTCATGGGAGGCATGAACTACCACGTCACTATTGTATTCGACGATGGTGTCGAGTGGATTGCTCGCATTCGCAGGCACAACTACACATCACCGCCGAAAGCCTCGCGCAACCTCACAATCCAAAGTGAAGTGGCAACTCTCAAGTTCTTGGAGAAAGTCGCGGTCCCAACTCCGAAGGTCTACGACTTCGCCTTAGAGGACCACAAAGACAACACTGTGGGCGTTGGATACATCCTGATGGAGAAAATGCCGGGAAAATTACTGAGATGGCCTGATCTTGATGAGATGCAAAGAGAGAAAATTATGAAGCAGCTTGCTGATGTCTTCGTTGAGCTCCACAGGCATCCTTTCGACATGCTCGGATCTCTTCATGAGACCGTCAATGATGGGATACAAGTTGGCTCACTTGCAAACGAGGCCTTCACGGACTTCCCGACAACGACGGAAATGCATCCTTTAGGGCCTTTCAACTCCTTGAAGGACTTTGACACAGCATACCTCAAGCTCACCATGGATCTGATCCTCCGCGGAGAGCTGTACACAACTCGGCACGCGCTTGATGGCTACCTGATTCACCGACACCTCCTGGATCTCATTCCACACACGCCGGCTCCAGCCGAAGATAAGGAAAAGTTCTACCTCAAGCACCCCGATGACAAAGGAGATCATATTCTCGTGGACGACGACCTCAACATCACCGCCATCATCGACTGGGAGTGGGCGCTTACCACTCCCCCGCCCATGCCTTCAAATCCCCCCTCGTACTTGTGTCACCTCTTCAGCTTTACAGCGGTGATACCAGTCCTTGCGAGGCCGAGCAAGTCTTTGCACGCATTCTCAAAGAAAAGGGGAGACAGGATCTGGCTGGGTATGTTCGCAACGGTCGATCGTACCACTTTCTGCGCTTTTGCGGCGGATACGACCTTGACGCCGACTGGGATGGCTTCCTCGGCCTCTTCCGAGGTCTTCGGGACACTTCCGGGGTTGACGCAGGCATGGACTGGGAGGAGTGGAAGGATGTGGCTTTGGAGCGATACAAGGATGACGAAGATCTGAAGACGCTGCTTGCCAGGCGTTCTGAACCACCCGTTTCTGAGTAGGCGCGGTGACTCCGCTCGTACGGTAGATCGATAGATGAAGAAAAGGAAGTTCGACTGAAGAGAGACAAAATTGATTCATGAAAGTCATTGGCATACCCACACACCCAATAGGTGTACAAACACCGCCCTATGCAAAAAATCACCACTCCAAAGCCGCCACCGTAGTTCCCTCTGCCAAACCTCTAATGACAGGCCCAATCATCCCTCTCTCACCTCTCACCCTCCCTTCCTCCTTCATCCGTGTCCAGAAGACTGGACAGTCCTTGCTGTCACACAACACCTCCTCCAACGGTCCCAGTCCAGAACAGCCCCTGCATACCTTCAGTACCTCCTCATATCTTCTCTCCACCCGGTTCAGCTTCGTCTGCAGGGCGAGCAATGAGGCAGGCACATTGGCTTTGCAGGAGGGGCACAACGGGCCGCTTGCCTCGCTTCGAGGGAAGCGTGCCGAGCAAATGAGGCAGTTCGTAGACTGCATGTAGGACTCGAGTGTCATTTTCTTGGTGCTTCCAGCGGCGTGGCGTATGCGCTGGATCTTGGGCATCTCGTCGTACCAGCCTCTGACATTCGCACCGGTAAGGTTGAAAATGCGTTCCAGAGGTGGAATCAGGTTCTTGGAGATGTAGTATTCAGCATCGAGTTGCCAATGCGGATTCAACAAGAGCTCTTCTGGCGCGACGCACCGGTCAATGAGACGCGCACCAGGTGCACCTGTGATGACGACATAAGGCACGCGTTCGCCATACTGAGGCTCAGCACGGGCATCCTCCAACATCCGCTTTGTCGAGATAAGGGCACCTGCTGTCGGTGGTCCCTTATCTGAGTACGTGCCGAGCTTGACCTCTCGCGCGAAGCAAAAGTCCTGAACGGAGACCGAGCCGTGCATGATCTTGTTACATTGCTTCTGGAAATACGCCTTGATCTGACTCAGGTCGGCCGTCTCGAAGAGGAGACGCAGAGCCTTCTCCTCGATCTTTTGTTCGGCCGGTGTACCATCTCGACGAACAGTCTCGATACCCTTGGCGTCGAATTCGGGCTTGACTTGGTCTTTTGACTCGTACTTGTATCCGACATACCGCTTCTTCGCAAGCAATACACAGGGATGGTAGACTTTCTCGAACTTGAGCTTTATAGGCTGCGGGTTCTGTGCCGTGATCTCCTTGGCGATTTCGTTGCCGATGTCGAAGGCCTGCTCTCGTGTGCGACCTTTGAGATAGACAAACAGACTGTCTGTATCGCCATAGACGACTTCGGCGCCCCATCGCTCGACTGAATGGATGTATGCGATGGCTCTCTCAAGCGTTTCACGCCCAGTCTGGACAATACTGTCTGCGATCTCAGAGCAGGGCATTCTGCCGGAGAATGACGCTGATGTGTAGCCGTAGGTAACATTCGCAAGCAGCTTCAATGCAAGCTGTCTGTTGTTCAGAAGCTGCTGCAATGTCTTGTCGTCCTTGTCCTTCTTCATTCCACTCTTTACCATTACTCTGGTCTCGAGGATCTCTGTAAGCATCTTCGCCAACAGTGACTTCCGAATCTCGACCTTCGAGTACATCATTCCATTTGGCGCAATGTTGATATAGTCTTTCAACAAAGCGAGAAGACCTTGTTGGCGCTTGTATTCTGTGAAGCCCATTTTGTTCATGCCACGCCAGTTGGTGATTCTTCCGAGGAAGGTTGAATAGCAGTAGTTGTACGCAATCATGACGCTTGGGTATAGACTTTGAAAGTCAAGAACGAGTAATGGACTGCTGTAGAAGGCACTTTGGGGCTCCATGACCAGGGGCAAGCACTCAAGGGCGTTTTGGCCACCTACTTGTTTCCGGTTCGGCGACACAAGAATGAAGTTCTCAGGCTTCGCAATCCGGAACATGATTGACTCGACCTTGAACTGCGAGCCTCGTGAGAAGACGGAGAAGAAATCCACTCCCAACAAGCGTGCCTGCTCGCTCGTTCTGGCGATGAGTTCATTGGCCTCAAGAATCTCGATGTCGATCTTGGTTCGGACTTGATAGTATTGCAACACCTTATTCAAGTCTCTGGTCTTCCCGCTCTTGTAGCAACTCGTGAGAGCCTTCCAAGCATAGTGCGGTATTCTTCGGTGAAGGAGATGCCAAGCAACGTTCTCCATGGTGTATTGTAGAAGGTTCAGCTCGCCTCTCATGGCTCTCCAGATGTTGATCATATGCCGACCCGTCACTCGAATCGTAGAGGTGGTATTGAAGCCCCAGCGATCATTTTCTTTGCCAAATCGCCCGTGGGATTGACTTCGCATGCGAGAAAACTCATCACAAAGGTTGTAGTCGTATTTGAAACGCGCGCGCTCGATGAGATAGCCCCACGAACTTCCGTGGACCTCATACCCCGTTAGGACGTCGGGATCGTGGTTTCTCACAATTTCGATCATGCGGGTCATTAGATCCAACTCAGTCTCCTCAGCAATAACCTCCCCTACAACTTGCTTCCGGACTCTTGGAGCCAGTGAACCGTCTGAGTCCAGGATGACAATGCCAGATCGGATCGCTGATGATGGATCCTGACTGCTCAATACTGTTTCGTCAGACTTGAGAGCCCAGAAAACGCACTGGACCTCGTCTTCCTCGGGGTTTGGTACAAATTTGCCTCTGGTATTGACATGTACCTCAAGGCTCATTGTACTCATATACTGAACTTCATGCTCCACGCTTGTCGCCTTGGGCTTTTGGGTGTACTTAAACCCATGCTTGTTCTTCGGGGTGGCGCCTTCGATCTGGGACAAAGCGGCCTTCTGGGTGGCTTTGATGTCTCGAACACTTTTCCCTTGTTCGACAGCGGCCGCTTCTTTCTTGGACATCCAATCTGCCACCTCGCGATACGAAGGTGGAGGCTGTGCTATTTCCCAGCTTCGCCATGAACACTGTCTTCGCTGCCGACTGTACTCCAGTTCGGCAGTGTCTTTGTCTGGAGCAGCTGGTCGCTCCCCGTAGTTTGCTGCGGATGAAGCTGTCGCATCGAACGCCGGCAGGAAGGGTATGGTATTGCCCTCTAGTCGGAACTCACGACCAGCGTACTCGCGGGGACGGGAAGGAACGTCTGTTTCATTGCTGTAGTAAGCGTCCTGATACAGAACGTCTGGTAGATGGTGGTCGCCCAATGTGCTCAGGACTGAGTCTACACTTGGTGGCAGAGATGCCACCACTGACGTACGGGAGCCGGCAGGAAAAGGTGCCACGGTGAGTTCAGTGATGCTGAATGAGGACGGTAAGGAGCTCAGCGGAAGAGATGAGGGCTCAGTCATCGCAGGCGATGATGAAGGGGGAACGCCGTTTGCAGTTTTTGGAAAGGACGAAGGATCGAAGGAGACGTGCTTCAGCCGTTTGGCTTCTGGTTGGGAGGGGCTGTCGACGCTCTGTTGGCTGAGACGGAGTCGCGTATTAGGATCATCGGGATCTTTGACAATGGGAAAGTTGAGCGTTTGGGAGGCAGGCTTCTGCAAGCCAGGTCGTGGAGCGTTATCCGAAGATTTCCTGCTGCTTGCTTGTGCTAACGACTGAGGAGTGCTTGTGGTAGGGGGAGAGGTGGAGATCCTGTTGCTCTCATGAATGGAAATGTCTCTTGATTTCGAGGTGGTAATCTCATCATGTGCCCGCTTCCGCGAAAGCAAAGTGATTGTCACAGCATCGGGACGTTTGGAAGCAGTCATAGCCAGCCTAGCAGAGGCGCTGACATTGATCGCTCTGCCAATAAGTCCTTCGTTATCAGCAATGTCAATCAGAGCATCACTGAACGGCATAGTTGGAAGTTGACCGGTCTGGAAGCCGCTCTCGCAAATGCCGTTGTACGTGCGCCAGTCGTTTCTGTCAGGTGAGCCAGAAGACCTTGAGCCATTGGCGCCTGATCCTGATGATTTCTGTTTGCTTCCTGCTGATACATTGACAATATCGACTTGCTGGGCGTTGGCAAGCTCGCGAATGGCTTCTTCATCCGAGTCATCAGGGAAGAAGTCGTCATCCTCGGCGACAGCCCGTGCCACCTTCTTGTCGTCTACGTCGATGCTGCTGGCGATGTCAAGATCATGGTCATTGAGGTCGGACGGGAGGCCCAGAAGTGGCATCAGACTGGACGGGTGCAGGTCCTCAACTGATTGCAGCGCAGTATTAACCGATGATTCCTGGGGATTCGGTGCCGTGAAATTATCGAAGTCGAGCTTGCGATCAATGCTCTTCTCCTCCTGCTCGATGAGTTGCTGTATCTGATCCCTGTATTCCTCCTCGTGAATCCAGCCCTGAGGTTTAGACTCTCGAGGATCGGCCGACATTGAGACCATGACCTCAGGCGGAAAAGGGCTTGCTCCTTGCTGGTGCAGTGGCATCTGGCGTTTGCGTCTCTTAGTCTCATCTCGCCACAAGCCTGCCATACTGTGCACCAGCTTCATGTCACCAGGGACGGGCGAATGGCGCTCGATGAAATCATGATGAAGCTGCCGCTCCTTGATGACCTTTCGGTTGAGGATGTCCTGCACACAGATATCGACCTCGATCGAGCAGTGACTGACCCGGGGCAACCCTGGTTCGTCTGTGATCTGGTCATCGGAAACTGACCAGCTATGCCACAAGTGGGACGAATTCGAACCCTCATCGTGATCTGGCACCGGCGCCCTGAACTTGATGCGAGATGTGTCAAGATAGTCGCAGCCGTACAAATTGTAATCGGTCATGAACTGCAAGAGATACTGCAAATGGGCTTCATATGGCTGAAACTTGCGCTTCATAACGACACCCTGCTGCAGGAGATCTGCCAGTCTGGTCATGACTATTGGGTTGAACATATAGATCTTGAGAAAGTACCGATATCCCACATGGAAGCCGTAGAAGGGCACACCCTTGATGAGGGTGATCCTAGCGACGAAGCGTGCATTCTCACCATATTGATCGCGTCTGTAGCTGACAGCGAGAGCATGATCAATGGAGAGATGCAGACGATAGATGAATGCACCGACTATTTTCGGTCAGCATCATTGGGGTGAAAGGCTAACTCGCAGGGATGGTGAACGCTGACCTTCATCTTGCGCATGGCCGCCGTCATACTCGACATATAGGTACGGAAAAGCCCCGTGAATGTGCGCGCATACTTTCTGGCCCGTTTCCGTAGATCCAAATACTCTGACTACCGGGACCTTTGGGCCTTTCGAGACCTGTGACGGGCGGATGTCCTTGCGCAGTTGAGGGTCATAACGGGTGGGTGTCGCTTGGTAGTGATCGATGCAGTTGAGCCTGAGTCGGAACAGGTCCATACTCAGTGGTAGGCAGATCCATCAGGAGTGTCACAAGATATCGAGACGATTCTCATGACGGTTCTGGTCAGTTTCAACTATCCAAAAAGTCGGTTTTGATGCCCTGATGCTAATTCGTGGTGATGTTGACTGGATGACGATGCTGGAACGCGCTGAAAGTGAACGGACGCGCCGTGACTCCGGTCTCAGGGTTCCTAACCCTGTGTCACTTTGCTCCGACCTGGCCTCTGGAATGACTTCACTTCATCCAGCAGTGTTGTTCACAGCCTCAATTTTTCATCAGATGCGGCAACGTGATTATGCATTAGCTTGTGCAAACTTCTGAATGCCGGTCATGTGACCTTCAACAAACGAGGCGCTGCCATGGTGAGGCTCACGACGATCGCTGCCTGCAGGTTTGTGCAGCCATGGCGCAGCAGCATTCTGGTGGACCATTGGGCCAATCTGTAGGTCGTACAGAAGTACGCCGTTTGCCTAGTTGTGCGGCCTCACATCGTCGCACAGCCCATGGTAGCGCCTCATATGACCCCTCACGATCGCACTGAGACTTCGACCAAATCTTGCAACCATTTCCCTACCTCTACCTGACTAAGGATCAAGATGTCGAAGCCATGCTGCTCGGCGAAGACGGCCGTACACTGGAGATCGCTTCGCAGACCTGACGGCGAGGATGGATCTGATCAGACGCCACCTCTTGCTGATAGGTGGTTGAGCGAACACCTGGAATCTTCCCTCTCTGCTTCTCTCTCGCGTCCACAGACATGGGCCGATGCCAACGTTGCAATCATGTGAGTTGCTCATCACCCAGTTCTTCGAAGAATCTCGCAGCTGACATGACTAGCCTCACGAGCGCTAACATCCTCCGAGGCTGCGAAGCATGTAAGTTGGCTTTACGTGAACATTTCGGCGTCCCATCTTTCTGGTGGTCAGCGTACTGTCACAACGCGAACGGATACTTTGGCAGCGCGGCCACGAAGGACCAAGAGGGCGAAACCATCGCACATAGTTAGTTCAGACCGGGATTCCTGCGATTACTCTGACACGCAACTGACAAACACAGTTTCTTGGGCGAGGTTTCGAGTCAAGCTTGTCCACGACGCGAATCACTACTCTTGGTACAAGATCAATGTCTTCGTCCACTGGCTTCCCAATCGCAGCACCATCCTTCTCTTCGACACACCACCCACTCTCAGCACTCAAATACCAGAAAGCCTCTTCAGAGAGCTCTCACTTTCAGAGCTATCTGACCCCTTTTGGATCTATGGCTATCTTGTGGGTGAAGTAGTCAGTCTCCAGGACAAGATGGTATGGGACTTTCGAACCAAAATCCGTACCATGGAAAAGGCGAGGGGTTCGAGCGGTGCACCTCAGCCAGACTTCGGAAGACTGCACGACCTAGCGAGACACTCTGTTCACTTTCTGGAGACCTTCCAGCTGGCGATCAAGACCATCAGCGACATCCTGCGAGACCACGCCGCTCTCAGTCACACCCCTCCCTTGACAGACACGGCTTCAACACCAGCACCCGGCGTCCGCGATAAGCTCCGCTTCTTCGAGAACATGCTCGAGAACCTACAGCAAAGAGCCAGCTCGAACCATCAACGTCTACACAACGAAATCCAACTGACCTTCAACCTCGTTACTCAATACGACGCCAAGGTCTCGCTCCAGCTCAGTAGCGCTATGAAAGCAGACGGTGCAGCGATGAAGGCTCTGACATTGCTTGCTTCTATGTTTCTCCCGGCGACGTTCATCTGTGCATTGTTCTCCATGTCGTTCTTTTCGTATGACCCTGAGACGGGTTGGATGATGGCCAGTCAGATTTGGGTTTACTTTGCGTTTGCTGTTCCGACCACACTCCTGACTATTGGGTTATGGCGATACGCGCCACGGATCTTGGCTAAAAGAACAGGCTGACATGAGGTAATGACAACACGTTGCATGTTGAAGTCAGCAAAATGGCTTTGTCACCTGAGCGTTTCTCTGAAAGTCAGATAGAACCATCAAGCCGATTCTCCTTCTATATTACTTCGTGTCTACTATAGCCCGAAAAAGGTCTCGATCGCATGCGGATTCATCGGCTCCCAACTCCATGAGAAACAGGACGAACTCCTTTTTCCTGTCCGGATCATCTATAGAAGAGCGCAACGCATATGACACTGGTCCGTTTCCTTCATCATCAAAAGCGAGAATGTTTGCACTTTCCTTGACTAGAAAAGCAACTGTCTCCCGTTCAAGGCGGGAACTCGCTTCCATGACAGCTGTCGTTCCATTTCGATCAGATTCATCGACAGGGGTATTGTGCTCAATAAGAATCCGCACAAGACGTCGAGAGCCAGCACGGCAAGCCGCAACCAGAGGTGGTGTGCGTAGCTCATCTCGGCCCTTCACTGTGACATCTGCGCCGGCCAGCACAAGCCTCAAGATATGGAGGTCAGAAGTCTTCTGGTACTCCTTCTTGAGTGCCAGACCAAGTAGATGATCCCGTTGGTCTGATGTGTTGTAATGCTCGAGAAGGTCCAGAGCAAGATCGAAGTGACCATTTTCACCAGCAATGTAACAGGCTGTTTGGCCAGACTTGTTCTGTGCTCTAATGTTCGCCCCAGCGGATAGCAGATATTGAGCAAGCTCGCTCCAATTGCCCGACGCTGCAAACATTAGAGGTGAAGTTCCCTCGTTATCCGTTGCGTTGACATCGCCGCCGCTCTCGGTGGCTCTCTTGATCGAAGCAGCCATCCCTGCTTTACATAAAGCCAATAACACCTGTGTCTCGCTTTGGCCTGTTGAACAGCCAGACGCCGCTAGATAGGCAGCTACATCTTCATGGCCATTGATGACTGCTAGTTGGAATGGTCTGAAACTAGACTGGTCAGTCCACTCAAATCTCGCGCCGAGCTCAAGCAAGAACTTGGTCATTTCTAAGTGCCCAAGGCGTGCAGCCTCGCCAAGAGCTGTGATGCCCTGGCTATCAATCGCATTCACGTCGGCTCCGTATTCTAACAGCGTGAGTGCAGCGTCTTTCATACCGAGGGCTGCAGCAACATGTAATGGATACTTCCGATCACTAAGTGAGTAATTTGCAGGCATCCAAAGGTCCCAAGTCATTTTGTCGTCGTTGGTCACGACATACAATTCTCGAGTGGCTCTTGTGGCGTCGCTTCGCAGTGCGAGTACAACGCCTACTGTGCTTCGAAGGTAGAAACATGCAAGGATCGGATTGGTTTGTTCCCAATCACCCCCCCAAAGGCCACGGCTTATCAGATATTCCGCACACTTTCGCTGTCCGTTATGTAAAGCCCGAGAAAGGGGACTCTTCCTCCGATAGTCCTCCATTTGAGCATCATGTCCGAGATCAACTAAAACGCTAAGAAGGTCGACGCTTCCTTCTTGCGCAGCCCACGAAGTAGGCGTTCGACCATCGCAGGATTGAATGCTGGCTTTCGTCTTAATACTGCTCCAGATATCAAGACTGCAGCAATCTTCCAAGGACCGTCCTAACAAAGCTGCAACAGCATCAAGATGATGGCTAGCAACGGCTGCTATGAAAGGGTGCTTGAACCTCCCAGTAGTCACTTTAGGTTGGCCTGGTGGTTGTTGACGAATGAGCTTCCCGTAGCCGCGGTCTGCCAACATATACACAAGGCTGGTTGTCAATGGTTGGCGTCTTACTTCGAACTTCTCGAACCAGTTGAGACATTCGATCCAATGTTCTACCGTGAAGCTAGCCATGAACAGACTTTGAGACACATAAGTCGCGGCTTCATTGGCGTGATGTAATACATGCGAGCATGCGTACTCAGCGAGCGGAAATCTTTCCAATGGGTGAGGGTGAAGTAGGTAGGACCTTCCTCGTCTTCGACGAATCTCTTCATAATGCTGCCGAAGAGATTTGTAACATGAATCACGAAGAAGCAAATGACCCTGGGGGGTAATCCCAGCAGTAGCCTCTGGCCAAAGTTGTAAGAGACCTCCATCCTTGAGAAGAAAGTCTCGAACCGACTCATGGATGAATTGCACTCTATGAGGAGCGATTGTGGTGATTTCTGCCAGACCCTTCGAGGCACTGATGACACGTCGTTGCAGCCTATCCTCCTGCTCCGGCTCTGAAAGAAGCAAATGAGCAAGTGTTCCATCTGCTGCTCGAAGGGCGTGGTCGAACTCCTCGGGACTTAAACTCCGTTTTGCGAAGAGAATCCACGCGGCAGCATGGACGAAAGTTCTCATTTCGGACGGGTGGCGTTCGAGAATGTAGCGGAAGAGCATGTGTAAGTCTGGAGGCAACGTCCTAAGCCTCTGTAGCTCGGCCTCGCGTCCTAGTCCCTCAGAATGAGCGGAGTTGACTTCATCCACAACGAGCACAGTCCATAGGAAGACCCGTTCTGCTTTTCTCAAGATCTCGTTCTTGAGCTCCGCTCGGAGACTTGGGTCTCGGATGTCTAGATTTCCATCAACGTACTCTTCCAAGTCCCTTGCATGACCAGGAAGGTCCTCTAAAATAACCTGTGTGCCAATTCGAGGCTCGATGTAGGGATAATGGCGGCTAGAAAAGCAGATGCGTACCTGGTTCCCGTTGCATTCTCGATCTTCGATGAGATCTTGAAACTGGCGAACCATTCTCACAACGTCTTGTCTGCCACCTTCATCGAGGGCATCGATGAAGCAGGTCAGATTGCGGTGCTCAAGACAATCGATCATTTCTTTGAAGAGGTCCTCAAGCTCAGGTAGAGACAATGACTCTCCTGAGTTCCCAGACACCATGCCATCCAGGACTTCCTGCAGCTCAGGGTAACCCTCGAGGATTTGGACAAGCAGCGATCGATACATGCCAGACACGGACTTTTCTAAGTCCTCGCCTGCAGCAAAGAAGAAGAAGGATATCACTAGTTCGGGCTGGCCGCTCCTGCGCTGACGGATCTTTGCGCTCTTCAATTCCGTGCCGTGTGCAAACTTCATGATTGTTGACTTCCCAGTGCCTGGCTTGCCTTTTATCCACAGAAACCCGTTATGTCGCTCGTATTTGGCCGGATCAATCCAATCCCGATAGTCGGTTTGATCTAACAGCCATTGACATGTTCTTCGATATTTCGCCCTCATGGTTCTTCGTCGCAGATCCATTTGGTCGAACTTGAATGAGTCGATAATTTGCTTCCGGCGTTCGACATGACTGACGTCTTGACTCTGAGTCACTGAATTACGATTATTATGATCAGCAACCAGGGTCTTTGACAAAGTCTGATATGATTAGGAACTCACTACTGTTCTCTGGCCGTAGATCGCTGTGTCGGATGTCGCGATCATGGATAGCCGGTAAAGTCTCTAGCAACTCTCGCGCATATGCAGCGGCGTTCGCGGCAGCATACCGCTGCCAATTCTTGTTCTTGTGACTGTCGGCATAGTCACAGATGCCTCGGATAGGCAAACAAGGAAGAATGCGCATTAGCCCGGCGGCCTCCATCTCGAAGCATACAGCGTCAAGCTCTTTCGCAAGAGCATCGCGGGCGTCACTCTCTCTGATCAAATGATCGCCGGAAGCGACTACTCCAGAGTGTATGCGGGGTCTCTGGGACGGCCTTGCTGGCCGGAATTTCGTCTGGAACTGGCAGTCGCAACACTGGCGACAGTCCTGATACGGCG
Organism: Sarocladium kiliense; assembly: GCA_030734395.1. NCBI lineage: Eukaryota > Fungi > Ascomycota > Sordariomycetes > Hypocreales > Sarocladiaceae > Sarocladium > Sarocladium kiliense. The sequence goes on along the minus strand of JAUZTG010000020.1, from coordinate 1,715,831 downwards.
GCCCAACGTGAGTGTAGGCTGGATTGAACAGGTCGTCGGGCAGGTGTGGATGTCTGTAGTCGGGCAGTTTCCTCAGTCTTTCTTCGAGAATAGTCGCTATCCGTTCTGAGACCTTCTCAATGTTCTGCTCGCGCTTTGCCTCGAGCCTCATAACAACTTTGAGCAACGCGTCATCCGGTAAAACGCTCTCAGCTGTCCGTAGCAATCCTGCTCCAGTGACCTTTCCAGGACCATATGGTGTGACCTTGGTACCAACAACGACATCCCCCAGCCGGATGTCGTTGTTGTCGCTGGGTATACCGCCTCCGATGCCAACCATGAGACCCCACCGAAGTGATGGAAACGTCCGTCGCACGTCGCTGACAACATGTGCTGCGCTCCAGGTTCCGTAGACACCCTTTGGGAGGCAAGCAATGACCACGTTGTGTTCCGCTACACTTCCAAGAATGTAGTGATTGTTATCATTGTTGATCGGTGGGAGGGGGTCGTGATGCCGGTCAAGCATAGCCTCAGCCGCTGCCAGCTCTGTCGGCAAAGCGCATATCCAGACAACTCTGTAGTCATTGTAGTGCCGTCTCGTTGGAAAACCACCCGCAGTTTGGTCGACGCCACTGCTACGCAGTCTGCGGGCCCTGAGGGCTGCCGCTTCGTCGAAATCTCCGTCTTCGAGTTGCAGCGGCCGCTTCCTGTTCATCGTATCACCATCTTAAATCAGAGGATTGTCGCATACGTTGCAGATTCAGACCGAGGTAGATCCTGGGCTCGTTCTCTTTCGAGATGAGACGATAGCAATGCATTTTCTGTTCTTGTCGTCGGGAACTCAGCCTCACTTCCGTTTGACCAGGATCGGCTGCAGGCCTCCAGGCTGCTTCGCAGCCATAGCTCCCGCACTGTGATTGGTCATGCTGCCGCCCACGAGCACCGTCCCCTCTTGCCCTCAACCGCTAGGAACTGCGACAGAGGCATAGTGAAGCGAGTGATGGTGCATCATTGAAGCAAGACGACAGTAGCGATTCGTCGATGAGGTTGAAGTAAAAAGACTGGTTTTTGTCCAAGAGCGTGGATGCACGGCTACCACGCTGTGGGACAAGGCAAAGCCCAATGGAGGAGCCGTTCAGCTGGCTTTGCACTTATCGAGCATCGATTATAAGAATTAGACAATTTGTCGTATTTGAAACCCAATTGTTCAACTTTAGTGATGTACAGCAATCCAATTCCGGAGGATGACGGCATTTAATCCGCTTCCAGTAGGCCTTAAGCCACCGGTCAGGTGGGATTCGTTCACTACAGTACTAATGTCAGCAAGAGATTTTAGACAGATCTATTCCCTTGGAACGACAGAGTTCCCTCACCGTGATCTTTAACATCATATTGACGCACCTACTTGTTACCTTCAGGGGGTTTGTTACAAGCCGGTACAGATGCGATCATACGAAGTGGGAAGAGGTTCCAAAACGACCCTTGCCCAGGGACAGCTGTGGTTCTCGGCATCGGATGAGGATACCAATGCTCATCCCAAGACGACCTTAGTTGGCCATGCTTTGGCATTGCCGACTGGATACGCCCCTCCCCATTAGCGACCCAATGGCACGCTTGGACAAAAGTTTTAGCGCACCTTGTCGTTTTGTTTTAGAATACCAATCTCAAGCCCTAGAGCGTCACTATGAGAAGCCTGAGCAGGACCCTGAGCCGGCAGCGGTCAAGGTCATCGGCTCGAAGGTCCAGTGGTTCTATGGAACTGCTTGAGACAGGGACCAGGACTTGGCGAAAATGGAGCACGAGTCAGATCTGGACCCTGCGATTATGCAGTCAATTGGCTCGAGGTTGGCTTCATTGCTAAATCGAGTCGCTTGGCGCAAGGATTTGGCATGGGCAACCCTTGATATCCTGCCTGTAGGCTAAATCCTTCATCTGCTCAACCCTTGCCAAATTGAACCTGACAACGTATATTCGCACGTTACGCTTTCGATAGTTTCAGTCCGGCTTTACATGTAACGATGAGACACAGAGACCATCACGAAGTCTAAATAACGGGCAACTCTTAATATCTAGTATTGCCATGCCTTTGTTTCCTCTTCACATACGGAGCACGATACAGAACACACCCTACGCGCTTTAAAAGTTTTTTAAAGCAACCTAGCTTTGAGCTCACCTTTGTCGCCCTTCGATCTTTCAAGATGGCGCCAGCTTGGCTCGAGAAGTTCATCATCCGTGTAGACGCGACACCAGACCCACGACGCACCAGCGAGCAACCTATTCTAGAGCTGAACTACACCGCTCTCGTTGGTCATCGCCGAATCATAGGCATGAAAGGCGACAAGGTACCACGTTACGAAGTCAAGCGGCGAGCTGTACTTGGAGCCTGGGGAGACAAGTGCGATGTCACATCTCCAATCGATGGAGACCGCGCAGTTGCTCTGATTGATTTCCATTCCCTGCCTCCTTCGACGGAAATACAATTCGCCCAGGACAATCGAAGGATCGTGATCAAGGCGACGGACGGACAATTTGAACCAAGAAGCGAGCTTCAGCGTTTACGTTGGAAAGCTACAGGGATGGCTGTGTATGGCAAAGCTTCATGGGAGCTAAGGGACGATTCGCATCTCGTGATGTCGGTCACGATTGACGATGATCAAGTGAATGGGGTTATTAGCCTATGGAGGAGTCAGCTTGAGCCTGCAACGGTTGAGGAACTGGTGGTTGTGGGAATATCTAAGATTGAAGACTACAGGAGAATGCTGAGGGCGTCGAAGACAGCCACTGTCCAAGCTGCTGCAGGTGCGACATGGTTAGCAGCATCTTGAGATAAGAGGAAGCTTTTCTCAGCTACGTGCTGTGTGAAAAGATTGCAGCAGATGCATGAGTTATGGCGATCAAGTCCATCCCGGTTCCCTATGAGCAAAGTCACGAGCACACAGTTCCTATCTAGCAAAGTCTTTGTCACTTGGACTAAATCAGGGGAATGTTCTCTGCTAGCTGCGTTCAGGACCAGTGCCAATTAAAAATGAATGGGCAATTATAATTATCGACTCCATATCTTCACAACTTTTACTTTAAACTAATCCCCAGGCCTTAAAAGACGTTGCCCTTGGTCTGCTTGCTGTGCCTCACGGAGATATCACGCCAGATCAGGGTGAAGAACCATCCGAAAGCCAGGAAGCAAGCTCCTCCAATCAACATGTAGCGCTGGGCATCGCCATAAGCCTGAGTGATGGCCACCCTGGTCGGGCTGCCAACAGGGTATGATGACTGAACGGTCATGTCGCCATAGATGTTCGCGTAGTTCTCGATGGATTCCTCCGGGAGGTAGCGCAAGAGACGCTCAGGGAACACACCGGTCCAGATAGCAGATGCGAGAGACTGGCCGATAGCACCACCGACGTTGGCAAAGGCGTACTGGATAGCCAGGACGACAGCAATGCTACCGTGGTCAACGGCGGCGGTAGCAGCGATCTGCTGGCAGATGACCGTGGTGCCACCACCGAAGGCAATGAATATCTGGCACATGATGATGTAGCCGATGTTGACGTCAGGCTGCCTGAAGACAACCATAAGGGCGACACCGAGGACGCTGATAGGCACACCAAAGTACAGCGGCAGCCACTTGAAACGACCAGAAAACTTGATGAGCAGACCAACAACAACGGCCCAGAAGCAAGAGCCAATTGAGTAGATGTTGGTGATGTACGAGGCATGAGTGACTGACTGGTTGTTGACAACGACAAGGAAGCTGAAGAAGAAGCTATTCCAGATGTAGAAACTGGCGAAGGCAAGCGCAGCATAGACGCAAGAGCCAAAGACAGTGCGGTCGAAGAGCATACCCATGGGGAGGAAGCTCTTGGGAGCGACGAACTTCTCGTAGAGGCCAAAAATGATCAAGAGCAGGATACCGAAGACAAGCATGCAGATGATCATCGGCGACTCCCACTGATCCTTCTGATACGAGTAGAGACTGGCAGGAAGGAGGAAGAGCGAGAGGCCAGCGCAGATGAGGAGCAAACCCAGCAGGTCAAGCTCGACAGTGTAGAACCAGATGGACTGCATGACGGTGCGGCCACTGGCAGCACGCGGCTTCATGAGACCCTGGTTCGCGGCCTTGCGGCTGGCGATCCAAAAGACGATGGGAAGAGACATGCAGATCACGGGGGTGATGATGGCGAAGGAGCCGAATCCCCATCGCCAGCCAGGTCCTTCAAGGAAGCGCTCGGCAGCCGGACCACCAGCCCAGGTGGTGAAGATGAACGGAGTAGAGGTGATACCGAACATCAGACCGCGGTTCTTGAGCGAAGTCGTATCAGAAATGACGACAGCGAGAACGTAGGTGATGCCAGTGTAGCCGACCCAGTAGAACACCTGAGCAGCGCAGAAAGTCTCGACGCTGTCGCAGGCAGCCATCATGATCAGACCCAGGGTGAGCATGAAGACCATGATGCAGAAGCCCTCAGCGCGACCCCAAACATCGAGGATCTTGGACAGAGGAAGACGAGCGAGACCGGAGATGAGGTTGGAGAGGATACCGGTCGTCGCGGTCAGGGAGTGCAAGTTGAAGTTGCTGGTGACATAGGGGCGGAAGACACCGGTGATTTGCTGCTGGAGGGAGTCGCAAACGTAGATGAGGTAGATGCTGCGAACAAAAGAGTTAGTTTTGGTGCCCTCTAGCAATCTCGTTCAAAATTAACTTACAAGACGTAAACAACAATGAGAGTCTGGAAGGACCAGACGGAAGTTATACCCTCGACACGGGCAACACCATCCTGAAGGTCCTTATCGATGCTGGAGTGATCCGACTCGTACGCATCAGAGTCCCTCGGAGGCGAGGCATTCTTCTCAGGATCCTCTGAGGTAACGACAGTGGTCGCCGGAGCCTCGTGCTCAGGCTCAGCAGGCGGAGGGCTCCTGTCCCAGACCTTTGCTCCAAGATCCCACATGATGAAGACAGGGTGAAAGTACCAAGGCAAGTTTCTTTCTCAAGTCGACCCGTCAGTTCGGAAGAGTGGATGATCACCAATGCAAGAAAGATGTCAGATCGGAACAGAGTCGCATCCCTCACGAGAGGGGGTGGGAAGAAGGCAAACATTTTATACAAGTCAATTAGCTCTCGGTCCATCGCCCCCAGCTTCCCCTGCACGCGACTGTAGGAACTCGCGCTGTCATACAGGCATCCGCCAGGGTTCTCGGGGCCACTTGGGTCACATCGCTGCAAATTCTGCACCGCCAAGTCAAGCCATGTGGGTGGAACGAGGATCTTCGCAGTTGGCGAGAAGGGAAGGCATTGGATAATCCCATCAGATAAGATTGCGACCGTTCGGTGCTGCTTGGGGGGCTTGGGGGAGGTGGGAGTGTGGGAGTGTGGGAGGGGACGCTTCTGCCCCACAGTAGCTTTTGACCCAGGAATTTCATGACCGAAGGAAGATCAGATAAGATGGAGCCAGCCAGCCAAGGGAGGCTTTGCCCAGTCTGCTTGGCTCTATTCCCGGCGAAATCCACTCTCACTCTCTTCTTTTGCTTCCTGGGAAAATTCTTTGTCACACTATTGATGACGCTACTGTATGTTCATCCCACGACGCGAAGCCATCTTCGGACAGTCTTGGTGACAAGAGTTCCATGCTCGGCACGAGAACCCAAGGGAGTCCCACTACCGGCGAAAGGCTTGCCACTGACAGGGATTACCCAACGTGTGGATCAGGACCGTGAGGCAATTTGTGGTGGTCCAGAGCTGCTTTGCCTGGGTCAGCTCTTGTGACCTGTCTCGTTTCGTTTGCTGGTGACGAGCTGTGCATACCCTGTTGCTGCTGCACCTTGACGTTGTAGCTCGGGGTAGCCGATGAGGAGGCACATGCAAGCGTCAATGCTGACAGCAGGCACCGATGTCGCTGCTTGGCTTCATCTCAGCCTCGAGTGTAGCTGCGGCTCATCACATGTGCCAGGCACAGGGATAGGCACAGGGTTGGCCTACTCGAGTCCATTCCGATGGACACAAGATTTTGAAGCTAATGTTAATTATGGTTTTAAGCTTCTATGGAAGGGCCCCGTTTTGGGTCTGGATCCAGTGCGTTACAGGCGCATCTGGGCGATGGTGGCGCATCAACCGAGCCCATCCGAGGGTGTTGGCTGGCTCCGGGTTTCTGGTTGCTGAAATTTGCGAAGTCATCCCCGAAGGCTGGCATAGCCTATTGATCCATCTTGCGACTCGGGCTACCAAGTGAGCTCTTGAAGAGCCTACTCTTCTCCTCGCTTTTCATGATTCCTGGCTCTAGCTGAAAGACACTTCTTCCTGGCCTCGCGTCCAGGTCGTTTGAGGATTTCCTTAGAGTGGATGTTATGCATGCTGAAAGCCACGATACGCGAGCCACGGACTAAGGCGCCGAAGCCCCATAGAACGCAAAGGCCCATTCACATAAAACTCTAATGACGGCGCGTGAGCTCTTCGATTATGAATTGGAACTGTATGTCACTCGCTCAGGGCATTAAGTTGTCCTTGGATAATCTAGGGTCACAGTGTAATTGTACGAGACAATTAGCCCCCACCTATGTGATGGATCGTAGCAGTATTGGCTTCACAATTGGTCCGGAGTGGTCAGAAGACATGCCGTGGTCGCGTAGCAGGGAGCGTATCATACGACCGTATGCGAGCAAAGCTTCGAGTTTTGCAGCCTCTGACATCACGTACAGCCCCTCACCCACCGCAGCGATCTCATGAGGACTCAGGAACTGCAGCTTGGTGAAGCTTTGTCCCTCAAACGGATGCTGCCATGGGCCTGGAGCACATATAGTCGTTTCGCGCTCAGTGTAGGTCCAGGTTCAGCTGCCGCCATGAGTGCTCTGGGATAGCTGGCAATGGAGTTGTCACTCATAGAGTAGGGTTTGTAGTAGGACATTGTACTGATGAATCGTTCCGAATTGTTGTGCATTCTCTTTGGGTGTTCAGGGCAGAAAAGCCATATCGGGGGCGCTCGGGGTGGTCGTAATAGAGTCATTTTCGGCCAAGCATCGGAGGCAATGGAGGGCAAGTTTTGGTGCCAGCTCAAGACAATCTATTAGAATTCAGGAAACTTCCTTTACGAAGTTGACTAATAAAACTTTGGGCCACACTTGCCTCCATATCGAAGGGGCCATTTCATCAAGATCAGCATGCTGATTTGAGTTACAGGGTAGCTTACATCATCAGGATCGACACCGCGCGCCGTCGCGAACCCTCAAAAGTAGACTCTGAGAGCGACACAGTTTCTGTCTACAAGGCGACGTCAACTTAATTACAATGCCACCTCCTCCTCCCCCAAGACCCGCGTCGGGCGCCTCAGGTGCCGCCGGCGCCGCGAACAAGGAAGAAAACGTCTATATTCCCTCCTTCATTAGCAAGCGGCCCTTTTACGCCACGGAAGACGGCGGCGACGACAACGACTACCTCAGACATCAGCGGAGAGACGACAAGGAGGAGAAATCACAATGGTACGATCGTGGGCGCAAAGCTGGCCCAGCTGCCACCAAATACCGGAAAGGAGCCTGCGAGAATTGCGGTGCTATGGGACACAAGGCTAAAGATTGCCTCGAGAGGCCGAGGAAGAGGGGCGCGAAGGTCACAGGCAAGGACATCCAGCCAGACCGTGTGATCCAGGATGTCAAGATGGGCTGGGACGCAAAGCGAGATCGGTGGAACGGCTACGATGCGTCAGAGTACAGCAACGTCGTGGAAAACTTCAACCAGATGGAGGAGCTAAGGAAGATGGCCCAGAAGAAGGGCAAGGACGACGACGAGGAGGCCGACGGCGACAAATACGCCGAGGAGAACGATATGAGCAAACATCAGAGCACAGCGACGCGACAGCTGAGAATACGAGAGGACACCGCGAAGTACCTTGTCAACCTCGACCTCGAGTCTGCGAAATACGACCCAAAAACAAGAACACTGGTGGACGGCGGCGCAACGGGCGGCAAAGCTGCAGAATTGTATGCCGAGGAAGGCTTCTTGAAGGCGTCAGGAGAGGCAAGCGAATTTGAAAAGGCACAGCGGTTAGCATGGGAAGCACAAGAGAAGACTGGCGATACATCAACGCATCTCCAAGCGAATCCCACCGCCGGCGAATTCTACAGGAAGAAGGAACGGGAAGAGGCTGAGAAAAAGCGCCAAGAGCGGGAAAAGCAGCTTCTGGAGAAGTACGGCGGCGGAGATCAGAAGGCCATGCCTGCTGCGCTGCGGAATATGGCGATCACGGAATCCGAGACTTTCGTGGAATACGACGAGGCTGGCCTCATCAAGGGAGCACCGAAGAAGGCTGCGAAATCCAAATACCCCGAGGACGTGTACATCAACAACCACACGTCAGTATGGGGCAGCTGGTGGTCAAATTTCAAATGGGGCTTCGCTTGCTGCCACTCTGTAATCAAAAACAGTTACTGTACCGGTGAAGAAGGTAAGGAGGCATGGGAAGCAGCAGAACGGCAACGAACTGGCGTGGATTTGATCGAGGAAGCTCCGGCTGAAGAAGAAGAGCCCGAGGAGGTGGCCAAGGTGGAGAAGAAAACTGAACCGGAGAGCAAGAAAGCAACCCGCGACGAGATGGATAGCGGCGTGACGGAAGAGGAGATGGAGGCATATCGGCGAAAGCGGACAGCCGCCAACGATCCTATGGCAAATTTCCTGGGGAAGGATGAGCTGATGGACTAGTAGCATGACTATAATACGACTCCTGCGCAAGCACATTAAGCAACATTCACTTCATTTGGCACAAAAGTTTGGGCGAAAATCATTCCATTGTTTTCCTCTGGCGAACGCCGCAAGCTATGACGAGACCCCACTACCGGGCGTGGTCTTGCTTCCCTTTCCGACCCGATACACAATACGTGAGAATCATCAGGACCTTTGAGCAATAATTTACTCCTCGTCCTCCTCCTCCTCACCGTCACCAGCCTCAGCGGCCTTGGCCTTCTTTCTGCGGACACGGCCGGGGCGACCGCCACCGAAGGGAGAGGTGAGGGAGAAGTCAATGTGCTTCTGGGAGTCGAGACGGACGATGAAAGAGGGCACGTTGACGATCTGCTTGCCGACGCGGATGTGGCGCTGGCGGATGAGGACACGGGCGTGGTGGATGGACTTGGCGAGGCCGAGCTTGTAGACGCAAGTCTGGAGACGGCGCTCAAGGAAATCCTCGATCTTCAGGGCCAGGACGTAATCGAGCTTCATGCGGGACTCGTCGAGGACACCGACGCGGACCAGACGGCGAATGAGGGCATTGCCCTCGAACAGGCGCTTGGGGTCTTTCTCGTCGAGCGTCAAGAGCTGACTATTCAGAAGTTAATAACGATGGGTTCCTTCTTGATTTTGATGGGTTTCGTGATGATTTTGCAAAGAGAAATTGGGCGTTGAAAAACATACCGAGCTGCACGACGGATCTTGGACAGAGTCAGGCCAACACGCCAGACCTCACGCTTGTTGCGGAGGCCATACTCGCCAACGAGCTTAAGCTCGGAGTCACTATTGAAATATACCGTCAGTCGGGATCACAATCGACGTGGGCAGAGACAAGCTCATGCTCAGTGGCCGGTGAATACTGACAGACGCGCTGCCTCGAAAGGGCGACGTGGGACACGCGAGGTCTTTGAATAAGCACGAGGCGGCATCGTGATGATTCTCGATGGTGGTTTGGGAGTGTGAAAGTTAGGAGAATGAATGAAATTTTGTGGATGCTTTCAAAAATGTGTAGCGCAAAGTACCACCCACGTGACCCCCCAACAGCCAATCATTTCGCACCAACCTTTGCCTGATATTTCTCCCTACGAAGCCGATTAAACTTTTCCCGAAACACTGGATCTTCACGTCGTTTCTTCATGGCAAGCCTTGCCTTTTCTCGATATGCTGGTGTACTGCGTCGTTTCTTGGCGGTTGCCTTCTTCTTTGCAAGATTCTTCGGGACACTGTAGAATCGTTTGTCGTAGGCGTTTCTCTGTGCCTTCTTCTGCTCTTTGGTCATTGATAGACCACGTTTCGGAGGTTCCATTGTTGCCAAGTGACTGCACAATCCCAGGTAGTTGAGTGATGAACGAGGCTGAAGTAGTAGATCCTCCTTCCCATATGATGGTGCAGAATCCCGAATGTCCCATGAAACCGAATCACCAGATGGTGGTGAACTGGAGAAACCCAAAGAATTGTCGACCGTATTATGAAAAGCCCAAAACATAACCGGGAATGTCACCTCCAAACCGAGACAAACTGCTCGAACTGCGGTCTCGTGTCGCTTCTGAGGTTTCGGACACCAGGCCAATACTCCAATCTTCTCAATGCGAAACCCATAATCGAATGCTATTTGGACGTTCTGTGGAAACTTCGCAGTCATTCTGTGCTCATAGAGAGCAATGCGAGACTCGAAACCACGCTTGGAATCCGTTGCTGAACCAATGTAAAGACACCAGAAAGACACGCCATCCTTCACAAGTTTCAGTGCGTACACGATCCACTAGCCGTCATGTTCACGCTGGCTTGGTAAGTTGTCGAAGAAATCCGGCTTGGGAATCACTGAAACAAGAACCGAGAAAAGTCCAGGAGCAAACTTGAAGTCGAAAGATTTCATCAAAAGATTGACTTTGTTTTTACCCTTCAGGATGCGCATGGTGAGCGGATGTGTGAAACGATCGTTTTTAATGCATTTCATGACTTGCTTTGCCATGATCCGGCGTACTTCACGCTGGTCGAAATCCCGGAGAGCCTGCATCTTTGCGTGAGTACTTTCAAATCCCAGAACAAGTTTCACGAATCGCTCACCTTTTGGAATAATTTCCTGGCATTTCCAAGCGAGAAACGAGCAGGAAAGTGCTCGTTCTTTGGGAAGGTGTTCCTGCCTCCATCATGAACATGAAAGAGTTGGGGGGCGTCCATTGGCTGGAAAAGAGTGGGGTTTTAGGCCACAACTCCCAAAAATTGCGCTCCCACCATTTCAAAAACCAAACCTCCTCACCTCAACTCGACCAACCCAACTCGATCATCACCAAAACCTCGAAAACATGGGTCACGCAGCAGGAAAACGCGCGGGTACGCGCTATGCGTACTCCAGGGACTTTCGGAAGAAGGGAATGATTGCCCTGAGCACCTACATGCGCCAGTACCGGTCAGTCAACACAACGTGGAAGGGTTTCGAGATGGAACACGTACTGACCGAATTACAGTGTTGGTGACATCGTCGATATCAAGACCAACGGTGCCGTTCAGAAGGGGTAAGCGGGATAAATCGTCGAGCATCACGATGAACGACGTTTCTGGGTTTTGAGCAAGAGCATGCTGACACTCGTACAGTATGCCCTACAAGGTCTACCACGGCAAGACTGGTGTCGTCTACAACGTCACCAAGTCCGCTCTCGGCATAATCATCTACAAGAAGGTCTGGGGCTCCTACATCGAGAAGCGCATCAACATCCGCATCGAGCACGTCTCCCCCTCCCGCTCACGAGAGGACTTCCTCCGCCGCGTCAAGTCCAACGCCGAGGCCAAGAAGAAGGCCGCCGCCGAGGGCACTACCGTCCAAGTCAAGCGCCAACCCCTCATGCCCCGTGAGGCGAGAACCGTTTCCCTGACCGACAACCCGCCGGAGACCGTCACTCCTCTGCCGTACGAGACCACCATTTAAGTTACTGGATTGGGTTTTGTATGGGAGAGAGAAGAAAAGGAGTGGCAAAAGGAATATCCGAAATGCGGGAGGTTGTCGCTGTGGTTGGACGGTTACGGCTTGCATCTTTTTTGTTCTTGGGGTGTTACGTCCGGATGGTAAAGAACTCAGCATGGCAAGGTCTGCATTTAGGAGGTCCATAGGGAATGAGACCAAGTGACATCTCCAATTTATTGTGCCGTTTCTCTGTTGTGAAGTGAGAATAGATCCGCGGGTTCTGGACCAGCAGGATCCATCAATATGAGATCTCGACTGAAATGATGATCCTCATCCCGGGTGTCATATCGGTATTTGATGGTCATTCATCTTGAGAAGGGTAGCCCGCTTTCCCCAAGTCCTCCAATGAGGGCTTTGTCTCCAAAACTGGTGCCGTTGCATCTCGACAGTGAAACTACCCTGGATCAGCGTCGGCTGATGCCTTTTATCGACTGAACCGGTTCATGTCAGTCAACAATGCGGCCGATGATACATATTCCTACGGCAATTTGCCGTTCTTCGTGGTTCTCGGCCTGCTTCTGCTGTGATATTGCACAGAACGGCCATATTATGGTGACGGGTTCTCGGTCTCATGCACCTATTCTGCAACTATTTAACTAATGTCTACACATATTCTACTCGTATTCTACACCACGATTTGTTCTCATTGAGTGTATTCTTGCACAACTCAGCAGGACCCTCGTGTTTCCATACAAACTCAACATTAATCCTCTTTCACAAACAAATATTCCAGAATTCAAAAGTCAGAAAGCTCCGTATGCATCGATAATTATATGTTCGCACACCTACAGCCCGGTAGTCCACGGACCGGATTATCCCTCCCCGAGTCTGCAGCCGTAATGACGCCCCACCCGGTGATGTCGTGGTTGCATACCGGCGTTTCCCAGCCCGGCCGGCCCAGCCACAGGCACAGTGAAAGCTCCCCAAGACGCTGACGACAGCTCCTACGAGTCGCTTGCGCAGACTTGTTGCCCCTCAAACAACCACCTCTGCCTGAGTCACAAGCTCTCGCGGTCACCAGAAAGCTTCGAATTATTTACAGCAAACGTTCTGCTACATTTCTTCCGCATTTGCTCCGTTCGTTGGTGCCTGAGCACGCCGTGGACCTCGCCGTAGATCCAGGGGCGTGTTCTTGCGATTTGTCGACTACAACACCAACGTTTTGCATCCCGTTCTCACAGCTCCGGACATATCCGCACAGCGTCGCGGATCAACGTCCGCCATGGCTACCTTGCGCCCGACCGGTCACGTCAAGTGAGAGCTCCTCAACCGCCCCGCCAGGCACCTTGCGACACTGGCTAGGTTTCCCCTCATTGACCTTGACTCGACACTGACGAATGCGCTTCTCACAGATCTGACCAGGAACTGGCCGTCAACATCAAGAAAGCCACCAATAGCGATGAAATATCGCCTAAGCGAAAGCATGTGCGCGCATGCATCGTTTACACATGGGACCACAAGTCCTCCCAGGCTTTCTGGGCGGGCATCAAAGTGTATGTTTGCTCCGGCTCCGGCTTCCACGTCCCGCAATCCCCTACTGACACTTTGACTGCAGCCAACCGATTCTTGCAGATGAGGTCCAGACGTTCAAAGCTTTGATCACGATCCACCGAGTCCTACAAGAAGGCCACCCGAGCGCTCTTCGGGAGGCTATGGCCAATCGTGGCTGGATCGATGGCCTTAATCGTGGCATGGTTGGCGAGGGCCTTCGCGGATACGGACCTTTGATCAGGGAATACGTCTACTACATCCTTGCAAAGCTGTCCTTCCACCATGCGCATCCCGAGTTCAACGGCACCTTCGAGTACGAGGAGTACATCAGCTTGAAGGCGATCAACGACCCGAACGAAGGTTACGAGACTATCACAGACCTCATGACCCTGCAAGACAAGATTGAGCAGTTTCAGAAGCTAATCTTCTCCCACTTCCGCAATGTTGGCAATAATGAGTGTCGAATTGCAGCTCTTGTGCCTCTGGTGCAGGAGAGTTACGGCATCTACAAGTTCATTACAAGCATGCTGCGCGCCATGCATTCTAGTAAGATATGCCGACTCAGAAACCCACCCCGAAACTCGCTAACCACAACCTTCAGTTACTGGCGACGATGAAGCCCTGGCACCACTGCGCGAGCGATACGATGCCCAGCATTTCCGTCTCGTTCAGTTCTACTACGAATGCTCAAACCTCCGCTACCTCACCAGCCTCATCACCATTCCGAAGCTCCCGCAAGATCCACCGAACCTGCTTGCCGAAGACGATGCTGCCCCGGCGCTACCCGCACGACCGAAACAAGAGATTGAGCGTGAGCCCTCACCTGTGGTTGAACCTAGGTCAGAACAGCCTGATGAGATCTCGGAGTTTTGGAAGAGCGAGCTCGACCGCCAGAACAGGGAGTACGAGGAGCAGCAGCGTGTGCTTGAGCAGAGGCAGCAAGCCTCGATTCTGGCACAGCAACAAGCGCAGGAGCAGGCCCAGCGAGACTTTGAGGAGCAGCAGCGGAAGCTGATGGAGCAACAGCAACGCGAGCAAGAGGCGTTGCTTGCGCAACAGGCACAGTGGCAAACTCAAGGTCGACTGGCTGAGCTCGAGCGAGAGAACCTCAATGCTCGTGCTCAGTACGAGCGTGACCAGCTCATGCTGCAACAATATGACCAGCGCGTGAAGGCACTGGAGGGCGAGCTTGCGCAGATTCAGAACAGCGTTGGCCAGCAAATGACGAGCAAGGATGACCAGATTCGGGCTCTTCAGGAGCAGGTCAATACCTGGAGGACGAAGTATGAGTCTTTGGCAAAGCTGTACTCTCAGCTGAGACACGAGCACTTGGATCTCCTACAGAAGTTCAAGAACGTGCAGCTCAAGGCGGCCAGCGCCCAGGAGGCCATCGAGAAACGCGAGAAGCTCGAGCGGGAAATCAAGACCAAGAATCTCGAGCTTGCCGACATGATTCGTGAGCGCGACCGTGCCCTCCATGACAAGGACCGAGCGAGCGGCAGCAGCAAGGACGAGGTCGAAAAGCTGCGGCGCGAGCTCCGTATGGCGAACGACCGAGCCGATAACCTCGAGCGAAGCAAGGGCAACGAGCTCTCGACCATGCTTGCCAAATACAACCGCGAGATGGCTGATCTTGAGGAGGCGCTGCGTAACAAGTCTCGGGCACTCGAGGAGTCGCAGATGAAGATGCGGGACGGCGACTCGGACCTCGAGAAGCTTCTTCGCGAGAAGGAAGAAGAGCTGGAGGTGTACAAGGCTGGCATGGACCAAACCCTGATCGAACTCAACGACTTGAGGCAGAACCAAGGCCACACTGACGATGCACTGGATGGTCAGATCGACGCACTGATCATGTCAAACCTCGACAAGATTAACGATATCATCGACTCAGTACTCCAGGCCGCCGTGGCTCGCGTCGACGATGCGCTCTACGAGATGGACTCCACCATGCAGGCTGGTAACCAGAATGCATCGCCATCATACGTGCTTTCTCAGATCGAGAAAGCCTCAGCAAGCGCCATGGAGTTTGCGACTGCATTCAACAACTTCATCGCTGATGGGCCGAACGCTACTCACGGCGACCTCATCAAGGCCATCAACGTCTTCTCTGGTGCCATTGCCGATGTCTGCAGCAACACCAAGGGTCTCAGCCGCCTCGCTACTGACGACAAGAAGACCGACTCGCTCATGGGTGGTGCACGCCAGTCAGCCTCTTCAACAGTGCAGTTCTTCCGAGGTCTACAGAGTTTCCGCCTCGAGGGCATGGACCCTTTGCAAAAGACGGACGTCGTCATCAACAGCAACAATGACGTGCAGATGAACTTGCAGAAGCTCAACAAGCTCGTCGAGGCATTCGCCCCCGGCTTCGGACGCCTTGTCAACAACAAGGGCGATCTGGGCGACCTCGTCGACTCCGAGCTCAGCAAGGCTGCTGATGCCATTGCCGCTGCGGCTGCCCGTCTCGCGAAGCTCAAGAACAAGCCTCGCGACGGTTACTCAACCTACGAGCTCAAGGTCCACGACTCTATTCTCGACGCCGCATCGGCCATCACCAACGCTATTACAAAGCTCATCAAGGCAGCAACAGTCACGCAGCAAGAGATTGTCCAAGCTGGCCGTGGCAGCTCCTCCCGCACAGCCTTCTACAAGAAGAACAACCGCTGGACAGAAGGTCTCATCTCTGCAGCGAAGGCAGTCGCGTCCTCAACCAACACCCTCATCGAGACAGCTGACGGTGTCCTTTCGAACCGCAACAGCCCCGAGCAGCTCATCGTGGCATCCAACGACGTTGCAGCGTCGACCGCACAGCTTGTGGCTGCCAGCCGTGTCAAGGCTGGCTTCATGAGCAAGAGCCAGGATAACCTGGAACAGGCCAGCAAGGCTGTTGGCGCGGCTTGCCGTTCGCTGGTCAGGCAAGTACAGAGCATGATCAAGGAGCGCACGGCCGAAGAGGATCAGGTCGACTACTCGAAGCTGGGAGCGCATGAGTTCAAGGTCCGCGAGATGGAGCAACAGGTGAGTCGCCCTTTTTCATCATCATGTCTTTCCCCTATCCGCCCTTCCCTTGTCACCCCTTTGGCAAACTCCTCACCCTTTCCTTACCCTGCACGTTGGTATTTCATCTGTCTACTTCAAACCCAAGTCCATGTCCTCATACAACCCCCTCCCAATTCCCCCTCCATTCAGCCCTTCTATCAGCCCTTCCAGACTCTTTCCCTCCCCAGTGCGCCATACACGGCCAAAAGCCCACGCTAGCCCTCTCCATCGTCCGGCAAGCTACACGTGTGACGCCCTTGGCGCATAGCAAGCACACTGGGCAGAAGAGACATACACTCCCCCAAAAAGTACACCATACCAAGAAGAGAGGGTGGACACACGGACGTCAATCGTTCTGCGCCAAAGCCAGGCGCCGCGACACGCCCACAGCTCAAGAAACCGCCCCCCGACACAGCCGCCGCTTGCGCCTGTCAAGGATATGTCACTTCCTGTCGTGGAGATAATCCCTATCGCCGACCTGGGGGGAGGAGGAGGGGGCGTGGTTGTGGCGTCCGTGGGGGCTGGATAGTTGCGATGCTCCTCGTTCCAGTCGCAAGTCGTGTCTTTCACACGGTGGCTGCTAGAGGATCTCGCACACGGCAGCGTCTCTCCCAAGATGGGATGGATGTGTGCCCCCTCCCCCCTTCCTTCTCCGTTTTGCCTGGCTTGACCGGGGTTGGCGATACCTCTTCGCTCCTCCTGTTGCTAGCGCCAACAGCAGGAAACGCACATACGACCAACAGCGCACAGCCCTTCACAGCCTTCTCTTTCAAGCCCTCTTCTCTCGTCTACGATCTTGTTTCCTATTCCTGTCCAAGAGGACGCGTTTCTTTTTCCGTCCTCCCTACCCTACCTCACAGGCAGGAATGTCATCTCTGCCCCCAAAACTTGTTCTCGCCCTCCATTACACCAGTCGCGCTCGTTGCATCACAAGCAGGTACAAAGTCAAGATAAAAATTGTCTCGGAAAGCTAATCTTCCGGGCGCCATACACAGGTCGAGATTCTGCAATTGGAGAATTCTCTTGCTTCAGCTCGTCACCGCCTCGGCGAGATGCGCAAGATCTCGTATCAAGAAGAGTAGTACAGTAGGCGCCGAGGGAAAGAAGCAAAGAGTGGAATGGAAAGCAGAGAGGAGAAGAGAAACAGAGCGGTCCTATTCAATTGTACTCAATTCCCCATCAATCATGACAATCCGTCCGGCGTGCTGTTCGTTTTCGTCGTCCCCAAGCTCAATCATGGTAGGGGATTTGCTGCGATTTGGATTTCGAACGACTCGATTTCGGGGAGCCGGGCACTCCTCCGACACGCAGACATGCACCTCGCCCCACACCAACCAGCCCCCGATCCAATCCGACAACGGGGCTCCATGTCTCTTGTCACGCAGCCCAGGAGAGACTGTCCAGGCTACTTTGTCTCTTGGCATGTACGGGTCAATGCGTGATGGAGGGTTGGATGGGGCATATTGAGTTAGTTTCCTCTTAGCACGGCGCTTCACGATCTGCCGCTGCCCCTCCATTCCCTGTGTGCTATCTCGGCTTTGTGGGTTTTGATGGTGATGTGCTGGTTGTGGTCTCATCGGCTTTGTCTGTTCTTTGCTGCTCGAAGCAACAACGTGTTTGCCGCCACGATAGAAAGAGGCTCTACGAGCTATGATACCCCTCCGGCATCAAAGACGGGTTCCTCCTGGTCAGGCCGGGGAGGATCATCTTGGAGGGGAACTCTTTACAACTTACTCAGCCATGCCCAGGACTTCGATCGCAATCGCATGTGTCCACCCTCCGCTCTGTGCGTCCGTGCACGCGTCTTTGCTTGGCAGCCCGGGGCTGAATCGTCCCCATCAATATCACATTCAAGGTGAACACCAGGTCGTAACATCACAATCTCGATCAGGGCACTATCCGAAATTCGGTGGTCGTTTTTGCGAACTGGATCATGTTAGTCGGGCATCAAAGCATGCGATGATCCAACCCTACTGCCACAGTGGCATTCCACCACGCTCCTCAGTGCCTGGCGTTTTTCTAAGGCCGATTTTGGTCTGCCGCTGTGTCGCTAGTTGGCCCGACGCTCCCCGATCAACGTGTGCACAACGGCATAGCTTCATGTCGTCCGCTCTTCTAGCTCAATCAACGCTCGTCGTCACAGGCAGTGGCGCTACCAGTGGCCGCTCTAAGTTCCAGATCGCCCACGAGCGTCGCCGGACTTAGGCCCAACATTTCACAGATCGGCGCCGAAGACGGCTCCGCGAGCTTTCCATGTGTTGACGTTCTCCTAGAGTTTGGCTAAGGCCTAGCTCCAGATCGCTTGTTGGACACGCCAGCGACGGGCTGTCAACGGGGGAGCGAAACGTTTTACAAGCTTACAGCTAAGCTAGCTTTTAGTCGCAACAGGCTGTTCGGATGGCCTCGCACCGAGCACCCGCTCACCAACGAGCCACAAAGTCTAACGTTGAGATCGGCTGAAGACACTCAACTCTTGCTCGCGGCTAGGCCAGAGTCAATCACCACTTCCGTCGATGCCATGCCACCATCAGCTGCTTTCCTCCGTTATCTCCGAGATGGTAGGGACACGCCTGTATTCTCAATTGCATGGCACACTAGTTGGCAGATCGCGAATTGCGACTGGGTGTCGAGCGAAAGCATCCTAGTTTGAGGAGTGTCTCCAACAGAAGGCATTTTGAAAAAGGAATGAGACAACAAGTGCGGAGTTAGCCTGGAATCAGCATGGGTTCTCCTGGGCAGATGCAAAGTAGTCCTGCCAGGCTTATGCGACTTACACCGGTCTGCAGGGGTCTGAGATCGGACCTAGGAATGCTGCGTCCAGGTTCATAGGTCTGAGCCAGGATGCTTATCGACTGTCTCACTTGGCTATCCGTCGTTGGCTGTAGCCTTGTTGGCAAGCAGGTAGCCTAAGCACTGCTGTGGTGTGTTTGTCTGCTGCATTTTCCAGTAACGCGACTCATAGAGTCGTCTCGTGTTGCTGAACTACTCAGTGATACTCTATTGTAGAGCCTATCCATAGTATTCAAGGACAGCGCTGCAAGCGGTCATGGTCCTGCCTTGGCGCAGCCACACCGTTTTGCAGCCAGTGCGAAGAACCTCAGCAGGTGAGCTCAAAGGCTGTTCTCGATTGCCAACTGTTGTCCGAAGAGCGCGTCACCTACCGGATGGCCAAAATGTACTTAGTCGATTCTGAAAACCTGAGCTGCAGCCGAAATCCTTCCTGATAGCAAACCAGTTTGGCAATGCCAAGAAACCTTGGAATACTGGCGTCGATCCTGTCTGTCACTCGCTGAGGCCGGGCCCGAATCCAAGCGGCATCCCTTAGCCCGTCCCCTGGATCATCGGCGCCCTCGCACCAATGGCCCATCGACATATGAGAGCAGGGCCCAGGCTGTTAACGCCACACGTAGGCTTCAGATGAGCTGGGGAGAGGCGCAAGAGGGGCCACTGTCCATAGATCTTTCGTCCAAAATGGGAGCCAGACCGAACAAGGCTAGCCCTACAGTCCACAAAACATTTGAGTGTTCATGGTATACGAGTGATGCCTAAACCTAACCGAGTTTGTGTCTCAGTGGTCTGTGTGTTGGTCGCAGAGCATGCCGGTCACCTGAGCTGCCCTCGGCCTTGCCCTGCTTCTGCCTCAGGAGGTATCTTGCGAAAGATTGTCATTTCTGAAGCTTTTTCAACGATTCAAGCTTGCCAAAATGGCCAGAATTTGTGGGAATATGCCTGACTCTCATCCATCTGCGGTAAAACGACCCTTGACGGAGGATTGAGCAACGGCAGCACTTATACACCAAATCCGAATTCGGTAGGTGTGGGAGACTAAGAAAATGTTGCAGGGGTCATTGGGTATGTTGGCCATATCGTGGCACCCTTAGCACAAGCTAACTGCGCGTCTAATGTGTAGTGTGGCCAGCTCCGGATCTGAGGGTGAATGCCTGGACTGTGGCTATTTGCGGGGCTTTGAGAAACGTCACCAATCCTTGTAGGGGTATCAATGCGGATACACCTCCGGATTCCAGACTTGACATCTCATCACACGCCGCTTGTGGAGGAACATGGATAGGGGAAGTTGATCCTGGGCTGAGTGTGGTTCAGGTCCTGCGCAGTCGACCCAGGTCTCTGCTTCTTGACATACCTCCATTACGGATGTGTACGTATATCAGTCACCTCGATCATCACTTGATGACCCTGAGCAGACCTGGATCTTGAGCGTAACGTGACGTGGTACGTGCGGAAAATACTTTCCACCAGTCTCTTTGCGCCCGCAAGACGGCCATCAGACGGCCACCGTCAGGATTCCACCTCGTGGCAAGGTCTGGGCGACACGGCGCACTGTCCACATGTCCCAGAACATGTTGCTTTGTTGCTGATCCTTGTGTCGTGATAGATTTCGCTAAGTCAAGGAATACACTGCGTTGTCCATTGGATGACTGTAATTCGAGACCAGTAAATGAAAGCCTTGCGGAAGTTGGATCGTCCTGGCCAGTGGCATTGGCATTGGATTTCTTTCACAATTGATTGACTTGTATGTGTGTCTGGCCCAGAATCAACCATGATCATGCTATCTCTCAGAGCTGTGTCAACAAAACGCGAGCATGTTGCCAAACCAGTCCCACAGGATAGTGACGAAGTGCAGATGAGTTCAAGTGTCGATCTTGCCTGTGAACATTTTGGCATGCGTGGCTCACTGTGAACAGAGATTGGTCGAAGCCTTTTTTGCAGGCGACCAGGACGCATGTTCTGGGCTTCGGACATGTCCGTAGGCAGTGGCCACTGCTGTCCATGGCGTCCGCTGCTGTCAAAGCGCCAGGCTCAAGCCATGACGGGGCTGGCGTGCGAAGCTATGCACGAAACGGCATAGATCGAACGACCTTGAGGCAGTGGCCCTATTTCTATCTAGGACTGCCATTTTTAAGGCTGAGAGGTGGCTCTGATCCGCAGCCTGGAGCCCTGCAGTTAGACGCTCTTCATGCCATGGGGAACTTGGCAGCATATGAGAAGGTCGGCCGCGAAAATCCGGCACTGCTCTGGGCGAGAGAATTGGATATACGGAAGGCTGCGGAATATGTGTGTGCTCATGAGTATTGAATTGCATTCAGGCCTTGTATGCGAGGCAAGCAGCATACCCTAGGTAATCCTGAGTGACATCGTTGACGAAACCACGAGGACAGTGTTGACCGTGAGGTCCTTCGGATCCCCACTTGGTCGGTCGGTGCCGATGCGGTGCGAGATGAGAGTCGATATCGCCTCCACCCAAGTGGACATGAAGTCGCAGGTTGTCCAGTCGCAAGGTGCGAAGAAGGCGAGGCAAGTCCACCCCCGGCCAGCGTCCCCGGCTGGTGTGGGTGGAGATGGACAGGCCGTCGATGCGAGCCTTGCCGGATCAGGCTTGGGCGACGATCATGCAGGCGTGTTGTTGGTGTGATATCTTGGACACCCGTGATGGATGTCACCATCGATGTTGGTTGAGGTCCAGTTGGCGCCGTGGGTCTGCAGACATCCAAAGAGACAGACGTTGCCGGGAGCCCGGTATCTTGTGTCGAAATCTCAGCGAAAGTGGCAAGATGGTCATAGCGACATGAAGAGCGTTGTTCGCATTGCCTTGACATTAGGACAGTGCCATCTAAAGAGCCGAAGGCTAAGAGTGGCATGTTCCGATGGCTTCCCACCTAGGATGGTAGACTCAAGAGAGGGCGGCCGCCCTTGTAGAGATGGTGGCGTCGATGGTGGAAGGTCTCAGGTTCACATTCGGAGGAATGCCTGGCCGACCGACGCATTAGCAGCACTCCAGTCATCCAAGGGGTCAAGACACAAGAGACACTAGTCTGGCTTCGCTGAGGCCGTCGCAGGAAGTGCCAGAAAGACTGCCTGCATGATACCATCGTGATGCTATTCCCAGACTGCCCGATATAGTAGCAAGAGCTTAATGAAGCACTTCAGTCACCAGTCTCGCTTATTATTTCTGTTTCAAGCATAGGATCGCCCAACTGGTCGATGCTGCTGATACAGAGGTGTCAACGTGTGCAGAGGACGCTGAGGGAGGCGGTGGTGCAGCTGCAGGCGAGTCCAACCATCAGCAACGGCAAAGAGACCGCCGAGCGCGGGTGCCGCGCGGATGACTTCCATTGGTTACCGACAGATGCAAAACATGCATGTATCACGTTCCAATGGCAGAGACATGCAGCAATGTCTTGAACAGCCAAATTGAGAACACACACTTCGAGTCTGAATGGCTGAAGGCCCAGGCTTGCCGAGAGCATCACTTGTGGGCAATACGCAGGTTGCATCCGTGAGGATTGTTAGTGAGTCGAAGGGAAGAGCAGCAGTACCTGCATCAGCCAACGCCAAGAACATGAGCGAGGGCTCAAATGACAGCCAATTGCAGCCAACAATGAACAGAGAAGCAAACGCATCCAAATCATCATGCTGTCACTTGGTCGACCCGGTTGGGGGCGAACCCTGCCGCTTCGGGGTTTGATGGTGGTTGTAGGTGGGGTGCTCTGTTAGTGGTTACAGTTCTTTTGCCATGCTTGCTCTCGCCCTTGAGGCTGAGTCCCTTTGCTGCTGGGTGCGAACCGATCACGGCTTGGGCCACGAGGCACATGGGAAACTTCATATTTGCATTTGGCCTTGAAGCCGACAAGAAGTCTATCGAGCTTGAGAATCATGAAGCTATTCCTTCAATGTGTTCAAATCAAAAAATCCGAGCCCTATTACTGTAGCAAATTGAGCACCCTTCCTAATAGTTTCTCCAACGCCGTGACTACAGCGACACCCGAATCCAAAGTGAAAACCGTAGCCAAGAGCGTGCCGCGGAGTGCTTCAGGTGGACAGAGCTGAGAAAAGTTAGTGATAATGCGAAGAGCATGGAGGGGCGAACTTGCGTTTCGTTAACTCTCATTCCACATGACATCCCACTCCATGCTTGGCTCACTATTACCCTCAGGCTTGACAGAGTCATGATCAAATTCTGACATGGGATCCCAAGTTGCACCAATGCTTGATGGCGTCATGACAGAAGAGTCGATGCCCGAAGCCATCATGGGCACAGTGTCGTATCCCAAATTGAGCATGTTGCTATGGAATGACCAGTCTTCAACCGGGCTTACTGAGTTCAGGCCAGGCAGATTCATGAAACTTGGACTACTTGTCGACGGAGTCTCCACGAGCCCGATTGGTGCCGACATTCTCACCTGGCCTTGTGGGTAACCCATGGTTGAATGCCCGTTGAAGCGTTGGATGTGGCAAGGCTCTTGTCTTTGCGTCCAGGCACCGGGGCTCGAAGAAAAATGTCCATGAGACTGTGTGATAGGTATGGAAAGAGGTGTACACGAGGCTCCCGAGGTTTCTTCTGTTGTCGCTGGAGTGAGAGGTGGACAATCAGTGACTGCGCCACTGCTCTGGTTCGAACGGGCTTGGGAAGAAACATCGTCAGCAATGATCAGCCCAGTACGCCCATGTGCTTACCGTCTTGGAACTTGTAGATAAACTCTTCGCAGTGCTTGTCGACATCAGCTTTGGTCAAGCATGGGTTCATGTTGTAGTGAAGGGCTTCGGTTCCTTGCTTCATCATGAAGCTGAGAACGAAGGATCGCTGTGTTTGCTCCGTAACCCTCCACTCGCCTTCTGGGCCAGGCTCAAGCAACCGCAGAAGCGAGACTGGAAGGGAAGTTGCCATCTTGGATGGCTTTGCTTCAAGAGATTGACTGCTTGACTGAGCTTGGGACATGGTTGAAGGATGGAACGAAGCACCTTCTGGCAGGGCGATCTCGGTTTCTGTGAGTGAAGAAATGCAAGGAGTGGGAATTGGGGAGGAGTAGAGCAGAGGAGAAGATGGAGAGATCGAAGTCAAGTGTTAGTGGCAATTTGAGTGAGGCTGGCAGCAGCGCCGGAGGGAGTCTAAGGGCCGTTGGCAACTGTTCCGGCCAGCTGCGCGGGTCGGGTGGCCCAAGTGAGCCCAGCCTCGCACAACGGAAAGACTGTGCGAGCGATTGAGTAACACGGTGTATGCCTTGACGCTTGCAGAAACATGCTGCACCCAACTAATTCACATCAACATAGTTGTTCACCTTGTCATGAGGCCTGATTGAGCCTTCGAATGGCTCGGGAATAGTGCATCGTCTGACGCCAGATCTTGCTCGAGAACCAGGAGCATATGAAGAAATGCCTGTGTCTATTGAGCAGAGACTCTTCTCGAGCACAACCGCGCTGGAGCGATACCTGGGGTTGTGGAATAAAACAATGTTTAATACGATGTCAAGCATAGCAATACTGAGTGATCAGTGAGTCTTCTGTGGTGGAGTCTCGCCCTTCATGGAAATCCGAGCCACCAGGTTCAGAAACGCTCTGGATGATAAACGGTGAATTAGATGGGGTGTGTGTCCAGAGAATTTAATGGGTCAAGTCTACTCCGGGGTCGATCTAAGATTGGAATGAGCCTGCAAGTTGCGAATTGGTCAATGCAACGCGAAGTAAATCTACCCCATTCCCTGGTACCACGACAAAGGTCAACACTTGGGGTCCCATGCTTCCAAGAAGTACAAACCTGGCGAGGTTCATGTAAAGAGCGGATGTGAGTCAAAGAGTATGCCACTATATGCGGGTCGACCGCAAGGATGTTGGCATCATTGAATGATGTTTGTTGCGGCCAGATTCCAGGCAGGCATTCGGTCGAACGAAACCCATAAAGACCGTGCCTTAGTAGTTTCAATACATAGTGAAGGGTATCATACGCATATACTGCTCCGGAGCTTGCTCACAGCGTGGAAATGGGGTAGCCATCCCACATTGGCGGCCCTGTCTAGAAGCGCGGACTTGCACGCTTTCCCACGCCAGAGGAAATCCAGTAAGAAGGGTTGAGAGAATAATGGCATGGAGGATCTTGAGGGGTTTGAGGCATCAAAGAATGTTGAATGTGTGTGTCTGGCTGCCCATCATGTCCTGGTGGCAGACATTGGATGTTGATGACAGCACAAGCTGTCGGAGATGTGACTTTCTGTTCGAGGAAGTAGATGCAAATCGAACAGTGGGGTGACAATGGTCCTGGCTCTTCTCAATAACGGCTAATGAGCTATTGAGCTGGCACATGATGGCATCTGTTTGTGGGCCGTCTGGGGTTCTCTCAATTGCACTGTGTAACGATCAAAAGGCACCATCCTTCCTCCCCAGCCCAGCCACCTTTTCTTTTCTTCAACACCATTACTTCTCAAGGCAAGATCCAAAGCACTCCCTTCCATCTTCTTCGTTGTCTTCACCACTCACTCTCGCCCATCATCGAGGAGGGGTTCATCTCACTCTCACTCCTTCGCTTTCCACTACACTCTCACTTTCACAATCGAATCCAAATCTAAGTGAGCACGATGGTCAACGTCCAAATGCCAGATCGCACCACGGCTTGGGCCCCGGAGCAGCTGCAGTCCATATGGGCACAGCTTGAAGACCAGATCAATCCCTTCGTCGAAGTACTGTGCATTGTTGGGCCTCTGTGGAGGGCTCTTGATGGCGGTGCCAGACTCTGGATTGCGGACAACTTCATGTAAGAGATCACCGACAGCAGATCATCAAGCGATTGCGACATGCGTTCTGATTATATCATAGGAATCATGTCCAAGAATCAGTCATGTACTGCCGCGACGGCACCGGCATTGATCGATACTTCCTGGGCAACAGCCGTCACTTCATCAAGAACAACGGCATGCTTCTGGTTGCCCGCGGTTCGACATCCCCTCCATTCTGGATCATTCGCCCGAACGCGGCAGTGCAGACTGCTTCAGTGATTCCTCCCGGCCCTCCTGCCAAGGCACAGAAGCCTCCCCGGCCACCGAACGCCTACATTCTGTACCGCAAGGACCGCCAGGCGCTGGTGAAGGAGGCCAATCCAGGCATTTCGAACAACCAAATCTGTGAGTACAGTATATGATAAATCAGCGAGAGAATTGTCTAACACTTCACAGCCCAGGTCCTGGGCGCCGCGTGGCACAAGGAAACCCGCGAGGTCCGATCGCATTACAAGATGCTTGCAGATCAGGCCAAACAAGTGCACCAAGAGATGCACCCCGACTACCACTACCAACCGAGGAAGCCATCCGAGAAGAAACGCCGAATTCGTCGAAACAATGCTTCTGCTTCTGCAGCAGATGATAACGTCGAGTCCATGGCCTCACCGGAGACTGACATTTCGCAATTCGATGACACGGTTGCTGTCTGAAGGAAGCGTTGCTGCACTGCAGTGGTGAGATGATGGAACAAGGTGCTACGCGTTGCTCCCCAAGATGGTGATCGGAAGACTTTATTGAGTTGATAGATCAGTTGGAATTGGACCTCACATACCCCTCGTGTAAATGCACGAAAAGAAGTACAAAGTCATGCTGGTTTCGATGAATTCGCACGGACATGACACCAATTGAGCGATACATTATCTCATGCGTCTTGACCTAAACGATTCGATGACTCCCCAGTCCAATCACTGCTCCATATAAATGTCCCACAGCGCCACTCCGACCCTTTTTCTTTCTCTCCTGATGGCCCCAGAGGTCTCGGACAAATGTAGAACGACCTGCCTGTAGACAAACCTCGTCAGTCTCTCGCAATTAGGCAACCAGCACAATGTGTCGAGTCCACGTGTAGACGGTCAGTCGTCAGTGGAGCCGAGCACACGGACTGAAGAGGGAGTCTCTCACCGCAATTGACGCCTGCCTTCTTCGTAAGGAGACTGATGCAGGGTTCGTTGTGCTCACACCGGGGTACGACGCGCTTGCCCAGCAATCTGGACCAAGATTCCTTTGCCTCGATCGGGTCGAACACCTTGCCTGTAGATGACGGTGAAGTTACGCCCGTTGCAGACGCTGACCGGTAAGACGACTTGGTAGGTGTAGTTGGCTGCGGCTCTTGCACTGTATCAGAGGCACCTTGCATGACAATTGGGCTGGTTGTGTTTGGGGGCGGCGTTGTGGAGGGACTGGCTCGATCCGTTCCCCCAGCCGAAGAAGACACACTTTCTCGCTTAAAAAAGCCTTGTAGAGTCTTTTGCCCCGCGACGACCTTGCGCTTTGGCCCATCGGAGTTGGCTTTGTTTTTCTTGGAAGTTCGGTTTGGCATATCAGGGGGCCCAGCTAGGCGCTTCAGTGGCATGGATGGCTTGGGGCTGGCCACCGCGCTTGTTTGGGTGCTGAAATCAGGAATAGAAACACCCGACATTGGCGGGGAGTCATCCCTCTTCGTATCTGACGCAGATGCCGCTGCATGTGAGCCTGTGATGTCGCTGGATGCCCTGCTCGTGTTGACAGGAACTTGGGTCTTCATTGCCGGAGCAGCTCGAGTGAACATGTCCCGGATACTGCGTCGTCCATCGAATTCGGGTATGAGACGTGCAGAAAGGGGGAGGAGATCTTTCGGACCCCAATCTCGTATGCGTTCTCCATTTTGGAACATGTCGTCCGGGCCGATGAGGTTTGAAAGATACTCGACTGCACCATCGAGGGTGATTGCGTCGACCATGTCAGCGTAAACGGGACAGTGGTCTGACCCCATCAGCCCCTCTTGAATGTTCGAATCAGAGAACCACTTCTTCAGACCATCACTGCAGAGGATGTAGTCGATGCGACTGCCGTTGTTCGCGGGACGGGTGTTCCTCTTCGTATCCCAGCATGTATTCATGCCTGGCCGATCTGGATAGAAGCATCGGGTCAGGTCCCAGAGAATTGGCTCTTCTCTACCCTCGTCGCGCGGCCCCTTGAAGGTGCCATCAAAGATGAGCTGATTGAAGATACGGCGTGTTGGACGGCTCAACCATTCATCCATGGTCATGTCCTCCTTGCGCAAGGTTTCCGCCAGATTAGTGGTGTCAATTTCGGAGCGTATGACGTTCAAGTCTCCAGTCAAAATCACCTGCTTCCCCATCTTCACAAGATTCCGTATGCGAACGTCAAGCGCTTGGAAGAAGCTGATGCGGAACTCGTCGCGACTCTCATCTCTGGTCGCCGGACTGTAGATACCAAACAACACGAAGCCAGAAAACTCCAAAATTACGCAACGTCCTTCCGAATCCAGCAATTGAGGGTCAATATCACTGATGAGTTGGCCTGGTCTCGGATATCCTCCGATCTGTTTCTCTTCTGGAAGATCACAATAGCGTGTAGTAGACTTTGGTGCGTGGAGCACACCAAGAACACCCTCCTCGGCTCGTATCGGAGCACACTTCGAGTTTCTGGTATATATTGCGACGCCGGAATAGCCTGAAGAAGAAATCAGTCATGGCCTTTTTCGATCACGCAAAATGCCTTGCCTTTCTTGTGTTTGGGAAGACTGAAGTAGACATCCCAACCAGGCACCATCACCATGTCATCTCTGAGATCTTTGCGTTGGATTTTGGTCTCTTGCATAATCACGATGTCGGCCTCAAGTGTGTCGAACATGGACTACAAACAGGTAAGCTCCGAGGGAAGGTAGGCTGAGGTGACACGGCGTACCTGAAAGGTCCGGTTTTCGCGCCATGGCTGATATCCAAATGGATTTCTAATAGGATGTTAGAGTGACAGACTTGAGGGCAGCAAATTGAGGGCTTTACCTGATGCCGTTCACTAACATGCGCCATGTCAGTAAGCATACTTTCAAGCAATAACGTGATTGCCTGCAACTGACCATTCCATGTCGTGATCCTCAGTCCCATCTCGACGGCACTTATAGAGCAAACAAATGCGGTGCATGCTGCCAAGAGCCTCAAGCTGACACATTGAACGAAAGCGATCGGCGACACGAAAATTTACCACCGTTTCCAGTGTGTACAGGCAGTAGGTCAAATCACGCTCATGCCATGAAGTAAACCTTAGATCATGCTCCTAAAGGGACGAGATGCTGCAACTGCCGCTTAAAGTGAGGCGCTTCGAGAGCTCGACTGCTTGCATCATCGTCGACATTGTCACTGAACGCCCCACGCCAGTAGCGCGTGCTGGCTGCCGCGGTGGGCTCGCGAAACCACGTGACTTATGATCGCATTTGGACGCCTCGGTAATCAGGCATCTATGGTCTGATCCCAGCCGAGCTTCGAGAATAACCTGACGTTGCCGACCTCACACTGCTACCACATCGAACCTCAACAACCGCATCGCCCACCATGTTCGCTGCACGCCAGTTCACCCGCAGCGCCCCGCGCTTTACTGCTCAGCTCCGTGCTCCTGCCCAGCGTCGTCTGGCCAGCACCTCCACCGAGAACGAGTTCATCAAGGAGCGCCAGCACATCAAGGAGCACGCCAAGGGTACCACCGGTAAGCATAGCTCTTGATTTCAATCAATTGGAAGCGCCAATTGCTGATGAATTACCCTAGCCCTGTGGAAGAAGATCTCTATCTAGTAGGTTCTCATTCTGCGACGTCCTACGATTGCCGAACCAAAACCGAAAAGAGCGCGAATCGGACGAGAGGACAGGCAATGACGGGATTCACGCGAAACACAGATGGCTGAGGCATAGAAACTGACTGGTTCACAGCGGCGTCGTTCCCTCTCTGATCCTTGCTGGCGCCAACGCCTGGTGGCTCTGGAAGGCTCACTGGGAGCACTGGGACCACATGCCTCCGCTGGAGGAGCGCACCGAGTACCCTTACCAGAACATCCGCACCAAGAACTTCCAGTGGGGTGACGGTGACAAGGTGAGTTCAAAGTATATCCGTGCTCGAAGGAGGACGCTGCTGACATGTTCCTCAGACTCTGTTGTAAGTTTGACGGCAACACTCTTTTTGAGCAAGACGCCCGTTGTCTTTTTCAGGCGTGGCCTCGTAGCAAGTTACGGTACTAACCGAATCACAGCTGGAACGAGTCCGTCAACTACCACAACAAGGACAAGGTTGCGTAAATGGAGCCAGGGTCACCTGCGAGTTCTAACGCGAAGGAATTGTAGAAGGACTATCCCTGGACTATGTACAACCTCCTAGACATCAATTGATCTCCTTTGTACTACCGTCTCTCGACCGACAATCCTGGACTGTGACTTCGTCGAGAACCCGGAGGATCCTGATGCGCAATCGGACAGCTTTGCCTTAGCTTGCCTCTGAGGCTGCTGTAACGCCCGGTGCCTAGCAAGCGGACTCCTCAAACGCTATCTATTACATATCATCTTGATTTTGTTAACTTCTTAATTATCCCATCTGAAATAATGTATGCGCGTGGGAGCATGGTCGTAGGAGCTCAGCGTCTCCTCGTAGTGAAGGTCCAAAGGCGGGTCACGTGCAAGCACTTCCACTCGACAACGCGTCGAAGAGCCACGCGACAGTACGGTTGAATCGGTCAACGTTGTTTGCCATGCTGCATCAAACAAATATCTGAAACCGCTCGCTAGGTCTCGGATGCCGCTAGAAATGACATACTCTCCTCGCCGGGTGTCACTGCATTTCCTGGTTTCATGGCGCGTTACCTGAATCCGGCCAAGATTGGCTTGCTTGTACTGCTGGAGCTGTACACAGAAGAGGCAGTTCCAAGTGATGCAATTCTCCCTGTTTTGGGCTTCATCTCGAGCCACATCATCGACCACCATCCAAAGAATGTCTCTTCTGATCACAAGTCGCGATGGACCCGAGCAGAAAGCGTTGTCAACCTGGTGGTAAGCATAAAGGACTTCGAGAAGCTACTGGGCAGCTATCCATTCCTTATGGGAATGCCCGGACGCAGACTTTGGGATCAGTTTCTTGACAAAATCTGGGCAATCAACTCACTTCATGAGTTGCACAACTTCTTTGACAGCCTCCAGACATTAATCGCCAAGACCAAGGAGGAACGGAAACGGGAGACGGGGATGAGCAGTCCGGAGCCTGAGGAAGGGATGAAGCTTGCGCGGAACTCACCTTTTGGAGCTTTCCTTCGAAGATCACAAATTGAGTTCCAACGTCTCAGATTCCATGACAGCGCTGAGCTCTGGAAAGACTTCGTGCGGTATCGCCAACCAACATCTCAGCAGCGCAAACGGAAAGCCCCTCGCATGGCATTCGACAATGTTCTTTTAGAAGGAGAACAGCATGACGAATGGGATGCGGCTAGTGCCTCCGCTCTAGCTTCAGTTGTATACGGCGACATGCTCTCGGGAGGGGAAACGAGCACCTTGCCTGTGAGCACAGACGATATCGATGCCCTGCTTGAGTTTCAGATCGGGCAAATGCAGAGTACGTGTGCACTTGGCTTCTCCAGCATTCGAGGAGACTAATATTGACTTGCACTAGAATTCGGCAACCGAGTGCCGATAGAGATCCGCCATCAATTCCATGATCTGCTCAATGACAGTTTCGTGGTCCCGAGCACAACACACTATTTGTCGTAAGTTGCTCACGTACTCAGCAAGACATATCTCCATTGACACTTCCTTCAAGTTACCTAGACTCGTGGAGATCGGGAGACTACTCCTTAGCGTTCGACTATCTCCATCGTTACTTCGACTACACCGGACACAACAAAGACCGGGTTTACTACCAGTATGGCCTTCTCAATTTGGCGGTGCTGCAGGCCGACTTTGGTTGCCACAGAGAGGCGGTGGCAGCCATGCTCGAGACTGTTTCGACTGCACGCGAAAACAGAGATATGAGCTGTCTCAACTTTGCCCTGAATTGGCTCTTCAATTTTGGCCGTTCTCATCCCAGTATGATAAAGGACCTTGAGACTAACAGTGTGCTTGGATCTGCTAAAGAGAGCCTTGCCTTCCTTCGCGTCAAGGCAAAAGAGACCGGCATGTTTTCTCTCTGGAGTTCCGTCTTGCTTACGGAAGCCAAGACTGGTTTGGAGAACGGGGACAGTATAGCGACATCATTTGAGCACATGACGAGAAGCTCACAGCTTATCGTTGAGAAGAACATGAAGACCATGTTCGGCTCTCAGATGTCTCTGGCGACGGCAATGTGGGACAGACTGGGTCTGGCTCAGGTGGCCACCATCACCACAGAGGTTTTCTTGCGATGTCATGCGCGACATACCATGTTCGAGGACGAGCTTCGTTTGACGTGCAAGCTTGCTTTGCACAAGGCTGTCAGGGGCAAATATGATGAAGCGCTGCAAAAACTCGAGTCCATTGACGAGAACTCACTGAGGTCACGCAAGCCTGGACAGTACTGGTTTAAGTATCGCGGTATTGTCAGGTTGCTACGCGATCTCCGACATGGTTATCTGGATGGCGCCGAAGAGCTTCTCAATCAGCTGCTACAGTGCAAAGATGATAATTTGGACCCTGGCCTGGCATTCTTCATTGACCTCTTACACATCGACTATCTCACACGCCGCAGTAATCTACAAGCAGCATTCGAGAAAGTTGAGAACCTTCTGGCCGAGCTTCCAGACAGCACAAAAAGCATAGACTACCGCGTCCGGCTTCTTCTACTCAAAGCGAGACTCCTCGACAAATGTGGTCGCCCTCAACGCGGATTCTCCATCGCCATGCGAGCCGCAAGTCTAGCCTGGCGTGCCCGCCTCATGACATCTCTTTGGTCGTCCATGAGCTCTCTTTGTACGATACTCGTCTCCATGAACGAGTTCGCAGCAGCTGTGGAGATCCTCTGCGCTATTCTCCCGCGTGCCATTGAGTGCGACTTGGACGACTTGACAGCGCAGTTGTATGCTTGTCTCGCAGATGCAAATATGGGATTGGCAGGGACCATGGAGGCTAAATCGCCCCGGAAGACCGAGTATCTGACAAGCGCTCTCGGTGCAGTGCAAAAGGCCTTCGACTATTACTCTGGGATTGAGGATGCTGGGAAACAATGTGAGATGATGGCGAAGAAGGCGGTCATCATGAAGGTCTCGGGGGACATGGTTCTCGCTGCAGACTACGCGGCGGCATACGTTTCGCTCAAGAAGAGCGCTGCGGCATTAAGTTTGGGCGGACGATGAGCTTGTTACGATGACATGTGACGACGAACGAATTGCTCTCATGATGTTCAAGGAATGGCTTGGCCATGTCTAGACTTCAGACAGTGTAGACACACAATATGGCACAATGCTTATCAAGGGCCCCTTTGCCAGCCCAACCCGGGAATTCTCCCCATGACATACGAATCTCATTCCGGAGATTTAAGCATATTTCAGCTCTCAGGACCAGCCTGAATGTATTACCAGCGAACCCTTTGTCCCTTCCTCGTCCTCAGCCCACCTTCTCCAACATCATCTCCATCATCTCGTTTCCGATCCCCCACCTCATCCGCATCCGCCGGGTCATTGGTAGCCCATATTCTTTCAATACAAAGCTCAAATGGCCCCTCCACCCTGTCCGTTAACCCAATCCCCACCGTCCTCACCTTCTGTCTCAGCATCCCGGTCTGCGGCTCAATTACGAAACCATGGTTCGTTCTCACGAAGTCATTCCACTTCACCAATATGGTTTCCCACTCTCCTGGCCTCTTGGCAAAGAGTCTGTGTTGGTGCAGATCTGACGGCTCAATTGACTCGGTCTGGACGTTGATGAAGTAGTGACGGCCATCGGATTTGATGCGCATGGCGAGGTACATGTATGGGTCGATGTCCCAGTAGGAGCGACCGAAGACGGTAGGACGTTGTGAAGGTGTGCGGAAGCCGGTATAGCCAGTGCGTTTGACTTCAGGGCGGTCTTGGGGGAGAGCGGTAGAGATCTTGCCGTGGAAGCGAGCGAAAGAGGTGGGTATGGATAGTTTCGAAGTCGTTGATGATTGTGATGACTCTGTGGATGTAGGTTTCGGGTCGGAGGATGTGACGAAGTCCATATGGCTGGCGGACTGACCACCGATGATCTCATCTGACATTACAACGGTTCCCTTCACATCATCTTCATTCGTCCAATCGTACAGTGGTCGTGGTGTCGTCGCGCCCTTGACACCTTCGAGGTTCCAGACTTTACGGATGTTAATTCAAAGTAACAGTCGCAGCGCTACTGCAGAGCTCACTTACCGACACCTGCCTGTCTCTTCATGTGGTCCAGGCTTCGGCCAAAGAAGCCCTTGGCAAGCAATGGCTGGGCAGCCCTCATCGCGACTATTGTAGTTGGGGGATCGTGAGCCGCTCGGACGGCACAGAAGCCCACGGCTAGCCGCTCCCTTGGAAACCTAACTTGGAAAAGTCTAATGTTCAGAGTCTGCAGGCGTTGAAAAATTGGCTCTACTGCCAAAGGGTTGCGCGGAAGAGGATGAAGAGATGTTCGCGGGGATGGTCGTACAATGATGGATTCGGCTCTGAGCTCCTCCAGCTCCAGCTTGAAGCCTACCTCGCCATGTCCATGCTCCACCCACATTCAGTACCCTGCACGTTCGCTCTGTCGGCGCGGTACGGCAGAACCTTTCGCCGCCCACCTCGAAATTCTTCCTATCGCGTCTCCCAACTTACACCTGCAACCTCAGCCAACCGGGCGACGGCGCATTCCTCCTCGACTTTTCTCCCCAACCCCAAGGGATCGCTCAGTTATGGCGCAGATTCCTATCCTGCGTCGCAGTGCGACCGCCCTAATTGCAGGGTCAAGGAGAGCTCCGATCCCAAGAGCCACAGCGATTTCAAGATCGTACGCCAGCTTCTCAAGGAACAGAGCGGATAGGGAGATGAGCAGGATGATGAAGGTGGGACCGAAGGAGCCGACTATGTCGGTTGGATACAAAGAAGCCGCAAAGGCGATGTTCTCAGAGGGCAACTCGCCATTGTTTCCGGGTATGTTCATGACTCTCGAGCAGATCTATCCTGAGCACTGTTGCTGACCTGTGGTCTTCAGCCACCTTCGTCGCCGTCCCTCTCTCTCGTTACCCCCGCTCAGTCACCGACTTCCTCCGCTACCAATGGTACCGCACTCTCTCCTTCCTCGGCGGCAAGATGACTGTTTGGGGCAACCGTCTCGACTCCATGCCCAACTGGACCTCCCGCCCACGATACCGTCCCCGAACAAGACAATTGGCCGCCACCGCAACGGCTATGTACCGGGAGGTCCTCGAGGCTTTCGCAGCCGGCGACGTCGAAACTATCCAGAGACTCTGCACACCTTCATATGCCCAGCGCCTGATCGCCGCTGTGACGAGACGTGACCCCCGGGAGGAGGTTCACTTTGAAGTTGTCAAGTACCACCAACCATGGCGCTTCCCGAAGCTCAAGTCGCATCAGATTCGGGCGGCGAACGAGCTCGAGCAGGATCAGCTTACAGAGCAGGCCGTCGTGGCCATCTCGTCCACACAAAGGCTGACGAGGAAGAACAAGGTCAGTGGACAGATCGTGCCAGGGAGCACAAAAGTCCAAGACAAGGTGGAGTTTGTCGTGCTCGCGAGGAATATGGATAAGAAGACGTGGGAGATGGAGCCTTGGAGGATCTGGGGCACGATTTCAGATACGCCGCTGGAGAAGTACTTGGCGGAAAAGACAGAAACGGAGGAGAAGCAGGACCAGCACGTCAAGTGGAAGAATTCAACGAGCAGGTAATGGGCAATGCATGGAGATGTCACGATAGGAACGGTGTACAGTAGGTGTGGAGAAGAATAACCTTGTACTATGTATTAACATTGACAGCTGGCGAGAATCACCAGCTTGTGCATAATACCAACACTACATTCCATCTACACTGTCTCCTCCTCTACTGTGGTGTGCAGACTTGCACTGGTGAGAGCAAGCCTGTGGGTACTGTTTGTCGGGCTGATGTCTTGATGAGAGTATATGACAGAACTTGGCTCAAGGCGGCCTCGACGTGAGCCCCTGATGGCCATGGAAGATGGCAGCACCTCAGAAGAACTTGCCGGCCTTGCCTGTCGAGCCATCCATACCCTCTGTCGTCTCGAACTCAGCCTCCGAGTCGGATCTCTGGGGAGGGCTACCGGCACCCGCCATGATAGCTGAGGGCAGCGGACGGTCAAGGCCAGTGAAACGCTCACCGCGCTTCTTGGCCAAGACCCACTGCACAGCAAGGCGCAGAGCCAGAGCACCAAAGCCCCAGAGGAAGCTGCCAACAGGGGCTGCGACAAAGGCACCGAAAACACCCCAATCTCCGGTGTACAGGCCCTGCTGAACGAGGAGCAGATCACCCGCCTCCTGAACATTGCCGTAGTAGATCACGCCGAAGATGAAGATGGAGAGGATACCACCGAGACCGCCAACGACAACTTCGAAGCCACGCCACCAGTAGAAGCCGTCGTATAGACCGAAGATCAGGACAGGGATGGTTGAAGCAGAGACCAGGTCACTGATCAGCCAGATCTGCAGGATGGACGGCGCCTTGAGAGCGAGGACGATGACAGGAATAATGATCAGGACGACGGCTCCACGAATGAACCAGATGTTCAGGCGGTTTCGGAAGAAGTCATTGGATGCAGATGAGATCATAGCAGACTGCAGGCTGTCGAATGCAGCAGTGCTCATGGTCACTACCATGACGAGGACGATGCCGATGACCCAGGTAGGCAGCGAGTCCAGAAGGGAGAAGAAGGCAACGGAGCCAGCTTGAGGGGGGTTTCCAGGCCAAACACCAGCCCAGTACGCAATCATACCAGTGCTGCCGACGAGGGTTAAGACACAGGCGATGACTACGGTAGCGACCGATACGCCGATACGCAAGTCCTTGTCCGTCTTGGAGGCGAAGGTGCGAAGCCAGAAGGAAGACAGGAAGAAGTCATTTGTGAAGACAGCCACCGGCAAGATGTACAGGAGCTGCCATCCCAGAAGACTGGGCTTGAGGTAGCCTGACTCTTCGATGAGGCTGCGGTCGATCTCAGTTTTGGCGCCAATCGTAATAGTGGCGATGATGATGAGACCGATGACCATGACTCCCTGGATGATATCCGTGATGAAAGAGATCCTGAAACCACCGAGAGCTAAGCAAGTAGAAGTCAGACTCGAGTTCAGCCAATGTAGGTAATAGACAACACTTACAGGTGTAAATCGTGGTGATAGCACATTGCACAATCATAGCCGGGAGGCCATCCAGGCCAGTCAGTAGTGTGACGACCTGGCCAAGAGCCGAGAGCTCGCTGACCATGTATAGGAACAAGGTGAAAAGCGTCATGAAGCT
Organism: Sarocladium kiliense; assembly: GCA_030734395.1. NCBI lineage: Eukaryota > Fungi > Ascomycota > Sordariomycetes > Hypocreales > Sarocladiaceae > Sarocladium > Sarocladium kiliense. Next base: position 1,678,679 of record JAUZTG010000020.1, on the reverse strand, counting down.
CAAGTACAGCATCGCAACTGTGCCATAGCGCTGCCTGGTCCACTCCGTCAGGACGAATCCCTCAGGGCATCTTCGGCGGATGATGGGTCCCAGAAATCCAAAGAGGAGCATGGGCAGCGCAACAGACAGAGCATAGATGATGACACCTTGGACACCCGTGATCGTCGCGAGTTCGGGATACGAGAAGAGGATGCCGGAACCGAGAGCTGCGAATGTCAGCACACTTTTGTGAACGGACCAAATGAAATGGGGGAGGAGAAGGAGGGTTTTGGAGCGGCAGCACGTTTCCCACGCAAGCATTAACTTGATCGAGTATCACGGTACAATCTCAGCCATGTTGGTCATCAGCTTCGCGAGGCATCTCCCACGCTTTGAACTGCGCAGGTTGGATACCTCGGCGAAGCTGGTCGAACACAGCGCCCGTAGTGAGCCGCATCCTCACCTCCCCTTCCGTCCCCGGGGATGTCATCTTCTGTTTTCTTGTTCCTCGTCTCCCCTCAAAGAGAGGAAACGGGGTCTTCAATGGATCCGGAGCGCAAAGCATCCCGGAGAATGCCCATGCCCAGGTTAGCTGATTTGGGGAGACAAGCTCGCCCGATAACATCCCCGGAGGGAAAGGGGAAGGGAAGATGGTAGAATGATTGTAGTGAGAGACGAACCTGATCAGCTATTGGTCTTCTTCTCACAGAGGCTTTCTTCGAAAGGAACTCTTAGAGACATGCTTGATGTCGTATAGTGGGTGTTTCGTGTGACGAGGCTTCTGGCGCGTCTACTGCCGCTCTCTGAGAGCATGCGAGAGCGCAAAAGGCACATCATCACTCACCGGAAGCGACGAAGTTGAAGGCGAGAGGGAGCGCTTGAGCCGTGTCAGATTGATTCATCTCGTTTTGAACCTTTAAGAGGGTCTCAACTCACCAGTCTGCGTCCCGTTGCTGGACAGAAAGTGAGCCGTATCCTGGCCTCGGAAGCGCCAGGCAATGCTTGTTCCCATCACCCTGCCAGAAAAGTCAGTCACTGGATCGAATGCCATCGATGCTGCAAAGGGGTTGACAATGCAATGCTTCACAATGGAACCCGACAAGAGCACCTTGGCAGACCACAATGACGCATCGCGATAGCCACCACAATAGCAGGCAACAATAGAGAGGGCAATGGAACTCACAGAAATGCGCCATATGTGACATAAAGCACGGCGTTTGACGCCTCAGAAGATGGCTGACCCATGATGCCAAGTTGCAGGTGTTGCTGGCGGTAATTCGAGTTTCGCACAATAAGCTTGCTTCGCAATGAATGGGCAGGTAGAAACGTGCACAATGGCAACACTCGTTGATTAAAATCTCACGATGATGCGAGGAGGTAGTGACAGGAGAAAAGCTGGTCAGGGTCTGCTCGGGGAAAAAATGAGCTTAAGTGCGCTCGCGGGTGTCGGTTCGCCGCTGTCGGCACTACTGACGAACTGGCAGCGTGGGGGTCCCACCGCGGCTGCAGCCATCAGCTTGCTGCCACCATCGCCACCGGATGCGAAGGATGAAGTTATTGATGATCCATGTTCGCGTCACGTCAGGTTTACGAGATGCCCAAGGAGGCAGCAGTTAGTCAGTCACTGGAAGCAAGGCGAGACGAAGAATTAGCAAAAGCAAATTTTGTGGATTTTATTGGTTTTTTTGTGCATTTGGTTGCCGTGAGGCCTTTTGTGATGATTGAGCGCGTGACAAGACAGTTGATGTGTGTGGTGTGCTTGCGATGCGATTGCAATGCTGGTGTGTTGCCTCCCGTGATGAGGCCCTTCACGATAGTTGCCCTTCTCCTTATCCGACTCCAGACTCCTGCGAACAAGACCAAACGCAGCCAAGTGACAAGAAGAACCGAAGAAAACCATCGGCTGCGATCGACGAACCAGAAGGCCAGAGACCATCGTCCTCTCCAATCCATCCAAGCTCAGCTTCCGAATCCAGACCAGTAAGTAGACCAAATGCAATCAAAAGAAGTCAGAAAACAATCAAATCACCAAAGTCCATCTTTCTTTCTCCAAACCATTCCGTTTCAGTTCAAGTCCCCCCGAAAGTGACCACGATCACCAGACGCCATGAGCGACAGCTGGTTCATGTGATGATAACATGTCAGGCACTGGGCTCAGACATCCATCGGAAAGATTTGCTCAGGGGATCCAGAGCGAGAGCAGGACTGTGAGCCAGTGTCAGAGCCAGGGTGGGAATCACCATGTTGCTCGTTCTGCTTGGTCGGAGTGCGAGCTCGAGGAACAGATGCAGTCGAGCTCGACTCTGTACGATCGCGATTGGGAATGTCAATGGGAGCGCTGTGCTCGTCAGCGTGCTGCACAGCCGAGTCAGCCCTTGGGGGAGCTTGCCTGCCGCGAATGGCACTGCTGTGCACCACCAACGGATGGTCTGCTTGAGGAGGCGTCCTCTGCTCCCGGTGGCCTTGCTCTGGGTTGAGGCTCGCGAAGCTTGGAGGCGGAGGCGCCTGCATCTGAGGCTGCACCTGAGGCTGCATGACAGGCTGCTGCAGGAAGGGTGGAGGCAAGTGCCATGTTGGATTACCGTTGATGTCCTACATCGCGGGTGTCATCTGAGGCACCTGTGCCATTGGGTGGTAAGCAGGATACTGCATGGGAGCTGGACCCTGATACATGTAGCCACCATTGCCATAGTGCATGGGCGACGCGTCAAATGGGATGGGCTCGCGTTGAGGAGTGGGAGCCATCATGGGCGGCGCTCGATGTGGGCTGTACGCTGGAGCAGGCCTTGGAGCAGGTTGCGAAGGTGGAGGAGTGGGATGTGGCACCCGAGGGCGAGGGCGCGATGGAGTGAGGGCGACACCACCTTCCATGAGGTTGAGGTCAGGGCCGGGAGGAAACGCACTGCGACCATTTGACTCAGGTGCGCGAGTGGTGAAACCGCGACGACCACCAGACAAGGCTGAGCTGCCCTGAATGTGGTACGGAAGACCAGAGGAGCTCGGGCCACGCGAGTGCATGTTGCGGCTGTTATTGCGGCGACCCAAACTGTTCTGTGTAGTACGAGAACCCATGGAGGAGCGAACAGGGGTGATCGACGAATGGCCAGAGCGAACCAGAGCACCAAACTCTGACGACTCTCCTGGAGATGAAAAGAGACCTGAAGATGGAGCAGGGGAGTATTCATGCTCATCTAGACGGTGGTGTGCCTGGAAGCTGTGATAGGGACGGCGATGATGAGCCTCATGCGGTGCGCGACGGCGCTCAACACGAAGGATCCGGTTGTGAATCTCCACTCCATCCTGCTCAATGGTCAGCAAGATGAAGCCAGTCAGTCAGATGTCGAAGTACTTACAAATTGCTCGACGACTGCATCGACCTGGTCGGGGCGGGCGAACTCCACGAAAGCGAAGGCCGTGCTCGGGGAGCCATCGGGTAGTGGACGCGACGGACGGAAGTCGATGTGAACGATCTCGCCAATGTGACTGATCATTCCTCGAAGTGAGGACTCGGTGAAGATATGGGACATCTTGCCGACCCATGCAGTGCATGTTTGACGATGGTACTTCTCTTGCCAGTCATCTGGAGGTAAATCCAAACCGGTACGCGTAGTGGCTTGGACGTGATCGCGGGTCACCTCCCAGTCTGGGTCGTTTTCGAATTCCTACTCAAGGGTCAGATGTTGATGCTCTGGAGGGGGAAAGTCAACTCAGGCTGCGGGGAACTCACGATCAGTGGCTGACGGCGGCTGTCACGATATCGGTATGTGACTCGAACTGAAGTGCGTGCTGAGTCCACGAATCTCGCTGAAGCAACTTCACCCAGTTGACCCATGAGCTCGGTGGCCTCCTCCGTGGTCATGGGCATGTCATCGTGTCGACGACTTATAATGAAGATGGCTGTGAGAGTTGGTCAGCGAGGGCAGCAGGCTTGATGGATTATGTACTTACTGTCCCCGAGAACTCGTTCGATGCGGCACGGTCGTCCGCCTATCGCAGTCCCTGCCCCATGTTCCAATGCCAGTAATGCATCATCCAGGTTCTACGACTGTGTGAACATGATGTCGTTGTGAGCTGAAGGGTCTTGTGGTGGAATGGACTCACTGTGTATTGGACGAATGCGAAGGGCAGATCATTGCGACGCCTCACACTGACAAAAACTGTCCCATAACGTCTGAATCTGGCTAGCACTTCGCGTTCCAGTCTCACGTTATCCAAGTCCATTGGCAGGCTGTTGATGATCAGCGACGCACTTCACAGACAGAAAGGGAGGAGACTTACTTGGCCACGAATAGGGCAAACTCTCGATCATACAGCTGCTGGGCATCGAAATCACGACGTCGGACTGGCCGCGTCATGCAGTTACTTTGATGTGCAGCACAAGCTCTCGAGTAGCCCGCTTGACCTAGATCGTTTTGTGCGTGCGTTCTCGTGTTGTTGCGGTCGCTCACGAAGCCGCTGGCCCGCGGCCAATCTTGTATGCCAGCTGTTGTTGACCTCTGCTGCTCTGTGAAGACGTCGTCGATAACGGCCGGGAGCAACGGAGCTTGCCGTGCACTGTGAATGATGGTTGAGCTAGTAAGCCAGTCATGTAGAAGTGGGCTGGTTGCAAGACTCACTTCCCGGGCGTTATCGCCCCCGAATCCGACGCCGACTTGTTCTTGTTTGCCCTGTTGAGGTAGTCAGAAGTTGTGCATGGCCGGCATGATATGCGATGGTCAAAACTCGCCTCTCTCGGGGGGAGAGAGCATCCACCTTGGCGCCTGTGAACGTAAGTCAGTGAGTGGATGATGAGGAAAGTGAACTGAAGAGCGATGATGACTTACCTCCGGCCGAGTCCTCGACCTCGCTGGGCCACTCCCGGCCATCGCTGAGATCTGCCTCCGAGGCTGACTTTGTCAAGCCCCGGGTTGGCAGGGGAGTGGCCCAGATTGGGGACTCGTCCCCGGCCAACAACTTGTTGTTGTTGCTGTTGTTGTTGTTGTTGTTGTTGTTGTTGGCCATTTTATTTCGAGGCCTAGGCAACAGCAGGATAGGTTAGATGTGCTGGATGTGTTGGGGGAAAGAAGAGATAGCGTGATGAGGCAATGGGGAAGTGATGGTGGAAGGGATTTGTGAAAAGAGATTTGTGATGTGGTTCGCGATGTCAGTAGTGGTGTGAGTAGTGAAGAGTGCAAATTGAAAAGCAGTAGAAACAAGATCAAGTCAGGAGTGATGCCAGATGAAAGCTGGAAGCGTTCTCGAAGCGAAGTTCTCGTAACTTGAAAAGGGATGTGATGTGTGTGGGGGGGAAGAAAGGGGAGTGAGAGGGAACAGTCAGAACTGGGAATTTTATAGCCATCCTGGGGGCCAATCTGCTCATTGAGACAGAGCACAATCAGAACGAATCTATGGCAACGCACCTGGACTCGGCCGGAGGGCGGTGGACGGCACTTGGTGGCCGGCTAGGACGCCATAACGGCTGCCCCAGCCGGCGGCCAGCTGCGGAGACCAAGGAGGTCGGGCAGTGGACGGACGCAAGGCAGCATTCAAGGGACTGATTGAACAGTCAGGACTGGTGAGGTCCCCTGCCTCCGCCCTGGGCGGTATCCAAAGCCGTCATCCCTCCCCGGTCTATGCGACGCAGCGGCGCATTATTGTATGTGTGTGGAATTTGGCCCCATGGCCGGGAAGCGAACCTGTGAGAGTGCGGTCAGCATACGCGATTCATCATGTGGATGTAGCAATGGCAAGACGGAGAACTGAAGGTAGTAGAGAGGAACCTGCATGCTAGGAAACAAAGCACGGAGGCAAGTTTGTGACGAAATCAGAGTAAAGACAGGGGAACAGAGACGCCGGCCAGTTCGCAGCAGTAATGTGAGCTTGATCACCTCAGCCCGGTAGTAACTGTGCCAGGGCGGACTTGACGTGAAGACATTGCTTCATCAGAAGCTTCCGCTCAAGCAAAGAGCTCAATTTCCAATCCTCCAGATCAGAGAACCATTCTTAGTAGAGTAAAATTCGCCCAGGTGGACTGAAGATGATGGAGCAAAGGTAAGGAGAGCAAGCATGGCACTTGCCGAAGGCCTCACCAATGTCAAGAGAGAGCATCAGACGAGTCATTGTTGAACATGAAGGATTATTCTCATGCTTGATGCTGGCGAAATGCTGTTCCGGTCGCGTGAACGTGAAGTGAACCAGGCTCAGAAATGCCAAAACAGAGCAGGATAGAAGGAGCAAGAGCACGAGCTCTATCATCAAGAACTTTCTCAGCAATTCCTGAGACCTCTGACAAGATGTAAATCGACAGCAGAGTGCATTTCCGAACGTGGAGGGAATCGAAGTGGCAATTCCACGGCCAGTCAGTTGGGAAGGGTAGAACGTAGATGTAGACTGCTTGCATTACCTGACGATCTGCCACATGAAGGGACAGACAAGACGTAATGAAGTAGATTCCTGACAGAGACATCATACTTCTGCTCACACTGCCCGCCATGTTTGGGGAAATGAAACCTATCACACGCGCTGCGGTGATGGTGAGATTGCGAGAGGGAAGCGAGGATGGGGTTTGTGATGAAGGAGACGCGTGAAGCAGTGTTTGAGGTAGGGCCAAAGGCAGATTGAACGTCAAGGAGCAATCCGAGAAGCTCTTAAACGCGTGCCAAAGTGATATCAGAGGGTGATGAGACTGCTTCGTGCTGCTCGGGTGTGGTGATGGAGGGTCATGTTGGTAGGAAGAGATGTGGAGGAGGAAGCAAGCTGCTCTCAAAGGCAAACGATGCAGGTTGAAGAGGCAAAGAAAATAGTGACTTACCAGTTGAAGGCCTCTGAAGCGCTTCAGCCTGATCAACTTCCCACCATGGGACGATGTTTGGAGTTTATTTGAATCCAAGTGGTGGTGTGGATGGCAGCTGCGAAGCTGCCACCACAAACAACCACGAGGATGATGAAGGAGTAAAGAAGGAAGAGGAAGAGAGGGGGAGAACGGCAGCCTTTATAGAAATCGGGAGGGGGCTGGGAGAGCAGGCAGAACTCCCTGACCGCCCGAGCAATCAGTACAATAGCATCATAATAGCAGCATGAACACCATGGAGCGGGTCCTTCACCTGCGTCAGCAGCTTCGCCAGCTGCCTCGAGATCTTTTGTGGTCGATCAGCTGTCAGGGATGGGTCTGGCAGCCGCGGAGAGAAGTCCCGAGAGCTCTACGGGGCTGCAGGGTCGAGAGACGAGCTCAGCCAGTCATTTCGGGCTGCTTCTCTGCCTCGCGGCTCAGTCAGAGAGCATCTCTGCTCTGCAGGATGGCCGCAGGTGGTAGCAAACCGATCTTTATGCAGCTCGACCGCCGGGCAACGGGGCTGGCAACCAATGGCGATGGAGCCTTCGACAGATGACGGAACCATGGACTGCTGAAGGCCCACAGTTCGATGAGCAAGGCACGTCATGAGGTTGAATATGAAGCTGCTGTCGCTATGAGAAGGACGAATGAGCATGTGCTGCTCATTGCCAGGTTTTTGGGAGAACAGAGGGGCCGGACTGATCATTGAGAGGGGGCGGTGGTGTTGGGTCAAGCAGTCCCTGAGAAGCTTGGCCAAGCTCCTGAGTAATGTGAAGGATGATTGTATTCAAATGGTTCCATTCGTTCTCTGACAGGTGTTGATGAGATTATTTGATCTGAGAAAGGACAGTGGCAGGGCATTGACCGTCTTCCTTCTCGCAAAGGGGTGGCATCAGGTCCTCCCTAATCCAACAAAGAAACCAAATCGGCAGCACAGCCCCCGCCAGTCGCTTCGCTAAGCCGCCCCATGATATTCTGAAGCCATCATCATGAACGCTCGGCAGCAGCAACTCACTTGAGCAGAACGATCAGATGAATTCAATGCAGTATTTCCACATGGGCTGTGCGTAGAGAGAGACGCTTTCCTGTGAGCCATTTCACACAGTCCTCATCTACCATTCACCCTCCTGCAGTAGTAGCACGCAGTATGGGTCGGCATCCTTATGCTTTTGATTCTTTGTGATTCTCAGCGATTGTGCTCTGAAAGTGTGGTGGCGTTGAGCAGATCATATCTGGAGCCCCAATCACCACCATCGCCACCAAGTCCATCATCTTTGTTCACTCGGGAATGTTCCTCTTCGTTATCCAATTTGACCCATGATTTCACGAAGAAACCATGGGTAGATGCGTGGAGAAATCGGTTGTTGTTCCAATATTGCTGATTACATCCCCCGCCACATCCTCTGACCTGAAGCCATCACCAGCGTTCCCTCCTCCACCACAACAAAACACGAGACTACGCCACCACTTCTTTACCCACGGTGATTCCATCCATGCATCACTAGAAACAGTTCAAAGCAGCTTCTCAAGACCATTAAGAACTGACAAAGTCACTGGCATCGACCCCTGAAACCAAAACAAGAATTCTGAAGATCCGGACGCATCACTTCATTCACAACGCGCTTCCCACTCGTACTCATGACCAATCTGTCTTCGTGGGGGTTCTCTCAGCAGCCTCGGCAAAGGCTCCTCGCAACATCCCTCCACGATCTGTCGAATATCGATGACCACACGCAACAAGCAACGTCACTTGCCGCGGTGAGCTCACAGAGCCATTGAGCCAACCACGATCCCAAGCGCTACGAGCTTCACATCCTTAGACCAAAGCCATTCAGCCATTATGCAGCGGCTCTTCGGCCGGAGGACATCGCTGGAAACGCACAAGATATGCTGCACAGCCGCCCGAAAGCAAACTCTTTGATCCGACTCGTAGCCAGCGCATGGCTTTTCCCTCGGTCCCGGGCCTTGCGCGAAGGGGCATCATCGAATCGGCTATCCACTGAAGTCAAAGGTCTCTTTCACAATCCCTGTTTGGTTCCCGAGTCGTGAAGCCATGTTCGAAAGATGCCTTCGGGCCCCCGAACAGGAGCTCTGGAAACCCTCTCGACACGCATCAGGAGTCAGGTGAACCAGCGACCTTCGATAGTGTTGAACTCGCCCATGCGAATGAATGAATAAGCCATCGAACATGTCGGTACCATGGCAGATTTCGAGCCCTCGAAGAAAACGTCAGGGCACAGAATGGCACAGGCGACCGTCTCCTGTGGAGACTCCTGCCGCTTACTGTTTGAGCATCTAAAAGTTCCTACCGCGTTCGAGCGTCACGGGAAACAAGTTGGACATGAAGGAGAGGGTGGATGGTATCGACATTGAACCGTCAGCTTGGTCTCAAAGCACAGATTCCGCGCTGCGAAGACCAGGCTGGTACTGTGGACAGAGCATGAAATGACGACGGGAGTATCCTGGTGCGCTATACGCTTAGACTTTGGGAGAGGTATCTCTGAGTACCCGTAGCAGGCATCAAATCTTTCTAGAGGGCGATTCTGGCACCAATATATGCTCAAGAGCAATGGTCGAGTTGTATGTACTCTCTCCGCAACGGGCCAGCGTGCACCGAGCTGACTGTTAGCACAGGGATTTGACAGGCGGACACAGGCTGAGTCCTTCGAAGGAATCCTCCCGTATTTCGAGACCCGATCATTCGACCGACGACTGCGACGGGTTAGGAGCTCTTTACACCAATGTGGTCCGTCAGGTCTGTCAGACGCACACTTCTCTGTCGTCGCTTAACGTTGCTCAGGTCACTCGACCATCTCACGGAACTGGGCATCACTTGACTCCAGTGGAACTTTCATCCTTGTCCGAAGACTCATTCTCAGTCGTCTGATCTTGCCAGTCTTTGGCGTCTTCAAGTCAACCTTCAGACCCATTGCCCGAGACCTGATCTGCCCGATTCGCATCCAGGTATGCCTCCCTTCGAGCTTCGCAGCCGCCAGAGCCGGAGTTGTGTGCAATAAATCCGTTTATGAGTCGTGCAACTGGCCGTCACGGAATCGTCAGATATGAGACAAAAAAAAGGAGGGGGGCGCGCAAGTTGTGAGACAGGGGATGGCGACGACGCAAGAGCCGCTTCTAGATCATGGAAAGCCTGGCGGATCAAGATCGATTGGTGTTAGGCATCACTTGAAACATAGAGTCGATTGCGAGGAACAGAGGCCGCAATCCTTGAAGCCAGATAAGGCAAGTACTATTCTCGACAAGCCATACCTTCCCTCATCGCAGACAGCTGCGTACCTGCCTGTCGTGTCCTCATCCTAGTGTCAATTGCACCTTCCAACAAAGTACAGACAACCCTAAACTCTCGCCGAGTCACGACACGTCAAAGCTGCAGCCCATCATCTCCACATTCAACGCCAAAGACACCCCAAAGAGTCCAGGCTCTCTCGCCAATACCACGCTATTATGCGAACCAAAGAGGTCTCGGACTCGAACCCAATCTCTCGACTCTGACGCAAATATTTCAAGATTACCGAAGCATGCGCGAGGGGGGGAAACAAAGCAGGGTTTTCCGAGCAAACAAAGGCCAAGCCCTTGTCCCATGACGAGAGCCAAACTCAATCGTCAAGCCAACCCCTGTTCCTCCAGCTCGAGTTCATCCGTCATTGCTCTTCCCTCCCGTCTCCACCAATCCCGCAGCAGAGAGTAGCACCACCCACGTTGAGCAGCGAAAGCACGAGAGCACAGAAGCTTGCGTAACAAAAAGCAACGACTGTTGGAAATCTCCGACGCTGTGCCCGTTTTTGTGCGACTTTGACCTGCATATGTCAGTTGGGACAACTCTCTGCATACGCCGGAAGAGCACAGGATCAATCCGAGGCCACCACCAGGGCAACAGCAACCCGAAGCACCACCCCCTCTCGTCGCGATACCCTCACACGACCGGCCGACCGACGCTCTCCCTCATGGCCACCTCGTCATGACGCGCCCCCCGACCCATAACCGGGCATTATCCACACCAACGAACGTCATTTCGGCCAGCGACTCGCTCCCCTCGAAAGCTACATCTTCCTCCTCAAGACCCAGCAATGGCGGCGCCGCAACGCCAAAGCCAACGCTTCTCCAACCCCGCCTCGCTGTCGTTCTAAACGTACCCAGACCATGGCACCCATGGCTCTTTGCTCTGCGCCTCTCGTCGATCCTACCCGCCGTGTGGTGGGGTGTGCCCATGGCGCTGAGGTTGCTGCTTAGGATCTTGCCCACAAAAGAGGGAGGTAGAGGGTTGGAACGATATGCGATCACAGAGACTGCACTGGCAACTATATGGGTGCGTGCTTACTATCTATATGGAGACATGCATTGCAGGAGTTGTCTGGGCTGACATCCGACTCAGTGCTTCGCTTCAGGTTACCTATCATTCTTCTTCACCGACTGCCTCATGTCAAGATGGTATGCTCTAAAACTACATCATACATATGCAAGTACAGAGACAGCTGACAAGTCACAGGCTTATCAACTACACCCCACAAGCCACCATAGTTCGACTTCTTTCCATCAACGCCGTGAACGCCTACGTCACATCCACCGTTCTCACTCTGGCCGGCGGCTTCAACGATCCCCGCCTCCTCCTCCCGGGCTGGATCGGTATCGCAACAGTGAGTCCCTCCTTCGGTCCGCGTTCCTCATCACGAACTGACAAATCCTTGCACAGACCCTCACGGTATGCTATCATATAACTCACCAGAAAATCAACATCCGCAAAGAAACATCCACTTCCGTCAACGTCTTTTCCATCGCAAGCTTCATCTCCATGGCCACTTTGCTCGCTCATATGCACAGGTACCAAATTGGGTACCCAGAGATGCCAGTCATCACTTTTGGTCGGAGGATCTGTGCCGAGATTGTCAGGCTGGCTGCGCAGGCGCAGGTACAGGCACAGAATCCGATGGGTGAAAACCGGGAGCTATGAGAGACTGTTTTCTGTGAATGAGGCGAGGACAGGACAGGTTTCGTGAGGTTTCCTTTTTTTTTATTCTCTTCTCTTGCTCGAGCTTTACGCGTTGGAGTATGGTGTTGCGTCTTGTCGTTGGAAAATTGGAACATAGCACGGCGCAACAGGCGTTCTTTACACATCACAGTCAGAATTGAACTTGTTCAAGATCTCGAAGCAAGAATTTCTGCATTAGACCATAACTACTGCCGACCCTGCCTGGTTGAACACCAAGCGAGTGACTGGCAGGGTATGCTGATACGTATATCCTTGGCCGGTAGCGATTTCCTTCCCCGAGCCTCGCCGGGTGAGGCCGAGTGACGTAGTGCTCTTCCTGAAAGAGCCCCATGTGCCCGGCCGCCGATGAGTGCTCGTGGACCAAAGTGCCAACAATCACACCAAAGCTGTCTTTCGCCGCCTTTACTGGTGGATGCCTATCGTCCTGAAGCCGTGCACGTCGGCCCATGTGGCCGGAACTCGCTCCGAGCGAGGTCCAGCGTGTTGGTGCCTCCGGTGGCACTGTGAGAGCCCTGGCTCAGAACATCGCCGAGACGCTGCAGTGGCAGAGCATCTCTGCTGCAGGACAATGGCGTGTAGCGGGTTTAGAAACCGTGGACCTTGATAGTCTTGGCATCAAGCTCAAGACCCTCCTTCTTGTCGGTGAGGAATTCCTGGACGTCCTTGCGCTGGTCGCCCTGGAGCTGGATCACCTCGCCCATCTCCGTGTCGTTGACGATGGTTCCATTGCAGGCTACACAGTATCATCAGCAATCGTCCATTGAACCTTTTAATTTTCAAGAGTCCAAACGTACCGAACTTCTTCTTGATCACCTTGAGAATCTTCTTCTGGTCAAACTTCTTCGGAAGACCCTGGACAGTGGTCAAAGTCTTGCGTCCATTACGCTCTGTAAATTGGTGTTAGACATGTCTTGATCCTTGGGTAAGGAGGCGCAGCCGGTGACTCAAGGGAGAGCCGCATGTGCTGAGCGATCTAAGAGAGGAGAGAAACGTACGCTGGATGCGTATATGGATGTAATTCTGCGTCTGCTTTACTTCTCCTATGTCGTCAACATCGACGAAGGGGTCTGTTGAAGAGATCGTCAGCCAAGAATTCGTTTGCATCGAGGTCGAGTCGCATTATTTGTGATGACATTCGGCTGGCAGCGGGGTCGGCAGATGATGCTGGGTGGCGGGGTGCACTGCAGGAACAACAGCATCTGCACATCACCACACGAAGGGACCCCATCGGCGCGCGAGCAGCGTATCGTGATGCAGACGTGTGGAAGACAGGATCCGGGCACCAGAAAGAGAACATACCGTAGGTCTTGAGGTTTTCGATGGACATAAACTCGGAGTGACCGGGGTTACTCGTGGGAAATGGGTATTGAGGGGTTGTAACCGTGTGCGTGTTTTCAGCGACCTGTGATAAACGGCGCGCTGACGAGGAAAAGAAGAGGATAGAAGATCTGAGAGATGATGTAAAGCGGAGAGTGGTGTTGGAGATCGAGAAGCGCGGCTTGAGGTGGGCGGTGGGCTTGGTTTTTGAGGAGTTTGTGATTCGGAGACGACTGGCGGCAGCTGATTGCTTAAGTTGTCAAGGGGGAAGCGAAAGTAGAAGAGGGTGGAGGCGAGTGGAAAGTAGGAGCGAAGGGCGAAAGCCTGTGTGAAAAATGCGGGAGGCGCCACTGTGTGTAGCGTGCACTGGTACTGGGAGTCATCACTGTAGTGGGTGGCAGGGGGGCAATTTCCTGCTGCGGCTTCCCAATTGCGGCTGGCCATGTTTTCAGTGGCTGTTGGTGGTTGAAGTTCAGGCCCAGTTCAGCCACTCACGATGACGGAATGCTGTATGAGTCAGCGCGACATTGACACCTGAAATCTGAGGCCTCCCACATGATGAGGCTGAGATAAGAAAATGCTACCCTGCATCCTCATAACTGTCATGAACATGCCACATGACCAGCTGATGCAACGATGTGACTTCTCGGCGTGATGAGAATTGATAATCTGTTTATACATAATCAAGCTTGTGCAACTAGCCGTCACATGGCTCGGTACGATTTCCCACTCGCAGAGTCCAGACTCGTACGGTATTACATGAACAACTGAAGCCCCACATCGTGTCAACTCATATGGCGGGATAAGAGTTAGCACCGAGGTACCGACCCGAAAGCATAAGCTTGGTGTAAGTAAGGTAGCCTCACACTCTCGAGACAGTTGTGCAGAGAAATGACTATGAAGTTTCACCCTACGTGGAACGCTACCTAGACTATGCATCTGAAGACTTCCAATGACTCGATACCATGGGACACACCTCACCATCCACGCTGCCTTTTCACAAGAGTCGCTCTGACGCCCTTGCTTTCCAAGTTCGCGACTGCAACGAAGAAGTCATGATAGCAAATGACATCATCCAAACCAGTCTCGAACATCTCCCAGTCAAACCTATGGGCGATAGCGGCCAGTGCCAAGTACATTTCGGCGTAAGCCAGGCTAGGAAGAACCGTCAGAGGAATGGTTACTCAGAAACACTTAGACTTGACAAATCACTTACTTGAGGCCAAGGCATTGTCTTGTACCCTTTCCAAAGGAGACCAGATATCTGTCCAGTCGGTTGCCAGCTTCTTCAGCCTCAATCCATCGCTCCGGTCGGAAGCGCTGCGGTTCTGGAAAGACCTCGGGATGCATCAGAATGAAGTACGGTGTCTGTGACACAGGGGTCTATTGCCGAGTCAGCACGCTTGTCAAGAACGCTGTGGAGTAGGTTTGCTCGTACGCCAGCAGGAATGACAAAGTTCTTGTAGACGATGTCCTCATGCGCGATTCGAGGCAGTCGCGTTGTCACACCATAAGACAGTCGCAAACCTTCTCGAATCACGGCTGACTGCAGTCCTCGTTAGCACAACAGATCCGATCGGCGTTCCATGAGACTTACCAGATACGGAAGGGCTTGCAGTTCTGCAATGTCAGGAATGCTGCCATCCTCTGGCATGATCGGGTCTAGCTCCCGTCTCAACTTGCTCAAAACGTCGGGAACCTGGCAGACGTAGAACATAATCCTCGTCAAAGTCTGTGCTGTCGTTTCAGAACCAGCACCGGTCAGAATTTCGCCCTCGTCGCACAGACGCTGCAGTGTCTTTTCGTGAGACGGCAAGTCGCTGTCCCTTAGAGTGTGGAAAATGGTCCTCGAAGTGTCTCCTTTCCGCGAGAGCTCATCCGTGCCATCTATGATTGGTTTGACCTGCGCTTTGACTCCATCTTGCCAGTTCAAAATATGTCCAACTGACGCGTCCATTGCAAACACAATAGATCGAGGGAGTCTTTTCATTAGAGGGAGCATCCAGGGGAACTGCCTTCCCACGGCACCACCCTCGAAGGCTCCGATGATGGTCTGCTTCCACAAAAGCTTGAAGTCAGGCTCGTCCAAGTATTTGCGATCGTTAGCGAATGAGTAATCGCAAATAATGTCCATTGTCAAAGCCATGAACGCGGCATCAACCCGAACGACCTCCCCCGTCTTCGCAATAGCATCGAATCTTGCAGACAGCTTCTCAACCTTGGATTTGATCATTGGTTGAACTTGGACGACCGATCGTGCAGAGAAGAACGGGTTGAGAGCCGCTCTTCGCTGGCGGTGCAATTCATGAGGCACGGTTGAGAAGCTGCTGCCATCTGCTCCGGCAAGATTTGTCCACCAGCGATACTTGTCAAGCTTCTTGTGTGACACGTAAAGCTCATCGTAGAAGTCCGGATCTATGATGTGAATCTCGTATGGATTTATGCGCACACATGGTCCTGTACACAGTATGCATGTCAGCCACGGACCTCAAGCCAATGTGGGACGTTGATGACCTGAGACACTCTGCCAACCAACAGTGAGTAGAGTCGCATTGGCTGTCACTTGACGCTCCAAGGGCGCGGCGTCCCAGATCCAACGTCTGCATATTGCAGGACGAGATCAAGATCGGGCCGTACCGTATTTGCGATGCATGTCTTCGATCCGCCAGATAAAGGTACCGCGCTTGACGACGTCCCAGTAGAACTCGTTCCATAGCGACAGCGCTGCCAATTTGGGCCCCGGAAACCTCGACAAAGGACTGAAGTAAAGTCTTCTGATAGCCCCTAAGACCACGTACAACAGCAATCCTGTGGCTCCAACCCAATAGAGCTGCACCAGCGAGCTGGATGCCATCACTGCAAATGCAGGCCGATCAGACTTCGAGCCAATGGAGTCCGCAAAGCGCGAAAAAGCAAGTGGCGAGGATGGCTCTGACGCGAAATGCAACTTCGCTGCTGGTCGTTGCTTTGGTCCGGCCTGGCGTAGCACGCACCACTGAGCTTCGTGATATTTGGCAGCAAAGCGCGGGAACGCGAACGGTGGACCCAAAACTCCATGATCGTCCCCTCATCCACCGCGTGTGGATGTGGGCCTGAGCTGCTCACGACCAGCAACCACTAGGCAAGATTGGGCTGGCTTGCCACGACATAGCCCAGGCGACGGAGTCTTCCCTCGCAGCGACCTGGTCCAGATTATGCATCAATCCTGGTCAGCTTGTTCACAGCATGCCATCGTCGTACCGAGAGAACTTCCCCGCTCCCTCCTTTAGACCGCTCCATCCCGCGCATCCTTGACGATCCTTCCACGCTTGTTTGTCGTTCCATCGGGATCCTGCCATTGCGAGCGATCCACCATCGCAGCCGTAGCCGGCAATTCTAGTGCAGATCGGCGCCTCAAAAATCCAGCTTCTCAAGGTCGAGACGCCTCGGGTTTGACAAAACTCATCATGGCCAGTCCAACTAGGGCTTCAGCGAGCCCGCCAGAGAATGTCAGTGCGCAAGAAGCCGCACCAGTAACTGCGTCAGAACCTGCTCAAGTACAGCCTGCAATTGAAGCCGAGGTTTGTTAGCCTGAGTGACAATCGTGATATCGCCGATGAGCTCTTTCGAGCTAATGATCCCAACAGACAGAACCAGTTCCAGATAACGAAGATGCGGGCTCAGACTACGACTCCAGTGGTGAATCAGACATGACCAGCTTGCGCTCATCAATCCTGGATTACAAGTACGAGAATGGCCGTCGATACCATGCCTTCCGCGCCGGCCAGTATCTCCTCCCAAATGATGAGACTGAGCAAGAGCGGCTGGATATCACACACCACGTCTTCCGTCTCACACTGGATGGAAATTTGTGCATGACAAAGCTAAAGGACCCTCAAAGTATTCTGGACATTGGTACCGGTACCGGCATGTGGGTGAGTGCACAGATAAAAGGTCGTCCGAGAGGTGAAGAGGTCTGGCTCTGATATCAATTTTGTCGATTCAGGCGATCGAAATGGGCGACGAGTATCCGTCCGCCGAAGTTATCGGGACAGATTTGAGTCCAATCCAGTCTGATTGGTGCGTGGACAACCTAAGGAAGTGAAGATTGACGATGAGGACTGACCCCAAGCAGGGTACCCCCAAACGTGCGTTTTGAGATCGACGATGCTACGTTGGAGTGGATGTTCCCCCAGAACCATTTCGACTTCATCCACGCACGGACCTTGGCCGGCGCCATCCAAGACTGGCCTGGCCTGCTTGAGCAATGCTTTAACCACTGCAAACCTGGCGGTGCTATTGAGATCGCCGAAGGCCGAGCCAACTTCTTTTGTGACGATGACTCGCTTGGCGAGGATACCCAGACTTTCAAGTGGCTTACCGAGTTTCGAAGACTGAGCGGACCCTTGGGCTTCGATATTGCGCCTAAGATGCCGGATCTCCTGCGAGGTGCAGGCTTCGAGAACGTTGAGATAGTCCAAAAGGTAGTTCCTCTCGGCACCTGGCCCAAGGACAAGCATCTTAAGGAGGTGGGCAAGTGGTTCAAGGGACAATTCCTATCCATGGCTATCGAGGCTTACACCCTTGCGCTCTTCACGCGGGCTGGAGGCTGGACACCGGACCAGGTGCAGGTGCTTTTGGCACTGGTCAGGAATGAGTTGAAGACGAACAAGATCCACTTGTACACATATACGTGAGTTCAGATGTTCCAGGACTCGTGGGTGAAGACCTACGTGATGCGCATCCCATACTGACATCACATTAGCGCATTCATTACGGGTATCAAGCCAGCCACAAGAACTTGATTCATCTCTCAAGAGCGGACTTTATATAACGAAAAGCAGGCGGAATAAAGCCGCAAATTTAGTCGTTTCGTGATTCTCTGACACTTGTCACATTCGTGATGTCCTTCTTAGAGGGCCACAGGAGTTTCTTTATATAATTCATACAATTCAAGCCCTACAGGAGCTTCACACGCCCTCTGACGTCTCACTATCGTAAGCAAGTCAGGAGCTAGATTTTCTCGGCATTCATGGGGTCTATAGAGGGAATTATACAACAAGCTTGAGCTCGGGCGACATCCACCGGTGTTGGCGGCAGTCAGACGGCTTTGTCACCTCTCGGCTCCTCGGTTTGTTGAGGCATCTTAACCGTTTTCCACTCCAGGAAGCAAGAAGCCACGAATCCAAGGAGGGAAACAGCCATCGCGCAGAAGAAAACATTCTGCAAGCCCATATTGTACGCCTCAAGCAGCACAGGCAGCTGCTCTTTCGATACAGCTTTAGAGAGGTCTGTGGCGCCTTGGCTCAGAACGGATGGGACGTCCAAATCGGGAATCTGTCGACGAAGCTCTTTGCTGAGCGTGTCGGTCAGGATTCCTTGCGATACGCTGACGAAGATGGTGCCGCCGACGAAGTTCATGAAGTTGACCAGGGTGAGGCCGGTTGGGATGTCTTCTCGGGGCAGCACAGTTTGGACGGCGTTGATCGTTTGTGTTAAGGCTAGTCCCATTCCTGCACCGAAAATAACCTGCCAAAATCTCAGTCAGATCTGCTTGTTGCACTATTGTAGGGGTAGAGAGATAAGAGCTCACCTGGAACCCGATGGCAGTGGCATCCGAGGTATTGACGTGCATTGTCGCTAGGAGACCACAGCCCACGGCCATGATCGCCGTTCCTCCAATTAACCATGGTGTGTAATAACCGAGCTTCGTGATGGCAAAGCCGGACGCAATCACGAACACCACCGTGCACAAGAAGTAGGCAAGGAGCCTAATGCCAGCATCTACGGCAGACAGGCCGCGAATTGCCTGGTACCAGATTGGCAAGTAGAATGTCACAATGATCAATGCCGAGCCGACTCCCAAAGACGCCACCGAAGCTGCGGCGACACTCCTTTGTTTCATGAGCCTGGGCGGAACAGTCCCGTTATCGCCAACCCAGAGTTGAGAAGCTGCGAAGGCAAGAAGGAGGACAAGACCAGGCACCAATGTTCCGATGACTTTGGCTTTTCCCCAAGAGTTGTCTTCTCCGCCCCATTGCAAGGCCAATAACAGCAAGGTCAAGCCAGGAGTCAGCAGCGAAGTGCCAATGGGATCGAACTCTTGGATACGTCGTTTCAGTGACTCGTCCGACTGCTGCTTGGGAGCAGGCCTCGAAGGTAAAAGGAGCAGTAGAAGAACCAGGGCAATACCTCCAATTGGCAGGTTGATCCAGAAACACCAACGCCACGTCGTCTTGGTTGCGAAGACTCCACCAAGAAGTGGTCCAGCAATAGCAGCGATGCCAAATGTAGCAGCGAGGAGACCTTGGTACTTCGGCCGCTTCTCCAATGGAAGAAGGTCCACGAAGAGGACCTGGCCACCGGTCGAGATGCCTGCACAGCCTATGCCTGCGATGGCGCGGCCTATGATGAAAGCTATGCTGTTCGGGGCAGCGGCGCAGAGTACCGAGCCGACTTCAAATATGAAGACGAATATGTTGAATGCCCATTTCGATCGGAAGAAGGTCTGGCCGTACAAAAGTCAGCTGGTTCACGGGGAGGTTGGGGGGTGGGCGGCCATACATAGATCTTGCCCATGGGCAGCTGCAGGGCAGCAAACGTGAGGAGATAACCGGATTCGTACCACGAGATGTCATTGAAGGAGCCGAACTCGTTGGAGATGGCCGGCACAGCAACGCCAATAATTGTTCGGTCCTGAGAAGTCAGTCCTCAGAGGCTCGGGCAGGGGCTGCCGATCAGCTTCGACTTACGAGGGACGCCAGGAACGAGGCCAGGCATACTGACAGGACGACCGGGAGCAAGACCTTTTTCGATGGGTATTGCTCAGCCTCGCTCTTCGTTGTGCCGGCTTCAGGGGTTTTGGACTCGTGCTTCATGTTGGATGTAAGTCGTGGAGTATGCGAGAGCAGGTGGTATCCGGGTTTCTTTGAACGTTTGAAGTGGGCGAGTCCAATAGATGAGAAGAGCCAAGATAGTCCATACTTATATCAATGAAAGGAAAACAGATCCATGATCGATCGGGATCGTATTGAAACACCGATAAGATCGTCGGTGATGAGCCGTTCCTACACGTTGACCGAAGGCTGTAGTGTTCGGCATTCGGGACCGAACCCGAACTAGAATAAGTGCGCGTAATAGAACTTAGAATAGCAGCCAAGATAGCAGCCAGAATAGCAACAAAGATAGCGACCATAATTATGACCAGAATATCGATGAGCACAGCATTCTAGTTGCTAAAGAGCAATCATAATAGCGGCTAGAATAGCTATGCGTTCAGGTAAGGCACCCGTCAGTTGCGTTCCCTGCGCCAAGCGCAAGGTCCGATGCGACAAGCAGCAGCCATGTTGTCACTGCAAGCGACGACCTCAGGACACTTGCGAATACCCTTCGGTACCGAGCGGCGATGAGGAACTTAGCGAGAGAGTCGCTCAACTTGAGGCCTACATCCGACGTCTCGGTGGGAATCCGAGGGCAGCGTTGCAAACCCCGAGCTCATCGTCGTCTTCGCCACAAGATCCAGAACCTTTATCAGTGAGGAAACGCTTGCTGAAGAAGCCTAACGATGATCGGTCGTGCTCTCCGCTCAGCAAAATTGATGCACCTGGCCTCCTGTCACACGATGAGGAGGCCACCTATATCGAGTCGTAAGTCTCTATTACCCTTACCTGTAAACTTTCTGCCCTTCGAACGGCTATATCCATCAACAAGTACTAAATCCCTGTTATAGACCTATGTGGTATAGTTGGGGTGAATCAAAGCATCCCGAAGAAGGCATCTCCGGTACCTCGGCGAGGCGACCACGCCTTGCCTCTCCATCAGATACGGGCACGGGTTATGCCCCAACCATCTTGGATCCGATGGAAGTGGTCGATGACAGTCCTTCCGATATTCCGACCCTACCAGTGGTGGATCATAGCACGATATGGGCGATATTTATCAAGAATGTTCACCCTCTGGTGAAGATCTTCTTTGACTGGGAAGTTGAGCCGTTGATGCGAAGGGCTTCCCACGCCGCATCTGACTTATCGTCACCCGAGAAAACACTCATCAATGCTATTATCTTCTTGACAGCTACGAGTGTGCCAAAAGAGGATTGCATGTCGATGTTAAAGGAGGAAAAGCACATGCTTCTGGATCGTTTCCAGCGGTGTACCGAGAAAGCCTTACTGCTCGTTGGCTATGCTACAACCTCGAACAAGCTCACATTCCAAGCTTTCATGCTTTATCTTGTAGGTCCAGCCTTGTTACTTTTGGAGCCTACGATCCTAATATGCCGCAACTAGCAAGCAATGAACGAGCGTGCTCACCCCGCTGCTCTGTTCTCACTGATGGGAATAGCCAACCGCGTCGCGGAGCGCATGGGCCTTCATCGTGATGGCGAAGTTCTAGGCTTGAGCGTCCTTCGTAGCGAAGAACGCCGTCGCATGTGGTGGCAGCTCCAATACATGGAGTTGACGGTCGCAAATCACGTCGGGGCCATGAGCTCGAGCGTCTTCGGCAAATGGGACGCCAAACTCCCAGCCAATCTGGATGACAATGACCTAAGCCCTGAGATGGGGACGTTGCCTGCTGAGCGTGCTGGCCTCACGAGTATGTCGAATTGTCTATGGAAGTACTTCACACTCCACATGCATCGCGAGTTAAGATGGGCGAGCGACAGCAGTCAACCATGGGAGCGAGCCACCGCGATGATCAACAATATCGAGGAATCGTTGAGGGTCAAGTTCGTGCAGCACTGCGACCTCCTCGATCCTCTACATGTCAATTTGCAGCTTGGAATCTGTCAAGTCATCATTGCTGCTCGCCGTGCTGTCCGACAGCCTTCACTCGTCAACGCGAAGATCTCAGACATGTCACGCCGGGAACGTGACGAGCTTCTCGACATATGCATGAAGAATCTGGAGTATTGCATATTAATTCAGACGAACGAGGTCATCAAAGGATATCTATGGCACAGCGCGACGTTCTTCCCTTGGGCAGCTTGTGAGTGCTTATCCATCCTCTCATCTTGCCAATATCGGTAGAACCTTCACTAACAAGGATCAGTCGTATACGTCATTCTCGAAGCCACGCATCGATCAGAAGAGGAGGGCGTTCAGAAGATCTGGGCTGTGATCCGCAGAACCTACGAGACCCATATCGAACTCCGTACCGCCGTACATCGTCAAGACGTGGTTTTCTGCGCTCGGATCACTACAATTGCCTGGCAAAAGTATTCGTCACACCTCCAGAAAACGAGCACGTCCAGCCATGAAGCTTCACCACAGTGGATAGCGGATCTCTATCAAACCTTCAACCTCCAACAGCCTGGCAGCTCTGCAATAACGGCAGAGGCAGAGGCTGCAGGGGACACGACCCAGCCGTTTGTTTTGGACTTTGACCTCGATATGATAGATTGGTCAGCGTGGGACAAGGCGTATTTGGATGCGAGTCTGTTCAGTAATACCAGTTAGACCATGTTGCAGACGAACTGCAACCGGTGAAAGGAGCGTAGTTAACGACGCGTGGTGCTGCGACTTACTGTCGCAGAGCCTTGACAATGGAGATATTATCAGTCGCGATGATCTTGGATTTATCTTTACAAAGAACAAGAAAGACTAGAGGCAATTTAATAAACATTGTCGAAACATCTCTGACGTTAGCACGTGATGTATCGTGTTCTGTGTGGAAGCGCAATCGTGGAACCCCACGCATGCGAACACTCCCCACATGATTCACGACTCAATTCTCACCAGTGACGACCTCACCACTGCACTCTGGACGTGGTGCGACACACCTCAGCTATACCATGAAGCCTGCTTGATCACTTCGCCCATATCTTAAGATGGTTTTCACGCCAGAAGAGGCGCCGGTCGCCTCGCCAGCACCGTTTCACGACGCCAATGCCTCAGCCTGGGAGTTGCTGTACCACCATGACTGCACCTTCAAACCAGAGACTTTCGACAAAATCATGCTCAATCTGATTCATAACCCAAATATCAACTCGAGCTGGCTCTTTCGCGCCGATATATTGCACGACAGCGACGGCTCAGATAGCGCACAAGGAGGAGTGCAGGCGGGAGACGAGCGTGTCAAGACTGTCACACACAATATCACGGACGTGCCGCTTAGAAGGACCATTGTCCGCAGGCTGATACCAAGGAATACGAGTCGTGACGCACCTCTCGATCAGACATGTACCTTCCACCGTGCCGAAGCTGAAGATAGTACTGTCAAGTCCCTGGTCCTCTACTTTCCCCACGCCGACACCGCCAATGAAATGCCCTTCTACCACCCGAAAGTCCAAGGCATTGCCCACTACCACGAATGGGATCCTTCAACCGAAAGTGGCCGCATCTCACTATCTCTCCTTCCTTATCCTGGTTCAGACGGACCAAGTCTGACGGAGAAGAAGCTCCGTCGGGTGGCCTACCACCTGCTTGAGGTCCTCCATAAGCATGGACACAGCACTGAGCAAGGCTACGTCAAGCGCGTGCATCACGATGTCCTCGTCCCACAGTCACGTGTCCAGGACCGGTACCAGAAGCTCAAGGACAAGTACGCGAGGACTTTGTGCAGCTCGTGGGCGGAGACCACGGACCCAGGAAAGCATGTCTTCGAAGACCTGTCAATCACGGCGTTCTTGATCGAGCTTTGGGCGGATATGTACAAAGACCAGGAGTTCCCGGGATTTGTGGACATTGGCTGCGGGAATGGGCTGCTGGTGTATTTGCTAGTGAAGGAAGGCTACCGAGGCTGGGGATTTGATGCTCGAGCACGCAAGTCGTGGCGGCACTACGACCTCCCGTCACCAGTCTCTCCAACAGGCAAAGCTCTAGAGCAACGCCTCTTGTTACCCAATGTCGTGACACGTCCGTCTGGGTCGAGTGACTCACAAACTCTCAGCCCTGATGCCATCCATGACGGCACATTCCCTCCCGGCACCTTCATCATCTCCAACCATGCTGACGAGCTCACGCCCTGGACTCCCATTCTCGCCACGCTCTCGAACTGTCCTTTCGTCATGATTCCATGCTGCAGTCACAGACTGACCGGTGAGAGGTTCCGTCCGCCAGCACCACGCGACAAGAGCAAGTCGCGCTCGACTTACGCGTCGCTGGTGGACTGGGTATCCCAGATCACAGACGCTTGCGGCTGGGAGCTCGAGACAGAGATGCTGAGGATACCGAGTACGAGGAACACTGGCCTCCTGGGGAGGAAACGGACAAAAGAGATTGGCGAGGAGGAGGTACATGCTGTTATCGAGACATTTGGCGGCATCGTTGGGTACTATGACAATGTTCAGAAACTCATTGGCTCTGCACCGAGAGCTCATTGATGTCATGCTAATTCTTTCCGCCATTGAGTTCTCATTGCTATTGTCGCCGGATCTGTGATTCATTTTGGAATCTGAGTCCTCCACAAGACCGCAAGCACAAAAAGCTCCATAGAGCCTATTCTACAACGACCTGCCTATTCTACTGCAGCCAGGTCACACTGCTACTAACCCCCCCCCTCGGAGTGTACTTTCCACTGTCCACACTGACGATGTTTCTTGCCTCTTCTTGCGATTTGGAGGAACCTGCATCTCCGATCTCACGGGCGAAACTGCGTCAAGGTGAGTACCTTTGCCGTTATAGAGTGTTCTTGGAAGACTGATCACCTGTATCAGATGAGTAGACCTCGCAAGACCGCCCGCACTAAGGATGCGACAAGCGACTTGGACCCTGATGGTGATTTGACGCTTACAGTGAAGGCTGCCGAGGACTCGAAGAGTTACCTCGTTTCGTCCAAGATTCTCAGCATTGGGTCTCCGGTCTTTCGTTCAATGATGGGGCCCAATTTCAAGGAAGGACACGCACTTCGCACAGCAGCACGACCTGAAAACACGCTAAAGGATGATGATCGGTTGGCCATGGACTACATTCTGCGAATTGTGCGTCATCGGAGCAGCGAAGTTCCTGAGAGACTGGAACCATGGATTTTGGCTTCCATTGCCGTTCATTGTGACAAATATGACCTCATCGAAGTGGTGAAGCCTTTCCTCAAGAATTGGTGCCATGCCCAGACTTTGCGAGATACCGAGGAAGATCTCGCTTTCATGATCATGGCGAACCGATTGACAAATCACCATCGCTGGACACAGTGGTCGCCAGTGCCGTCAGACTGTTCAAGCCCGGATTTGAAGCGAGACTGAAAAGACAACCTCTTCTCAAGCGCCTGGGGAACAATACTTCGCGTAGGCAGAACATTATTGTCTGTCACTGAAAGAATTGGCCAACAGTTTCCCAGGACACTTGCAGGAGATGATCCTGCAAAGTAAAACCTGGTTTGCTACAACTCTACAAGAGGCCGTAGGACGCTTGACCGAAGATCACGAAACATGGCAATTGAGAGACAAGAGAGCACCGGCCCACATCGGTCTATGTGATTAGGGTTACCGTGTAACCATGTTCATTACGATTCTGAAGTCCGCTCAGCTCTGGCCCTTCACTAAAGCATGTGAGGAAAACAATGTCGCTACGCTGAAAAGCAGGCTCTCCTCCATGGGGTCCCACGACTGCACGGGAATCTCGGCGTGCCCACTCAGTACAGAGCTGCGACTGATTCGGAGGCTGAATATCGACGGTTTTCAGCATGTTTATGGCAAGAGCATGCAGAAGCTGAAGATTGACCAATACACATGATCGCAGTGATCATCGAGCATGGAAAAACGGAAAGGGAGCGGATTGGCGGAGACGGGTTCACGAACGTCAGGCAGCCAGGCCTTGAACGCATGGGAAGCTACATGAGAGAGAACACGTTATGTCATGTCGATGTGCCGTCCGAAACTTACCTCGGAATTACTTGCAAAGCATCGTAGTCCAGCATCTGTGCACGAAGCATCTCTGCGCATCATATGCTTCATCCAGTCACAATGGCTACCCTCGAAATTTGGTGCATTCTAGTGATGTCTTTAGCTTACCTGATGGACCGGCCACTCATAAATTTCGCATCACGACTCCAGCTGAACAAGCCTCAAGCTTGGTCATGTGTTTAAGGTCTCGTTACTATCGCATCGCAGTTTCAGGTGCGCTAAAACCCCAAAAATACCAAAACGGCCAGGATCTCTTGGACAACAGATCCTAGCAGTGCGGCAATCCCGGCCACGAGAGATCATGAAGGAATCTGGATTTCGCAATGCATTCAGGAGAATCGCTCACGTTTAAACCTCGAAAACCTTGAGAAACGGCCATCAGGGCCGTAATTGGGGGGCCGGTGCAATCCGTCTAAACTCTAGCTTTTGCTGACAATGAATCGTTTGCAGGAGTCACAGTGTACACACTCTGTGACTAACAAGCACAAATATCCACCATGACGCTTCTCGGCAGGGATCAACTGCGCCTTTACGACGCACTTAAACAATGAGCGCCTCAAACTCATCGACTTCAGATCATCGCATTCCAAAACAACTGGCAATCCCTCGAACACAATAAGCGACCGCAACAATGCCTTCTCCTCCTAAGTTCGACGTTCCCCCCGGCGCAGTGTCACGAGTTAGCGTCATTGACACTACCCTCCGTGTGCCAGGCATCCCAGCCAAGATCTTCACTCAACCAACAGTGCCAGGGTTTGATGTCCTTCCCGAAGTGACAACATGGTCATTCCTAGTCGAGAGTAGCGATGGGAGGCGCAAGGTGCTGTTTGACCTCGGCGTGCCAAAGGACAGGCAGAAGGGGTTCTCTCCAGCAATGAACGCCAGAGTGCCGAAGCAATTCGACGTGAGAGTTGATAGGGATGTGACTGAGATACTGCAAGAAAATGGAGTTGATCCATCAGAGATTGAGGCCATCATTTGGAGGTGAGAACTCTTGCCGATCTTTGTCGAGTAATGGGCGCTGACGAGAAGGACACAGTCACTGGCATTGGGATCACATTGGCGATCCCTCACTCTTCCCCAAGTCCGTTGATCTGGTCGTTGGGCCCGACTTCAAGAAAAACCTCCTTCCAGGCTACCCAACAAATCCGGACTCGTTCATGCTGGACAAGTACTTCGAGTATGTCAAAGTAAATCTTCGTACAACGTCATTTGTTGCTGACCAAGATTTACCTCTAGAGGTCGAAATCTTCAAGAGATCTCCTTCGATGACGACATGAAAGCCGGTCAAGTGCCGACGTACGACTACTTTGGTGATGGATCATTCTATCTTCTAAATACACCCGGCCACGCAATCGGTCATCTCGGTGGCCTCGCACGCACATCTTCGAACCCTGATACCTTCATCTTCATGGGCGCCGACCTCTGCCATCACCCAGGCGTCATGCGTCCAACCAGGCACCTACCTTATCCCGCCGACGCAAGCCAGCTACCATCCCTCATACGTGCTCAGCTCGCCACTTGCTGTCCCGGTAGTATTGGCGACTTTCCCGCTGCCTTCACCGAGCTGCATACGAAGTTCGATCGAAGGCCGGATGAGCCGTTGCTGGAGCCGGCGGTGTATGTTGACTACGACGACTCGATGGAGACGGTGAGGAGGGTGCAAGAGGCTGATGCGCAGGAGAATGTGTGGTTCGTATTTGCGCACGATGCATCGCTTTACGGTGTCGTCGAGACGTTCCCGAAATCGGCAAACGACTGGAAGGAGAAGGGATGGAAGAGAGACACGTTTTGGTCGTTCCTTAAGGATCTGACACCCGCGACGGGTAGGTAGATCATCCGAAGCACGCATACTACAGACACGCCCAGCCCAAGGTTTCTAAAATGGATCGTCTATTTACATTTCTAGACCCCATTCGCTGCTCGTTTTGCACTTTCATGCAAGTTCAGACCCCGAGACCGGGGTTTATATGCATCGGAGCAGAGGTCCGCCTCCGATATCCAACAACAAGCCTCCTTCACGACACCCTTACCTCTGAAACTGCACAACGAGATGCTGCATGACTCAGCCACTGACAGAAACTCCCAATCATGTTTCTGAGACGAGGGAGTGCACATCTTGGCCGTTGAACCCTTCCCTGCACCACCGGAGCTCCATGCGTGAGCCAATGGGCATTGACATCTCGAAGATGAACAACGAATAGCATCGCAACGAAAAAAGAATTCCAAAAGTCGTCGGGATTCACTCCGGTGAGGATTTGACCAATGATTATTGAGGATTTACGCCATCTACGTCATCGTTGACGGAGCGCGCTCCGACGAAGTATCACCAATGGGAAGGTCGAGATTCCTCATCGCCGCTGGGGAGAGGCTATTGTTCTCGGGAACAGCTCACAATCATATCTGTGGAATGCCCAGAATGTACAAAAGTATCGTTGAAGTAATTGAAATGAAAAAGGGCTTCGTCGTGGAGGGGAAGGCGTGGTAAGTTGATAGGAGTTGAGCGCTTCGAGGTAAAGAAGTGACCAGGATGTGACTTGACACGCGAGAGGTCACGGGACTACTTTCAAGGAGTGAATTGTGCTATTGGCAATGACCCTGAACGGAAGGTTTGACGTTGTTACTGTCGTCAAGGACTGCCAAAGGGCTGTCTGGGTTATCGCAAGTTGAAGGAGATCAACGTCAAGCCAGTTCAGACGACTCCAAAACGGTGTCAGGCTTGACAAAGAGCGTCGCAGTGCCATTGAATCGCCCTACCCTATTACGAATTGCTTCTTGGGACTCGATCACCGGATCACACAACCGAGAGCACGGTGTGTGCATATGTGGCGCAGGATGACATCTTTCTTCACGCATAGCACAGTGGTCTTCGCTCACGGAGTTCGAACTCATGTCACTTATCAAGATCATACGAGTAAAGCTACTGGAATGTTGCTCCCAATGTGAGTTACCCTGCTGCGATTCTCAGTACGGGGAGGGAGGCTCTGGCACAGCAGAACCAGGAGCCAATTCCCTGGCTGAGGACTACTTCGACTAAGGTATGCTACCTGAGTCGCTTACCGCACACCTTCTGCTCGTGAAGCTCAACCATCCGTGCGAGAGCAGCCACAGGTTGGCATGTCCGACATGTTGGTGTGCTCACCAGAGGGGAATCGAGCCAGGGATGCTCTCAATCTCGGGGCTGACGGGGGGCTACGCCTGAGGATTGTTCAACACATCTGTCCATGCCGGAACGGACTGCCCGACCACGATGATCCCCCACGGAGCGGCGTAGTGAATGTCCTCATGATCGGATAAGGGAACCAATGAGGCCAGCAGACATTGCGAACTTCGGATAAGGAACCAATATTGTATGCAGTACACATGCAATGGCACAGTGACGCTGCAACTCACACCCAATGGATGGTGCAGCTCACACCGTGAATGACCAGCTTGCATGGGGACACGTTCTTCCAGCCAATGAATCAGGAGGCATTCACCGTGTTCGACCATCATGCAGAAATTCCGGGCCTTGACCAACAAAGCGTGTAGCTCTCCGCATGTTCGACCAACGTGCAGCGCCTCCACGGATCAACCAATGATGGGTGAAGCTCTCACCGTGATTGACAATCATGACATGATCACGAGACGGTCCAGATGCAGCCATGCCCGACCTCAAAGTGCAGCAAGACTCGGCAACGAATGAGACGCTTGCTTCTGGTGATAGTCTCATGCAATACAACTGTTCAGCCAGCCACCGCTTGACCGGTGAGAATCAGCATGTCTGGGCATGGAGGGGCCGATCACGGCCCGCGACCCATGATGATCATTTCGGAACGAAAGTTCCATAAGCTTCGGGACCAGGGACGGGTATCGCCCATCCCGTCCGGGTCCCCGATCCTAGTCACATTGGGTCGAGACCCATGCTGGACAACGTGTTCACTACGCCACGGACATGCAGCATGATTGGGCTTCCGAACGGGCGCCTTCGAAGGGTCAAAACCTGCTTTGACTCCGTGAGCCCGGCATGTGGCATGATAAGTGGAGAGACAAACAAGAGCCAAGTCGCAGCAGAGTGTCTCAGTCGGGCATCAAGAAGAAGCAAAGAGAAACCACCCCGCCCGGATCTGCATGTCTGCCTTGCCGCCCGATGAAGCCGTGATACTAGAACTGGCCAGCAATGCGACATGCAGGTTGGACATATACGAGGCCTCCTATAGCTGTGAACAAGCCACGATCATACCATGATCATCACAAAAACAACTGCCGAGTTGGAAGGATTGCCCAACCATACCACCCTGT
This sequence comes from Sarocladium kiliense, assembly GCA_030734395.1. Lineage (NCBI taxonomy): Eukaryota > Fungi > Ascomycota > Sordariomycetes > Hypocreales > Sarocladiaceae > Sarocladium > Sarocladium kiliense. The sequence continues at coordinate 1,648,469 of JAUZTG010000020.1, read as the reverse complement.
ACTAGGAGAAACAATCAGGCTCTGGCTGAGCGGGGGTTGCATTGCAGCTGAGCAAACACGGAACGCCATGCATACATCGCGGCCGCACCCTAATGCATAGTATTATACATTTTGGTCGTCCTGCAGCAGCGCGGGATGTGATTAGCCTTTCGAGCTGCATTCCAGGCGGATGATCCGATTGACGAAGCTGGAAATGTCTCCAAGGTATCAGTTGCATCCGAAGGATGGTGCTACTCTGCGTTGCGATGGTGGCTGCATTTGGGCGATAAGACCGGATGATCGAAACTCACCGAAGTCGATAGCTTGATAGCAAGGTTGCATCTGGGCCGGATACCTGCAGGAAAGAGGTGCGGAAGAAGCAAAGAGCGAGACCAGCTGAGGAGGAATTGTTGTTTTCTCCTGTCACGTTCATCAGGAAGAGATTGTGATGTCGCAATAATGGCAGTACCGTCAATGTACCTCTACTTTGAGTGCACGCAGACGGAACTTGTCGGACTGGACGACGTGCCATTGTCTCAAATGATTGGCTCGGATCAGATATACGGGATATGGTCCATCGAAGACAAGACGAAATCGAGTATCACGACAGCTTCACGACAACCCCCCACCTAAGGAATCTGCAGCTGCCACGGAACGGATGTAACCGTGATTGAGAATCCGTGAATGAAACCTCGAACCTCTGTCATATCTGCTATACCGAAGCTATTAAGACATGTTCGATGCTTGTCGATGGCACCATGCTCCGACCACACGATGCTCTACGCGTAATCGGACCTTGGCGATGTCTTCCAAGGCTCGGTCAAGGGACTAGGCTCGATCTAGGAATCGGAGACTGCAGCCAAGAAGCACCAGACAAGGCCATGCAGTCGTGCATAATTGCAGTCTCCGATTCCTTTATAGAGCTTAGAACAGGACTGAGCCGGCGAGGGCGCTGCGTTGATTCGTGAAGCTGAACCTTCGCTACTAGCATCCCTTGTGTGGCTGGGACTGGACTAGACTAGATCTAGAAACCGGAATCTGCAAGTATGCACGCCTGCATGCTTTTAACTGCTGCTTCCCGGCCTCCCAACACGGTCCACGACGGCTTCGCCCGCCTTGATCCTGGCTCTCTTTACCAGCATCCCCTGGTATAGTTGCTAAGGACTAGCCTCAATCTAGAAATCGGAAGCTGCAAGTATGCACGCCTGCATCGTTTCACCTCCGACCACTGTGCCTCGGAACGACCAGTAGGAGCAAGCCATTTGGTGAAGCTGAACCTCACCATCACTATTCTGGGGTGGCTCAAGAGAACTAGACTACATACGGGAACCGGAGACTGTCACTTTTCACCCCTGCATTGTTTCACCTGTGTCCTCTGTGTCCGTCGAACAGACATGAGGACTGACCTCCTTCGCTGAGCTGAAGCTCTTCTCCCAAGATGTCTTGGAAGAACAGGACGACTAGGCTGCATCTGGAAACCGGAAGCTGCAAGTATGCACGGCTGCATGCTTTTATCTGTGACTTCTGGCCTCCTCGACCGTGTTCACGACTGTAGTCCTTGGAACAGGCTGAACCTCACGATCACAATGTCTCACAACGTCGATGACGACTAGACTGTATATGGAAACCGGAGACTGTGTGTCTGAGAACATGCATGCTCTTATCTTCTGTTCGCAACTCTGCTGCTTCACTAGAGCTGGGCCTCATCACAAGCTTGTCCTGCACCGCTCAGATGAGTAGGAGGCTGTAGTTGTAGCTACTTAAATGGTTCTGACTACAGCAACTGGCGTTTTCCCAGAGACTGCTCTCCAGGGCTCGCAGTGTGGCAACTCAGGGCAGAACGCGACCATGCTTCTCCACGGAGCAGGACCTGAGCTCCGACATGTCTTGGATGCCGTCGACGATGATTGGACTGCGACTGGATCAGCTATTCCCATTTTAACAGGTCTCTGAGGGTGCTATTGCTGTATTCAGCAACCGGAGACTGCAACATTCGTTCCATGCGTCCTTTTAACTGCTGTTTCTCGAACGACTCTGGGCCATGATTGGGCGGATACTCTGACCGGAGACTGCAACTATGCAGGCGTGCATTAGTGTAAGAGCTCTATCTCTGAGGGCTTCACTGAGAGTGCCCGTTCGATTGCCGGCGGTGGCCAGGCCTGGTGGTGGCGCTGCCGGTACCGAGGCATGTCACTCCTCTCTCTGAACTCATGTACTGTACACTGTGCTGATCACCGTGTATCCAGACTGTATGGCCCATTGGGACGCCGATAAATAGACCCCAAAGAGCGGTCAGGCTCCGGAGCCAAATCTTGGTCCATCAGTCTCTAGTCACAGGCAAGCACATCATCACCAACCCGTTGCAACTTCATAGTACTCAAACGAGTTTACTCGTCATATCCACTAGTCAGCATGGTATGTCTGCGTCCCCCACTTCCCTTCGGACAGATCCGAGTTACCTAGCTCAATACTCTATCTGTCTGACTTTGCCTCAAACGGACAAGGGTACTAATACACGAGTCTTGCGTGCGCGGACAGGCAATCGTCGAAAAGTCCAGCATGGTGAACTTTGCCATGGCTTGGTGTGCCCATGGGCTACAACCTATGCTCTATACATGCCAATGCCGAAAAATAGCAGATGTCAACAAGTTGGGTGGCCTTTGCCAGGATTGCCACAATAGATGCTTGAGGGATGAGACTCATTGTGCGCCACCTCTGCCCAGTAATGTGGGCACGGCCGCCACCTCCTCCACCACCACCACAGCGCCTTCTCAGGCGCAGTGAGGAATGGATGGCAACGTGTAGCTTGACGATTAGGACGCAATGGAAGCGTGACATGTAAAAACTTGACTTGATAATGTTCTAGTATGGCTGGCAACACAAATGTGAGACCAAGGTGCATCGAACTGAATGACAACTTCAATTTTGTTACTTCGCGATCCTTAGACCATGCTAAGTAGCCTTCAAAAGGCACGTAAGGTAATACGAACAAGCCCCGCGTCAACCCTGGATCTCCCTCAGTCCCTTCGCAAGCTTCTTGAGCTCCACATGCAGAGGACAATGATAAGGCCAAGGACAAGGATAGTCCAAGTCTTTGATGAACTCCAATATTGGTTCAATCAGACGTTGAGCAGAGACAATCAGGTACAAACGATCCTCACGCATCATTCCCGTGTCACACACAAGCCGATGTAACACTTCAGCTCTGATCCCACCGTTGCACCAGCGAACTTGGCATAGCTCGTTGCAGGTCGAAGGTTCGTCTTCGCTGGTAGTCCCACATTCGGTACAGACGTAATAACAATGTTCATCGCCCCATGTCGCGTATATGTTCTGGATGAACTTGGCAATGAGGTTTGTCGCGGCTTCCAGCGGTTGGATGAGGTGCTTGAACATCTCATCTGTAAAGACTCAGGGATTCGGCCCAAGAAGAGACCTTGACAAGGCAAAGATGGGATAGGTTCATTCACTTACGGCCCTTGTCTTTTGGGATCTCTGCCAGCACGGGATGAGAGGGCCATTCGAGCCAGTCCAGAGGGCCCACAAGATGAGCGTGCTTTTTGGCAATGTCCTGAATGGGTTCCGAGTCCATCGTGATGCCTGTGACGTAGATCATTGCGACATCGTCAGGCGTGGTGATCTTACTTCGAAGAGCCCATCCAGTAGCCCAAGGTCCCAGGGCTCTGGCACAGTCGAACTGATGGCAATGCAGAGCAAACTCAGCGAGCTTCTCGGCACCGGCTTCGTCGTGGCCGGTGACACGCTGGTGGTGAAGAGCCCGAAGCATGGGGTCCATTGCCCAGGACTTGAAGTGCTTGGGGTTCTTGGCTAGCTGCGAAAGTGGTAGTTTGGGGATATCTCCTTCAAAGACGGATCTGAACAACGGAGAAGCGAGGCTCAGGGTCCGCGAGCAGACGGTGTAAGTCACCGTACCAAACTCGTTCTCATCCTTAAGGGTGACATCCCCATAAGGGTCAATTCTGACATGTCTGTTTGGCGACATGCGGGTTGTAGAGACCCCCGGGAAGAGGGACGGCTGAGTTCCTCTCACAAAAGTGCTGGAGACCCAGCGGTTGGAGAGGATGCTGGGTTGCGGCCGGGGCGAGGAAGGTGGGCTGGGAGGATTACCAAGGTTCCGGGAGAGGTCAAGGACCCGAGACGCGAGAGCCTGGAGCCTGGAGTCATCCACAGACGGTGGGTAGCCATTCGAATCCTCCTCCATCTATGGACAAGTGTTAGAAGCGGTCTTGTGGTGCACAAAGTGGTGGGTAGGTCCGGCCCAGATATATGATAAGACCGGTGATGACTTACAGCCGGCTTGATCGGGAAGTACTTGATCACCATGTTCGCTGCTAGATCGTGTGATAGTGGAGGATGTCAAACAGTTCTGGATGCTGTAATGAATCAAGGAATGAAGGGGTAATCGATGGCGGATGGTCCGAAGTAATAAGTTAAATGGTACGAGAGCTCGAGGATGCCAGAGAAGAACAACGAAGGGGGCAACTGATAGACCCTGTATATCCTCCTCCTCCTTTCCTCGTCCTCTTCACCGGCCCTCAAAAATGAGGCGCGAGTTGCAGCGGCATCCTGCAGCCTCTCGTGGGCATCCGCCGACCATGAAACCTATACTTCTGCAGCCTGGCCTGTTGCATTATGTGACTCGACCGCGGGGCACTTGCAGCTCAACCACCATTACGAGCGGCATTGTCAAACGTGGCATCCCCGTTGCGGGCACTTGTGTGTACATGCAGCTGAACCCGACGGAGAGGGGGAGGGCGAGACCGCCACCGAGCCTTTTGCCAGGGCGACAGATGGGTAGGTATTCAAGGTGCTGGTAAGACTTGTCGCGGTGAGCTAACGTAGCCTGCTCAAATCGACGATCTGTCAAGGATGCTGCATCTCGAGAGGGGGGGCCAGGCTCTTCCCGTCCCAAGCTTCGTTTTCGTTCGACGATAACGCGATCTGCCGCTTCCCGGCAGAGCCCCACCCCTCCATCACGAGAGTCCATGAAGGGCCTCGCCTAGGAGGGCGCTGGTCGGTCATGATCAGGGTGCTGCAAAGATAGCGAGGTGACAAGGAGGTTGACGTCAAGACTGTTCACCGCCACGGACGCCGAAAGAGGGGGGAAGAATCAGGTGAAGACAAGGGCGGGAATAGGAAATAGCAGCACAGCGTTTGGAACAGCCGAATGAGGCAAACCCATCATCATGAATAAACTCCAAAATGCCTGCTGCAAGTATGCGCTGCACAGGATGCCAGGTCATCTCCCTTCATGCTATATCCTCCCAAATGACAATCCTCAAATGCTCCATCACTATGTATCTGACGAAAACATTACGGGTATCACGTTCTACAAACTTGGCGTGGGCATCATCTCTCCTCCTCGTCCTCCTCAATTGGTGCCGGTGTCCTCCGCTCCGTCCTCCTTTTCGGCCTGCGATGTCTCGAGCTACTAATGTTGCTTGCCGAGTCGTCAGGCATGATGTCGATATCGTCCATCCCCCATTCGCTATCACTTCCACCCGCTTCGTCACTTTCGGCCAAAGTACCCCAAGTACCTGGGACCGATCCAGCAGACCCAGGCGTGGCGGTGGGAAGCACGTCAACACGTCGTCGGCTCTGCAGATTCTGCATCAAGCCTGCGCCTCTCTGTCGCAGTGCTGTGCGAACTACCTCTGCCTTAAGGTGTAGCTTCTCAAAAGCATCCTCCAGTGACTCCATGCCTGTGTAGATCTCACGCTCAATTTCCGCGATTGCGGCCATCTCCATCTCCTCATCGTTGGAAACGGCGTGTCTTCCACCACCTGTAGTACCAGAGGCAAGGCTTACGAAGGAGGCTGGCGTTGTGCCGCGGGAGTACATAGAGAATGGAGTTGCATTTCGTGAACCCATCCCGGATGGGCCTCTGTACCCAGGCGACATGGGCCCTGGAGGTTGCCCAAATGCACTTGCAGGTCTTGAGCTGAAGCCGTCATCTGTCTCAGCTCCGGACCACAGGAATCCGTCGAACCGACCGGACGTCAGTATCTCCCATTCCGAATTGTTGATGTTGGCCATCGTGACTAGCAGATCGTGTGTGTGTGGGTTCTTGATGAGGTAACACGCAGACTCAGCATCTCGTGGGACTTGCGGTAGACGATACAATCTCTGTAGAGACAAGCCACATTTAATGATGAAATCGTTACGTTGGCGGATAAGGGGCGTTGGTGCACGATTTGATGGTTTCAGTTCTTTCGCGCCTGTCAACAGTGCATTAAAGTATGGTCGGTCCTCTGGGTCTAGGTTGGTGAGGACAGCAAAGGTCAGAGTCTCGTCGTCGACATCCTGCGGCGGTGGCACCGGTGTCTCCCCAGTGTTGGTGAGCCATTTGTCGACGGCCGAACGAACCTTCTTGGACTGTCGCAGATAGTGTTCCCTAAACTCTTCTGCAATGTCCGGATCCATCTTAATCGGTGAGTCGGGTCGCTTTGGCTCCTCCGCAGAGATCTCTGCAGCTTTCGTACTGATCTCGGCAAGGTCGAAGGGCGGCCACTGGGGAAGATCAATCCTGCCGCTCACCCATTCGAGCACATCTCCCCATGTTAGACCCTGCCGCCTCTCGTCTCTCTCATCGCAGCACACGCATGAGCAACCGTGAGCTGGGAGATCCCTTGAAAAGACGTTTTCCAACCTGTCAAGAAGTCTTCGGGCTACGGATCGATGGCCCGTAGCGACGGCCACCGAGCCTGCCTTATCGAGTACCGTCTTGTACTGATCGAGGAGCTGGAAGAAGGGCGCGAAGAGAGTCTCAGAGCCAACAAGAGGCGGATTTGATGGGCGTGTGCCGTTTTGGCGTGGCAAGACGGACAGGAAGTGTTTCGATACGGGGTAGTTCAGACCTCCATTCTGCAACAGGTAGTCGACCCTAGGTATGTCCTGCAGGTCGACCTCCGGCGGCGGAGGCGGTGGGGGTGGAGGAGCTGGAATGGTTGAGGCTGGCGTCGCCGTCTTGGAGTGCAATTCCTCACCAACTTCAGGTGCTGGTGCAGTGCTGTCCGGTCTGGCATCGTAGTAAAGGTTAGGAGACAAACGTGACCTTTGGGTTGGAGTTTGTGGCGACGAGTCCTGAACGCTCGATGGCGATGACTCTGCCTCATTCATCTCGCGACGCTTGATACTCCGATTCGATGCAGACCGCCTGATCGACTCCCGAGACAAGCTTGACGCGCGAGAAGATGTGCGCACCTTGTCATGAGACTTGTTCGCCGGCGTCTTGACGTATGTTGCCTGACTGGAGGTTCTAGACTTGGAGCTAACCTTGGAAGTGTCTCCAACCTGGGGTGAGCCGGTTCTCGAGGGGCCTGATGCTCTTGAGGCAGGCCTTGATGCATCATTTTCAGCTTCTTCCTTCACCGCCTCGGCAACGGCCTTCTTATCGCCTGCAACATCTGTTTCCGGAGGTGTTGGGGGTCTCGAAGACTTCTTCGTGGAGGATCTTCGCGGAAGTTCTGCTGATTTCGACCTTCGGGCATCTTCACCGCCCACGTCGGTGGTATCTGGCGTCAAAGGATTTGAGCTTCGGGCAGCGAGATCGTCTCTGCTTAAGATGGCCTCCTTGCTATGTGCTTTGCTGAATGAGGGGTATGGAACGGATATGCGAGTGCTGCCAAGCGAGGTGCGTGAAGCGCTGGCGGCAAGATCACTAGTGGACGAAGCTCGCTCACGAGGCTCATCAGGATCTCTGGGTCGCCTGCGGTGTTTCTTGGTAGATGAGTGTGAAAGCTCGCTCTGGTCGCCGAGCTTGCTCCGTGAAGATCGAGAGGATCGATGACGATGCTCACGATCACGGTCTTTGTCACGGTCGCGATCGCGATCTCGGTCGGGCTTGCGTTCGGATTTCGAGCGACGGTGCTTCTCACGAGGGCGATCGGCGGTACCAGCGGGGACGTCACCATCACCGTCACGGTCTTTCGAGGGCATGACAGCTCATCTGGTGGCTGAGAACAGCCTGCTGACGAGGCAAATCGCTCGAGTCGACGGGTACGTGGCTTGTGGGAGGAGTCTGCTTGTGTGACGAGATGGGAGAGGGCGGGGTTGGGAAACGTGAGAAGTAGCTCAGGCAGCGATGACTTCACGCAGGGTCCGGGCGGTTAGGTGCGGGGACGTGGAGAGGCGGAAGGGCAGTTGAAGCGGCTGGCGGAGGCGGTGAATCGACGAAATCGGGGACGCTAGAGATGAGAAATGGCAGGCTTGGGCTCGCTGATGATAACAATGAAGGAATGAAGCAGAGGAGCCAGGAAGTGAAGCTTGTGACGAACGCGTGTTGATTGTGGCGGCGGCTAATGTGTGACGCTGCGGACCAGCCTCGCCGGCACGATGCCGTGCCTGAGACCACTGTAGATCTCCCCCAGGTTAATCACGTCAGTGCTGCGTGAGTGGTGTGGTGCTGATTCTGATGATGCAGCCTGAGAGGTTCAGGCTGCACGGCACAGCAAAGAGGCATGAAGTGCCTTTGCCCAGTTTAGCATGCACGTAATGGACACAAGACACCAGTGTTAAGTTGCTCTGGTCTCAGGATTAGCCCATGACCATATAACCTTCAGATGGAATTCCCACCACAAAACTTGATGCTCAAGGTGTGTTGCAGGGGGCGGTTACTTCCTGTGCCACCCTGGAGGCGTTCATGCACGCGTGATGAACGACCCAATGCTTCAGTCTCGCTCAGTCCCATGTTGTTTCACGGCAGCTCCTAAACATTTGGCATTGCAACAAATCAAGGTTGCCTCGAATCTAACACTTAAGCTCACGCTCCGGTTTCCAGGTCCCACAGCAGACACGAGCAAAGCTTAAACGGTCACGTCTGGCCCTTTGTCCGATTATGTTACTCAAGACTATGCACAGCATCAAAAACCTCTGATTCGGTTGACGATAGGTTCCCTAAGCATTCGAGCACCACTTTCGACGCAAGAAGATACACACAATCGCTGAGCATCCTGGCATCACCCAGTACATAAACTTTGGAAAGCTAATCCTTCTGCCAGTACCTTGGTAGCAACAGGTAGGACTGTCCCTTGAAGAAGCAACATCTAACTAGAATGCAAACTGACCGAGAACGTTAAGCTCTTCTCGCTCCGGGTCGCTTATCATAAGCTACCTTACCTTAGGTGAGGTATTGCTGGTTGATGGTAACCGGCCAGCGGAGAGTCGTTCGGCCAGTGATGACACCACGGCTTGACCCTTTAAGATACCACCTTACCTTACACGGCAAAGTGTTAGGAGGAATCATCTGGCCAAGCTCATCCATCATCATAGCAAGCTGGAGACGGGAACGTAACAATATGGCATCATGGCCAGTATCGTCGATGGGCAAGCCTCGCATAGCCGGCAGAATCGGGGATTGGGTCCAGCACGTCCCGAAGCATCAGCAGTGACAGCGGCAGAGGCTTCAGCGACGTCATCCCAGCGGCCTTTCCCAGCGACTTGGTCAGCTGTTGCAGGAGCCCACAGCGGGCCGTCGGCCGCTACGGCATAACCCCTACGGCTACAGGTACCTTACTCTACTCTATGGCTCTTTCACATTTCAATGGGAATGCCTCGACGCCTCGACGCCTCGACAACCTAATGTACAACGTAATGACAGTTGGGTCACCACTGATTGCGTCCTTTTAGCAGACTCCATCATCAAAATTGCAGCACGCTTCCATCGGACACACAACCCCATCCAGCCAACAACACCGTAGCCTCTCACCAGCTGAAATGGACGACCTAATCTCCTCGCTTCATCCACTCCTCCGAGACAAGCCCAAACCGACCCTTCCCGACTCACAGCATCGTTGTGGCACCACCCCAGGGATACCATCTCCACAGCACTCTCCTTTTCCAGCAATTCCGACCTTCTTCTCGTGTTGATGCGCGCCCAACACCGGGGCCACCCTTGATCAGTGGATCTCTGTCGGACCAAGTTCTCGGAGCCAGCACTCCCCCATGGAGTCGACCAAGCCAGGATGATGCGAGCAAGGGGCTGCCCTCGAGAGCCACGTGAGGCATCATACGCGCTTGTTCGTTCTTATCCATGATGGCTGGGTGATTCCATCCATTAGGTTATGGATCCGCACGATCCTTCCTGCGTCGTCCCCTTTCCTTTTGGGCTAATAGTGTGCCTCGACCACGACAGTGTGACGTAGAACCTGCTGAAGGAGAGCGAGACGGCAAATCATTTCGGATGGTGTCAGCTTCTGCCACCCTCGAGCCGATCTCCTCTTGAGTGTGGTCTTTCTTGACTGTGACGAACCCGCGGATTGTATCGCAGACTCGGGGACTATGGCATGTTCATTCCGGAGGATGTATTGTGACAGTGCTGGTACTGGCGCCTTCCATATGCTTGTTTATGGCAGTATCTAACAAGGCGATCTTCGAGACGCACGACATGTCATTTGCCTGTTCGGGCCTGGTTCCGACTGGCCTCCCTGACATCGAGAGCGGGTGATGCCAGACATCTTCGAGACGGGCCGCAGTTCGAAAGGGGGCAAGGGATCAAGGAGAGGATGGAATGGACAGGGTCTGCTCTCAGGTGGGCCCTTTGGCTTTACGAGCACACCCAGCAAGCAAGTCACCCGTAGGGCCGGGATTGGTGGTGTGTGGTGGCCCATCCATCCATCTATCCCTCTTTGACCCATACTTTTGCGCGCTTGGTGGTGCATTGATGCAGGCTTGCGCGCGTTCGCTCTCAATGGTGATTCGGAGATCACTACGTGGATTGGCAGAGGATTCTTGAGGCGGGAACTCTGGGGCAAACTGGCTGGGCCTTGCCCTGCATACGACTGTCGTTCCTCCATGGTGTTGCTATTGCTGTTACTACCCCGCGCTTCGCCTTGGTGGACTGACGTATGACATTGGGCGAGGCGAGGCGAGGGGTCAGACAGAGAGCGTAAATGCAACGCTGATGGCTGGAGATTGCAACTGTGACGGCATTGGGTAATGGATGGGTGGTTGCAGCAGTCGACAAGTCATGTACTTGCGTCGAGGCGGATAATAGGGCGTGACATTGCAGCAGGACATTGACAGTCGATGCCGGCTTCTCGCGGCTGGTTCCGGAACCGACAAAAGATGCTGTCGTGGTGGTGACCGACTGAAGCTCTGCCGCTCTTGTTGGATGCAACGGTCTTCGCGCGCGAAAGGGTGTGGCCACTCGGGGTGCTACAGTTGACCGACCATTCGTTCTTCGTCTGCTGCCTCTGGAGCTGGGCCGACTATCAATGCTGCGCGACACACACACACACACACACGTCAAAAGCCCGATCAAGCAAGCCACATCCAACGCTGGTGTTGACCATGCCCATTCTCCGTCTCTTATAGTACCAAGCCCTTGTCTTTGTACTAAGACTTGGACGCCAGCTCAGAGATCAGGGCGCATCGTTCGCCTCCCCAGGCCCATACGGCACAAGAGCCATCCTTCTGTCCAGCGCTGGGTATGCCTTAGCGCGCCGCGGCTTATATATTGTCGTGTCTCTCCCTGGTCTGTCCCATCGAAATCCCGATATCTGACAAGTCCGTTCCTCTTTAGCCCGTCCATCCCATTCTGTCCAAGCCCAAGTTCCAGTCCAAGTCCCAGTCCAAGTCCCAGTCCAAGTCCCAGTCCAAGTCCCAGTCCAAGTCCAGCTAGCGAAGCGCATTTATTTGCTGGACCCTGAAACCTGGATACTGGGTGCATGATACTTTGTCATATTCAGGGTCGTACATCCTGGCGCCGGCTCTTGTCATTAATCCACGATACCTTCCCCGTCTCTGACACCACCTTACTTTTTTCTCTCCCTGTCCAGCCTTTTTCGTTGGGCTTGAAACTCAGCGAGCTCTTTTTTATTCTTCACCTTCTTGTCCTCCTCTTCGATTCTGCTTCTCTTTTCGCACTTCCCTGAACAATCCCGGCGTGTCCATTTCACACGCGTACTCGACGTCCAGTGCGCTCAGGCCTCGCCCGCTTCACCGACACCTCAATCCCCGGCGCAAACGAACGGCCAGCCATCCCCAGCCTTCAAAACCAGATCCTCGGTTCCTCACCCCAAGGTACAGTTCCAAGACGCACCTTTCCATCTTTTCAAGCTCCCACCTCTCGACGAATAGCCTTGCAAACAAGATGGACATGGAAATCGTCGATGGCCACGAGGTTGGCCGCAAGTCTTTCGGCAGAACCTACTTCGACCACACAAAGTTCATCTGCCAGCGGAGGGGCGTCGAAGATGATTATTACTACGGTATTGGCAAGTGTCGTTTCGCCGATGCTACTCCAGAGCACATCAAGGCTCTGCGTCTGATCAAGATCCCCAACGATCTAATCTTCCCTCCATACGAGGAAGGCCTCACTATCGCTCCAGACCCCCTGCCGCACAACGTGTACATCAAGTCGCCGCGGCTTATCGACTTTGGCGATTCGGAAGCATCCTCGAACGTGGGTCTGCATCTGCTGCATGAGGCCAAGATGTGTGAACTGCTCAAGAGCAACCCGCATCCAAATATCGCTCAGTATCACGGTTGCATCGTCAGGGATGGAGTCATCAAGGGTCTTTGCTTCCAGCGCTATCCTCTCAACCTTAAGAAGCGTGCCGCCGAGAACATTCCCATCAATATTGACCACTGCTTCAAGTATATCAAGAAGGGTGTCAAGCACATGCACACTCTTGATATCGCTCACAACAACATTCGCCCTGAAAACATCATGATGGATGGGGACATGCCAATCATTATCGACTTCGCATCCACGCTCGAGTTTGGCGCGAGCCTCGCGGGCTGGCGTGCGGGTGCGCAGCCTTGGATCCCACCGGAGGCGAAACAGTCGACGGAATACAACGACCACTACGCTGCACTGCAAATCTACCACTGGCTGAGGGCATGAAGCATTGGATGTTATGCTATTTGACCGGAAGAAAACCACTCGAGTTTTGTACTTGATGTGGAATTCTTCTGCCAACTACGGACATGGGGATTTCCTACCTATCACCAAATTTGGACCTATGTGAAAGTCCTGGAGGACTCTACCCGCTCGTCTCCTCGATTCCTGCGGATGTCACTCTCTCAAAGGACGACTTACCGGATCGCTGCGCTTCATGGCTAAATACGAGGGCTTGAGGCCCAACGCAACAATCGGCATGGCTGCCCAACGATATTTCCTACGGCTATTGAGGCTCATTGGAATCGACTTGACGAAAAAGCTCCCAAATTGTGATATCGGAGGTCTGGACTTGAGTCTGCGCACCTACTCTATTCGGGTTATCAGGATGGGTTTCCGCGTTGCATGGTGGGTGGTATCGTGCGCTGACACGAACCGGGACTGGGCTGTTGCAACCCGCTACGCTGCAGATGACCGGTGAGAAATCACAGTTGTGTCTGATATCGTACAAGAAGCACAGAACCAGAGGGAGATTGCGGGAATTTCAGCGAAGGGGGCCACGGCACGCGGGACAACGATCTGCACACCCATTCACACACACGCTCAAGCCAAGCAAGCATTGACCACCCCCTTTGGATGCCGCAACCTGGAACGGTTCGGTCTGGACGAGAGCCTGGTTTCCTTCTTGCGTTGTATCGGAGTTTGCTTTACCTTTGGGGAACACGAAGGATACTTGCCGATGGACTGGCAATTTTGCACCTTTGTGTGCTGGTTGGGTAGCCTCGGATGGTGGGTGTGATGTGGCTGGATGTCATCGACAAGGTGGCATTGCATTGAGCGCCTGCTTCTGGGGAGGAAAAATAATGGCGAGAGATACGCGACTGCGAGATGGCGGGAGTGAAACCACGAGGATATGATTGGTCAAAGGGCTCGAAGCATACGATGTGAGCTTGTGGGACTGTTGGAGGCTTTCCTACTTACCCAGATTGAATGTGTTGTACCTCAATGTGTTTCTACCACTGTGTGTATTGATTCATGTGCTGTTGTATCTGGAACACTACCCTCGCTACTCTCCTTGTACGTGAGGTACAATGTGTGGATGGCGTACACTTCTGCGATGGACGCGATAAGCTCCGGCGACGTTGATGATGTTTGACTAAGATACCTGCGTCTTCCTATTCTTCATGTATATCCCGGGATCCCGGTCCAACATGAATGTCAATGTACATAGTGCCGACTATTAATTGACATGTTACTATATGCTTCCTATTCGCTAGATCGAAACACCGAGTTGTGCCACAAGTGTTCCTGGTACACGACAGTGACGGCAGAAAAGCCAAGGACAAGCATCAGGAGAAAGCTGATGTAGCACATACATCCTTGCCTGTTAATATCAGGTTCGGTATATGTAACTCGACCGTGCCCGTCTAAGTGCTACAGTAGTATGTATGCCCGTGCCTGCATGCGCTTCCGTTGTACAGCTCAGCTTGCCTGAGCCGCGACCCTATCGCCAGCCACAAGAACAGACCACATCCCATCTTCCCACCGAATTTGCCTAATCATGATTTCACGAGTCCCTCAATCAAGTGGCAACACGACGCTGTGGCGTCCTCAGCCATCGCAACGTACCAACACATATCATCCCATCCGGCACATTGCCACGAATAGGCTTCTCCTTCCGCCCTGACCTAGTAGATACCAGGAATGATCTTCCACCTCACTCTCCTCTGATATTCCACCCAATCATCACCGTACTTCTCCGCACACAGTCGGCTATCCCTTCCCTCCCGATGAATCAACAGGAAGCCAAACCACACACTGTAGAAATATGTGAACAACATCCCCCACCCTGCGGCATCCCCTCCTGCAACAACCTGCCTCCCGTCCAACATCGTCGCAACACCACCGCCGCCGCCACCACCCGCCACCGTAGCAGCAGCAGCGCCCGCAGGCAAGATAACATAGCCAGCGAAACCGGTCGGCAGACAGAAGGGTAGGGATTGCAACCAATCGCCTAGGTAGTTGATATGCCGTGCCATTCCCCACCACCCACTCGTGAGCAGCCGTGTCCCGCGCTTGGTCTGGATGTAGCTCATGCCGTTGAAGGCTGGGTCGTCCGGGTTCTTACGGAAGAGGATCTTCTGGGCGTTGCTGGCACGGAAGATGTACACTCCAATTGCGAATGTTACGGTTACGGCGGCGAGACCGTAGGGACCGAGGTGGACGGGGTAGGTGGAAAGGTAGCGGCACATCGTTGAGTACAGGAAAGGAACCCAGACGATATCACCGAAGGTCAGCATGAAGCCTAGACCGTCGGACTTGAAGTCCATCATGCCGAGGATACCATCTTCGGCGTATTGCCCTTCAAGGACGTAGTATCCCTGGACGGCTGTAACGGCGAGGATGCTATCGGAGATGTATCCATATGCCCGGTGCTGTTTCGCCACAAATGCAAGGTTTAGGAGCAGCCAGCCGGTCAAGCCGGGACGCATTCCCAGGAAAGTCTTGATATCAATCTCTCCAATGAAGGGGATGGTGATGCGTGGGTTGAGTTCCCTGCCGATGAAGTAGTCGTAGATCATGACACCCGTACGGCCGCCACGGGCTACTTCACGGAGCTGAGGGTTGTTGGGCTTGATGGTGAAGCTGTTGATATAGACAGCGATGGAAATGAAGAAGGAGATGGCGAGGTTGGCAGTAAGGATCTGGAGGTAGTTGTCGGTGATGTAGGTCCAGAGGATGAAGTTTGAGCCATGGAGGTACGTGCCGATGGCGCAGGGTACCAGCTGGACGAGTGTCGAGGTGAAAGCTGACCATAGTTAGCTACTTCCATCATAGATCCCACTTAGACGAGTTCACAGCCATGCAAGACTCACCATTGAACCGATACTTCAACGGCTTCCCCGACTCAACCAACTTCGTGCCCAGCACCTCCTTCGCAGGCAACACTCTGAAGAGCACCAGTCCAACAGCATAATACGCCAACACCCATCCCGTCACAGACCAACTGACAAACCCCCAAAGACCCTCCTCTGGCCAGGGGATTTGCGTCTTGAGCTTGTCCCAGGTCAGGGAGCGAGGCTCAAGTAGAGCGGGAGCTGGACAGCCGCTAACGTCGTTGCAGAACAGGTAAAGAACGTTCATGAGAACTGGCAAGCCGAAGACAATCCCCGTGGCACCGACACTGATGAAGTGAGTTAGCCATCGGACACGTCTTGAAGTAGGGAGTGAGACTTACGGCCCGCCGAACTCATACTCATGCTGTTGAGCCGTCATCGTGAAGTCAATTGCCAGTGACAAGTCTTCACAGCCAATGCTCAATCCTTCTCAACTCAATTGAAGTCCCAAAAAGGCAAGATGCTTTGCAAAGACTTCGGCTTCATTCGATTATACTTAATTTTTCTCTCCAGTCAAGCCCCTATCGTGACCCGCCTGGCCTGACTTTCTGCCCCCCCGAGGCCGCGCTTCCCGTTCGCTAGGCTAGCTGGAAAGGCCCCATACCAATCTGCCATTTTCCCCCAGACAACCTCAACACGAATACGAGCATTGAAATACAGGGGTAAATAGAACAACGAGAATCATATTTAAAGTTGAATCTTATTATGCGATTCTTGAATGGTACATGAGTTGTGGGAACAGCATAATTACAATGAAAAAAAAAAAAAAAACCTCCGTCGCTGAAAGCCATGCCATGTCAAACGTCACTCACTTCTTCAAATCCCCCACGAACGCCAATCGATCCCTCTGATCATCCGTCACTCTCGCATACTCCAGTAACAACCTCCAAACATACAGCATCATGTCCTCTCTCCTCAGTACCATCTCGGCCCACATCTTGCCCTCCAGCGCAATCCGTTCCGCCACCTCATCCCTCCCACCATGACCCATGCCGTCCCCGACAAAGTAGTCCATGATGCCGTAAATGTCCATGTAGGTGTTGTCAAAGGGGACGAAGTGCACCCAGGGAAAGAGTCGGTCGTCATGCCATTCGGCGTAGATGGTGGACTTGAGAGGCATGCTGGTTGAGAAGAGGAAGGCCCGCCAACGGCCACTGAAGGACATGCCATCCATGTCGGGGATGTATTTGTAATTGTAGAACTTGCCCATGGGAACTGGTTCTGCGAGGCTGAGGAATTGTTGGTCCCAGCTACACGTCAGCTTCTGCTGCGTGCCGTACCACCAATGATGCCAGTACTCGAACGGATGGCAGAGCATGTCTGTGAAGCCCACATCAGCCACACGTGAAAGCCATTCACCCAGCTTGCCCTGCTTGAGCGCCGGGGTACCGTACTTTCTCGAAGCGTCGAGCTTGAAACTCCGCCCAAAGTCCTCAAGGCCGCTCTCAACGGCCTGAACCGTACTGGCATTGAGCATCTGCACGAAGCGATTACGATGAAGGTGCCACCAGTTGTCAGGCTTGTTCCTCGCACCGGAAGCAGATCCGCGCCAGACGAACACATCCTTCTTTGACGCCCATCCGCCGCCTTGCACACCTCCCCCACTGTATTTCTTCCAGTTGTCGAGGTACACCGCACCGGGGATGAGCATCTCGCTGTTGCCGGGAAGTTTGCACTCGCCAAACATAGGGAGAAGCTCTGTTGTCGACTGCATGCTGATGCTGTCGATGAAAGTTCCATGCATCCCGCGAAGATGTGGCTGGAGACATGGATCATGGGCGGCGGTCCAGTTCTGGATGTAGCCTTTGTATGTGTATGCTGCTATCGGCTCGGTGGGGAATTCGACGGGACCGTTGAACTTCTCGAGTGCCTTCTTTCCATGCCCTGGTGTCCCTGGAGGACAGGTCACTTCGTAGTGATCCCAATACTTGCTGATCTCGTCTGTCACCCAGTGCGGATCATGCCACTCCTTCCAATCCTTCGCCTCGCCCAACCCGCTGTACTTGGTGATCGCCTCTTCCACAGGTATCAAACGTCTCTTCTTCTGCTCCTCAGCAACATATTTCTTCATCGTATCGAAAGGCACCAAGGTCCGCGGCTCATCCATGACATTGACGAACATGTCGAGGTCCGGAATATGTGGCATCATCTCCTTGACAAGCTTGAGCCACTGCTCGACCCGGTAAGGTACATCATGCGACTCGACCTCAGGGAATGCCTTGCCATTGCGCACGCGCACCATGAAAGGCTGATTGCGCACCGCCTTGCGCATCTGCAGCGGATCCAGCGCCCACAATGGATTCGTATCATGGTAAATGCGATCGAAAAACTCCTCCACCACAATCGCATTCTTTTTCTTCGCCACTTTGTACCATGTGTCAAACCCGGGAGGTGGGTGCCTCCCTCTCCTATCTCTGTACTTTCTCGCAGCTTCTTCCAATGTATTCGACCGCTTGTCTAGCGCTGTCGCGAAGCGCGCTCTCGCATCTCGAATCAGGTCATCGATAGGGTGGCCGGAGCCTTTCGCCGGGTCAGGACCACTATGTGGAAGCGTCCCAGGGATGTATGGTAGTCTGGGAGTAGCAGCCTTGCTATGCGAGTATATGTGAACGATGAGCCATATAATGCCCACAGCGCAAAGCGCGCGGAGAGCCGATCGGCCCTTGATCCAGTGAATCATGGCCATGGGAGGAAGCTAGCAGGCGTCATGCCGCCGCGCAAAGGAGGAAGCTCGAAATGTGTCGCTTTTCTGGTTGTCGCTACCTCTCCAGCTGTGAGGAGAAGCTTGGTTCGAGTCGTTATGATGGCATTAGGTCGTTGCGCGTAAGGATGTGAGGAGCTCCGTCTTCGTTGGGGGAAGTAGCGAGGTTGCCCCCGTTTGCGGATGTCGACCGCATCCTACTGATAAGATAAGCGACAGGGGCATCTCATCACAATGCTCACTTGTACTGCGCCGCAACAGCAATGTCAGTAATTGGCAATGGGATTGTTCGACATTTTCCGATGTTCAGAGCGAAGTCCTTTTAATCCACGATGATTTCTTCGCGGGGTCACGCACTGAAAGGTCAATGTTCCGCGTGTCTCGCATTGTGCGTCATCCCTTGCCTTTCACATGCCACACACCAGGGGTCCTTGTCTAAGTCATCATTCTTCAGGAGATCGAAAGTCAATCTATTTATCGCATCACTAGTTGGCAATCAGCCGCGCTGCGGCTTATCTCAAACATGCAAATGCGCTTGTTGTCGCGCGTGTTCACGGCATTGCCGCCTTCCAGAACGCCTCTGATGAGAGTAAAGAACAGATAGCCGCCATGATGTCGTAACCCTAGAGTACTCCGGCCAAGATGCAATCGACGCAAATGAACGTGATGTAGTCATAACAAATAAAGTCATCCCCGCTTCTCCTGTTGCTCCAGCTGCTGCACCGCCTCAGGAGGTGTCAACGGCGTCTCTGTGGTTCGTTCTTCGACGACGACGCCGTGGTCACCCTTCTTATTATCGTCATCATCCCTTGTCCCATCCGTTGATGGGACCCCTTTCTTCTGAATGCTATGATTCGCATCTTCGGACATTCGCTCCTTTCCAAGGGACCCCATAGTCGCCAACAACTCCTCGGAAACCTCCCTCGCTGGTGTCATGGGCCGTCGAACTGGAGCCCACTGGCTTGCGTTGTCAATGGGTCCACCAGAGTATCTTAGCGATTGAGCTCGTAAGGAGTTGCTGCGAGAATGTCCCATACGCTGCCCCTGTGATGCCTCCATATCAGCATCCCATTGCGCGAAATCCCGAGAGCTCCAAGATGCACGGTGCACACGAGCGGCCCGGGGAAGACTGCTGTTCGACCAACGTGACGCGGCGCTGTTCGCCCGGCTCCGCCGCCACCCAGCTGGGTCTGGCTCTACTGACATGCCTGCTTCCACGTCGTCGCTCTCTGCTTCCTCTTGTACATCCTCCATACGAGGATGGCGCCGGATGCTCTTGACACTGAAATAAGGTTGGGGTGGTTCTGAGGTCACGTCCTGTTTGACCGGCTTTTTGGGTGGAAGATCCTGAGCCTTCTTCTCAATATGCTCGAAATACTTGATTCGAACCTGTTCGAGAGGTTGGCTGAACTCCTCGCGATTCCTCGAGAGAGACATCCATGTTGAGATGATGCCTAGAACAACAAGCACCATCACGGCAACGGCTAAGAACCCTTGCACGATGACAATGATAATACCAATCACTGTGGCAATGATGCGGTTGAGGTTGAACTCAGGAAGAAAAGCGATCGACAGCCCTGTTGTGACGATCTTTGAGATTGACAGTAACCAGACAGAAACGACATTGTTCCGATTACCCTCAAACGGCCTCAGCTTTATAATGACACTCAGTGCAAGAATCTCAAAGACGAATAGCCCGTATACTTGAGCGAGTGGCGACCGCCTGCCCGCACCAAGGAATGCGGCTCGAATGAACTGATAGGCCAGATACATGGTGAAAAACCACCAGCGAGTCCGACGATAGCGAGCCGCCAACCATCCAAATCTCGTGATGTATCGCTCGTCATCATGTACAGTCGGCTGTAAAGGGTTGTTGTTCACATGCTGAACTCGATACCAGGGTATAGACGCATAGACGCGTGTAGGTCCATTCTTCTCGCCAGCGTTGTCGTTCTTGCTAGCTCGTGTGGTCGCAATGAAGGGGATCTTGCGGAAGATGGTTCCCTGTTCAAATTGAATCCGGTCGGGCCCTGCCTCGAACTTTCCTTTTCTAGTGCGGGAGAGGCAGGCCAGCACAGCTAGTCCACCAATGCCGATAACAAACCCCAGAAAGACGATAGCTGAGATAGCAGTAGGACCAGCCGGTCCATTGAGTGTAAACTGGTACATTGACAGCGTAAGAATTGCAAAGAATGCAATGTACAGGGTGCGAAGGACACCGGCCAGTATGTAAGTTCCAAGATGAGTGCGGAAGTAGTCGAAGCCGTCAGTTCTCAACCACCGAATCCGGATCAGGAGGTCGATCAGCAACTTTGTCGCAAGTATGAGAAATGAGATGCCTGCAAGAACAACAAGAAGCCAAATGATGCTTAGAGTAAATGCTTCTGCTGGAGGGATGTTGATGGCCGACAAGGTCCCTGCAAACCCGGGCCAGGTGCCTGGCATTGGCATTCCCGGTATCCTTGGTTGCCCGTCCCATGTGTAGTCATACGGGTTGCTCGCATTGTAAGGTGCTCTCTCGGCTGTCAACTGAGGAGAGTCAACGGTAAGGATCTCGTCTCGCTTGATCTTGGCGCGCCCATAGATCTCACGAATCATTCCACCATCGGTAATGAGAGACGTCGACCCAGCCCCACCGACCTGGGTGACGTTTCCATCAATACCAGAGAACGAGCTGAGAGCTCGCACCATCTTCTCGGGTGCGAACATGCCAACTGTCCAAGCGAAATTGCTCCACCACGCTGGAAGTACGCTGGGCCACCTAACAGAAAGCGCGCCAGTAAGGAACATAGACTGAAAAGTCTCGATGATGACGAGCACTGAAAAAGAGTGTGAATAGTGGCTGCGCATCGATGGCAAGCGAAGACCATAGATCGTAGTGAGAAAGGATGCGACAGCAGCAAAGGCAACGAAAGCTCCGAGGAATGATCCAACGGTCTTTGGTTGAGAGAAGCTCTGGCCATTGGTCATGACAGCCTGAAAGCATCCAATCATTGTTTGTGTTGAGTTGGCATAGATATGAAGCCTTGCAAAGCCTTCCAGATCCGGGATACCTAGCGCGATGGAAGGAATGCCCTCGACATCCTTGGCGGCGATAGGGATAACGACAAATGCTTCAATTGGCCTGCTTGCATTCAGCGGGCACATACTGTGAATATTTGCCTTGCAGGGGTCGTAAGTCATATTGAATCGGCTTTCACCATAGGCTTCGACTGCCATGTGAACTGAAGGGAGGGAAAGTTAGCAGGGTCCGAGACACCACGAGGGATAGCATCACAACGTACTCATGAGGTTCTCTCGGCGGATGTTCGTGGTACCATCCAGGTGAAACAGCACCGTCATGTTGTCGGCGTAGTAAGCAGCGTCGAATTTGGTGATGTTGAATAAGCTCTCACCATCGAGACAGTCATCGAAGTCGCCAGTGTAGAGAGCTGGTGTTCGGCTCACATCGAGCTCTCGCTTCTCGCCGTCGAGACCTATGCCCTGAATCGTAACGACTTCACGAGCAGCAGCGGATAGCACCAGACTCATGAGTGCGAGGCAGATGAGTGAGACCTGATTCCAGTAGCCACATGGCCGACTGCTTCTCCTCCGTGATGCCATCGCAAATGTGAAGAGCCCAGTAGGCCCACAATATCAATGTGAACACCTAATGGGTGTACTTAGGCGGACCGTCAAGGGAGTATTGTATGGTGTTTGAAGCTGGCACGTATTGAGACAGTCATGTGATGTTTTGAGGTATGGATGACTGGCAGATCGCTTATGGTTTGGTCATCGATGAAGCAACCGTGAACAGGGTCGGAGCTCTTGGATACCAGCTAGAATTGCTAGGTTGGCGACAATATGCCGGGTTCCGATCGATCGTCAATGAATCGAACAGGAAGAGGCTTCAGCGTCGGGTGTGAAGCTGCAGGCGACAAGATCGGCGCAAACAGAGAAGTGGAGGACCTTGAGAGGATCGGTGATCAGGGGCGTGGTCTATGGCGTTTTTTGTTGGCGCGGGAGCGGGCGATTAGAGACAAGCTTGCTTTAGGCTAGGAGCTTGGGAACTGGCGTGGCCGTTAGCGCTATCCTTGTCTGAGGCGGTGGGCTTGGTCCCAGCCACGTACGAGACAGAATCAGGCCAAGTTGCGGGATGATGACGATGATGAATGCAAAAGTGAGGTTATCGTATCGTGTAGGTCGCAATCGTGGATCGAGGTTCTGTTCGCGGTCGAGGAGATCGGCGCGTAGGTAGTTGGTGGGGGTTTCGGATCTGACCAGCAGGCAGGGGAACGATTGTGAAACGTGTGGTCCCTCAGAGGGCAGCGACGAAGAACTCCTCACAATGGGGCGATGAGTGGTGCAAGGCCATGCATGATGCGATACGAAGTCCGGAAGAAAGACACGAGATGGGATTTGGGAGGTTGGGGGTATTTGTTGACATCTGGAGTTGAAATGGGGGGGCAGAGCAATTTTGGAGGGTATCGAAGGCTACTTCCCTGCATTCGGCGGTTCTGAAGCTTGGATCGTGGCTGGGCACAATCACAAACTCGGGGGGAGGTGCGACTGGTGACCGACCACTGATCGAGATGCTCCTGCCTCAGTCAATAGACCTTGGATAGGAAAAGAAATACTTTCCTCCAGGCAGATATACGCTCTCTGCTTTTCTTTTCATTGTCTCAGCTGTGCCCAGCTTGCTTCTTGCTCCCAACCAGGGCTATCCAGTATCAGCCTCTTATCATCCCGACTAGCGACTCTCGTATGCAGCGTTGCATCGGGCGACTGCATTCGCGCCCGGTGCATCCGCCTCACTCCCAATCTTGCGCGGTTCAGGGTGCTGCCAAGTTGCTCATCATTGCCCCTTGCAGGCACAGCGACTTCGCGCTCGTACATTTGTGCGCTTGGGAGCGAAACCAGGTCGCTTCTGTCTTTATAGCCAGCCCAATATTCCATTCTATCGCGCGCTATCACGTTGGCTGGCGAAAGGTGGGCTGCCGCTTCCGATGCGTTAAAAAGCCAAGGTTCACGGCGGGTCAAGACCGAGCGGAGACGGGCAAAACCGGTTATCATGATTGATTGATCGTTGTCCCACCATGTGAGGGTGTCTGCTCCCTGTCTCTGTCCAGAGTAAAACGCAGGTATTGGCGGTCTGATTAAGCTCCCCGGGCAGGCAAAGCTTGACATCTGACAGGAGCCTAAACGTTCTTTGACCAGCCAACTTCCCTCCGGACCAATGCCATATACGGAGTTGTTATCATGCCAACGGCACTACCTGTCGTGTACACCTAGCCATGACATGTTCGCCGCTCAGGGTTGTCCCCGAGGAATCGCACTGGCGACCGCATCGCATAGACGGAAATCGCAACCGAACGAATTCATCTCATCTCGGTCAGTGGCTTGCAACTCAGCTGGAGCTCATCGCGATAATGTCCTGGCCAAGACTTTCCAGGTGGTCCAATGTCGTCATGCAAGGCTCGAAGAACCGAATTGGACCCTGTCCTTGTTTCATGGCCCGTGGGCTTGTGCCTCTTGCCCGACTCGGCGGGCACAAATCGTCTGATCAGAGCTTCTGATGCGTGTCTGAGCTTGGCGTATGCCGTCTTGGCCTATGATCGAACACGGATCTGGAGCCACTATCCCTTTCTTTTGGACTGACCCAGCTACTGTGAAGAGTTCAACTTCATCTAAAGCCGCTGGGAAGAAGTATCGTGTTGCCTCAGTTCATCCATTACATTCCGTGCAGCACCACGCTCCGGGTAGATCGGTTGGTTGACATGAGCTGCCGTTACATATCAGCTATTCCTTCCCCTGCCTCACCCTACTCTGCGGCGCAAGAGAACGGTCATATACTTTCTTTACCTGTCACTGTAAGCCACGTATCGACTTTTACGCGCGCCGTTATAGAAAAAGACACCCGGCAATTTATCACTTTTGGTCTACGAAGCCCAATTGGTCCGGGTTCGCATTCAGCTCTACTTGTACTCTCCATTTCTCGCCTCGCTTATAGTTCTCCGCCCACTCATCGCGTGGTCACGAGACTACACTAGCAGTTCCGCACAGTGCAAAGCTTCTCTTGCTCCGCGCCTGACAATGTCTGGGGTAATGAGATGCGGGGAATCAGGGGCCGCGAACGGCCAAACGGAATGTCAACAGACCGGAGCAATGGAAACCTTAGTCGGGGCCTTCCCATTTGCTCCTGTTCAATCTATCTCCTTGTTCCTCTTTTCAGCGTCAATCGTCGTCTGCGTGGTCTGCCAGCGCCCAACGAAAGGGGAAACCCTCAACAGACAACATGTCTACACAAACTATTATATCAGTCGAGCCTCATGGAGCAACAAGGAGGCGCCAAAACCGGTCCTGTGACCAATGTAGGCGGTCGAAACGAGCATGCGATGCCTCGCTCCTTTCTCAAACTTCAAATCAAGAAGCAAACCATGATTCAAACGTGCATCAGCCTTGTTCCTATTGCGCTAAGACGAAAAAGAAATGTACTATGGTGAAGACAGATCTACACGTGCGCTCTGCTCGGAATTTCTCCCGTCGAAGGGGCAGTTCTGAAGTCTCGTTCCGACGTCAAGCTGCCGCCGTACCTATGGCGCCACAGCCACTGGCTACAACCAGGTCTTCTGGGTTGGAATATCTTCTGCAGTTAGATCCGGCGCATGGTTTACAACAATCTGATCATACGGATCTGAACGAAATAAATTGGCAAATCTGTGGCGAGGGCTTTGAGCCCTTGCCGCTTGGTGATGTCGAGGAAGATTTCGGACGACCGTTTGGGGAAGAGCAATTGCCATCAGACTTCCTGCTGGATAGCTCCCCCTCTGAGATATTGAACCAAAGTCAGTCTGTCGAAGAGGATGATGCCGCTTATCACAGTCAACTCTTCGCTACTGGCTGTACAGCTTCGGAATCCTTGAGTGAGGCCCAAGACGCTCAGGCAGATCAAAGGTCTCGTCACAAGTCTAGAAGAAGCAGCCACTTGAGTCAGGCCGGCCAAAACACACCATCAAACTACCAGAGACCCCCTTGCAGTTTAACACAGGGCGCATTATCAACTTTCTCCATCGAACAAAAAGTCTCAACCTCCTTTCATAGACAGATGACGTCCTCGAACCTACTCAAGATCTATCATGATGTGCTCGAGCACCACCTGTCATGCTGGGTGGCTGAGATAACCTGCCCTTATCGACAAAGTTCAGAACCTACAAGCATCGCTATGGTTGCGCCGGAATGGGGAACCTCCTGGACAAACAGGATCCTACAGCGGACAGTTAGACTGGATTATGTTGCACAGTCCTGCAAGCTCCTGTATCTCACGGCCTCAGAACAGAAGGCGGCCTCAAATGCCCTCCATCTTGCGGTACTGGCCTTCGCTACACAATGGGCCCAGGGCAGCCTACGGTCTCGCCGAAGATACTCAAATATGTCACAGGATGATGCTTCTGAGGCGTCGTCACCAAGCATTATGGAGGACTTTGACCGAACACTCCAGCAATATTTCTGGGGACAGACTCATCGTGCATTGCAAGAGGTTACGGAGATCGATTGCTACCAGGTTGCTTGCGCAGAGATTATCTTCAGCTTGGCCCAAAGACCATGGCATAATGGGAAGCGAAGTCGAAGCGGACATGAAATGCCACCTACACAATCTATTCGGGCTCAGGTGCAACTGATAATTGAGAAAGACGGGCCACCAATCTATTCGGAGCGCGCAGCCAGAAGAATGCACATCCTGAAATATCGGTGCGACTCTTTCAAGAATGGTCTTGGCTCGAAGAACAGAAGTATGAGCCATGGCATCGAAAGTATGGCTCGTGAGGATCGTGACACGATCGGCTTACTTTACTGGCTCGCGATCATGTTCGACACGGTTGCTGCATCCATGTATGAACGACCAGTGGTGGTAGTCGATGAAGAATGTCGCTACGAAGTTCAGAGGGATCTTGGTTCCTTCGGCGGTCCAACGGGGCCGTATCGATGGGATTATGAAATATTCATGCAAAGAGGCACAGAAGTGGCGCACCGGACATATTGGCCTTGCTCATACGACAGAGCAGCCGAAGACGTCACGAAGTCGGCTCCTGTGAAGGTCCTCTTATTCCGGCACGTTTCCTATTTACAGAATGCCCTCAGACAATCTGCCCCCGATCATCAGTTGGAAGATATCATCTTCAACACGATGCTGATCTATGACTATTGGAACAGAACGCATGGCGCGTTTTTCAAAGAACTTGTCCAGAACTTTCCAAATGTCCCACATCGCATTCGGGGGTGGTTTGTCTGCATCTCCGCACACTGGCATCTAGCGGTCCTATTGCTTGCGGATCACATCGAATTCATCGACGAGCATGATCTGGGACTGAGCGGTGCAAAGAGTGAGCGCTTGGCTACAGGAATGGTTGCCAGACTGCGGCACGACAGTTCTCGAGAACTCTCCGACCTAGGCCATGTAGCAACCCTTCCGACCTATCCAACTACGTCACCAGAGTCCCCCGATCTGCACCATGCAGTAAATGCGGGTACAATTCTTACTGAGCCCTGGACTATGATTCTGATCAGAGCTTTCTCGAAGTCATGTATCTACTTTCTGGAGAAAGCCGAAGATATGCGGGATGCTAGAGGTACATCGGGCTTCATCTGCGATTTTAAGCAAACTCTTCAGGAGGCAGAGAACTGCATCAAGGTGCTTTGGTTGCTTGGAAAGAAGTCGGACATGGCGTGGGATCTTGCTGAGACCCTTCAGCATGCGATGAGGAGTTTACGCAGCGGGTTTGTTTGGCATATGATGTGATGAGATATGACTAATGTTTGTATTCAATAGTAGGCTGCCTGAGTTCGATATTGGTCTGCTAAGGAAAACTGCAACATTCCGAGGAGACTCCTCAGCCCTTCCGGTAGTAACCGGCTACATCACGAGATGGGCTCGTACTGTCATAGAGCCTGGGACCAATGTTTCTTAGCGCAACAGTTCATTGCTCAATGAAGGGGAACGCAAGGGCAGAGGGACAGATATAGTATTTGGCTTGGCCTCAAGCCTCTTATGACTGTATCGCTTCATTTACTACTTCGGATAAACAAAGCTCCTATCCCAGCGCCTGATAGACCTCAGCCTCAACAGCACCCCAAAGTCCCAAGACCTTCATGTCAGCAAAAGGCAGGATTTGTGTGCAAATCATCCCAGCAACACCCTTTTCACGATCCGCCCACCACCAAACATTCGACAGCCCAGCCCAGTGCACTGTGCCCTTTGACCTTCCGGTCGCGCCTCCGTTGCTAAGCATGAATGTGAGTCCCCAACCTTGGGGAGGGTTTCCAGCTACAGGATAAATCTCGCCAATGGGGTTGGTCAGGTCTGGCTTTGCAGCTGGGATCGATTGGCGACTGAAGTTGGGGAATTGTGGGATCTGATTGCTGAACATCTCGTCGACTGTCTTCTTCTCAAGAAGCTTGACACCAGTTCTGGGACAAGTGCCATCATTCAACAGTACGGCGAGGATCTCTATGCCAATTATTTCAGTGTCATAGTCTATCGAAGATGTGTTGCTATGATGATTGACTTACTGCAGTAGTCGCGAGGGTTGGCAAACATGCCGGCTCCGCCACTGTTGAAGATCCTACCAACTTCAGCCTTGTCCTCGGGGTCAACGACGAGTGGCTGTCTCAAAAGATGATTGCGCGGCCGCAACACGCCATCTGGAGACCGGTGGTGCATGTACGCCAACTTGGAGCGCATCTCATGACTGGGAATCATGGACATCTCTGAGATTCCGAGAGGCTTCAGTACTTTCTGCTGCAGATAATCGTTGAGCTTGAGGCCTGTGGCCCGCTCAAGGGCGACACCAGCCCAGTCAATTCCCAGCTGAACAGTTAGCATGCATGTGAGCGCCTTGAAGGGAAAGAACTTACACCATACTCCCAACCTTCGCCGGGCTGGAACAGAAGAGGTGTCTTCATGTCCTCTATTCTCCCGCTGAACTCATCGACTCCAGCTGGAAAGGACCAGTCCCGTAGTCTCTCGTTGAAGAAGGTATAGCCGAACCCAGCGGTATGCGTAAGAAGCATCCGCAATGTGATTGCCTTATTCTTCTTCTCCATGGTACCATCAGGTCTCAAAACCTCAAGACTCTTCAACTCGGGACACAGCGTCTCTGTCTGCGCACCGTCGTCGAGACTAAGCACTCCCTGCTCAACAAGTTGCATGCAAGCCAGACCAACGAGCATCTTGGTCGAGGAAGCAATCCAGAAGATGTTGTCCAGAGACATGTCTTCATTGGATGCTAAGCCCCTCTTGCCAGCAGCATGAGCAAACAGCTCGTTGCCATCTTTGCCGACCACCACGACTGAGGTTCCCGGGATGTCCTGCTGTGGGTTCTCGCAGGACTTCTCCACAATGCCTCGAAGGCGAGACAAGGTTTGTTCGTTCAGGGGCATGGTGTCAAAGTGAGTGGTAAGGACTTAGTAGCTTTAGTTGCAGGAGTCAACAGCAATATTCTGCTACAGACCAACTGGAGTGCACCCTGGGGGAAATCTGGGGAAGACTTAAGTACCAACCAGCCCTCTCGCTTACACCTTCCGGCCTAATGGAGACTAAGACTTTCCGGCACCGCATAGTTGTATCATCTATCGCACGTGTTGATGAGTGCGAATTGCTTAACCTTTCGCACTGTCCGGAGCCGCAGCGGGACCACTTCGCGGAACCGCAATGCGGCACTCCAAATTGTGGGTTGTGGGGTGACGGCCCAAGGAAGCGTGAACCCATCACCATGAACTGTAGTCTCATTGGAAACGCTGGCCTTCCCCAGATTCTAGAGTTCCAGTGAGGGCCGGAGCCGTATTATTCTCCGGTCCCGTTAAGGGGTGGTGTAGCAACTGACTACTGGTCCCTGGATTGCCATCCCCGGAAAATGCGGAGGTGGGGCTTGTTCGGCTCGTGAGGATGCGGCAGAGGAGGCAGCGAGGATACAATCGAGCTGCTGTGTTGATGGCAAGTTCTGGCATGTAACTGTGTCGTTTATGTGTGGAGGATAATCTCACTTCTGAGGACAATGACTATAAGTACTGCCGTCACGGCACCATTCTAGAACAGGAGCCTACTTGGTACATAGAGCATCTTCACTTACACTGTTCATTCTACACCTTCTCCTTCAAT
Source organism: Sarocladium kiliense (assembly GCA_030734395.1). Lineage (NCBI taxonomy): Eukaryota > Fungi > Ascomycota > Sordariomycetes > Hypocreales > Sarocladiaceae > Sarocladium > Sarocladium kiliense. The sequence goes on along the minus strand of JAUZTG010000020.1, from coordinate 1,618,896 downwards.
CCCAAACACAGAATCAAAGATGGGTAGCCTTGGCAGCGAGCAATTAGGAACCAAGAAGTTCAACACTGAACTCACCGACTATTCGGAGAGGCATGCCTCCAAGACTGGTCCTTATGCCGAAAATCTTGCCGTTGATGCCCTCATCATCGGTGGCGGTTTTGGTGAGCCCAGGATAGAAATCCTCTCCAAGTAAACAAACTCTAACAATATGTCAGCGGGTGTATACATGCTCAAGACGCTTCGCGATCGAGGGCTCAAGGCTGTCATCTTCGAAGCAGGCAACGATCTCGGAGGTACATGGCGATGGAACTGTTACCCTGGTGCAGCCGTGGACTCCGAGGTCCCGGAGTACGAGTTCTCTTGGCCTGAGGTGTACAACACTTGGGCTTGGCCGAGCAACTACCCAACTTATCAAGATCTCCGTGACTATTTCGACCACGTCGACAAAGTGATGCAGATCAAGAAGGATTGTGCCTTCCACACTGTAGTCGTCGGTGCCGAGTTTGAGACCAGTGAGGGCAAATGGCATATCCGAACTGCGGATGGCCGAACGACGAAGGCGGCATATCTCGTGCTGGGGACTGGCTTTGTAAGTACAGTACAGCTAGGTCTGAGCTGCTTGCAACCGTGCGATGCTAACGGTACCACTCATGAGCTAGGCTGCGAAGCGGTACATCCCAGAATGGCCCGGGATGGAAAAGTTCAAGGGTATCATTCACCACTCCTCCTTCTGGCCTGACGAGGAAATCGATGTGCGAAACAAGCGCTGCGGCATCATCGGCACTGGAGCCTCAGGTGTGCAGATCACTCAGGCCTGGGGCCCCAAAGCCGGCGATCTAAAGGTCTTCCAGCGCACACCCAATCTGGCCGTTCCCATGCGCAGAAAGGCCCTCACTCGCGAGGAGCAAGATCGCTACAAGAAGCTGTACCCCGAATTGTTCCGGTTCCGCGAGACCAGCTTCGCGGGTTTTACGTACGACTGGCTAGAGCGCAACACGTTTGACGATACACCGGAGGAACGTGAGGCTACCTATGAGAAAATCTGGAAGGATGGTGGTTTCCGCTTCTGGGTTGCCATTTACAAGGATAATTTGCTCGATGCGGAGGCCAATAAAGAGTCGTACAAGTTCTGGGCCAAGAAGACTAGGGCCCGCATTGGCGATCCCAAGACTCGGGATTTGCTGGCGCCGCTGGAGATGCCGCATTACTTTGGCATTAAGCGACCTTGTCTTGAGGAGACTTACTATGAGCAGTTCAACAGGGAGACGGTACACCTCGTTGATATTAGCAACAACCCGATTCGCGAGTTTACGGAGACGGGAATCACCCTGAAGGATGGTACACATCACGAGCTTGATGTTATTGCTGTCGCTACTGGATTCGTGAGTACAGCACCAGCGGTTTCTGCAAATGGAAAAAGAACGTAGCCTCTGACAAATTTGCAGGACATTTCTACTGGTGTCATGACGCAGCTCGGTCTGAAAAGCATACACGGCACCGAACTCCAGAAAGAATGGATCCCCGGCGCAAAGACATATCTCGGCACAACCGTCTCCGGCTACCCGAACATGTTCCACATCTACGGACCCCAGGCTCCGACTCTTCTCAGCAACGGGCCGACGACAGTGGAGGTTCAGAGTCGATGGATTGCCGATGCCATTATGAAGATGGAGAGAGGCGGCATCAAGTACATCAACCCGAAGCGCGAGGCTGCTGATAAGTGGAAGCAGCATATTCTCAATTTGAACAACGCGACGTTGTTTCCTACCACTACTTCGACGTACATGGGCGGCAATGTCCCTGGTAAGGCATACGAGCCGGTGTGTTATGCTGGTGGGATCCCGGCTTATAAGAATGAGATCCGGGCAGCTCTGGATAATCTGACAGAGGGATTCGAGGTGGTGGTCAAAGTCTGACATTAAGTTCTCTATAGCAGTAAATGCAATGCCCTTGTTTCCTTCACGATGCTGCGACATCCACAGGCACCCTCGTCCTCTCATTCTCCGGCTCATCCCTCGTGTTCACCGTGCCGACCTTCTCAACCATCATGATTTCTGCATTCTCGCAGACAGGTCGATGTCTAATACCCTTTGGCACGACATAAACATCTCCCGGCTTCATAACCACGTCGTCGCCATCCTCAATCTCCATGGTCAGTTTCCCAGACAGGAGGTAGAAGAGCTCATCGGAGTCTGGGTGGGAGTGGAAGAGGAAGGAGCCGTCGCATTTTGCAATTTTGACGTGTTGGTCGTTGACGGAGGCCACGAGACGCGGGGACCAGGTCTCGGTGAAGGAGGAGAGGGTCTTGGGAATAGAGACCGACATTTTTGGGTGCTGGTATTTGGAGTCGTGGTAGGAGTTTGAGGTAGAAATGTGAGGTGAGTTAGAAGAGAGCTAGACTGCACTTGTTTATTCTATGAGCCTACGTTGTTGGTGAAAGAAGCAGCTTCTTTGAGCTTATATCTCGAAAGATGATGCTGTATTCGTAGTTAGAGACTACGTGCGCCCTTGATGGTGCTAGTGAGCGTGGTGACATGGAAGGGCGCATGTGGGTAGCCATTTGATGACAGGTCAGCACCAAATCGCGGTCAAGACAAACACATTCTGTCTCCCAAATCCATTAGGTTGATTCAGTTTGAATATTGTCTTCTAGAATCACTTGGAAGCTTTGGGTGTGTCAAGGGCGCGAATGATGCATTTAGTCATAGATGTCCAAGTGTTTGTCTCAACGTTACAGACGGCGCATGAAACGGTAGCAAACCGTCTGTAACGCTATGCAGTACGGTGCCTCCGTTTCTGATGGCAGCCCGGAGTGAGCCGCTTCCTTCACGATTCTTTTACCCATTGCAAATCCGTTGTTACGCATCGACATTTCACCATCCTTGGCTTTTCTACGCAACGCCAGCCACCGCGGCTTATCGTGTGCCAGATTCTCCCAGCCATTGGCCTGTACCAGTCTCTAGCGCTGAAGAATCGAAGCTGCCCATCGCTCTCTTCGGGCCATCGGCGCCCACCACCCCTCCCCATGGGTCCCCCAGTAGCATTTGCGCGCAGCGAGCACGTCATCCCGCCTTGAAAAGGCACGTTCTTGACTCGCCGCACCAGCGCATCGATTTTTGGTGCCGTGCCAGGGGCAGCGCCGACTCCCGCAAGGATCTCTGGGGACCCTGAGAAATGGCGTTCCTCATGCCTATTGCAGTCCAACAGGACGCTGTGCTGTTGGTTCGTGGCCGAAAACGGCAGCAAGGCTGAAATGCCGTCAGAAAAAGTGCCGAGTGCAGACAATACCACAAGAAGAAGCACGAGATTCACCCATCTTGACACAACAAGTGTCAAGGTTTGCAGAAGCAGATCTGATCTGTTTCAGCAATCAATCCCGTCGCCACATTATTCATCGGAGGCATTTCCTGTCCAACCACAAACCACCCAATCTGCCCTCGGCTCCGTGATGCTCCCCTGCGCAGCGATTGCGTGATTTGGTGTGTGGACCAGCAACCCGACCCAACTTTGTTCCCGGAGCTTCTTCGCCATCCACCGCCGCCGCCGTGTACGAGTCGTTGTACCTGACAGACAGACACATGCTTGGCTTGGTACCTGTTGACCTTGCCTTGAAGTCCTGCCGGGCCCGGTCTTACAGCAATAAGCTTGTTGGCGACTTCTCGAGGTGATTTTTTTGTATCTTACCTTCTCGGCCTCCTCTTTCTCTCTTTCTTTCTTTCTTCCTCCTCATACTCCTCATCCTCCCCCTCATCATCGTCTTTCTTTGCGCCGGTTCGCATTCTTTGTTGCTCGTCGACACACATCACAACCATCATGGCCAACTCTCCCCACGGTGGCGTCCTCAAGGACCTCTTCTCTCGCGACCGCGCGCGTCGCGACGAGCTCCTCGCCGAGTCCGAGAACCTTCCTGCCCTTGTTCTGAGCGAGCGTCACCTTTGCGATCTCGAACTGATCCTCAATGGCGGCTTTTCCCCCCTCGAAGGTGCGTACTGACTCTGTTCTGCTCTTTTTCTGCCCCTCGTCGCATCCACGCCTGCCCCACGATAGTGGAGCGAAGTACCTCTCGGGCGATCGCCCGAGTGAGCCAGCTGGTTGAGAGCTTGTGCTGATCGCCGATTTTCGAATTATAGGATTTATGACGCAGGCCGACTATGACGGGTAAGCATTTTAGCCAATTGAGTCCTACAGGAGCGATGATAGCTAACGAAATGCAGTGTCGTTGCCAACAACCGCCTCGCCAGCGGAGTCCTCTTCTCCATGCCCATTACCCTCGACGTCAACCAGGCACAGATCGACGCTCTTGGTATCAAGCCCGGTGCTCGCATCACCCTGCGCGATTCTCGCGATGACCACCACCTCGCTATCCTGACCGTCGACGATGTCTACAGGCCTGACAAGTGCGTTCTTCTTCTAGCCAAGGCTGCATTTCGTACAAGCCGTCGCTAACCGTCTCACACAGGGTCAAGGAGGCCATTGAGGTCTTCGGCAGCGACGATGACACCCACCCTGGTATCAAGCACCTCTTCAGCATTGCTCAGGAGTTCTACGTCGGTGGCAAGGTTGAGGCTATCAACCGCCTGGAGCATTATGACTTCCTCGATCTCCGATGTATGTTCTCAGCCTATCCAAGATGATCCCAAACATGGTCGAGCTAACGAACTCGATCAGTCACTCCTTCTGAGCTCCGCTCCCACTTCGACAAGCTCGGCTGGCAGAAGGTCGTTGCTTTCCAGACTCGCAACCCCATGCACCGCGCTCACCGTGAGCTTACCGTTCGCGCCGCCCGGTCCCAGCAGGCCAACGTTCTCATCCACCCCGTCGTTGGCTTGACCAAGCCTGGTGACATTGACCACTTCACCCGTGTCCGTGTCTACAAGGCCCTCCTGCCCCGCTACCCTAACGGCATGGCCGCCCTCGCCCTTCTTCCCCTCGCCATGCGCATGGGTGGTCCCCGTGAGGCTGTCTGGCACGCCATCATCCGCAAGAACCACGGTGCGACCCACTTCATTGTCGGTCGTGACCACGCCGGCCCCGGCAAGAACAAGAACGGCAAGGATCACTACGGTCCTTACGATGCTCAGCATCTTGTGCAGAAGTACCAGGAGGAGCTTGGTATCAAGATGGTCGAGTTCCAGGAGATGATCTACATCCCTGGCAAGGACGAGTACATGCCCGCCAACGAGATCCCCGAGGGTACCCAGACTATGAACATCTCCGGTACTGAGCTCCGCAACCGCCTCAAGACCGGCAAGGAGATCCCTGAATGGTTCTCCTACCCTGAGGTCGTCAAGGTCCTTCGCGAGCAGAACCCTCTACCCCGCGAGAAGGGCTTCACTGTCTTCATGACCGGTTACCAGAACAGTGGCAAGGACCAGATTGCCCGCGCCCTCCAGACCACCCTCAACCAGGGAGGTGGCCGTCCCGTTTCCATGCTTCTCGGCGAGACTGTCCGCTCCGAGCTCTCGACCGAGCTCGGCTTCAGCCGCCAAGACCGCGACCGTAACATTTCCCGTATCGCCTTCGTTGCTTCCGAGCTCACCAAGGCCGGTGCCGCCGTCATCGCTGCCCCCATCGCTCCCTTCGAGGATGCCCGTGTCCAGGCTCGCGAGCTTATCGAGAAATCCGGCCCCTTCTTCCTTGTCCACGTCGCTACCCCGCTCGAGTACTGCGAGAAGACCGACAGGAGGGGTATTTACGCTGCGGCTCGCAAGGGCGAGGTCAAGGGCTTCACTGGTGTCGATGACCCGTATGAGAACCCTGCTAAGCCTGATCTGGTTGTCGATCTTGAGAAGCAGAACGTGCGGTCGATTGTTCACGAGATCATTCTGTTGCTCGAGAGCCGCGGTCTGTTGGATCGTGTTTAGAGGGTTGCGCGGAGTTCAAACTTGCTGTTGGTAAAGGGTTTCATTTGAATGGGCTGGGATATTAAAAGACATTTGCAGTTTTACGGGTCTATGAAGCAATGAAGGCAGACTTTCAGGTTATTTCTTGTTGTCATGTCAGGACGAGAAATGGCACCTCTTCTTTTTCTGAGGTAGCTGGAATAGAGACAGTGATCATATCCTTGTCGCGCAGATAGAAAAGAGAGCGATTGACTTTCAGTGCTGCAAGCATAGGGTTATGTTCATTTACTTTATCTAAAGACATTATTCTCATTACTGGTCCCTCTTCAAGGCCTGGCGACCTTCATAATCAAGTCCAACAAATCATACACCATCCCGCTGTCTCGCTGCAGTAGCTCCTGAAAGCGGGTGTTTAGCCATAAGCCACTAGCCTTACATGCAACATAAGCAAGGATGACGTCCCGAAGTGATTCAGGTAGGGTTGTGTCGATACAGTACTCGAATATCTGCATAACATCTTCACTCTGGGCATTCTTCGTGACGAGGGCCTGATGAAGGTTATTGAGTGCTTTGTGGCTGAGGTCGTGGATTCCGTAACAGTCTGCGAAGACAAAGATGCGGGCATGAGACAGAAAGATATCGCCGTACGAGTAGCATGTGGCGACTTCTGAAAGGGGTGTCTTGTGTGAAGCGATAGTGCCCTTGGGGTGCTTGTCTGCCAGAGCCAAGTGGAGCGCGGACTGGAAGCGCTCGGGAAACGGAGTGAGAGATCCTTCACTGGAGGTCTTCATTTCGATTGTGTCCCAGGGATCGGAGAGGGCTTTGCTTTTATGCGTCTTTTTCGACTTCATGGGGAAAGTCCAGTGGTCATCAAGCGGATCTCTGGTATTCTCCGGCTCGATAGCAGGGCCTGGGCGATGGGCGATCTTCGCCTTAACGGCAACTTCCGGATCTGAGCCGTTGAGCACTGTCATAGATTCATGTCTGTAACGGTCAGTCTAACACCTTTCATGTTGTCGCTGGAGCTGGTTGCGTCAAGCTAGCACCTGACTTACTTTACGGTTGGCGAGCTCTGCACCTGGTAATCCCCCGTGTATGCGAATTGGCAGAAGTGTACGAAAGTCGCCTCATCAACCTCCTCCCACACCACAGTATTAAGCACAGACTCGGACCAAGAACCGTTCACGAGGCGATCGAGAGGTGGTGACAAGCTGGCTAGAAGAGAAGAATGCATGAAGAACTCTCTACCATCTCGGCCGATCTTGAAGGCAATCGGCCTCCCTGTAGCGATGCTGGTGGCTCAGTTAGCATGTTAGCCTTCAACAGCGTCAAGACGCAGTGGAGACAGATTATTGACTTGCCTCTCGAACGATGGTCGTTCCATTGCCTCTGTCACCGCTCGCTTGAGCGGTAGACTTGAAGGGATGGAAAAAGCAAATGCAGCATTGAGACGCGACCCCCGCACACAGCCTGATATCAGGCTGCGAACTGTCGGTCAAGTCATGTCCCGCTACCCGAAATTGGTCGGTATTGAAGTTGCAAAGCTCTGTGATGACGACTCAGTCAAAGGTTCATCTTCGAAAGCAAAGACCGGGCTGGTGGTTTGTCTAGCAAAAATGCTTGTCTGCTACATACCTAACTGCTGGAGAAAGCAAAGGGATACGATTTAGAAATAGTGCTGATTGAGTGTAATCTGGTTAATTAGTCCGCAACTCGAGAGAACAAGCATTTTCTTTGAGTGTCACTTTACTTTTTCCTGACGCGTTATCGTTCACACGACGCGTATAGACTCAAACAGCATCATACGCCAACGCCTCATCCGTACCGGAACCTCCCTGAACATCACAACGAGCTGCGCAACGGTGCAGCGCATTGAAGATATAACTCTGAGACCGGATACATACGAATTAGTGACATATGAGAAAAAGTTGACATTGCCAAAACGATATTGCAGCGTAAAGACCCAGGTGTCAATCTTGTTTATGGCGGAAGTGCAGGGTAGCTGAGAGTCATACAGGTGCTGGACTTGGAATCTTGCTCGTTGACGGCATCGCCGACCTCAACTTTCATTGCGCGAGGAATATTCGGAACTGGGGCTGGCTGCAATGAGGATGGACCTTCTCGCCATGCGATTGTATTCCGTAGATCCTATTGCCTTTTCTCTCTAAGCATCACCTACTCGACCACTCACATTCAAGCCGGGGCTGCTTCAGAACTCAACTTTCAGCTCATCCAACTGATGCAAGTCCTTGATCAGCGTCGTCTACGTCCCGTCCAAGTTTTGCTAAATGTTGTGACGGAGGATCACACGTAGTCAGCGGATCGAGAATAGGCCATACAATTCTACCGATATTCATCGGAAATCCGGTAGACCAGACCCAGACTCCATGTTTCGCACTATAAGGCAATGCAGGGGTGATGCAGATTGCTCCCAGGGCTGCATCTCTCGCAAACAGCGCCTTTAATTGAACATAGCTGCAAGTGGAGGTCGATCGGGAGATCTAACTGGCTCCTTCGCCAAAACTCCAACGATGGCTCCATATTTGGACCCTGCCCGGAGCTATAATCTGATGGTTGTCTGACAGAAAGTGTGCTAGGGATTACATCCACTTGCCGTAGGATCTCCCCTGGTTTCGCAGGGCGCGATGATTGGCTCTGTCGCCATAGTCAGCCCCTAGGTTGAATTACATCCGTCAAACTTGCAGTAGCTTCCTCGATTCCCACCAGCTTTAAGGTGAAGCAGCCACATAAGAATAGGACTATGCCTTTAGGCACTTGCATACCGGGCTTTATTTGTGCGTCACTTCGTGGCTTATCGATCCGGTGATGCATCAAAAGTGCTGACAACACAGCCTCCAACGCAGCTGAGGAGTGCCTATAACACCGTTTTGAACCAACCTGGGGTTCAGTCCTAGACAACTCCAGGCCCTGTTACGTAGCATAACTTCACAACAATAAGGTAGAAGCGTCTCGAAAGTAAGCCCAAGACGGCACTTTCGGCAGACGCCCTATGATCAAGATGGAGACGTGTGACGATCACTAATAGTCCTCCACTCCAAACAAGGATACCCTGAATGCAGCTGTCGGCTCATGCGACAGCTTCAGAATATGGTCCTGCGGCGCAGGCACAGCACCGCCGTGCGACTGCTTAGATTTGCCAGAGAGGGCAAACAATCGTGGGACGAGGACGAGTGCTGGGGACCTCGACTCAACATAGACCTATAAAGTCGCCGGTCTTACCCATCTTGTTGTAGGAACACCATTCTCTCTCCCATCACCATCAGTCTCTTGTCATACTCAATTCGACCACGCCGAAGCCAGAGCTTAGTATCCTCTTTTCGATGAGAACTTCTCTTGTATTGGCCCAATTGGGCTCAATTGGCACGGTTCTGTCCCAGTCATTCATTTCGCCGCCTCAGAATCTTGAGAGTGTCATCTCCGAGAAGTTTCCTGGAGCTGAGATCTCGTACAAGGAAGTCCATGACTTGTGTGAGACAACGGAGGGAGTGAGGTCGTTCTCAGGCTATGTGCATTTGCCCAAGGACTTCATTCCCGATGCTGCGTCATGGCCTGAAGAAACCTCTGGTAACTTCTTCTTCTGGTATTTTGGTATGCATTGCTGACTTCACTAAGACCTGCTGCATATCAACGCGAGACTAACATGATGATCAACAGAGGCTCGCAATGATCCCAAGAACGCCCCGACCTCGATATACCTTGGCGGCGGCCCTGGGTACACGACCTTTGACGGTTCAGCCGTCTTCCCTTGTTACTTCAATTCCGATTCGAATTCCACAACGTTGAACAAAGACTCTTGGAACAACAATGTCAACATGCTGTATCTTGACCAGCCCCTTGGCGTTGGTTTCTCGTACACGTCTCTCGCCAATGGTACCTGGGACACTCTGACTGAGACGTTCACTGAGCTCAAGGACGATGAGGATCTCCCTGAGCTGAGCGTGACTTTGAGACAGGCGACGCTAAACAACAGGCTGGAAGAGACTTTGACCTTGACAACGAGGGCAGCTGCACGAACCCTTTGGCGTTTCGCTCAGGTTTGGTTCAATGAGTGAGTGCTGGGAAAATGATCTCTCCACCATATTTGCAAGGATCTGATACTAATATCAATATAGCTTCCCAGAGATTCAGACGACAAACGACGAGCTTGCCGTATGGGCTGTCTCTGTAAGTCCATCCCAACAACAGTACGAGTCTTTCCAATTGCTGACATTCCTTGATGTTAGTACGGTGGTCTTTTCGCACCGCTCTTCTCATCGTACATCGTCGATCAGAACAAGCTCATTGACGCTGGCAAGCACGAGGTGGTCAATGCTACAGCTCTCAACATCGCGAACACGGGTATCGTCAACGGCATGGTTGACCTCCGGGCTATGGCACTCGGCTATGCGGAATGGTCTCGTAACAATACCTATGGTCGGGAGATTATGACAGAAGAGATTGCGACAAAATACATCCAGACTATGGAAGACCCAGAAGAAGGGTGCTTTGCACTGACAGACCAGTGTCGGGCCCTGGCCGCGGAGAAAGACCCGGAGCATACCGCACAGGACGAGGATGTGAACAAGCTCTGTGCAGCGGCAACAGCGGTTTGTTTCGGATCAGCTATCGGATACTTCGAGTTGAGTCCTGTGAGTCATTGTTCCTTGCGAACTAGCTGGTAGCATCCACTGACATGAGTCTTGACAGTACTTTCACTTCGATGTCACCATGTACCGCAACGCTACGTATCCCACTGAACACAACACGGCATTCTTCAACCAGCCCTGGGTACAGGCCGAGCTTGGCGTCCCTTTGAACTACACTCGAGGGTCGAACACTATTCAGGGAGCTTTCCTTACTGTAGCCGGCGACATCGTTCGGTATAATACGTCGTATTTGTCGAACCTCCTCGACAACGACGTCAACGTGGCCATGGTCTATGGCGATCGCGACTATCGATGCAACTGTAAGCGACTCGGAGGCAACTAAACATGGCTGGAACACAGCATAGCTAACCACGATGCTAGGGTTCTCTGCTGAGGATGCCTCGCTTGAAATCGAATTCTCTGGTCAGGACGACTTTGCTTCTGCGGGCTATGCGACACTTGTTACCAACAGCACCTACCACGGTGGCTTCGTCCGCCAGTCTGGTAACCTATCCTTCTCGCGTGTCTTCCAAGCCGGACACAGTGCTGGAGGATACCAACCCGAAACTGTCGGTGCAATCTTCGAACGCTCCATCTTCCGACGCGATGTGGCCACTGGAGAAGTCACTCTCTCATCCACCGATGAGTACTCAACCAAGGGCAAAGCGAGCGTGAGAGACGTCAAGAATGAGCTTCCGAAGCCCATCGAGAACATCTGCTATGTTCTGGACCCTGGCCCGACTTGTACCTGGGATCAGTACCTGGCACTGGCGAACGGAACTGCTAAGACCAAAGATTGGAAGGTTGTGTGGCCGGAGGGAAGTGATGGGGAGACTGAGAAGAACGCCAGTGAAGACAGTGGCAGTGACAAGGATGGCAAGGATGGCGAAGAGACTGAGACTAAGGATGGTGAGTCTGCAGCGTCGGCGCTGGGACCTCACGGGTGGGTTGTTGCTCTCGCCTTATTGGTGCTGGCAGCTCTGTGATCTTGCCGCAGCCTATAGTGCCCGGCAACTCTCTCCGAAGAGATTTGGACATGTACCATCACTCAAAAGCCCAAGGCTAAGTGAATCTCTTGTATAGATTTAAATAGGGAACTACACGTAATGCTTAGGAAAGGGGGGTACAGAAGTTTCATCCCTCATAGACCCGTCTGATGTGCGTACTCACTTCCCAAGCTACATTCTAACTCTTGTCAATACGGTTGACACTTAGATATGTTGAGAATAGCTTGCAGGAACCCCCAATTACGTTCTCAATAGAAAATCTCAGACTCAGATGGTGACGATAACCTCTCTCACTGGGAGCGGAACGCCGAGAGTACCACCGGCGCTCATCATGAGATTGAGGACAGCGACTCCACGTTCATAGTCCGCTCTGGCCAAAATGAGTTTGACTCGCGCTGTTTCAGGAATTAGAGGAACGTTAAGCCAAGTCACACTCGAAGTAAGGCCCATATATGGACGTTGCAATCGATCAAACGGGATCATGGGCGAGGACATATCGTAAGCCACTGGTCGGTAGATCTCGCTTGGAGATCCCACGAGATGCTGTTCCTCGACTGCTACTACAGCCGCTAGTACTTTGGCTGTAGTAATACTCCTCCACATTCCTTCGACGCGATTGGCGTTTTGAAGAAGGGTGAGAGCAGCATGGCGCAGTCCGGAATGTCGGCAGTTGTGAATGACAACCCACAGCGGCACAATTACTCCTGGCTCAAGGCTCAAAGTCACGCCAGAAGTGAGCGGGTGCCGATCTTCCGAAATTGAAGATACTATCTCCCGCAGCAGGGTTGCAGCGAGTCGAATCATGTACTCGAATACTCCGAGCATGGAATCGAACTTCGTTTCAGGACCTGGACCCACGGCTTGGATCATAAGACGAAGCATGGCGTGATGCAGCCTCAGCGCAATTCTTGAAGGGAAGTCAGCCGGTCGTGGGATGTATTTTGCCTCAAATGCCGCCACCTTGCTCTCCCACTGCGTTACGATCCGCGTGAACATCTCAAATTTGTTCAGCCAAGGACCGTGATGGACATGATCCGTGACGGTGGCATCTTCCAAAAGAAACAATGCTCGATTCATGCCAAATAGCTCCGATGAAAGTTGCTCATAACTGGTGTCTTCGTGAAATGACAATGTGGTCAAAAATGCGTCCGTGCTGAATACATCTGCCGACTGGGCGTATGGATAAGGACAAGTCGACTCGCTGAAGGTCATGGATTGCAGATCGAGTCTCGTCAAGGTCTCGCGAAGAGATCTAAGAGCCGGATCCTCGCTTTCATGAGCTGCGGTTATTTTCAGGCCGGCTAGAATATGGGTTTGAGCCTGCGCCCAGTGGTCCAGCATGTTGGCTGCAGCCACGAGAAGCATACATAGTGCCACAAGCCTGGTGGGCGAGCTCATGTCCTTGGCGAGCACCATTGCCTTGTTGTAGTGAATCTCAGCATTACGGCCAAGTTTAGCAACCAACTCACGCTCCAGGCCAGAGCCTCCCTCCTTCTGGTGAAGCATCCCAACAGCGACTGCGGCATGCCAAACAGCTGGTTCGTCATGCGCCAATTGCATGGCCTTCTGGCCCCAGAAGCCTGACGGGAATAGCGATGCCGTGCCGGGCCCAGTCAAGCGACGGAACATGTCGAAGTGAAGTGCATCATGGGGTGAGACTGGCCGTGAGACAGGACCGGCTGACGCTGGACTCCGCGTGAGTGCCCGTGATGCGGGGCCGATGACTTGGAGATTCCGGACAGCTACCGCCAGCTCGCGCCTGGTTGGAATGTCAGGACCGTCGAGATAGCCATCGCAAACGCGCCTTTCAGAAAGGCAACGGTTGCACTGAGGCTTGCCTTCGTCACATTTGATGCGGCGGATCCTAGGGGTCCGTGTTAGTCGCGGGAACCCCGAGGAAGCTCCGGCACCTCAGCTGAGATGACGGGCAGAATGTCAGGAGTCATTCAGCTTACCTGCAGGTGATGCATCCTGATTTGGATCTGGGACCCATAGATACAAATGACAAGCTTTAGAAGAGATGCTGCAAGACCATAGGTACAGGCCACGCGGTACTTGGAGAAAGACCTGTTGAATACCTTAAAGTTCCAACGATAGGAAACTAGTCTTCAAGCATGGACAACCAGGGCCCTGTGTAGCTTGGGACATCTTACTCACCGCTCGTACTGGATCGCGTTACGGGCAACGTAAGCTCTCCCTAGTGCAGGGGCATGCTGAAGGCTTACCCACCTTGACATAGGCTGATCCCCGCCACTATTTACAGCGAGCGAGAAGCTAACGAGGCCGATATTGATGTAAGATTATAGCTCTGTTCCACAATGTGATTAGTATCCAACTGCACGTTGTGTTTGTTTTTATCAGAGATGGAAATTGTCAAAAGACTGCGCGCCTGTCGTGTTTGTCCAACTATAAACTGACTTTCAAAGCACCCTTCCTGTGTAAGAGGTCTGAACATGTTGAAGGCTACTGCACCGAGTTCGGCCATTACGACTTACATGGCGTTGATCGCTGGATCAACAATGTAACCCTCGTTTTTGTTGTCTGGGCGGAATGCGTCTTCTCAACAACCATCTCCCACTACAAGGATGTCCTCACCCAGATGGACAAGCCGGCTTTCTATATATACAATGCCGCATACATCTCTGCCCAGTTCTTCAGCATCATGATCGCTCACCTCGTCAGCCCTGGTGTCGGTGCATGTCTTCGTCTTCGTGGTCGCTCATGTTGCTGTCGTTCTCTTTCTCGGTGGATTCGTCGTGCCGAAGTGGTTCGACATATTCGTGCCCCCGGAGCGCCTGAACGATGGTGTACGACCTCCGGATTCGCCCTTCTTCACAGGTCAAGACAGTCAACACATTCGAAAGACCGCGCCGACGTGACTTGAAGTGATCTCTTCCTGATTAGACCGGGCTTCGGATACGGCGAATCTCTTGGGACCGTGAACCTTTGGGTCTACAGATGAAAAGGTCGCGGAGCTTGGCGCACTTGGTTCTCACGTTGTCAACACACTTGCATACTCCTTATACATACATTATATAGGTAGTCTGCCGGGAAACCCAGGTGGCCCGCGTCCGGGCCTGGCTAGTCAGCAATGCCGCTCTTGCTCAGGCTTTGATCACCCTTGCTCAGTGAGCATCACCCTTTAGGTATCAGTCAACAAGGGTTTAGTGGCAGGTAAGGTAAGGTAAGGGATTAACTTGTCTATTCTACTTGCCGGAATCCACATATACTCAGAACTTAAAGTATCTTATCGAAGAAGAAGAAGACTGAGGTCGAATGGAGCGATTGCACAAACCACGCCTCAAAGCTCTGGAAGCCAGTCGGCACGATGAAGTGTTGAACTAGATGAAATGTTGAACTAGATGAAGTGTTGAACTAGATGAAGTGTTGAACTAGATGAAGTGTTGAACTAGATGAAGTGTTGAACTAGATGAAGTGTTGAACTAGATGAAGCCTTTGTATAAGCGACCTCGCCGATGTTAGACGGGGTTTATCCCGTACAATCTTCAATCGAATGAAGATAGAGCTCCATCATGTGGTATAATGACTGTCACCGAGACAGCCAGGGTGGGTGGTCGGGTCTGAGCTCCTCAGCGACGAGCCGTGGCAACCCACTCCACCAGCGGCGATGCATCCTTCAATCCTTCGCACGCTGTCTGCTGATCTTCTCACTTTCCCTATTGGCATGGCCGTTACGCGTGTCAGATAAAAATTGCAACAAAGTCAGAGTCACCTGCCTTTCTAGGACAACGAAGGATGAGTACCCCAGTGTAGGACTGAGGGATCAAGGAGTCCTAGTAGGAGAAATCAACTATATATAAAGCCCCAAATCAACGAACACTTGGCATCGATCTCTATCGCAACAAGCCAAGCTTGCCAAGCTCACCCCAAGAACCTCAGCCGGTCAGTTGATCCCTTTCATGCTCATCATTCTATGTAGAATCACAACTTACTTACAGTTCCCTTTCAGAACAGAATCTCAACAGCCTTCCTCAAATCGACATATCAAGATGAAGTTCGCTACCGCTCTTCTCACACTCTTCGCCACTGTGGCTACCGCTTTGCCCAGTGCCGTGGCTGAAGATGCTGGTCTCATCTCCATCAAAGTGTCTCGTGACGTTCACGACATGCTGACCAAACGCCAATGCTGCCGCGACTGCTGCTTGAGGGGCGATCCTAATAATTGTCAGAGTTGGGGCACTTGCTGTGATGTCTGCTAGATCATCATGGCCGAGTGAAGTATCAGGAGATGGCAGACTTCACCCAGACCTTGTGATATGGCATTTCGGCCATGCATAGTATAGTCAATTCAACTCCTCTTCAATCTAAAATGTCCGACTATGATATGCGTGGATAAAAAGCATCAGAAGCGCCAGTGGAGAAGGTCTTCAGTATTACTCGCCAGTTGCTGTTGTTCTAGAAATTCAGCAGCGCGGTGCTGCGCTCCTTCGTTGGTATATCTTCGTCTTTGCGAAGACACTTCACTTTGTAATCTGTCAAAACCCTACCAAGGATATCCCATGAAGACCTCCGCAGGGAGCGGGAGCCCCGGCAGTGCACATTCTCAGATCAGAATCTCTCGAGTGTCCCGGCTGTACATAACATGCTTGGGCAGCCCGCCATGGCTCTGAGGACCCTAAAGTGAGTGTTTCTGGGTGAGCGACCGAACGTCTCTGGCTGCACAGATATGATCGCGGAGCAGTCGTGTGATGCTTTTGTCACCTATTTGAGCTTCTTAGCATCAGTTGCATCAACATTGTCTCTGTCTCCGATGCTGCTGGCCATCCATACAGTCATCGTCCGCATCCTGTGTATTTTCTTTCGACTTCACGGATCGTGCCTCGCCTTGCCCTTCAATTACACTACACGATACAAAGGGTCTAAGGCTCTCCCGGCCAGATTGAGTCTGCAATCTCTCTCACCAACTTTAACTTCTTCACCATATCCTCCCACCCCAACTTATTGCCTAAATGATGACCCTATAACCCATTTTTAAACGTAGTTAGTTATTGCTTAAAGGAGTTTTCTGAAGCTTGCATACCCTCTTCCCGAACTAGGGATCCAGGCGGTCCCGGTCGTGCTACGCCTCTGGATCCAGCATCGTGCACGTCGCAGTATAATGCTATTCTCGTCACCAAGTCCCAATAGCCGAAGAAGTGGAAAATTAAAATCGCGGCCCTGATGTGAACTACTATGCCTTGAGGCCCGGAACTGGGGCGGCGTGTGTATGCCTGATG
Organism: Sarocladium kiliense; assembly: GCA_030734395.1. Taxonomy (NCBI): domain Eukaryota; kingdom Fungi; phylum Ascomycota; class Sordariomycetes; order Hypocreales; family Sarocladiaceae; genus Sarocladium; species Sarocladium kiliense. The sequence continues at coordinate 1,602,163 of JAUZTG010000020.1, read as the reverse complement.
CCCGGACCCCCCCCCGGCGGGGGGGGGGGTAGCATATAGTATAGCACTTCGTGTTAGCAACTGTGTGGTGGCCTGAGCAAGGGCCTGAAAGAAGGCTAAACACCCAGCTCAGGCTTTGATCGCCCGAGCTTACCCCTAGATTACTTTCTGCTCAGGTTCAAGCAGCGCCAGCTCAGGTTCCATGCTAGAGATGGATTTGGACGATAAGATCTCTCGGGTGTGACTATTACTCTATTTTGCTGATCTTTCTCCACTGAACAACCAGCAACACAATCGAGCAAAGTGATCAAGAATAGTTGCTCGAATTCTTTGCGAAGACGAGCAAGATAGCTAAACACCCAGAAGAGGGGCATGCTATGAGATAGCTGGAGCCGCGATAAGGTTAACGGTAAGCATACTCTGCCTCCGCTTTTACCAAGGAAAGCTGGATTCGGCAGGTGAAGAGGAGTTTAACTTGGTTGCCTCCCCGCACGCACGTTGACGACTTAGACCTGAGCGATACTGCAGGCCCCCTGTCGCGAACTCTTGGCTGCCCTGTTAAAGCGAGACTTGTTCTTGACGGACAGGTGACGGGAGACGCAAGCCCTATGACGAATTGACGGATAGCTTACCTTGGGCCGGCGTGCGTATTGCTATAACATTGCACCTTGCAACCTTCCTCATTGAGATTAAGCGCCGTCCATAATTGGGTCACCGCTTTGCCAAACGGTAAAGATGACTTTGAGATCGGTATTCGTATCCTCCTGCAGTGTTATCGCTTCCCTTCCCACCGCGACCGGATGTAACACGACCAGCTGGCTCTCCAAGCTGGATTGCCAAAGCACAATGCAGTCCCCGCCTCCAAGCAATTGCTTAGATGCAGAGGCTCTTGGTAAAAGAGGGGAAATGGAAGTCTTCCGGGGACCCGTCCTACACGATCCTTACCGATTACAAAATGGAAGAGCACGCCATCTCCGAGCGGTGATTCAAGCTGCTGCAACCCTAGCACTTTTCGACTAGTTGTCACTGTACTGTTCCAGGCTTCACCATTCCCCCTCAAGATGAAGTTCTCGTGTCTTCTTCCACTACTGCCGGCCCTGGCCTCTGCGCGCAAGCTCGCTCGGAGGGGACCAAAGGTCACTTACGAAGGTCACAAGGCTTACCGGGTGATGACCCCCCAGGGCGAGTCGGCCATGGAGGAGCGGCTCGCTGGCCTTCGAGTCACCATTATGGAGGATCACCATCCTGAGACCTGGGTCGATGTCATCGTGCCTCCGGAGGCTGTCAGCGTATTTGAAGCCATGGATCTTGAGACCGAAATGTTGCATGAGGATTTGGCTCGCGATATGGAAGCTGAAGCCGCGTACAAGCCTTATACTAGTAAGTCAAGCCGTATTTACTGGTCGACATAGTCGCCCCATTAGAGGACGACTCTGTGTTCAAAGGAGCTTTTGTCAAAACGCTAACGCCAATGCCTATAAAGAGCGACAAGTCGATTCTGGCGCACCTGGGTTGCCCGCAATTGACTATTTCGACTCCTACCATCCTTACGACGACCACATTCAGTTTCTTGAGGACCTGGTCGCGGCTTTCCCACACAATTCTGAGATGATTGTCGCTGGCGAGTCGTACGAAGGCCGGGATATCCAAGGCATTCACATCTGGGGCAAAAGTGGAAATACTACCACTCAGGCGGTGTACTGGCACGGGACCACCCACGCTCGTGAATGGATTTCAGCAATGGTAAGTGCTTCCGCTCCAGATGCGCATCGGAAAGGAGACAACGACCTGGAACAATCACGGTGAGAACCAGATGCTGATTCGTAATGGCAGACTTCCGAGTACCAGTTGTATCAAATCATCGCCGGCTACCTCGCAGGAGATGAGGATGTTGTCTCGATCCTTGACACCTACGAGTTCTACCTGATTCCATTCATCAACCCAGATGGCTTCATCCACACCCAGACCACGGAGCGTCTTTGGCGGAAGAACCGCCAGCCGCGCTGCAACGAAACTTGCATCGGCACAGACCTGAACCGCAACTGGCCTCAAAACTGGGCTCTTCCGGGAGGCTCCAGTGACGACCCATGCTCGCAGACATTCCGCGGTCTGCGCGAAAGCGACACACCCGAGGTCACCTCTCTGACCAAGCACGTCCTTGCCACTGCTGATGCCCACCCCGGAGGTATCAAGTGGTTCGTTGATTGGCACAGCTACTCGCAGCTCGTGCTGCTTCCCTACGGACACGACTGCAGCGCAAGAGCGCACAACCACGAGTACCAAATGAAGCTGGGCGCAGGCATTGTCGACACCATCGCGGCCGTGAACGGGACGCAGTATGTCGCGGGACCCAACTGCCAGACGTTATACCCTATCACTGGTGGCAGTGCCGACTTTGTCTTTGATAACGCCAATGCTGAGGTGTCGTGGCTCATTGAGCTGACGCCCAACAGCGCTCAGGCCGGTGGCTTTATTCTTCCACCTGAGAGGATTCTGCCTACCGTGACGGAGATGTGGGAGGGTGTGAGGTGGGTGCTTCTTGAGCTGTTGGCTTAGGAAGATCCCGAGCAGCGGCATGGGTATCTGCCATTGGCTTGCAGGAGTTGTGAAGAAAGTACAAGGAAACTATGATATTTAGAAGAACAGGGCACACTGGTGCATATTTACATAAGTAGATGTGAAGACCTTAATGTTGGGAAAGAGTTTCAAGCCAGGAGCCGTGTGAGCCCATACGCATTGCCTCTTCTCGGCACAATACTCAAACTACTCAAAGTTTCTTGTCAGAAATGATCATCCAATACTGCCTTTTGGCTCTCGGCGCTGGCCTAAAATACGCGGATGCTCTGGACCGGGACGAATACCGGGGATGAGGTAGCCAAGAGCGCTTATCACACCGATATCGCTCAAACGTTGCATTTCCTAGCTTCGCACAGGGGTGCCTCTTTCAGAAGGGATCATCGAGGATGAATGGGTGTACAGGCTGTAAACAGAGCACTGATTTACGACTTGTACCTTCGCCTAACAGAGTTCTTGAGGCTGCCAGGCACCATGTATTAGGAGGCACGCAAAGCCTCCATTGAGCGCGAGCCCAAGCATCTCCAAGCCGCGATCTACTGACGACCCCATTCAATTGTAAATCTGAGTACTAAACCAGAGTCTTGAGCTCGGAAGAGACCCCGCGCCGGAAGTAAGGCTAGGATCCAGGGCGCTCGTCATTGACGCCACTTAGATGATTGCCGGGACCATGACCTTCCAGATTCGGTAACTGCTTAAAAAGCAGGGCTTCTTTCGTTTATTGCGGGGATCGCTATGTATTTGCCGTATCGGCAGATATATACCTGACCAGGTGGCTCTCGGTCGAATGGGCTTGGTTAAGCTTCTTCCGTATTCTGAACAGCTCGAGGTCGGCAAAGTACCTGCTCGTTTACTTGTATTGATCAAACGCGGACAAGATGAAGTCGACACTCATTGTCCTCGGCTGTCTCGCGGCAGCCAACGCGGAGTCCGTAACCCTTCTTGGAGGGCAGACTCCCAATAACAACATCTTCCCTCCCTCTGTTGCCGTCTACGACAAGAACTATGTCTCGTGCGCCAGTGCCAATTGGCCACCTCCTGGACCAGGGGAGAGCGTCGGTTCTGTGATCAAGCCGCAGATGCCAGACAAGGAGCTCCAGGCTGCGCTGGCAGAGGTCTCGGCAGACAACATTAAGAAAATTATCTCCAAGCTCGTCAGCTTTGGCACTCGACATACCCTCTCTCCACAAAACGATACTCAGCGCGGCATTGGGGCAGCGCGCGACTGGATTGCTTCTGAGTATCGTCGCTATGCTGAGGAGGCGGACGGGCGTATGACGGTGACCACGCCGGGCTACATCCAGCAGCCGACAAACAGAATTCCTGAAGCGGTGAAGATCAGTAATGTGCAGGCATCTCTGGAGGGTGTATCGGACCCTGAGAGGTATTATCTCACCATGGGCCACTATGATACTCGCGTGTCGGATGTCTTGAACTGGTGGGATGATCAGCCAGGCGCAAACGACGATGCGTCCGGAGTTGCTGGTAAGTCGCCCAAGAAATAACCCTACAATGCATTTTACATGTCCAGCTTGCTAACCTTAATTTCTTTATCCTAGTCGCTATGGAAATCGCTCGCATTATGGCGAAGCGCAAGCACGCTGCAACTCTGATCTTCGCTGCCGTTGCCGGTGAAGAGCAAGGCCTCCTCGGTGCCAACTTCATGGCACAGACCTACAAGAACGCAAGCCGCAACATCGAGGGTGTTCTCAACGTCGACCTCGTTGGCAGCTCCACTGGCTCACGCGGAGAGAAAGAGCCCAACACTGTGCGCATGTTTTGCCAGGGCCCTCCTCTCACCGAGTCTGACCGTCAAGCGAGTACACGCCTTACAATCGGCGGAGAGAACGACTCGCCAGCACGCAATCTTGGTCGCTTCATCGCCGAGGTGGCCACAAACAAGTACACCGAGATGAAGATTGCCATGATCTACCGCTTGGATAGGTTCCTTCGTGGAGGTGATCACCGGCCATTCCTGGAGGCTGGGTACAGTGCCGTTCGCTTCACTGAGCCAAATGAGAACTTCGACCATCAGCACCAAGACACGCGAGTCGAGAATGGCGTTCAATACGGTGACTTGGAAGAGTTCCTCGACTATGACTACATCGCGCGCGTCGCCAAGGTTGATCTAGCCGCCCTCTGGTCCCTCGCGAACGCTCCTCCGGTGGTGAAGAACGTAACCTTAGACACAAGCAACCTCAATAATGATAGCAACCTCGCATGGGACTTGCTCGACTATGAGGATCTTGAGGGATACGAGGTTGTCTGGAGGCCTACGAATGCTCCGCAGTGGACGCATGCTCAATTCGTGGGCAATGTCGATTCAGCAGTCATTGAGCTGTCTATTGACAATGTCATTTTCGGCGTTCGTTCTGTTGGGAAGAATGGATACAGGAGCCCGGCAACTATTCCTTTCCCTGCATAGATGGGCGGAGTAGCTCAAATGAGGATTGCCGAACAGACTATGAAGGCGCTGTCGCGTACCAAGTATGCATGAGTAGTGTCTTACTATAGTTGCATGAATGATTGGAAATCTCTGTAAAGTTGCGCAAACCGACAACGTTGTTATGCGTTTTGCATTGCCCCTTTCTTTTCAGAGCGACCATACGATACTACATATGAGCATGTACAGGAAGCTACACCAACTTCGTAGGATCAAGTAAATCGTCACATAAGGTTTTTGCTTCATGACTCCGTTGCAGGGACCCGGCGTTCTCTTACAGCCTCTGCGAAGAGTCTGTTCTTGGTTTCTTGTTCCTCAGTACCGCCGCGATCATTGAAAACATCGTCCATTTGTTCAAGGGTCTTTCCGTTCGTCTCGGGGACACAGAAGAAGGTCCACACGGCAGAGAGTAGACAGAAAACAGCGAAGAAGACGTAAGCGCCGAAGCCTGTGTTCTGAACAAGCGGTGGGCTGATTAGTCCAATTATAAAATTATTTATCCAGTCTGAAGATAACGCGATTAGAAATTCACGTAGATAGATAGATAGATACGGGATAGCAACTTACTGGAGCATGTAGAGATGGCGAGACTCTTGGCCCGTAGAGACGATGGGAAGATCTCTGAGGGCATAGCCCATGGAACAGGGCCCCAGGAAGCACCGAAGACGAGCATGTAGAAGAGCAGGAAGGCGGCACTCGTCCATCCCTGAGGACATTGCACGAGAGCAAGTCTCATCTGGACTTTGCCCCATGGAGAAGACGGCAGTAGGCGGAACATGGCATAGGTCCCAAGTTCGTCTATTGCACCGTAAGCTCAACCTTGCGGATCAGCATGAACCATATTGGATGAAGCTGGATTGTCATGGCTTATAGTGGCCATCGTCGTGAAGCTTAACTGTGTGAACCGAGGACCAATGCGGGTCTGTGGCCTACTCAGTGGCTTCTGCTAGAATTTCCATATACATATGATCGCCCGGGGAACTTTCCTCCAAAGCCTTGACCCAATCATCTTCTCCCCAATTCCATAAAAGGACACTCAAGGTGTGTCTCTCTTCCGAACGGGGGTGGGGGGACCTTCGTTGCCAAGAAGGACAAGTCAAGTTCGCCTTTGTAACTTGCTTCCTGAGAAACTTGCTCATTCTTCCCGTAACAGCCTGTTTATTGTAAAGTATCGCAAAGTTCACTTCAAGTACGCGTGGCCCAGTCAGCATGGCTTTCCCCACGCATGCACAAGCTAGACGAAGTTGCGAGAGATGCCTCCGAGATCCTGTTATGAACTTCAGGCACTGCGGCTCTGAGTAGTGCGTATCTTTCGGTCATATAAAGCCAGGCGATGTCATGTTTCCAAGATTTGTCAATCGACAGATTGCTGATCGACCGTACGCAGCCATCGACCAGCTATCCTTATGAGCGTGTTTTATGCCCATCTAATTGCGTGTGATCAAACGCACGGCCCAACTTTAAGTTGCCATTATGCAGGGCGCTATCCAGATGGGTGGGAGGCAAGAAATCGCGGTCTTCTCAGCGGGTTGCGCCCCGACTGTTGCCGACCTCGTGATGGCTCCGCCCCAAGAATCACAACACAGTTTACAATTCGATACACAGAGAGCACCGGACGAAAGTGGGACAGCTGCTCCTAGAATTGTGCATTCCGAGACCATGCGTGGTGAGTACTGCGCTCCAACGTGGAAGACAGTTACACGGTTCCAGACCAGGCGGGCTATTATTACCTCAGCCACTCTGACTGGGCCTTCCAGTAAACTCCGGTCTATGTATGTACATTCAAGGCAATATGAATAAGCACAACATCATCTTTGCGATACTCAATAGCTATGAGAAGAATTCGATGAGATATTACCTGGAGTTCAAGTGCACTTGGGTGCGTCCCTCGTTACGATACACTATCTTGGACGCGGAATCTTGGCTTCGGGTTCTCGAAGTCAATGCTGATCCATGGCAGTTCAAGCTGTGTCATTCTGTGAGACACTCTGCTCTCGCGATCCTCCGCCGCGCCCGTGACATGTTCTACACTACTGCATGCCACTGATGCACTGCTTAGTCGGCATACGAGCAAGCGGAGACCCTTTTGGCAGCATTGCATCAGACACATATCATCAGCAGTGTCTCTGGGAGCCATCTTCTATCCCTCGTAATTCCAACGCCTTATTGAACGATGAGTTGCTTTGCTGCTACTGTGAAGCAGATAAACGGCATTTGCTAGTGCCAACGCGTCCCGAGTCACATACTAGCTCAGCACCGAAAAGGAACAAGCCAGGCGCGCATCAGTATTATCCACTCGTCCATTTACGTTCCTCTCGGGTCTTCTGATCAACCTTATGTTTACCTAGCGCCGCGATCGTTCTTTAAGGGTAGGCCGAGGCTGCCTCAAAGCTTATACTGAGACTAGTGGGAAGCCGCCACCGTCAGGCTCTGGGGAGGCCGCGAATAATGACATAATGACTGCTCGCTACTCTGGATGCGTCAGCGTCATGACCGCTAAGTAAGAGGCCATGTTTCGTTGAGGACGGGAAAGCCTTTTGATTCCTTCATCCTTGAAATTCGTTATTGAACATCCATCAAATTCCCATCATTCAGCGCAGTTTTCTTTAGCTTCTCGATCAAAGTCATCATCATGTATATTCCCGATACCCAGAAGCTCGTCGCGGGTGGGTTGGCCCTCGCAGGGATGGCAACCGGTACGTATTCTCCGGCAGAACACCAACCTCCATCCTCATTCTCCTAACTCTATGTACACAGATATCCTCGATGGTGGCAAGACTGTCTCGAAGGGCAAAGTACTCGACTACGCCGTCGAGAAGTGCATCGACAGCGACGGAAATGTTCGGTGCTCCAAGCCCTTCGCTGTCAAGGCTGACGGATGCTACACACTTGAATGGACCACGGACGGCACCTTCTCCCACACGACTGTCGAGGTTCGCGACGCTGGAAGCGGCGAGATGGTCTACTACCGGGACACCAACGGCGAATGGAAGCCCGAGAAGAACGAGCTCGTGTACCTTGACTTCAAGCCCAAGGTCTGGAAGACTGGCAACGACACTGTTGAGTACGAGGTTAGGAAGTGCGAAAAGGAGGAAGATCTCTGAGTAAAGACATGCTTGAGGGCCTAATCACAATTAGGACTGTAGGAAAAGACTGCCGAATGCACGCCGGAAGAAATAAGAAATAGCACAAGTAATAGTAATTCACAAGTTGCATCATTGTCATTATTGTGTAGTCAGGATCTGGTGAATGGGCTATCACCTCTAGAATCTGCCGACTGTAAGTGACCAGCCCACAGTTGAGCGGGCCGACAATACGAGGGCTTAATGCATCAAGTGCCCTCACTACCTCAACCTGCGCCTTCAATCTCTTCGTGGTGCTTGATCCCGGCGCTTGAAATAATGCAAAACACTCGGCTCGGGTCCTGGTCGCCGCGCCCCCTCTCCGTTCGATGCTTCCATACGGGATAAGCAGTGACGGCTCAGCCTTCGAACCAGGAGTGGACGTAAAGGCATAGTTATGCCTGGGGTGCCTAGGAAGGCGATTGCTGAGATAGTGGCGACAGCTGGTGAGCCGTGCGATGTGCGACTCTCCCAAGCCTTGCACGGTGGGCAAGTTTGTGTGGCTTTCACTGAGCCAACAGGCACAATGATACCGAAGCCAACGTCACTATGCAAGCGTTACACTTTCGGTGCCCTTTGAAGGGATCGTTCGAAACGTGCAGATCTCAGCGCTTGCTCTTGTTCTTCCCCTTGCTCTTGTGCTTCTTGCTCGACTTCTTGTCATCTTCTTTAGCGGCAGATGTCGAAGCTTCCTCAGCAGGCCTCTTCTTGCCACCACCATTCTCGACAGACTTCAGAAGAGCCTTGGCACGCTCTTCGGCGATCTTTTGCGCAAGTTTGCTGCTAAGGGTCTTGTTATCGGACTGCGGAGAGGTCAGCTCTGAGAGATGAACAAGGACACGATGATCATACCAGATCATTCTTGAGAATTCGGGCTGCTGCCTCTTGGTTGACAGTAGTGCTTCTTTGACCGGCAGGCTCCTCCGCTGCCTTGATTTTGGCAAAATACTGCTGGATGCGCTTGAGCTCACCATATACGGCGTGGTTTTGAGCGTCGCTGCCGTCGATCTTTAGTGATGCTGCAATACGTTAGCTGATTGCCATTCATTCAATAATGATTGTATTGAGTCATACAGAAAAGCATCGATTCAATGGCATATGCGGTCAGTGAGAACAGCTTCGCCTTGTCGAGTAGTGGGAGCTGTGATGAGAGGTCCTCAAGGTTTTCCAGGAGCGGCTCGAGGGCGTCTTCGAGGTCGTCGATCTGATCATCCAGCCTCTCGAGGTCGGGACTGATATCCTTAACGTCCGCCATCGTGAATGTAAGTTTTCGGATGACAGCGATGAGATTAGGAGTTTGCAGTCGCGATATGCTGTGTTTCAATGTGTGTTGCTTTGACCTTGAAAATCGATACTGCGCCAGAGACCCAAGCCCAAATGCAGCTGTCAGAAATATGCATCAAGTGGGGTTTCGGCCGGCGTAGGGACCTCGGGTGGAGCGAGGATGGCAAAGGAGAGAAAATCCGTGTTGGGCCAATCCCTGGCGCCGCATATCGTCCACCCGTCATCCATCCCAAAAACTTGCGCATATCCGAACAGCCTTCTCCTTTGTCGCTCATTCCGTCGCCAGCCTTGAACACTCGCCTGAGGGCAAATCCGAAGACTCGCACGCTCACGGTCTTTCTTGTTGACCGACTTCGAGTTCGGCGACACAACGCCTCCATAATCTTCGACCTCTAGCACGAGCTGCTCAACAACAGCTCTTGCCTTTCCACCAGCAGCCCGGCGTGGCTGGAGTAATGCGACCTCGGGTAACGGCGCGGATATCACAGACCTGCAGAAGATGTGTACAAGGTGACCACAGCGGGGGCCGGGTGGCCCAACGATGCTACGGCACCGTGCATACCGAGACCCCAAAACAATCTTCACAACCCGACGCAAGAAGTAGATCGCCATTCGATCTTGCTGCTGCTGTCAAGTCCTCCGAGACAGAAACGATACGAGACCTACACAAATCAAAGAATCAGCCAAAACCCCCGACCATCACGACCACCAGTCATTCCGCATCACACTCTCCGCAAACGTCTTCGCTGGCTGTACCCGCCCAGACTTCACCCGGCATCGTATCGAAGTACCATATTCCGGAGGTTCTCATATCTGCCGAAGACGCAAGGTCAACATCGGGCCCGAAAATCCATATCCTTGGTCAGGATGAACGATCGACATTCATCGCGCATGCCTTATCTGGTGTTTACGATGCCGTTAGCATGTTGACGTGGAAGCCGAACCCACAAGCGAGATACCAATCAGTACAGCGCTCTAGGACCGACGGGACTAAAGGGTACCTCCCGCCTGTCAAACGGGAACTCAAACAGGAGACGATCGGCCAGAGCGAGGAACCGATTTCGAATCTTATCGTCACAGAACGCGCTGCTTTAAAATCCCTGAAGTCAATCTCCAGCCAGATTACCCCCGAAACCAACGTGTGCGTTGTGCATGATGGGCTTGGTGTGTTGGAGGATGTAAGAAGGCAGTTTCTTAATGATGGTATTGACGGTCTCCCTCGACTATACGGCGGCCACCTGAGCCACAAGCTAGCAAGATACCGGCGACTTGTTGGCGTCAGGCAGCTGAAAGAGGGCGTCCTTAACCTCTACGAACACAAGCCATACAAGCACGCCACGGAAGAAACCCAGGAGAAGACGGTGTGGGAAGAAGTCGGCATTTACAAGACCCTGAGTGCGGCACCTGAGCTTTCGACAGAGATTTCCAGTTACTCGGACTGGATCGCCAAGAAGCTTCCCTCTGTCGTCTTCGATACCGTCGTCGAACCGGTCTGCACATTCTTCGACATAAAGTATGAGGAGATGCAGTATAACAAGCCTGCGCTCAGGCTCATGAACGGGCTCCTCGACGAACTCAAGACTCTCACACGCGTGGCTCCGGAGATGCAGGGACCCCAAGCCCGTGTGTTCATGGGTGACAACTTTATCGCTGCAAAGGCAATGCTCAATGAGATTGGAGCCCGTCGCAACATGCCCTGCAATCTGTCCCGGAGGATCGAGATGTGTTTGCCAACAGGCGTGGAACACACTGTACAGTACTTCATGCGACGTGGCAAGAAGTTGGGCGTCGCTATGCCCAGGCTGGAGACGATAGTACACGCTATTCACGCGAAAAGCGTTCTGGCCAGAAGGGAGAGGGAGCTGGACATTCCGTTTCGTGAAGTATCCTTCCCTTTGGATTTCGAGCTTAGGCATGGGTTGCATCATAATACGGCGACCAGTCTGGAAGACCTTGAAACAGGCCGGCGAACACATCGCTGGAGGTAGTAAAGCATGGCAACGGCCTGGCCTGTCACCAATTTAGACCTTGTACATATCACCTCACATACAATGTACTAATGTGTACAACAATCATACATACTTATCAATTCGATCAGAAACCGAACACTTAAGCACATCGTGTGCAACAGCCTAGGACATGACAAGTTTCCCATCCGCCCTACGGTGACAATCGGTGTTGCCACCACAATGACGAAGTAGTCCTTGTTATTCATCATCATAACCCTCGCTTCGGTGATATGAGTCTTCACTTTGCTGGATAAGTTGCCTTTGTGAAGTCTTTGGACACAGGAAAGATGGCAAGGCTCATAGCTTCGACACCAGCCGAGACTCAGTGTCAAGGCAACGAGCATCATCGTCTTCGCTGGCAGGCACTATTTGTAACGAGAATGACTACGATGAGTAGGAGAGAGTATCAGGAGGGCATCATCAGAGCTCGAGGCGTACCAATGAGCAGCTAGAGGTGCAAAACGAAGATTATTTGACAGATAGTGAAGTGCTTGGGAGTGGCTAGGGGGAACCTGACTTTCTTTGACAAGAGGTTACGCCGACTACTACCCCGGGGAGAGCAGACGTCTCTCCGTCCCAACGCCGGTCTGAGCTTCCCTCCAACCTTTCAAGCTCGTAAAATTAAGGGCGAAGCATTTCATTCTGACATTGTCATAATGATACGACGGAAGTGGTGTTGAAGTATGGCAGTTGCTGTTCAATTCCGTCACGTGACGTTCACGTCGTCAGGCCATAGTGCCCCTCCGAACATTTGGATGCCTCTAGAACCCCGCGACTGGCAAGCTCCATAGCCGCAATACCTGCCAATAGCTTTGACCATGGACGAATCTGAGCTGGACCAAGTACGTTTCTTTGCTCCGAAGCTAAGAGCAATACCTACTGACACTGCTATAGATTCGAAAGGCTCGTCTCGAGCAACTGAAGTCACAGGGCGGCGGCAGTGGTAGTGGGGGGAAGATTGGAGGCGCTGGTGGTGGTGGCGGTGGTGGACAAGATGACGAGCAAAAGCGACAGTGAGTTCATCCACAACGGAGCCCTTCAGAATTTGGTCACTAATCTCGCCAATCTCCTTGTTAGGAAGCAAGACGAAGCTCGACAGCACATCCTCAATCAAATTCTCCACCCCGAAGCAGCAGACCGTCTTGGTCGTATCCGACTCGTCAAGGAGCAGCGCGCAACCGACGTCGAAAACAGACTGATTATGCTGGCACAAACTGGTCAACTGAGGCAAAAGGTGACGGAAGAGCAACTCAAGGAGCTGTTGAATGCGGTGGCTGACAACAAGGAGGAGGAGAAGATTGTGGTGAGCAGGCGGAAGGCGTGGGACGACGATGATGACGACCTTCTGGATCTGTAAGCGAGGATGATTTGCCTGGGGCCAGCAATGAGTGAGGCATATTTGGAGGTGATATACCCCAGTGAAGGAGGAGAGCGGGCGATTCATGAAAAGTCACCTGCTGCAACGATGATGATCTCTGTTGATACATGACTTGCGTCTATGGCTTTTGTACAACTACAGTATGCTGAAATGACAAGTTTGGCGAGGGGCAACTAAATGCCGTGCTCTTTGATCTCCTTCAGACGCTTTTTCTCTGCCTTCTCCCTCTTCCGGATAGCTCTCAGATCCGGCGGCTGCTCAATCCCAAGCTCTGCTCTCAACTCACCAACATCCCGCTCCAGCTGTTCCTCCCAGAAGACATTGATCACCTCCTGACTCCTTGCGCCATTCCTCAAAGCCCAAGGCAGATACACCGTCCAGAATCGTTTCCGCTCCGCTGGCTTCATAGTTCCGACTGCCAACATACTCAGCCCTGTCATGGGCAACAACGTATTCGCGAACTCGAAAGCCTTGAGCGCAACCTCTCCCTCCTTCACGATCGGTAAACCAGTGATCGCATGGTAAAAGTCGTGACATTCGCGGTATCGTTGCATCACGTAGGCGCATTCTTCATCGTCGATGTAGCGAACGTCGGCGCGGGTGTCTGGGCTGACTCCTTCCCGGTCCAGCCAGTCTACATAAGCGCGGCCAACGGTGTTTGGGGGAAGGGTGCGGAGGTAAGGAACGTTGAGGGTCTTGGAGTTGAGCCTCGGGCGGACACGAAGAATACGGCGGCCGGTCGGGGAGGAGAGCATGGCGTCGCGGAGGCGGTAGATGAAGTAAGGCGTTGCGGTGGACTCGCCGACGGCAGCAATGAGGTCTAGGACTCAAGATTAGATTGAACAGCTGGGGTCTGTCCGGGAAAGATAAGCCATACCGTGCCTGTAAGGGTTGATCAGAGACATGATACCGGAGCCGAGGGCCAGACCGGCGCGTTCGACTCTCGTAAGGGGAACATGTCCAGGATAATTTGGAGGAGGTCTGTTGAGAGCTGAGAACGGTCGTGATGTCGAGGATGCGCAAGCAGCGCAGACGCCCTTCTGGAGCAGAGCTCGGCGAGCCGCCGCTACAGGTCGTACAGCTGACACAGCAGCCTCCATTCTGTCTGGCCGAGGCTGAGCTATGCTCGAAAAAGGCGGAAATCGTGGTATCGATGTCGAAGTGGTAGGTGGTTCGATGCCGAGGAAGGGTCGCTGCTTGGATGCGACTGTGGGGCAGAAGCGACGGATGGCGTGGTGACGGATCGAGCCGATCGGGACGCACAGCTAACGTACACTCAGGTACCGACTCTACCTCGAAGCAAAGTACATATGCGGAGATGTTGTCTTGAACTTTCCCATCGATGAGAAAGCGTCTCATGTTTCTGGCGGTATAATGGAGGCTTGGGCGCAATTCTGACCACAGAACTCATTCCTACCATGAGGAACACAGTCCCTTGCTTATTGCTTCGTTCCGCACCAAGTCAGTGGCTGCAGCAAATCTTCCCTCTTTCATCCTCACCGACCTCTTCCCCAGGACCCGCACATCGACAAGTGTAAACCATCAGATACTTCAATTACCATGCAAGGCTTCACATAGGAACTGATGACGCCAATGCTGCATCTTCATCCTTTCTCATGGCAGTTGAAACTGTGACGTGAAACTGGGTACACCAAACACCTTCCTAGATCGAAGCATATGCTACATAGGTCACCCCCGGAAACATTGACCTAAGATGGAAGCCATTAAGAGCTTGCTTGAGTGGGCTGAAGCCGGAGGGGTCGAGATGAATGGCATCGCTCCCAAACCACTTCCAGGCCGTGGTATCGGTTTCGTCGCTACTCGGCGAATAGAGGTGAGTTCCGCGAGGGTCTTCGTCTTCCGTATCTACTCTGACACTGTCCAAAAGATCGGTGAGCCCATTCTTGTGGTGCCTTCAGGGCTGCTCAGGACCATCAGCAACACCAGGAAACCCATCCTGCGTAAACTGAAGGGCACTACCGTTCATGGCATTCTCGCCGCCTCTCTTTGTTTGGAGAAGGATCCAGACTTCGAACCCTGGAGAGCCGTTATGCCCACGAAAGAAGAGATTACCCGGAGTATGCCATTTTACTGGCCCAAGGACCTTCAAGAGCTGCTGCCAGACGCTGCGAAAACCGTGCTCAAGCAGCAGCAGACAAAGACTGCGAAAGACTGGAAAAGAGTCACCGCCACCTACCCAGGCATCGATGAGAGTGACTTCCTGTACAATTGGCATTTGGTAAACAGTCGAACCTTTTATCACGTCACTCCGAAGACCGAGAAACTGCACAAGGACGACCACATGGTACTCCAGCCTGTGGCTGATCTCTTCAACCACGATCCTAACCGTGGTTGCTCAGTCGCCTTTGACGCCAATGACTACACGATTACGACGAAGCACGCACATGAGCCTGGAGATGAAGTCTTCATCCAGTACGGCAACCACTCGAACGACATGCTCCTCGCCGAATATGGGTTCATCCTTCCTGCGGGCGTCAACCGCTGGGACGAGACCACACTCGACGCACACCTCTGCCCGCGCTTCTCTACTGCACAGAAGAGCAAGTTGGAGGAAGCCGGTTTCTGGGCGGGATATAAACTCGACGCAGACACCCCTGTCTGCTACCGAACGCAGGTTGCTCTTCGCGCTCTATTCCTCGAGGACAGACAGTGGAAGCAGGTGGTCTCAGGCATAAGGGAGGAAGACCGAGACCGCGAAGCAGCTGACAAGGAATTATTGGCCGTGCTTCGGGTGTATGAGAAGGAGATTCGCGCTACCTTGAAACAGCTTGATTGTTTGAAGGTTGGGGAAGAGGGTATGAGAGAGACTCTGAGGTCTCGGTGGTTACAGATCAAGGACTTGGTAGTGTCTACTATTGCTGGCATAGAACATGAGCGATGACTTACGAGAGGATCACGATGCTAGAGGCTAGGTATGTGCAACAGAATAGACGAGCGCCGACGACATGAGATGGCCGCACAAGATACTGCACTTCACAAGATTCAAAACACAACATCGAAGAACGAGCACTTTACCGAGTATTTGTTTGTGTTGCTACAGATTTAAATCAAAGACGCCTCATGGTTCCTAAAATTGCCCTTTTTCTTTTTCTTCTCTTGCCGACGCCGACTCGCAGCACGCCATATTCTCGGCGAGGCACAAAAAGCAACCCTGGTGCCTCCGCGCCTTCTCATCCAGTCTCTTTCAAACGCATTCCTATTATGAGCAAAAGCCAGCTGAGGCTATATTCGAAGGACCGTTTTCAACATCTTACAACAGTGATGCGAACGAAGGCTTCGCGCTGACGGACCGATTAGGCCTACTCTGGTCGTGGGCGCTTCGCTCCATGAGGGTTTCCCCAGTCACCACCGCCGCCGCCACCACCACCTCCTTGGTTAGGTGGATAGCCGCCGAAGCCGCCACCTCCGCCGAAGTTGGGAGGCATTCCTTGGAAGGCTACAGACGATTTGAGTCAGCTTTTGGTCGTTTAAAGACGAGTGGACAGAGACGTACCTGGCATACCACCAGGGCCCATCATACCCATTGGGGGCATGTTACCAGGCATGCCCATAGGCATGCCCATATTCATGCCCATCATCGGGCCGCCTCGCCCTCCACGCATGCCACCTCCTCTCATGCCACCGCCCATCATGTTTCCACGTGGGTTAAAGCCGAAGTTGCCCTGCATGCCGCTGTTGTAACCCCCAGAGTTGTAGCCCATTCCACCAGCGTTATTGTTGTAGTTGTTCCGCTGGTAGTTGTTCTGGCCCATGTTTCCTCCTCTGTTCGCGTTGAAACCACCACGACCGCCACGGTAGCCCCCACTGTTGTTGTAACCTCCTCGATCGTTATAGGAGCCGGAGGTAGAACGCGTCTGGTCCTTGGCGCCCCGGGCCGGAGCGTCTTTGGGCAACGTTCGGAAGGGGTTCATGCTTGTATTCCAGTACGCAGCGGAGATCTTCTTTCCGAGATTGCCGCTGTCGGTGGGCATTTGGCTGATTAGATGCTTCGCGGCTGTTGCGGCTTGGAGAGAATCGAATTCGACGTAGGTTTGACTGCGTTGAATGGTCAGGTCCATTCCTCAGTCCGTCATGAGAAATCAATGGCTATGACTTACCCTTTGCTCTTGCCGTTGACCTTGTGTTCACTGAACGTTATGTCCTTGACGCCATCCTCGCAGCCTCCATCTCGCAGCCAGCCTCGCAGGTCGTCGTCCGTTGTCCACCAATTCAATTCTGAGATCATCAGGGCTGTTGTGGCGCCAGGATCAACTGGTCCCTCGTCCTCTGTCTTTCTCTTGGATCCTTGTTGGGTAGATTGCTCTTGCGCATTGTCGTGATACTCGTGGTCTCGTTGATCATCCATTCGATCGTCGACGCTGTCGTGTCTCTCCTGTGGCCGCGACTCATTTGACTTTTGATCATTTGTCTCGTTCCGTGGGCCTTCTGATTGATTTTGGCCATTCTGGTTCACCTGTTCCTGCTTCGGCTCTTCCACTGGGTCATCATCGCCGTAGAAGTCGATCTCATAATCTTCTTCAGCCATGGTGGCTCTCGGTCGCTCAGTTGCTTAATAGCGCCAGTCAGTTGGTCCACCTGTTCAAAGGGTCCCCGAAACAACAGTACTGGAATAGTGAAGTAGTAAGATATTATTCTTGAGAGAAGTACAGGACTGCTTCTTCAGATGCTTGGAGAGGAAAAGACCATCAGCTGGAGCTCCACAAGGTCCCGAAGGTATACGACGAGCAGCAAACGCAGCATAACAAGCACTGTGTGCACAAGAAATCAAGCCTCCGCCCGCAGTATTGTACGTACAAGAATGCCCTTCGACAACGATGAGGTGGCCCAATGCCCAGCGTTTAGGGCAAGTCCTGGGAAAGAAGCTTTATGCTTTCAAGCCCAGCCTGACTTTGGTAGAGACCAGTCGGTCAGAAGTAATTAGATACACAATCCGACCAAGATTTCAAGTATGCCTTCGCTATTCGATCGTTGTATGGTGTGGGAGGCGGGATCGAGCGGTCGCAGCAAGCGGACGGGGAGGTTGGTCTGCTGGGCCTGGAGGGTTAGCCGTGAGTGCAGTAAGCTCAATGCTCGCTGCCGTAATGCCTGCTCCCGAAATGAGCGGGGATGCGTACGACACAGTGGGCGTCAGAATGCGGCACGGAGAGGCGGTGTATCAGACTGATTTGAAGAGTCAGGCTCGAGGGTCGTGAATGGGTGATCCGTCGGACGAGGCTCCCGTAGCTGTGAGCTGGAGCATGCGTACCTTTTGACTACCCTGCAGAACGCCATACCGGATTGACTTCGCTGAGTCATCATTCATCCCCGGAGGAGCCAATCTTCACCACGCAATGCATTCCCCCCAAACAAGAGAACTTTTTCAGTCGTATCGATCATCTTATTAAAAATACCAGCGGCATCGTAACTCATTTGACTGGACACATCTCCAGTGCTGGTGAAGCATTCGAGCTATGGTCTGCCGGTAGCGGAATATCAATCTTCCCTGCAGCACAATTGGGTGAATCTGGCCTCCGCCCAATTCCACAGGGGTCCAGTCCATTCCAGGGGACAATGTCAGGCCTACGGGGTCGCCTCCAGTGCACCTTCAACCTGCGAACGGAGCGCTGGCACATAAGAGTTGAGCGAGACGAAGTATTGCATGTTTCGTTGACCCCAACACCGCTTGTCTCGACACCTTGGTGGAGGACTGATGGGAGGGAGATGTGCGTCGAACAACCGACGAGAATACTATTGGAGTCATGACTTTTCATTCTCGTAATGTTAAGGAAAATGGGAAAGGGGCCGCTGCCCAGGCCACCCTCACAGGTGGACCGCATGTGCGCTACGCTGTCTAGGAGTAGGCAGAGTATCGTACAGAAGA
Organism: Sarocladium kiliense; assembly: GCA_030734395.1. Classification (NCBI taxonomy): domain Eukaryota; kingdom Fungi; phylum Ascomycota; class Sordariomycetes; order Hypocreales; family Sarocladiaceae; genus Sarocladium; species Sarocladium kiliense. The sequence goes on along the minus strand of JAUZTG010000020.1, from coordinate 1,583,493 downwards.
GGCTGAAGCTGTACAAAATGGAAACCCAATAATCAGAAAACTCCATACCCAGTTCCTTCAGTCGTACTTCTTGTCGTACAGACCATCCTGCCGCTTAAGCATAGCATTGTAGCTCCGTCCCATCGGCACGTCATCCTCATCCCCATGGGCGCCAGTGAAAGAGTGCACTGAAGTCGTTCCACGAGACATGTTGTAGGAGTTCCAAGCAGAGGCTGTTATAGCGCGTCAGTTCTAGTATGGCCAGCAACGCAAAGCATTGGGAGGAACCACTTACCAGCCATGACAGGCGCATGGGGATGCCAGCTCACATCACGCACACATGCCTCCCATTCATTGTCATCGTCGTCGAAGGCAAAGTATCGTCTGCGTCCATCGCTCCTGCGCGTGCCCTTCGTGGCCTCTGCGACGTCGATCACCTTTGCCACTGTCGAGTCCATGTTCCAGACATGCACCTTGCCATCAGAGCTGCCAGAGTATACGTAGCGCGAATTGGCAGAGTCAGGAGGTGCAAAGTGGCAGCGGATCAAAGTCCTCTGCACTTTATGGCCTCGGAATGTAACAAGAGAATTATCTTTCGGGTGGGGCGTGTAGTCAACGTCCATGTCGTCCATGTATCGATAGTCATACTCGGAGTAGCGGGTGAACTGCGTCATGTCCTCGGCATGGAATTGTTCTGTTGAGTATGCCATTCGAACATCCCACAGCTTGGCGGTTTGATCCTTGCCATTGCTAAGGATGTACCGTCCATCGTTCTTACTGTCGATGTACGTTAAACCTCCCTTGTGGCCAACGAACGCCCCCGCTTCGCGCCTGTCATTGAGGCTACGTCGATCCCATACTTTCAGGACACCATCATCAGATCCCGAGTAGATAAGATGTGGCTCGTCCTTATCACCGAAGCAGACAGCGTTGACATCATTCTCATGACCCATGATTGTTTGGATAACACTGCGTTTCTCGATGTCGTAGAGAACGATCGTATTCTGGCGCGTGCCAGCAACAAGCTCCCGTCCATCTCCGGAAAATCGGATTGAGAAGATGCTGAAGTTCATACGCCTGGCGAGCTCAACATCATGTCCTTCAAGACCACCCTCCAAGTTCAGGGTGTAAGGATCGCCCCTGTCCAGAGGGTCCGTTGGCGCGATCGAGACTAGAGCCGAATGAGATGAGTAGACAAGCCACTTGTTATCAGGGCTTAGGGATGCATCTGTGAGCGTCCATGACCCCCAAGGATAGGACACTGTCTTGTAGTGTTTCCAATCGTAGGGATTGGATGTGTCATACATTCGGACCTTGAAGTCCTGGCAGACAGAGTAGTAGAAGTTGCCATCGTCGGAAAATTGCCCTGAATATACCGGCTCATCATAGTGAATAATTTGCTCTGCTCTCATCTCAGGTATCATGTCCTGCATCAAGGTTAGTTAAAAGCGCTAGATTTCCCTGGACAGTTGACAAACCTGGGTCAGAAGTCCGTTATTTCGATGCCTTTCCTCTAGTGACCCAAGCCCGTGCTCACGATCAAGCATCCTCCTCAGGATATGACTCTTTGAGCGGGGAGAAGTCTCGTTCGCTCCAAAGGCACCTGATCTCTGCAGCTTCATGCCCTCCACTGTTGGTTTGACCACTGGCGGCGGCATCCGACGCCGAGTGCGAAGCATCATGGGCGGTCCCACGTCCTCAGCGCTGCTATCATCACTGTCGTCAAAGTTGAGTACATCGACAAGATTCTGCGACTGAAGAAGGCCGATTAATTGGTGACTCGTGATGCCGTGGGCTCCAACTACGGTTATTAGCACTCATCAGTTACTGTCAATCAAGTTAAGCTTACGGGTAGAGATGTCCAAGTTGAGCAAAGCGCGTCGACGAGCAGCTTCGACCTCGGGGTCTTCGTCATCGTCATCATCTTCGTCGTCCTCCCCATAATCTATCACAAATGGCTCGTCATCTCCAATTCCCGCCTCAGGTACATACTCATCATCTGAGGTCTCGTGCTCGTCTTCTGATTCAGATTCCGTCGGAACTATCATACAAGGTCAGCAGGATGGATGACAAAATAAGGAGCTCGAGGTTTCCTACCCTGACCTTCGGCATTTGGATCCGATGCCGAATTTGTTGTTTGTAGTTGCGGAACTATCACACCGTGGCCAGACTCATGGCTGTGGTCCTGTTCATGTCCTTCGTCTGCATCTATGGGTTCATGGTGGTGATGGTCGTGAAGATGATGGTGGTGACAAGCCCATTGAGGTTCCGCCGCTTGCCCCGGCACACGCTGGTTCCAAGGATGGAAGGGACAGGGCTCATCTTCGTCCGAATCGGAATCTGGCGGCAGAATTTGGCCGTGCTCGTTCCATTCACATCTGCAGTATTGTCCTGCAGCTATCATAGCTTCTTCGCGAAGCAACATCTGCTCTTCCTCGGCAACGATTGCGGCCAACCTCATTTCCTCTAACATCTCTGGGGGCCTAGGCGGTCCATAGAAGACAGGCTGAGAGGAGCTCTCTCCCGTCTCTTCCATGGTTGCGGATGACTTGATGATGCTATCGCGTCAAGGTCAATAAGCTCTATAGCTGTCTTTGGATGCCAGGCGGTGACGGAGGTCCGTCTGGTGGCGTTCAGAAACGATGGGTACTGGAGAGATAAGCCTGAACGTACGCTGGTGGCAAATCGCGAGGAAGATCTAGAAAATGAGAAACAATAAGGGGTCAGCGAACGACTTAACCTTCTTCAGCAGGTGATGATGAATGTGCACGATTCGACTCGTTGACGCCATGGGCAGTGGCGGGGAGGTCACATAGAGGTGATCGGACTTAAGCATTGTACCACTTACTTATCCGAAGCTACCACAGCGACGAAACACGGCTGAACCCTGTAGCTCTTTGCTGGACAACCCGATTTCAAGACGGCTGGGACTTGCCATGACTAGAATACGAGGAGATTCGTCCTATAAGTCATATTTGTGACATTGCACATCATTTCAGCACACCAAGCTCTTCCACCGGAAGCCATCCGCCTGCCGCAGGGTAACACAGCGTCGCTGTTCATGTACGAAGCCGGGTAAGGTGGGAACGGCTAGATGCATATGCTGCTTAGAGCCACCTCCATCACCCATGGCCGCTGTACGTAGCTATGGGGCCCGCCACAGGAGAGCCACAGTCCCTAAATCGACAGGCGCGCGTGAGCCACTCTAAGGAACCGCCCCCTGTTGAGCTGGCATCAAAGATTTAGAATTACGTCTTCTTCTCGACATCCCCTTTCCCATCATTCATTCTTCCAGTCGAAAGTCGCCCGGCCAATACCTTGGGCTCTCTCGGCGACGCCTGTAGCGACAGCGATAATATTCTTCACTTCTTGTACTCCGGTTCGTTCTACCATCTTACGTTCGCGACACGGTTCCTGAACCTTCCCGTTCCTTGCATCCTAATTCACGACGCGCACGACAAACAACTCCTTACGACATAGACACGCACCCCTTTGCGGCCCCAGGCGAGGTCACCAAACCGATAAAAAACAATTTCAGCAATCGCCAGACATTCTGCAATATATAAATATCCTCAGTGCAGCCACCATGAGACTTCGATCCCGCCACTCCCCTCTCCTCCTCCTCGCCGTGGCTTCTGCTGTCGCTGCGCTGGCTAGTGAAAGCATTGACCCGCGAGGTGAAACCTCATTACTCGAAAATACCGCGCGAGAGGTCCCTAATCAGAATGCTCCGGTCGATGGGAAAGATGGGGTGCCACATACAGGACCATTTGTTTCTACAGAAGGTGACGGGTCAGAGAAGCCAGGGACCCCTGAGTTGAAGGCACCCTCCGAGCGACAGGGTACAACGGGCCTCGAAGGCGGGGTGACCGAGAAGGAAAAAGAGCGTCAGGTCGAAGAGGCGGCAACTGGCGAGAAAGCTTCAACCCAGCCTGAGGCGCCGAAGGAAGCGCCTCCACTGCCTCACAGTGAAGAAGAGAAGCTCCGTGATGGGCCGGGTGGTTTGGATGATACTCTCGTACCTGAGGTGAGACATCTGCTAGCGCAGAGCCGTGGGACTTAGCTGACATCTCTTAGGTTGACCCTAGCAAGGATACCGCGTACGAGGTGCTGGATAATGACGGCGAGGAGGAAGGAAGCCAGGAGTCTCTCGAGGCGAACCCCAAGATCCCGAGCGATTCAGGAACAAGTGCTCTGGATGGCCACGGCGATGAGGAAGGCCTCATCACACCATTCCACTCCTTTTTCTTGGCATTCACCATGATCATGTTCTCCGAGATTGGTGACAAGACTTTCCTCATCGCAGCTTTGATGGCGATGAAGCACGATCGAATCGTAGTCTTCACCGCCGCCTTCAGTGCACTTCTTGTGATGACGGTGCTCTCTGCCTTACTCGGCCAAGTTGTTCCCAGCTTGATCTCGAAACAGCTTACAAGCTTTGCTGCCGCCGTCCTGTTCTTTGCATTTGGAGCCAAGCTTCTTCGCGAAGGTATGCAGATGGACCCTAATGAGGGAGTTACTGAAGAGATGCACGAGGTCGAACAAGAGTTGGCTGAGAAGGAGAAGGAGCTTGGCCAGCGCAGCCCTCACGCGCTGGAGATGGGCCTGAACGGCAGGGCGTCGAGGTCTAAGAGCCGCTTCGCCTCCCCGCCTCGATCCCCATCCCAATCCCCTTCGCGCGGCCCTTCGTCCGGAGTGGAGTCGATCAAAAGTGCCTTGCAGGGCGCAAGCAACCTCTTCTCGCTCCTTCTTAGCCCTGCTTGGGTCCAGACGTTTGTGATGACCTTCTTGGGAGAGTGGGGCGACCGTAGCCAGATTGCGACGATTGCCATGGCAGCAGGAGACGATTATTGGATGGTGACTTTGGGTTCTCTCCTTGGTCACTCGCTCTGCACTGGTGTTGCCGTCATTGGAGGACGTGCAATCGCTGGCCGTGTGAGCCTGAAAGTTGGTAAGTTACTCTTCCTGTTGGACTATGCGTGAGGTTAGAGAACAGTTTGCTAACCTGCGTCTTATCAGTTACCGTCGGTGGCGCAGTGGCGTTCCTTGTTTTCGGTGTGATTTACTTGGTTGAGGCTATGTACGGATAAACGGTGATTTCGAATGATTGTTGGGAAGGGGCGTTCAAAGACAGCGTTCGTGCAACATACATCAGATGGACACGCATGTGAAGAGGCTTTGATGGACATAGCAACACCTGCTGGCAATGATTAGCCGAGATTCAAGACTGCCGCCAGAAGTTATCTGGCTGCCTAGATGTCCCAAACACGTTGGTGCTGGGTTTGTTGTAATACTACATGTTCACATGCATTGCTGTGCCTCTTGGTCCACTTCGTCTCGACGTACACAACAACGATACCGCGTGCTTCACGAGGCGAGGACGGCTTACATCGGAGGATGGACTGTCATTGTGTCATCGCGCTTACACCTCAGTGCTTCCCCCTGAAGGCCTTCTCCCCCAAAGCCAGCCATTCGCATTGACCAGGCTACGGCCCGAGCTGTCAATGAATAGATAGTGCAGGTCAATGGGGCACGCCAGAAGTCGAGAGACAGAGTTTGGCTCAAGCTTGAGCACAAAACCGGTCCGATAGCACTCTGGAGTACGCTTAAGCCTTGTATAGGGGGTTCGCTGGGAAGTTCCAGAGGGATATGGTTGACGGCGCCGTCGCAAAGGCGATCTTGGCTGTCAGGTTGACAGTAGTGGCGCACATGCGGCCGTCTGAAACTTTAAAAAATGCCCGACGTGTAATTCGGCCGATGGCATGATATAGAGACCCCTATGTAGACAAAGGCATTGTGGTGTTTCTGATCAGACACCCTCATATGTAGAACAACGCCTCTGCAGGACGATCGCCTCCTGGATCTATCCCCAATAAAGGGACTCTTGCGAGCCCGGCCGCATCTTCGAGATTGTTTTGGACCACATCGTTGCTTCGGAGCTTCCTAGCTAAACGCCGATGCCACAAATTCGGCTGGTGCCAAGTGGAAGTCGATCGGCATCATCCGACGCAGCCACAGACAGTCTCCGATAGAGAACGCGTGAATGGAACTCATCTGCTGACTCCAGAAATGCGGCCGACTTCATGCTCTCTGCTTCAGAGTCATGGGCCTCCTCATTCATGGCCTTCAAGATGATGGTGGGAGGTGTGTATGGCACAATGACATACCACTTATACAAATTCGGTAACGTTAGGCGAGGACTGACCCAAGTCTCGAGAGACCGCCAACACGGCTGGACAATGAGTAGAACATCTACGATCCGACGGAGGTCACATCCATGGGAGATATGAGCTGTTGGTTGAACGGTCGCTTGTCCTCAGGAGCGCCACTGGGGGTCCGCTGATGATTTCTGAAGGCTAATTGAAGGGGAAATATGCATCGCTGCCCTTCGCGTGAGAAGTTGAGCACACTACTGGAGGCCTGACACTATGATCACTGTACCAGTATATTCTCTTTATATCTCATACATATTGAAGATTGTTACTCTTAGGCTTGTCTGGTCCATTGATAATCTGGAATCAATAGAGACACGGATTCAAGGAAAGGCTCTGGGACTCTCTCTTCTGGGTAATCCAGCTCTTCTCATCGATCGTCCTTGTCTTCACCCACACAAGTGAAGGTGTTGGCCCAAGCCAAAGTTTCAAGTGGCCTCTCACCCGCATGTTCGACTGTGCACGTGAGAACGTTCTATATGCAGACGGTGTGTGTGTAGAAACGTTTTTGGTTCGGCAGCCTCAACCAAAACCCCAACCGCAGAAACAAATTGTTGACCATCTTTTCACGAACGACAAAGACGTACGTAAGGAACTACCATACTATTGGAAGATCTGACAGGTCGATGGCCTTCTGCTTCTCTCACGTATACGCTTCGAAGTCTTGTTGGAAGAAACACGGGAGCAAGGAGCTCTTCTTCGCTCAGGGCCGACCAGGGACGGTGCTGGGACACGAGGCTACCCAAGGCATCAGGACTAATCAGGCCACCCCGATGCTTCTAGAAAGTCAAACGCCATCAGAAACGTACCTATTCTCCAGGTCTGCGGGCATTGTCGGACGATCACGGCGAGTATGTGTATAGGAGGGCTTGTTGGCACCCCTGAGTGGCTTGGGCTAGGAGAGCTTGCGTGTCTTCTGGATGTTGGCCCTGGCTTCTCGCGAATCTAGCTGTTCGTGGAGATACGTGGTACTATAGTGACATTCATGGAGTCACTTTATGGAAGAGGATCGAGGCAATGTCTTTGGGAGAAACAAGTATAAAAGACGGAAGGTATTCGTCACATCCCCTTAAGTAATCTCAACTCAATCATCAACTCTTACCCCGACATTTTTCTGCTTATGCCATCTCTTCAACACTCTCAGTATCTCATCACGCTCTTCCAAGCCAACGGCGACAGTCACCATGATGATGCCCCGTGCTTTCCAATGCCCCAGCTGCAACTGGCTCATCACTCGAGGCCTGCCTCTCAGCCAGTGCAGGCTTTGTGCCGCGTGAGTCTTCATTCTCTAACGAGACATCAAACAAAGGCTGTCTAGTATGACTCTACTAACTATGGTGTTAATGAAAGGGAACGTCAGCGACGTGCAGCGGAGCAGCGTAACCGTCGCCGCCATGGCATTGTCTTCAGCCCTTTCACCAAGATGATCATCAAGGTCTGCCTCAAGCTCGGTGTTCGGCGCTTCTTCAGATGCACCAGGGGAGAGTAGTGCTTCTTCGACAACATGTTGAAGGCCCATCAAAGAACGCGGACCGAGGATGTCGACACAAGATTGGAATATCTCCCTGGCCAGGGGCGACACTTTGTCAAATTGGAACGTTTTGGATTCAAGATTGTAGGAATGCAAATTGTATGTTTTGTAATGATAAATGGTTAAATTCTACAATGACTTTTCATATCCATGGAAGCCGACAGCGATGCTCAGGCGCTGTTCACTATACCTGCGCCTTCACTGTCTACACTTCGTCCCTGTTCGGATCAATTGGCATGGCATGATGGGAGGTGCAAGTGATGAACATGCTGGATATGCACAAGAAGCTATCATTGACAAATTGACAAAGCAATAATAATCCACTTGGCCTCGCGGTTACCTCGGCTTTTGCACATGCTGCGTCTGATGCTCAAGAACTCCTCAACCCAGGGCAATGAAGCAGAGCATCCCGCTCACTCAACTCCCCGGTTTGCCGGGAAAGGCGTCCCGTCCGGCTGCCGACCCCGTCGCCCGCATACCGCGTCCCCCGCTCAGCCAAGCACGATGGTCTGAAGGCCCGCCAAACTGATTGGCTGGACGTGGCTCCGACCGAAGAGCAGCAAGGAGACTGGCCATTCGGATAATGAGGGTAAGCCTTGCAGGATGGGTTAGGACCACTACATAATTGGAAACATCCCACTTGACCCCGCAGCCTGGCAAATGAGGGCGGGAAGTGGGAAAAATGCATGTTACTGTCTGCCTGGCTGATGCTGATGCTGTGTGTCGATGCACGGCTGCGAGAGTGTGTGAGTGGACAGTGGGGGTTGGGCCTATGAGCGAGAGGCAAAGAAGAGGAGAACGGACGCGATGGAGTGTTTTGAAGCAGGTTTATTTGCCTCATAGCTAAGGATCAATTGCCGATGTCCTGTCAGATCTGTTCAGTCAGCTGCGCGTAGACCACGAAGAATGGACTCAGGAGTGTTGGCGACAGATGCATAACGTTGCAGAGGTAGTATATGAAGTCTCCCAGAATGGACCGACTGTGGCCAATAGACAATGGATCTATGTATGTGTGGTGTTCGGAATGATTGCTCGCTTACTGCTCGTTAGTGCGTCCCGTCCCCCAGATGAGCTCACAAGGCATGAATAACTGTCTGTACTAACTCGATTCATCTCCGTACGTAACCGTGCAGTGGAGAGCACGAGAAGACACAGAGGCAGAGGCTGCGGGCGGCATTGCAGAAGGCACAGCAGCAGCGTGGAGCTACGCCAAGCTATGGATGCTCCGTTCTGATGGCGCCGTTGAGCCGATCAGTCCACAGCCGCCCCGGAGAATTGAGGTCCTGAGGCAGAAGACACGAGCAGCGTCTCAATTGAGGCCTCCAGCTTTTCAGGAACATGAATATTTCAATTATCGTCAACGCGACAGCCATGGTGTTGAGGGGTTCGCCTCTCCGTTGTCGACGGCCCCGCGCCGTAGTTAGATGCCTAATTCGGCAAGATATTGGGAGGCCCTGATCCGATCGCCGCACAGGCTTCAAGTGCGACGTGGCTGGCGATGCAGTGACCTGGTTCTTGACCGGTGACGATCGTTTCCTTGGATTGAGGGAGAAGGTGGATCAAGTCTGGTTGTGGTCAGACGCAGCAGCTATTGATTCCATCCGAGCCATTTGTAGGAGAGGTACCTCTGGAATGACTGGGAATGGCCGGGATGGCATGTACACAGTACTTGGCTCGTTGTAACATCATGCCTTGCATTGGCTCAATATCTACATGAAAGATGGCATCATTCCGGTCAATTCGACAGCTCATGTACATCTCCAGCTTCCAAGCAAGCTACTTAAGCACAAGTCCCAGGGGCAACGCATGGCATTGGTGAGCCTCGCGGCCTTGCATGCAGTTGGAGTGGAACCTCGCACTCACACCTCGCTATGGGCTGGCAGCTGGCCTCACACCTCTTTTCTTACTTCACGCCGGGCGCAGTCTGGTTCTGGCTGGCTGATGGCAGCGTTGCCAATCGCGTGTGCCGCAGATTCACATGCCATGCACCATGACGCCTTGACTGGCACTCCAGAACTGATTGCGCATTCTCAATGAGCAGGTTCCTGTACTCGGTCCTGGGATTACCTTCAGCCAATCTCAAGCCGCTTCTGCACCGAGTATCTGGAACCTGCGCCTGCCAATCTGGCCTCTCGAGGATATACATAGTGGCTACGCGGGATGACTCGGCCTCTATGGTCACATCGCGCTGTGAGACGCGTCTGGCTTCCCTATGTACCTTTCTCTCAGCCGAACTCACTCCTCGGCCTCTTCTCCAGCAAAAGACAACAAGAATCACCCAGTGGCACTGGACTCTCACTCCACAAAAGCGCCACTCACCCATGGTGCTCGTCACCCCTGGCGCCCTGTCGTGCGTCCGTGGCCCCGTCCTGGGGCGCCGTTCGTCGCCGGTCCACCTCGGCCGTTATGGGACCTTAACCTTCCTCCTCTCCGACCCGCCCCGTCTCCATCACGTATACGGCGAGGAGTCCACAGTCCCCGCAGGTGGCTGAGGAGACTTGATGTCATTTGCGTGTGGTGACTTGATGTGTACATGCGTTATGGTTAGCTGGAGAGAGGAGGAGATGTAGTTGGTTTGTCACGGATTGCTGGCACGGTAAGTACTGTACAGCTTGGAAGACGGAAGAAGAAGGAGAGGTTGAGTGTACGTGTTTGGTATCAGACGAGGTATATTACCTGTGTTGTTCTCGTAGGTCCTGAAATCCTCTTCCTCTTCTTCTTGTCTCTCTGTATAAACAATACGCCTCTCTTGTCTCGCTTCTCATCTCCTGCTTCTACTTATACTCCATACTACCACTTATACCTTCTTGACAAGTGTCAAACTTGTCGTTCTCTCAGCGCAACACTTAAAACACATCCGAAAATGCCGGCTGCCGCCTACGTCGAACAGATGTCTCACCTCCAGCGCGTCTACGCTCTCAAGAGCACCGACATTGAGGAGATGCGCTCCATCTACGACGAATGGGCAGCTACATACGACTCAGACCTCGCTGAGTCCTCGCAAGACTACGTCGGGCCTGGTATCGCTGCTGGCTACGTCGCGAAGACCCTTTCAGAGAGCACCTTTGAGGGTCCCAAGATCGATGATCCCTCTCTCGTGATCCTCGATGCTGGCTGCGGTACTGGCCTTGTTGGCATTCGCCTGGCTGAGCTTGGTGCTAAGAACGTCGATGGCATTGACCTTAGCCCCGGTATGCTCGATGTCGCTCGCCGGACTGGTGCTTACCGCAATCTCGACACTGCCGACCTCTCTAAGCCACTGCCCCTCAAGAACGGCGAGATCGATGTGATTACCTGCGTTGGTACCCTCACGCAAGGCCATGTTGGCCCTGAGGCTATCGACGAGTTTGTCCGCGTTGTCAAGCACGGAGGTGTCGTCGTCGCTACTGTTCTTGATGCTATCTGGGCCAAGGAGGGCTATGAGGCCAAGGTGAACCAGCTTGCTGCCGATGGCATGATCAAAATCCTCCACGTCGGCCTTGAGGACTACCGCCGTGGTGCTGGTGTAAGAGCTCGCATGATTGTGCTTCAAGTGCAGTGAACGACAACATAGAGAGGCACAACCCCTTTCGGTGCCATCTCTTCTCCTTCCTTTACGCCATTGCTGTTATCCCGTGACAACCGCATCGCTCACTTCTCGTCTTCGGAAACGACCCTTTCGGTGTGATGGTGACTTGCATGCACGGGAAGCAACGACGGCCACAAAGTGCGTGACGCTCATGCTCCTCCGTTGGTGGTGATGAAGCTTCGCCTTACTGTTCGGTGATATTCGGTGAACATCTGCTATGCTATGCTTGGCCCTTGTGCTCGTCGGTGCAATGCAATACGATACAGATTTGGTGAAAGACTGCAAGTACAGCTTTGATCACGACAGCTGTCAATCATCTTCGACATTTCCTTGCCCGGAATATTCGAAGCCAGTCGTCGCCCCTCCCGGTTCCTCGACAATTCGACGTCCATCTTCAACAGTGAAGGCGTCCAACCCGGCTTTTTGCTTTTCTTTGTAAACGACCATGATGAACTCGCTCTGCAATTTTCTCCTTGTTATTTTCTGATTTTTTCAATTCTTCCTCTCAACGTTCTTTTCTCCTTTGTCGGGTTTCAGGTAGGCAGTCGCACGAATAACCGGAAGCGCTGCAAGAAGTGGACCTATCGTGTTTATTGTTCTATTCCCACATATAAAAAAAACTATGAGTAAATGAACAATAAAATCTCTCATCGAAGTTGAACCCTCTTTTCTTGTCCTCGAATCTTGCCATGAGACTATGGTGTGGTGCTGTCGTTGAGCCGAATACAGTTGCCGCAGGTCACGTTGCTATGCTTATATGCGTGACATGAGCCATTCCCCTCCACACCTCACAGCAATGGGCATAGGGCTTTATCTGATAAGTTTGCCAAGTCGATTTTGAAGCTCAGCATGAAGACTGTGGTAACCTGTAACTGCATTTGTAATCTATTTTCTTCGAGGTCGGCGAAAGCTACCTTGTTCGTGTAGATGATTTAGTTGTTCTTAACACGAAATCACATGCCCGAATATCGAGGACTCGCGAAGCGACTATACATTCCTATGCACTTCTGTATTTAAGAATACCTAAGTGATGGTCTGCAATTGTATTCGGGCAGACTGACGAAGGAAGACATATCCAAAGAACCTGGCGAAGGTAGTCGAGTAGACCATGATATTGAAGTCGTGCGCTTCTGATGCCAGGTCCATCGCTGTTCATTGTTTGGAATCAGTTTTACGTGCTAATCCGCGGTAACCGTGGCATTTCACATACATGGTGACGCACCCCCGAGTTCCGGAAATATTCTTATAAAGAAACAGTCTTGCTTTTACTTTCACTTTTTGTCACATTGTTGACTTGACTTGGTAAGAGACCAGGCTTGGAGGCCGAGCTCCAGCACGCTGGGCAATGTGACATCTGAACAGTCACGCCCGTCTAAGACAATGAGAAATAACGGCGAACATGCCAATAATATCAAATAAAACATTATCCATTGCAATTATGTGATTCGCGTCTCACCTGTGTCTTTTCCATGAGCTGGACTGCATCGCTAATACCCCGTACCCCCCAACCAATCGGAAGGCCGCTAATCGGCACACGGATTTAGCAGCAACCGAGCTCCACGAGCTTCCACGTTTCCCCGTTTTTTTACCGAAGCCCGTTCAAGACCCTTCTTTCGCAACAACTTCTCTGCCTTAACTCCACGACAACCTCTTCTCCCTCAACCTCTACACACGAACAAGGTCGACGCACGCGCGCACACACACACAAGCAATATGCCTCGTCAAAGATCCGCTGGCCGCGCTGGCCCTGCTCGCGCCCCTGCTCGCCCTACCGCTTCCGCTCCTGCACCCGCTCCTCAGCAGCAACGCCCTGCCGCCACCATGGCTGCCCCTCCGCCGCACGCTCAGGCTCCTCCTATGGCCGCCCCTTCCCAGGGCCCTGGTCTATTCGGCCAGATGGCCAGCACTGCTGCGTACGTTTCTGCCTCATCCCTCTCCCATCTTTCGAACCAGAAGCTAATCCTCTGTCCAGCGGTGTCGCAGTAGGCTCCTCCATCGGCCATGCCATTGGCGGCATGTTCGGCGGTGGCTCTTCTGCACCGGCCGAGGCACCCGCTGCTGCTCCCGTCCAGCAGCAGGACTACCAGACCAACTACAACAACAACCAGAACCAGACGAATAACTGCGCTGGCGCGGCGCAGGACTTCACTAGGTGCATGGATGAGCAGGGTGGCAACATGCAGATCTGCAACTGGTACCTTGAGCAGCTCAAGGCTTGCCAGGCTGCTGCTAAGCCCTACTGATGTCAAGATTACTTGGGGAGCGGACGATGGATGATTCTGAGGCAGATGAGCATGGTGCTCGGAGGTGGTTGAAGCGCCTGGGAGGGACTCGGTAAAAGAGGCTTTCTTGCCGTGTATTATACAAAGATTCTAGCATTCCCACTCTGACAACACTGGGACACAGCATTACCACACAACTACTCTTCTTCCTCGTCTGGTCTTGGTTCAAAGTTGGTCTGCATGATGTTAGCAAGAATTTCGAGTCGTGACACGCAGGTGGGTACTCGTGACTCACAGAATTCCCATTGTAGAGCTGCTGGTTCCTCCGCCGCATAGCCGAATCTTGCATCTCGCGCATCCTCACCCGTTCGGCGTTTTGCGAGCTTGATATGCTAGATGACTGTTCTTGGCCCCGTGTTGATGCCGCGCCTCCAGCCAGGCCGACGAAGGTGAAAATCCATGAGAAGAACCCAAAGATCAGACCGTAGAGGCTGCTGAAGAAGCCACCTGAGGCCTCTGTATATGCAGATGCGGTCTTTTGAATGGGAACCAGGACGAGAGTCGATGATGGCGCCAGGCCCAGCTCGCCAAGATCCTTGTCCTCTTCGGTGTCGTCGATGTTCTTGTTTGGTAGAGGAGTGAGAACCTGCTTGAAGCGGTATGGCTCTGAGCCATCGCCACGGTTCTCATCAACCCATTGCCGCAGCTCCTTGACGGTAGACCGTGTCTTAAATCGTGAGCGTAACGTCGATCCATCAAAAAGTCGTACTTGCACAGCCGTCATCTCGCCTACACGCGTAGTGCTAGGCATCTTCGATTCTGGTGCGTTGACCAACGCTGCAGCGACATCTCCCGTCTTCTGCTCCTCCAGGCGAACTCTCTCCCTCTCCTCAGCCCTCATCCTCCGCTCCTCACGATCGTCTTCGATACGCTGCAAGATGCGTTTCCGCTCTTCCTGCTCTTTTTGCCTTCGCTTCTTGACCAGCTCGGCTTGCTTGTGCGCCCGCGCAGCATCTGAATTGACTCCAGCTTCTGCCTCCGCCTTGGCCTTCTCCTTCGCCTTTGCACGTTCCTCTTTTGCTTTCCTCTCTGCTTCCTCTTTCTGAGCTTGGAGTCGAGCGGCTCGCTCGGCGAGGACGCGCTCAACGTTGGATGAGTGTTGTTCAAGAGGTGGTGGTCGAGCTTGTGTCTCGGACTGGGTTTGTCCTCCTGACTGACGTTGGGCCGTTGATGAAGATGATGCAGCATAGGTGGTATTCGTGGTAGATGACTGTGAAGGTTTTACGAAGGCACCGTGCACCCGATTGACGAAGTCTTCTCGGCTGGTACCAGAAGTGAGATATTCCTTCAGCTCTCCGTTCTTGATGATGACTACTGTCGGTGTCTTGGGGAGTGGGAAGATCTGCGCCAAATAACCGGCCTCCTCAGATCCAGCCAGGAGTCGCAGAGCCACAGAGTGAGTGCTGATCAGGTCTGCCAGCTGTTCCATCAGGTCAGCATGGCCCGTACATCAAGGGAGAAAGACCTTTCATCTTACCGAATCATCCTTCAGAAACTCGTCTTCCCAGTTCTGACTCTCTTCTTTCTCATCTGTGCAACTGTCAATACCGAGCTCATGGCTCATGGTCAGCGTGACCCACCTGTTACGAAGCAAAGGACGAGCTTCTGTTGCTCAACAGCTGTGGAGATGCCCTCCTGGAGGGTCCCCTGGTAGAACATGACTTAACAAACGGCTCCTAGAAAGGCTTCCAAGCGTCGTCGATGATTCCGAGCGTTTGAGGCAGTGAGAGATTGACGTTGAAGCTCGGGTGAGATGAAGGTGTCCTCGTAGGTGGAAGTAGCACGAAGCTTTGGGTGGGGCTCTCGGGGGCACTGTGATTCACTGCAAGCGGTACAATGACCCTAACCCATGGGATATCTCGCCTACCCTATAGCGGGCTTGCCTACCGGAATGCACCAGAGCCTCCATGGTATGAAGCAATGTCGATACGAGTCGCTTTACTTGCAACAAATTAGATGGCCTGCAGAGCTACAGGCAGAAAATAGTGACTCTAAAACTGATGAGTCATGAGGGAGACTCTGTTTGGGTTCCAGAAACAGTCAGCCTTACATCTTCAGAATCAGTGTGGATGCGTCTCCGACTTGCAAATGCAAGACATCTGTTTCCATTTTCTACATCCCGGAATTGTTGGCAATATGTGTGCTATTTCCATAGTCCAAACCAAAAAAGAACCAGTGAGCTCGGTAGCTGATCCTCAGATTGAAATACCTGGGTTTGTACCTTTGGAAGCTGTATAAAGACGCATGTAGGTTTTGGACTCCGCCGATCGTACCACCCACTTCGCTGCATTTCGCTCTATCCTGAGGAGAAATTGTCTCCCGCCCTTGCAACATATTGAATCACGTAGGGGGATTCCTGGGAAGTGAGTAGCTGATAGGATGTACAGCGTCGCAGTAGCACCTCTGTCCCTATCCCTGCATGTATGAGGCGCAACTTCGGTTTCTCGAGCCGTGTGCCTGGCGAGAGCCCCCACTGCATACCACGCTGCGATCCCCGCGTCTCTCGCAGGAGTCTATGACTTTCTTGGCTTCGGCGATTCTTTTGCCAGACTATGTGCTCGCTTAGGCGGCATAAATCAGCCGTGTAACTTGAGGGCCAACCGATTTACCCAAGCGCTGGGTACGCTATCCGAAGACTCATTAAACTGTCTGTTGGTTTGGGTAGAAATCGAATCCTTCAAGGACATAAGTCCCCAATGCCTTCGTTCAAAGGGTATTTAAGGATATATGTAGCCATGGGCCCGCCACTCAGTGTTTCGATGTTGGTGGAAATCAACCTAGGACCGTGTAGCTGTTCATTCTGGATCTAAGCGAGCTTCAAGCTTCAGAGTCGGAAAAGATAAATCTGCCGAGATGAGGCTTCTCGCAGCGACTTGGGCGGTATCGGCCATCGTTGCAGCCGAAACGTATGACTACATCATCGTCGGCGCCGGTACTGCTGGTCTTGTGGTCGCCAATCGTCTGTCAGCCGACCCGTTCGTCACCGTGACAGTAATTGACCCCGGGGATGACCAGCGGATGAACCCGAATGTGTCTATTCCGGATAACCTCGGGAATGGGCCTGGATCCGACCTTGATTGGAAGTACAAGACAATCCCGCAAGCCCACTCAAGTGGTAGAATTCTTGACACGCCACAAGGCAAGGCTTGGGGCGGGAGCAGCGCCATCAATGGTATGTGGACTTCTTTACTTATTACATTCGTGGCCTGTTCTGGAAATTGGATAAACTGACGCTATACGACTTAAGGCATGACATACCTTCGAGGCGACGCCGCTGTCTTCGACGCGTGGGAGAAACTTGGCAACAAGGGTTGGAATTGGAAGAGCATGCTGCCCTACTTCAAGAAGTCTGAGCGGTTCACTCCTCCGAACGATGTACAAATTGCTGCTGGCGCAACTTATAAGAAAGAGCCACATGGCTACAGCGGAAACATTCGCGTTGGTTACGAAAATACCTTTGTCGCCAATAATCTCGCCCCGGCTGCGACCGAGACTTGGAATAAGCTTGGATATTCCCAATGCCCCGACTTCAATGCCGGGAAGGTTCACGGATATGCTGTCGCCCCACAGACAAGAGACAGCAACAAGCCGCTGCGATGGGACTCTGTCGTGTCTTATTACTCACCTGTCGAACACAGGAAGAACTTGAAGATTGTCAAAGGAACTGTAAGGAGTATCACGTGGAAGAAAGCAGGGAAGAAAGACTCATGCAAATTGGTCATTGCCAATGGAGTTGAGTATCTGGACAAGGATGGCAAGGTCAATCAAATGGGCGCCAAACGTGAAGTGATTGTATCGGCGGGTAGCTTGAGGTCGCCCATGGTTCTTGAAGGCTCAGGAGTCGGCAACCCCAGGTAAGCCCAACTTCCCTAGTTCATCGTCGTATCGGGTCTTGCGGCTAACCTTCTTCATAGTATTCTGAAGAAGCTTGGAATAGACATCGTCGTCGATCTCCCAGGCGTTGGCGAGAATCTCATTGAACAGCCTGGTGGCGTGGCTGGTACATTGTCTAATACTGGAGGTGCTGCAATGGCTTTCATCGCGATGGCCAGCGCAAAGGATATCTTCGGTGATAGCCTTGAAGCATACCGCAACAGGTCTGAAACGGAGATCCCGAAGGTTGCCAAATCTATTGTCGATGCAACACCAGGACGCGCTTTGAGCGCCAAAGCGCTTGAGACGCAACTTCGCATCCAGCACGACCTGCTGTTCAAAGAAGACGTAGCCTTCGCTGAGATCCAAACCGTTGCGCCACCAACGCTTCCAGCTACATTCACACAGTTTTGGATCTTATTCCCCTTTGCTCGAGGAAGTTTGCATCTTGGAGACAAGGACAAGATCAATGAGCCACAATTCGACCCGCGATTCTTCTTCACAGATCTGGATCTCGAGGGCCTCGCTGCGTCTGGCAAAGTTACTCAGAAGTTCTACAGTACTTCGCCCATCGCAGATATCCGCTTGGGACCTCTGCCAGCGCCATATGACCAACTTCCAGATAACGCGACGGATTCCCAAATGCGGTCGTATCTCCAGGACACCGGTAAGTCTCCCAGCCCAACCCGACAGAACTGACGGATTCCCCTGAAGCTGACAAGACTACAGCAATGATCATGAATCACCAAGTCGGTAGCATGTCAATGATGAGCAAGGAGCTGGGTGGAGTCGTCGACCCAGACCTCAAGGTGTATGGGACTGCTAACGTACGTGTCGTGGATGCTTCGGTGATGCCAACGCAAATCAGCGGGCACTTGACGGCGGTTATCTACGCTATAGCTGAGAAAGCGGCTGACGCGATCAAGAAAGCGCAAAGGTAGACAGGTTGTTTGTGAGACGGGGTTCATTGACAAACGTCAGTTCGGAAGAGCAAATGGGGCACACAGTCATGTACGCCACCCTCAAGGCCATCCCACCGTGACGCTGGGAACATAGACACTTCCCACGATTGTGACTGGAATATTCCATTGATATCCATCCCCTTAGCCTAATCAAATATGTTTCCACGAACAATAGTATTCGTTGTTGTGATGTAGACCTTGCGTAGGTTTCAGCACACTCACGTATGCCTTGGTGATCACAATCGCCGCATCCTCCAGGTAGCCTTCATCCTATCCCACGACGCTCTGTCCATTGCTGCTACAACCCGCCCCCCCGCCTTCTCGAAGATTGCTGTGATTCGTGCATGTGTGCGGCCATTGATCGACCACTAAAGAGACCGAGGCTAACCCTCTTCAGGCTGACGAGCTTCTCCTCTCCCAACTTCACCTCGTCCGTGCGATGAAACGTTGAACTGACGTGTATTCACCGTATAGCTCAGGAGGGTAATCGGCACAGGCACCGAGCGATGGTGCTTGACATCCAATGACTGAGGGCACGAATTGCATGAGTTCTAGAACCATGCCATTGGGTCCTTGGGCAGGTACGAAACGTGAGCAAACACGTGCCGGGTCACGGGGAGAGGAGATGAGCTCGAAGCGACGACCAGTGTCTCAATTCTTCACCAAACAACTGAAATGTGGAACGAAAGCCGCTCAGACGACATTTTGCATCATACAAACTTGACCCTCAATCGCGCTACCAATATCCCATACACGCAAGAGGTCGTCAGACTTAGATTCATTATCCCCAACAGCCCAGAAATCTCCGGGGCCATTAGCGGGATGTACACTTACGCCTCATGGATAGATCTCACGGCTCAGCAACATGTTCCATGTTGGCGCAGGAAGTTCGCTGTACCCCGGTCTCGAGTACACCCCGTTCTCGGCCTTGGTCGCAACATACTTCTGCACCAGTGGTTCAATTCTCGGCCAGCTAAGCACACTCGTCCCAACTGCGCCGTTCTCATCTCTGTCGAGACGTCTGAGCACGTCTGATATCCAAAGACGACAGCTCCACTGGTCGGGCTCGGTGTGGACCGGTGTCTCGCGTACGATCTGGTGGAAGCGGCCTTCGTCCTCGATCTTGGCGATGAGAACCCGAGCGAGAAGATTGGAGCCGGTCTTGATGTCAGGAACGTTGCCTTCATCGTACTTCCAGCCTGCCGGTTTCGCCGGGTCGGTGGTTTTGATAGGAACAACCGCATAGCGACGACCTTTGACGTCTTCTTCTCTTTCGACTTTGGGTCCAACAAGAATGGCCCAGTGGAAGCTGATCACCCAGAGACACTGGTCAATATCTCAACGACGACATCAGACATAGGGCACGTACAGTTTCTCCTCGACCTTCTCAACATGGCTGGGATACACCGCCAGGTACACCCGCTTCTTGTTGGACGCCTTCATAATGGCCATTCTCTTCAACCTTTCGTGGGTCTTTGTCTTGCTCAGTCAACTTCTTTTTCGAAAGGGCTCCAAGCAGCAAGCTGACTCGATGAGAAGGGTGGTGTTTCTTCTTTCGCTTCGAGTGGGCGAGCGGCAACACTACTCAAGTACTCGTGCCCTTCATTCCTAGGCCAGTTGCCCAGGCCGTGTAACGTGCGTACAGCCAGCAACACCAGAAATCATGCGACTCAGAGACGGCGACAAGCCAGTAGATGAAGGGAGCCACTGGTGCAACCGAAACCCCCCAAAAGCAGCGCTGCGGATGTATCCCCCCTCTCCTCACCCGTGGAAGGGCAAAGCGAGCTGTATCACAGCATGGGCCCACGACGATGGCTGTGGCCACTGGGCATGAGGCCAGCCGGACAACCTTCGTGTGGCCTTTGCATGTCGTCAAATATGCAGCCTACGCGGGGGGCGCCGACATGGTGGCCGCACAGATACTGCCGTTGCCGCCCCTGGCCCATGTTTATTTGGCCTTCTTATGCCGCCGTGCGCGCCTGTAACGCGCTGAGGTTGGGGGCCGATAGCAGTGTCTGCCTGCTTGTGGTGGTACGGGAACAGACAAGGATGCAGGCTGAATGTGACCCTTTGTTCCGAGACCAACACGGCAACTCCTCATCGGCTCGTCCTGGAGGGTTGCGACCTTGGCCCCTTGTCGCCGATCACGAGAGAACACAGAATGCCATGGGCACATCATGTTTAGACGGAAAGACAAGAGGCGGAACCGAATGGAAGTTCTCGGTGAGAGTCAGGGTTTCAGAAGCATTGGGCTGCAACACCTCGTTGTGCTGCGATGCACGACCTTCGGAGAGTCGGACAAAGTGCAAGAAGTGGGCGCGTGCGTCATCCCTCGCGAGGCCCCAGCGTCGACTGTGCAACGAGAGATGAGTGCATGATCGTTTCGACGTAATGAAGATAGCCCAGTCGCCGATAGCCCTGAGGACACCAACAGGCTGCACGGTGTCCTACCACATACGACTCTCCGATACCAAGGTCTTCGTTGTTGACGAGGCTCCTTTCGCGCCGACTGAACCCGCCAAGAGGCTTTCCCGGTCATTCTGTCAGAGAAAGGCAGCGAGAGTTCGTTCCGTACTCAGCGACTCAACTTATGGTCGGCAAGGACCAGTTGCACCAAGTCCCACCACCGTCTGCTCAACTGTATTTACATATACCACAAAATGGAAAAGCGTCGGGGCCAAAAATGAACGGATACAACGCTTCCTGACAGAAGTCAGAGATCTCGATGCATCAGCCGAGACAGCAAGCCATACCAACTCGGACCTGACAACCAGCCTCGGCCAGCAACAGCGTCGCATCGGGTATATCGGATACCATGGTCTCCACGTCACAATCACACCGAAACAGAATAAGTAAAGCTCACCGGAGCTGTCAGAATTGCATGAACTGCGATATGTCAGCTGTATTGCATAGTGTGTGGTTGGCTGCGTCCAGAGCATTGTTGCGAGCGGTCCAGGCGGATTGGGCGACACCCTTACAACGATGATATCGCTCACACTCACTACTTTAGGCATTGAGTTGCATTAGGCCGCAATGCGTTATTGAAAGGTCTGTATCGAGCTGAATTCATTTCCTTTACTTGATCCAAATGCTGACTTGACAGAAAGTGCATACTATCCGTGTGAAATACCATCAACAGAAGTATAACCTTTACCTGTGGATGCTTTTCGTCTTTCCCTGCTGGGAGAACCTCAGTCAGAGCCGTATCGCGTCATTGGTATCATGGTGTTGGTGGTGCAACCTGGCCACATCTAGCGGTCTAGCCTTTGACAGGGCGGGATCATTCTCCTCGTTGTCTCTTTCGGAAGCCGGCAACCCTCCCGATGCACCCTCGAGTCAACAAGCCGAAGCTGAGCTTGTGCTGAACAGGCTCGACGGGCGCAAGTCCCCTGGCTGCCACACAATCCGTTAGTGCAGCGAGATGGTGTGATCGGGATGCCGAAGTCCTAACATGATGGAACAGTAGCCTGGGGAGTGTGTGTATTACAGCGACCGGGACGTTCAAATCCTCGGCTTCGATAGCATTATTTGATCTGCTGATACTACGCTGAAGTCGCGGAAGGTAATGAAAGGTGCGTTCCCGTCTATCAGCGCCGCTTCCGACTGGGTAAAGATCCCGAAGACGGGACCGGTGAAGAAGCGTACGAAGAGCTCCCGTGTGGACGCCGACCCTGCCTCACGCCATCTCATACCCTTGTCATCTGTTCCATGCGCCTCAGCGAAGAAGAAGGTATAGCATGTGGCGGTAGCTTCGACCTTGAACTCCAGAGAGCGGGGGTCTTGATGATCGACAGCGTAGGATATTTCCTTTGAAGTTTGCGTGCCGGGAAGCAACAGTGTGAATGTGACAGTTGAATTTGCGAAATCATACGCAATTGAGACATAACGGACTGGATCGAGGTATACAGTCAGGCCAGCTTGGACGTTCTGATTCGAGACTGACGAAGCTTCCAGGTCAAGCGTGGCGTGAGCCACAGCTAATAGTTCCTGTTGCCGCTTGCCAATGAATGTTGGACACCCTTTCAAGCTGCCCAGGGTGAAGCCTGTCGGTCGGAGTCGTATCATTCCATTGCCGTGGGGGTCTGAAAGTTGATAGTTGCTACTTTCTCGTCCTCGAAGATGGATGAGCTCGCTGACGGGTTCGATGGACGGCATGCGCGCAACCTCTTTCACCCTTCTGGCATGGAAGGACATTTGCGGCTGATCGATCCTTGGCCAACCGCCTTCAGGCCAATCAACCTTACTGAGGAACGGTTCTCGACCCAACGGCCAGACGCCGTCCAAACTTCGGAAGCCCAAAGCCAAAGCCCACCATTCACCGTCGGAATCTTGAAACAACTCACCGTGTCCCAGGCCTTGTATGTAGGACTTGTTTCCGTCGGCTGTGAGAATCGGGTTTTGTTCGTATGTCTCGTAGGGACCCCAAATATCCCTTGATCGTGCGATGGTGAGCATGTGGTGCTCAAAGGTACCACCCTCTGCAGCAATGAGATAGTACCAGCCGTCCTTTTTGTAGACATGGGGGCCTTCGGTATCGTAGTTAGAGTGTCCTTCCCAGATGAATCTTGATGGCGAAAGAATCTTGCCCGTGCTGAGGTCTAGCTCCAGTTGGTGGATGAGGGTATGAGGTTGCTGTTTGAGACCAGTTGCCCAGGCTCCCTGGATGTAGACACGATCATCGTCATCTACATAAATGCTGGTATCGAAGCCGTGGAAGTCGAAAGTAATTGGATCACTCCAATTTCCCTTCCATATGTCCTGTGTTGAGACAATGAATTGTTCGCGGGACATGATGCCGTCTCTCCGGACCATGTTCGATCCCACCACAAAAAATGTGCCCTTGTGATATCTTATCGTTGGGGCCTGGAGACCCCCTGTTGCGATCATCTCGTTTCCATCTTCGAGATGTATGAGTCTGCTGTGCGCATAGAAGAGTGAGAGTTGCTCAGGCCGGTTGATCGCGTGTCCTTGGCTAAGGTCAGTGATCGACAATGCGATGCTAGAGATACACGGTATGACCGACCTATAAGCTGCCAACTTTGGAGGTTTGATGAAGCGTAGATTGGTATGCCCGGAAAGTATTGGAATGTCGAAGTCGCCATGTAGAAGATGCCATCAACACAGACGACCGAGGGATCTGGATTGAAACCAGACACCACCGGATTCTGATACTGTACTGTTTCCAGGACGTCCTCCGTGGATTCTGCTTGATAGCTTGCCATGTGCGACATGACGCTTAGGCTCGACTGGCAACAGCGCTACTGAGGGGGTTGGGCGAATGTAGCTTGCACAGCGATGGAAGTGGCCATGAAGACGAAAGAGGATCATCTCCCCATCTTAACAACAATGAAGACTCACATTCGTTCCAGTAATTGCTGTAGGTTTCAATACATCAGATCTCACCCGACTTCCGTAATTCGGTTTGTAGACATGGGGTAATTCGGGATCAATCCTTTACTCCACGGAGCCTACTATCCCACGGAACATTTGCGGAGAACAAGATCGAGGCTCGGCAGCTTCCCGAAAACAGGGAGCTAGCCAACGGCGACAATGGATTTATATGGAGATGGAATCTATGCATGAGTGTTGGATGTTAGTGATTACGATACGGGCCACAGGCCTGATGACATGCATTGAGTCCCTGGAGAATATCCGCGGGGAATATGGACGGTATGGACGGTGTAGAAAGATATTGCCTCTAGCATTGCCTACAGCAAGCATTCATAGAGTTCAGTATTGTTTTCTAACGAGAAGCTCTCCTAATCTTCTCTACAGAATTTAGTCAATGCTCTCGTGCCCTCACCTTTTCGAATTTTCTCAAAGGGGTTCCACGCAGTTTATAACCAAACGTGTACAGTACTGCGAGGTGACAGGCCATCCAGAGGAGAGACATAGAGCTTCCATTTACTACGCCTACGAGTCACGCTAATGCCCAAGACTAAAAAGGACTATCCTCGACGTTGTCCTATGGCATCAACTGGCCGAGTCTCAATCCCCCGGCGCCTCAAATATTTGACCTCGGGTTGCTCTGAACCATCTACTATAGTCATCTTTGTGCCCTGAGCTGTCCCCTTCCTGTGCCCATGCATACGTCTCAGCTTTATCCTTGGGGGCTGACGACGCCGTGAATTCGTCCTCATCCTCTGAAGTGCTAGATTTTCGTGCCCACGCATATGTCCCAACTTTGTTATCGGGATCGAGAAGCTCCACCGCTTCATCATGCTTATAAAATGCGGCCAGGTCGAGCGGCGTCCAGCCCTGGTTATCTCGAGGAGCCTTGTTTGTCGCTCGATGCAGAACCAACAACAGTGGCTCGATGGCGCCGTAAAATGCGGCTGAGTGAAGCGCTGTCCAGCCGTATTTGTCTTTCGCATCTACAGACGCGCCACCCTCAAGCAGGCATTTGGCCGCTTCGGTGTTGCCGCATTCCAGCGCATTTTGCAGAAGTGACATGTCCTTCCAGCGGTAGTCCACGTTCACACCGGCGCCCAGGAGCTGTTCGACAGTGAGTCGACCTTGGCCATCCCTCACAGCTCCCCATATCGGATGCCATGTCGTGTTGTCCGTTGCTGTGTCATACTTTACGCCGTGAGCGATGAGAACAGACATAACATTGTGATTGCCCCAACCAACAGTCAGATCCACCAAAGAGCGCCCATCATTGTCGGAGACCGCGTAGCTTGCGCCCTGATCGAGGAGGTACTCCATGACCCTGGTGGCCCCAGCCTGTGCGGCTACCATAAGTGGCGTGTAGCCCATATCGTTCCGACTTGTCAAGAGCTCCTTAGACCTTCGTACCAAGAAGGCAATGTTGGCAGTGCCAGCGCAAGACGCAGCAAGGTGGGCTGCAGTATTACCACCTGCGGCTCGAGCCTGGATATCACAGCCCTCATCGACCAGCGTTTCCAGGATCTTTGTTCCCTCGTCGCCAGCCCTTGCTGCCATGTGGATCAGTCTCGTGCCATCCTTAGTCTCAGCGTCAATCTTCGCGCGGTGCTGCACTAGTAGCTTAATCATTTCCTTCCCCTTCTCCCCTTGGACCATGTGGATAGGGCGCATGAGTGAGTTAGACTCGGCGTTGACGTTGGCGCCTCGCTGAATAAGTAACTTAGCGATTGCCCTGTCACCGGCCTGTGCAGCAACATGGAGCGCTGTCAGGCCTTCCTTATCCACAGCCGAGACGTTGCTTCGCCTTTCTTCGAGCCGTCCTTCTTCGAGGAGCCATTTGACGACCTTGAGCTGGCGGCCCTTGACGGCGTGGAAGAGGACCGTTTGACCCTTCTCATCTCGCATCTCCAGTGTACCAGTTTTCTCGAACAGACTCTTAACCATATCCAGTTCTCCCATACGGGCACTGAAATGAATGCTCTGGAGATTCATCGTTTCCGCCCTGTTCAATGGTTTGTCCCCCCTGAGGAGAAGGTTGATGGTGGACTCTTCTCCCTCCGACATAGCCCACTCTAGGGGTGTTTCGCCGGCAGCGTCGCGTGCGTTGATAGGTATACCGCCGGCGAGGAGTTCGTGACATATGTTTGCGTAACCAGCTTTAGCCGCCCAGTGAAGAGGCGTCGCGCCGTTTTCATCGACATAAAGCAGACATTGCTTTTGCTTCATTATCAACATTGAAGCTTCGATATGTTTGCTCTGGATGGCAGCAACCAGAGCGGCTCCGCAAGCTTGTGGACCGGCTTTGACACCGTTGTGACCTGATTCGAATAGGCTGCGTATCGCTTCAAGGTTGTTCGAGCTGGCCGCCCACTTGAGAATGACAGCTGCTTCATCCGCAGACGCCTTCTGTTGTTTCTCGATGTCGATCTCGGCGGCTTTCATCTGGCGGTTGGCTTCGTATGAACGCATAAAGGCCCTGCCGAAAATGATAAGAAGCCGCAAAGGAGATGCTATCAACTTCCCAAGCGCTCTGGCGACCCGGCGCCTCGAGCGCAGAAGCGCATAGCCGACAAAAATGAGGAACATGAGAACAAGTGACGTGTAGATGTAATATTGCCATGGCGAGACAGTCGAGAACACATCGACCTGCATGCTGAACAGGGCCTAATACACGTTCAGCCTCGTCACAGTAGAGTTGTGGAAGGTTTGCTTACCGACGTAAAGAGAAGGGGGAGGAAAATGAACTGAGCGATGTCCGTTAGAGAGCTGGTTGTGCGCATTCGATCGAGGGTTCACTCACCGTAATCCATGTCAATCTCCTGATGCTCTCGTTCTGATCGCGTGACCTGTAGCCCTCGTCGATAGATATCAGATTCGTCACACGTTGAATCAATGCATCTGTTTCCTGCATCAATTCCGTTGTGATCCTGAAGTCGATATTTTCGAACCTCTGCACGAGGTTGTCTGCAGTAGCCATGGTTTCGTATTGGGCTTCGCGATCTTCAGCCCAACGAGGATCGCCATATACCTTCCTCAAGAAGTCAACACGGAGCAATTGTGTTTTCAGCACTTTCCTGTACTCTTCCCAGTGCTGCGCTGCAATGATCAGAGTCCGCACGATGCTGCGGTCTGTTCCAAGACGCTCCTCCAACACTTCCACACGCTAGCGAGACATATTAGCCTAGATTGACAAATGATCCTGACCTTGGTGGGACGTACAAAAGATGTGAGGAACTGCGAAGACGCCTGGAGTATGTGATCCCAATTCTCGAGCATGTACTCCAGCTGATGAAATATATAGTCCAGTGGAGATGATCTGACTTTCACGTCCAAGTCGTAGTTCTGATAGATGAGTGCATCGTACGCAAAGAGAGTCGTGGCGAAGTTGAGAGACCGGAATCGAAAAATTTGGATGTTCCAGTCAGCGTGTTGGAAGTCAAAACGACTATTGCAAGCGGACGGGTCAGCCATGCATCTACCAGTGCCTCGTTATCCGGGCTCGTAGTTCATCACTCACCTCGTCCCGAAGCAAATGCTCGTCACGCCTTGACCCGTAGAAATCGTCGGCGTCTGGTAAGGAATCTCAGACGTATCGCTCTCCAGCGCGAGATAGAAATTGAAGTTCTTATGCAGCATGTAGTGCCCGCAAAACTGGCCTTTGCCGCACTTATCGCACGTGCAAGAGCCACTGCCCCAGGCATCTGATATAGAGCTGTTGCCGAGAAGTCCGTAGGGGTATTGCGAGAACCGAGCAAAATCGAGGCGCTCAAACAAGGGCATCAGCAGTTTGGTAGAACACCCTGGACCGTATCTGAATACACGACAGCCATGGTCGTTGTCGGCTTCGGGGTAGAGTTGGAGGTACTTGCGCAGATCATCGGCTGTAACGAATGCGCTCTTCAGAGTACCGTCCTGAACGTAGACTCTGGATAGTGGATGGGCTTTCGAAATTGCTTGTTCTTCGCTCAGCCCGGTGCCGTGTGTAGCGGGGCCTTCTGCTGGTTGGGGCCTGGGTGTTGAAGGCCGCGGGGGTGATCCATTCTGATGTTCTGGCTGAGGATTATATGGATATTGGGGACTGGGCGGTATGTGCGCGTAACGGTCGTCTGAGCGATGCTCAGGTTGGTAGTCAGTCCTGGTCCAATCCCCACCTGAATACGAGGCCGGCAGGTCTGCAGGTTGCTGCACAGATATGGGAGAATAGCTCAGATCGTTGGGGGGAGCTGACGAATCTGTTGCGCCTGGATATCCAACATACGCGGGGTACGGCTGCTGAGGCGCAGGCTGATAGGCAGATGGCTGTTGCTGATAGGCAGATGGCTGTTGTTGGTACTGCAAGTTGTAGTTCTGCTGGGGGGCTGGTTGATACGAGGAGCTCGATGTGTTGTAGTTGTAGGTCGCAGAGGCAGCCCCTGGTCGAGGAGGAAGCTGATAACCACTGCTTGTAACAGCAGCAGCGGGTGCAGTGTAATTATAAGCGGTGCTGCTGGGTTGCGGAGCGAAAGGGACAGGGTTGGACGCAGGCGCTGTAGCCGCCTGACCGAGAGGTTGTATTGGCGGAAGAGGTTGGTTTCCTGACGGTCGAGAGTAGGAGTAAGGCTGCACCGGCGGCTGCATCGGAGGCGCAACGACGCTCTCGAACCTCATGTCTGGGTTTTGGGACGCCATCAGCAGCTTCTTGTGACCCCTGGGAGGGTCCTAGCACGGCTTGCTATCGCACGCCCTCACAACATGGTCGGTTGCTGAAGCTCAACTACAGGGATGGCAAATTGCCCGAGGCTCCCCAAAGACCTTTCAACAAGACGAGCATGTCGAAGAAAAGCTTCTTGGCGCAGGGCGACTGCGAAGCTGTACCATCTAATAGTCTGGGTGCTTCAGCTCGACCTGCAGGGTCTCAGATAGTCCCTGCGCTAAGGCAGGCTGCATGTCAATTCATTGGATGCGGCTTGAGACAAGGGCTTTCAGCTGGCGATGACTTGGTGAGCCGGGGTCATGCGGTGGCTGCAGGTGGCTACATTGTCCAGAACTCAAGATTGTCTCGCAATTGGAAGAGACGGCGCAGGAATCGAGTGCTGCAAATGAACTTTAACAAGCCACAGAATGCGACAGTCTATCATGCCACGCCTCGACCGGCTCTTCCGATAGGTAAGGCACATGCAATGTTTGACTGCTCAGGTCCAAAGTATGTACGGATTAACAGGATAGGTAGAATAAGCAAGTCTGGCCCTCACATGCATGAACAATGTGGGACTATCGTGGCCTAGGCCCTGCAAAGGCTGAGTTGGAGCAGCCTTACTCTCTTAGAACCACACTTATAGACGTGTTAGTACGGAGTAGTGGCCTTCTAAAGCAGAAGGCCTTGTTCTACTTGTTCGTTTGTCTCAACTACCAAATCCATGTCGTTCGCATAGCCCAAGTGAAGTTTTACTATGCGAAATAATTGAGATGACAGGCCGCGCGACAGCAACTACCTCGCGGTTTGTCTTCCTCCACAGCTGGCAATAGGCCCCGAACCTTGGCTAGTTCTTGCTATTACAAGCCAACAAGGATATCTGCCACCATCTTCTTGACAACCTGACTTCGATAATCAACGCCAGGATTCTTGCGATGCCATCGTACTTATATTGGCTTGAGCCATAGTGGCCATTGAAATTGTGAAGGCGCGCTCGTTGTCGAACCGAACCCCAGCTTGACGCGCAAACACACGGCGGTGGCACTCCTATTCTCAAATTTGCTTTGCCATTAGCTCACGTGAGTCCTCGGCACAGGAGCAATATCTCAATATACGAGATGAGTCCTTCCTGCCTGTCTTCTTCACGTAGAACAGGGACAGCCGAGAGTCCGGCGACGAAGTCATTGAAACAAACAGTCCGAAAGACCAAGTCTACAAGAACATGCATATATCCCCGAGCAATGAAAGATCATTCTACAGAATTGGCGCATTTGACTGTCCTGACTTGATATGACTTCAGTAGGTAACGACAGAGATGTGAGCTGAAGTGAGACGACCACCTAGACCCTCAGCTCCGGCATCCCCAGGCACCACCCGCCGTTGAACATACCACAACTTGATATCCAGACCCTTCCGATCCTCTTCCTCTTCAAGAGACACCGACACCTAGCCAAGCTATCTATGCCGTGTTTGAACTCCTGTGTACCAGCCCCTAAGGGAGGCCGCAAACATAGTTACCGCAGTCGTAGTTATCCCACATGCAGTAGTATACCTGGGTCCTGCCGTCGCTCATTGTGGTTTGCCTGCGAGCTTGCTGCGTGATGTCGCCAACTATGTGACAGAGAGAGGAAGTCAGTCAGCGATACTCAAGCATACTCAAGAATTACTTTCGCCCACGTAGCGCGCCACCTGCTATCATGCCGATCTGGGGTGCAAGGATTTGGGGAATTCGCTTGGGGATACTAAAGGGAGACTTACTGCCACCATTTGGGTATATCACCCAGCCCCCATCGTTGTTCCAGTTGAGCAGAACGTGATAGCCGCTACCCGAGTAGTGATCCCCGTCGGTCTGCGTGTAGAAGAAAGGGATCTTCACGGCAGAAACCTTGTCCTGGTCCCAGAGAGTGACTTCCCGCGTCCTCTCCGTCGAGCTGCTCCAAATCTCGTTGACGAAAAGACGTACACAGCCTTGAGCTGTCGTAGCGAACAGAGCGCTGGCGGCAAGGGTGGCGATGAGCTTCATGGTGTTGCTTGATACGTTTGTAAGAAAGCGGGTTCCGGAGAGTGCAATGCTTAGCAGGAGAGCAGCTATGGAAATTGAGGTTGTCTTGTTTGTGGGTTTCTGAAGGCGATGGTGAAGTGAAAGGGCTTGTTCCAGAGCGTTTATTGACAGTATTTATACTTCGTCTTCCTTGATGCGAACCCTTCCATCTACTACGCTCCCCGAAACATATGCCTGTGTGGGATACTTCTCATTCTGATTACATCGGCACTTTTGACTCGAGGGCGCTGAGGCTGACCTTTGCTCATGAGACAAGACTTGACCATAAGGATCCCCGATACAGCAAGGAATCAACGATTCTACTCAGCTCCCAGCAAAAGTGTCGTGCAGATAGTACTTTGGTTCGCATGTTAGGGAGACTTTGAGCTTGGATCGCCGATAGGCCGACTCTGTGATACGCTGACTGTACTCTTGAGTATCCTGTCAATAGCCAATCGCACAAAGGGAGGAACTGTTCCGCATGGAGTTCCCGATGCAGCCCTATCAGGGATGCCGCCCCCTCGAGTCTGTCATGGAATGGCTGGCACCGTTACATTGGGGCTGGAATGCATGACACAGATGAGATCGTCGGCAGCATTGGTTAAGGCTTACGTTCCTAATCAGTGAAGTGCGCGACAGAGCGCATGGGCTCTGTGAAATGATACCCCGTGGACCTATCAGGAGCTACATACTGGAACAGGATTTGCAAACGTGTTGAGTATCCATCGTGACTAGCTGCCTTTGGCCGGGCCAACATAGAGGCATTGCCATTCGAGAAGCAATATCCCTCCTTATAAGAAGAACCTTTTAATCAATTCGATGGGTTCCATGACATCGCGAATCAACTATGTTCCGTCATATGTGCTAGTCCGCGACTGGGTATATGTTTGTGTAAGCTGACTGTCCATGCACCACCCCGTGACATCGGAGTAGACCTGCTTCCGCCTGCTGCACGCTACTCAGCTCATGTTATGCACCTGCCATAAAAGGAAGTTCAATTCTCATCATAGAGCTGTATTGATGCTGAGCTTGCTGACGTTCCGATGTCTATCTATGAGTGCATGACGTCGTCCGTGAGTTTCTCTCGGGTTCGTGAAGGTGCGAGAATAATGTACCCTTGTGCGAATGTTTCGGACTAGTTTAATGTAGTTGGAAGGAACACTGTTCTTTTTTTCAAACGACTTGCAGCCAATCGTGTGATCCTGGGCATGGTTGAACCACCTGATCCATTGCGATTTCCCGTAGATACCGTCTCTGTATGGCTGTGTGCCTAATATTCTCGTCAGGAGCTTAGACAGGTATGGGGCGTCCTGTTGATCATAGTAACGACATGTATGCCAATGTCCTAGGACCGCGTGTTTGGGGTTGGCTTTGGGGCGATCAACTGTGCGGTCGCACTTTCATGACCAAGAAGAGTGTGGAATGGGTATTATTGATATCTCATTTCTGCAAAATAAGGAATGCAAAGCTTCATTCAAGTTCATCTGAGTACTTGGAGTCAAGCTTGGCTAAATAATCCAATAGTTGTTGGCATTGCGACTCCGCCCTCGTCTTGATGGCTTCGTTTGATGCGTTGTGCATTAGCTCAAGCATCCTGCTGCCGACTTGACGAATTCTTTGGACCTTAGGGTCACCCAGTCAGCACAATGTAGACTAGTTTACACAATGAAAATACTTACTCCGGGCTCGCCTTGCATCTTATAGCAGTCAAATGGTACAAGCTGCAACTCGTTCAAGAACTCCTGGACAATGTCCATCTTCCATCCCGAAAGTAACACTTCGGAATCTCCAAGTCCCATGACGCCTTGAAGGCCGCGGCTACAGCACTCCTGCAGGATAATTAGCTTTAGGCAATGGAAACTGGTCATCACATTGCTCCGCAATGCCCAGCAGGTTCTCTCTCGATATTGAGTCGTTTCTGGATCCAAGGACCCATCGGGGAGTCTAGGCTGCTCTGGAAGCGAGATCCAGGAGGTTCTGATGTCCATTGAACCCGCAAACTTGATGTACATAGCAGACAACCGCTCGAGCTCGCTCTGATGTATCCGTTCACCGGCAGCTGTTGTCCCAGGCGGAGATGAGGCATGAGTTTGAGGCGAAGCCGTTTGTATGACCGGGTAGAAGCGGATAGCTTTGATCAAATCAGCCGCAGTTAACCACATTCGCCTCTTTTTGTGGAATGCTGCATGGATGTGCTCATCAAGGGATGGATTGTTAAATTTCCGAGTCACGTCAAGGTGCGGAACCACAGTCAAGTCCCCGTACTCCTGGACCGTGACATCTCCGTCAAAACTTGGCTCATGAAGAATATAGATGCGACTTGAGAAAGCCACAGTTGCTTTGTCGGAGTGGAACAGAAGCCAGAATATGGCCCGAAGTTGCTGAGCTTCATGAGCATCGTACTGGGTTACAGACGACTCCTCGTAGAGTCTGAGCCGTAAGGCAAGAAGCTCAGCGCCCA
Source organism: Sarocladium kiliense (assembly GCA_030734395.1). Lineage (NCBI taxonomy): Eukaryota > Fungi > Ascomycota > Sordariomycetes > Hypocreales > Sarocladiaceae > Sarocladium > Sarocladium kiliense. Next base: position 1,550,524 of record JAUZTG010000020.1, on the reverse strand, counting down.
TGTGAGTCTGTGCAGCTGCCCCATGTTTGCCACTAGTATTCTGCATGGCCGAAGCATGCCACGTCCTGATCACAAGAGACGTGGAGTCTGGATGCTCCAAGTCATAGTTCTCGTATGATGAGAGCATGGCTCGCGAGGCTTGGAGGAATGGGCCCGCGAGAGCATCCTTTAGTGGCACAAGCGACACAGGTGCAGCTGAGCAGACATACGCACAGACGGCGGTAATGAGCGCAAAACTCTTCATGTACGGCAGCTGTGGTGAATCCTTGCGTAAAGAAGTTGCCGGCCCAAGTGCGCTTGGTCGACTCTCACGGCTGAAGACCGAGACGCCTCTTCGAAGAGTGGGCTCGTGGCCAGCTGGGATGACCGGGTAAAGGAAGGCCATCCACAGGTCGATGCAGTGATGAGCTACATCTCGGATGTCTTGGCCCGAATGCAGGCTGTCGAAGTAGTCCACCAGACTTGTGCATATGTTGATAGCGTCCAGTTCGGGGCTATATGCACCATAGACCACTGGGAATGGCAAGCCGGACGCGGTTGAAGAAAGAGGGCTCTCGGCTGTCGAGGGTGTTGCTGCGGAGAGAATGGGTCGGAGTCTGTTGCTTAATGGTGATGAGGCTGGTTTTACTGGACTTCTATGATCGTCAGGCTCTTCTTTGGGGTCAAAGGGCCTCTTATTGACAGCCCTCCCGCGTCTTCGAGGGACGATGTTGTATGAGCATTCAAGTTTTGACGTGTTGCAATTGGCACATGGGTTGGCGCCATCGCATTTGACCTTGCGCCTCTTGCAGACGTCTGTCCAACAATGTTAGCGATCCAACCGTGTCTTACAGCGAAGGATGCGACATACCACAGGCTCGCGATACGTACATGCTCTTGGTGCTGCGCATTGGACCAGCTGCCAGGGGACGCGTCGAGGTGAGAGAAATTCCGCGGGATTAACCCCGTAATCGTGGACGAGTCCTCGGACTTTATATGGGCCCTCGATCACTCATCCGCAGGCGGGGGATGATCATGCCAGGAGGAACGCAGTAGCCTGATCCCAACTAGTTTCGCCTGGTTCTCATAGCTAAATCCCCTGGAGAAAGGCAGGGATCGCCAGACATAGCGTACCGGGAGAGTCGAATTGCCAAGCTGCCACTACTCCAACAAGGGTGGATTCCTTCCGTCGTGCAGTCTGGGGAAGTTTTCAGACCTGTAAAGGAGGCGAGCATGTTGTTGTGAGGGTGTCATTCGACTGATATAAGGCCGTTGTCCGCCTTTGCTGGCTTTGCTCTGTGTTGCCAGCTGCTGCGCAAATCCTTCTCTCCTCTCTCTCTGTTGACCAGATCCAGTCATGGCTGCTACTCAAGACCCTGTGACAGAGTCCATCAAGGACAAGACGGCTGTGGATGCTCAACGTCATATCGAGACTGCAGCCAAACCTGCCGAAGTCGCTATTGAGGCTGCAGACAAGGGCCAGGCGACATCTGGCTATGAGGACCTGACGCTATGGCAGACTGTCGCGCAGTTCAAATTCGCATCGCTGTATTGCTTCATCGCAGCCATGAGCGCTGCTGCTGATGGCTACCAACTCTCGTAAGTTCTGTTTCTTTGAGATACCCCTCCGTCTCTGCCGACATGTAGACTAACAACCCCCCAGTATGAGCGGCAATATCGTCGCAAACAAAGCCTTCGTCGCCATGTTCGCGACCGAGACGAATGCTGAGGGTGAGAGATACCTTGCGTCCGGGATCCTCAGCGGCTGGAGTGCCGCTCAAAATGTCTGCCAGATCATCGGTCAGACTGGTCATGGCTTTGTCTGTGCCCGTTATGGACGCAAGGCTGGTATGTTGTGTCTATGGACGATTCTTGTCGGCAGCGTCTTTGCTGAGACATTCTCCACGGACTGGAAGAGTTGGCTCGTCGGTCGGGGCCTTGGAGGCATCGGTGTCGGCGGTCTCCAGACAACAATCCTGGGCTACATCGCCGAAGTCGCTCCCGTTCGCATCAGAGGTGCTCTGTTGATGAGCTACAGCTTCTGGTGGGGGATTGGAACATGGTGCACCCATATGGCTTTGTATGCCATGAACAAACAGAACCCGAATGATTTCAGGACACCCATTTACACTCAATGGGGTCAGATTGGTCTCATGGCGATCATTTACCTCATCCTTCCCGAGTCCCCGGCGTGGTGTGCCACCGTTGGCAAGGAAGAGAAGGCAAAGAAGGCGCTGAGCCAGGTGAACCGCGGCGTTAAGGACTACGATCCGGACTACCAGTACCATGTTCTCTCCCTCAACATCGAGCACGAGCGTACTGTCGCGAAGGAGATGCAGAACGAGAAGTGGTGGGCCATCTTCAAGGGCACCGATGGTCGCAGGACTATTACGGCTCTATGGACCATCGTCGCACAACAATTCCTAGGTCTCGCTCTCTTCGGCACATTTGGAACGTACTTCTTCCAACAAGCTGGCATCAAGGATCCATTCGAGGTCAAGGCTATCACGTCCAGTGTTGGAACTATCACGATTGTTGCCGCGATGTTCCTTGTCGATCGTTATGGACGCCGCCTCATGGCCTGCACCATGACCACCCTCATGTGGATCTGCTGTGTCGTCTGTGGCATCCTGGGCGTGGTCCCTGAGACAAATGCTACCCTTCCTGTATTTATCCTGTTCACCTGCTTATGGAGTAAGTCAACTACGAGTCATCCTTCCTTCAGGGCCAGTACTAATATGCGTCGAAACAGACATGGGAATTGCTGCCAATGGAGCAGCCGGATGGGGATACATCGGCGAGATTTCGTCTCAACGCCTACGTCCCTACACATCCGGCTTCGCTGCCTCGGCTAACTCTCTCGGAGGCCTGATCATGACCATTCTTACGCCATTCATGGTCAATGCGAATCAGTGGAACTGGAGATACAGGACTGGCTGGTTCTACGCTGGAGTTGGTCTTCCCTGGGTCATTGGCATGTGGCTGCTGATTCCAGAGACTGCCGGTCGATCGTCTGCCGAGTTGGACGAGCTTTTCGAGCGCAAGATCAAGCCCTGGAGGTTTCACAAGACTGAGACAGCGACACAAGCACTGCTGCGTGCAGAGAAGGAATCACAGGAGCAAGAGAAGCAGGGATAGGAGACGTGAAACGCATATGTCGTGTAATATAGTACCATTCGCACACAACTCGTCGTACTTTTCCCACACTGTTGATCTATTCTGCGAGCACCTCGATCATAGGAGTTGGGAAGCGATCCCAGTTGTCGGACGCGTGTGGATTACCAAAGGGCGCCAATACTGCGATCCGCATACTGAACACCGCGAGGTTAGCAATCGACTCGGGAGAACGAAGAGGATGGTCTTCACGAACTTGTACTTGCCGGGTGCAATGTCGCTACCGTTCGCAAGCCGACCCAGCCACCAGGCGTTATAGATGACATTGCGTGTCAGTCGCTCCTGAGGGAATGGCACAACGTCGTCTGGGTTGTCGAACTCTGGATCAAAGACTGCGCCGAGCTCTGAAGTTGACCCAGCCCAAGCTGCGACGGACCCTATGTAGCCGTTCTTTCCGGGTACTGGAGGATACTTCCATTCGTGTTCCCGCCACTTCTCCTCGAAGATCTGCACCTCTATTAGCTTACGTCCCTAGATAGCGACCCAATGTTGCCAATGAGTAGTATGATGTCAGAACCACTTACGTCCCATCGGAGCTCTGGTGAGCCGTAGTTGACTACAGCTTGCAGTTTTGGGAAGTCCTGCTCAGCGACAGAAGTATTGAAAGTAAACCTATTTTTTTTGGTCAGCATGATGATTGCTGGTTCGGGTCACAATCCACCCACTTGTTCTTATCCTCAATGTCATCGTCATAGTCAGAGTAGACTTTTGGAAAGCCTAACGCGCGGTACCAAAGTTGGTTACGGACCTCCTTGCCAGTGGTTCCGCCAACTCCTAGACAGACTGGTTAGACTGCTTTTGTCTAGGTAGGCAGAGGTGTGGTACCTAAATAGGGGACTGAGAGGTTCTCGCCATTAGAGCCTTTGACAATGACCTTGCCGGAGTACACTGGCATGTTCTTGTAGTTCATGCCTTCGGGTATCTTGAAGATGAACCTAAGTGACGTTCATGTTAGACAGGCCAGGCATGACGTTTCAATTAGATTTGAAACCGATCAAGACTTACTCGACTCTCTTGGTCTGGCCGGGCGCCAACCTGTGTGTTCCAGCAGGCATCCTCACTTCTGGTGCAATGTCGATGACATCGTTGATCATGGACTTCCGGCTCGGAATCTGAGGGTAGTCTCCAGCACTCCATTCCAATGCTTCGAAAGCTCCAGCTGCCTCTACGTCGAAGGTATATGTGACAGGCTCCGGGCTATTGTTCGTGATCTCAACTCCCTGGTATCTAGAGAACTGGTGCGTGTCGTTGAGTGCGAACTTCGTGAAGCTCAGTTGTGTTTCTGACATCACCATCTTGGTCGCATTGACAAGGCCATTACCTGCCTGTGCCACTGATGCCGCAATGCCACTGTCCATGGGCATCCCGAGGTGATCTGCCCAAGCAATGCTACTGCCAGATGACAAGATTCGAGCGCTCAGCATTCTTCCGAATGCCTTTCCATGCTTTGACCGACCACCATGCTTGCCGATGTACAAAGCAGCGACACCGGCGACGTAAGGGGTGGCCATTGAAGTTCCGTCCATAGCAGCAAAGCTATGATCAAGGTAAAGACTAAGAATTCCGCTACCAGGGGCTCCAATGTCGGGCTTCACGGCATGATCAAATGTTGGGCCAAAGCTGGTGAAATAAGAAGGGGTTCCAGACCTTGGGTTCTCCATACCAATAACGGTTTCTGAATCCGGGACAGAGACCTTGATACTGTATCCTTCTCCGAGTGCTGCGGCTAGTGCTTGACCATCTTTTTCGACCAAGGAAGCGAACACGATCTCTGTCCAGTCGCCAAGGTAGAAGCCATCGCGGTCTGGCTCAACAGGGTCGAAAATAAATATGTACTTTCCGCCCGCAGCGAGGATATTCTTTTCTTTCTGGACGGGGCTGCAGAACCAGCGTTCGACAAGAGCGATTGTATCTGTAAGGTCGATGCCGTCTGGGAGCTTGCAACCAGAGCCTACATGGACCACTGGTACATCCTTAAGTGTCGACGGCCATGGAATCTGCCACTTGGGTATGTGACCCATCCTCGTTTGGTTGATGGTGCCATTGTACGTGAATGATACCTCAAGAGCAGACTGAGGTATATAGTCAGGCTCAGTAGCAGCGATTCCGAGTACATTGCGGCCAGCTGCGCCATCGGAGAACATGAACGGACCCATGTTGCCGTCATTCCCGGCAGCGACAGTGACTACGACGCCATTGTCGACAAGGCGATCAGAAACGGTGGCCCATGCTGAATCTTGCCAACCGGAGATCGCACCGATGCTGGCTGTAATGACGTCCGCCTGAACATCCGGTCCAATATTAGCCAGACCTCTTGCAAAAAATGAACATCACAAGTTATCCATGACTTACATTGTTGTCATATGCTTCAAGGAAAGCCTCAATGAGGACATCTTCGAGGACCCAGCCCTAAAGAAGTATTTGTCAGAGTCGAGGTTGCGTGAACCACTGGTAAGCTTGACTTCCCAAGTATTTTTGGACCAGTCTGCTTGAGATGATTCCACTTACCGCACTCGTGAATACTTTGAATGCGAGAAGCTTGGCCTTTGGTGCGACACCAGTGAACCTGGATGCTGAGATGAGCTGGACATTCTCTGGTGTGAACCAGGTAGAATTGATCGCTGACGTACCACTTACTACGACCAGCAATGATACCGGCCACATGGGTCCCATGTCCGTGGTAGTCCATAGGATCGTTGTCAGGCTCCAATGGGCAGCCATCATATGGCCAGCCTGGATAACAGGAAGCATCAGCAGCGCTCTCGACTAACATAATGCTGCACTTACACCCATCGCCAACCAAGTCAGCGCCTCCAATGACGGTGTATCCAGGGCCATAGCCACCACCAATCTATTCTGTTCAGCTTCATGGCACTCGGTTTCAAGTCATTATTGACCGCACTTACACCAGGATGAGTGTAGTCGATGCCTGTATCAACCACTGCAACCGTTGCACCTTCGCCGAGTATCCCAGCCTTGTGCATTGCTTCAACACCAGTCGGACCGTGAATATTGTAATCGATGGCGTCAACAATCTCACTGAAGTTTCGCTGGTCAACGTTCTTGATTAGCTTCACTGACCTCAGAGGCCACACTCTAGCGATGGAAGCGTCATTCGCCAGAGTTGACATGAGACCTTCATCGTCGCTGGCCTCGACACTGGCTCCGAAGAAGACATCAGGATTATCGAACGTTTTCTTCACGTTGAATCCAAGTCGGGATCCAAGAGCCCTTGCGGTATCCTGGCGACGAGAGTTCTGCACCATGTTGGCCGTCAGTCAATCTCGACTTACAAACTAGTATGTGCCCGTGACTGTCACTTACGGGTGTAAACTCAACTATGTACCGCCCAGGTACAATTGGTGATTCTTCTTCGGCTTTAATAAGCTTGGGGCGATCATTCTCAGGTTCTGCACGGGGCTCAAAGTCACGAGCTGAAGTCAAGCCGCCAACCACTGTCACCAGCAGAACTAAGAGATTCTGGGACCGCATCTTGTGGTTTATGAGGGCTCAAATTGCTGCCTGAGTTTCTTGATGGTGGCTATTTAGGATCATTTCTTTCGGAAACGCGGACTCTTGGGGCTTCTTTATAGTTGACAGATCCGGCATGGACGGGTACCAGATATATTAACTGCATGGCTGTCAAAAAAAAAGATCTGGTCCCTTAGGTTAGACCCCTCAATAAACGGAACCAAACTCTCTCTACTCCGCACGCCAGATGACATGCAAGGACAACTTCCAGAAGGTCTGCCGGAACATTTGCTGTTCCTGTTTTGGAAAGTGAATGCAGTCTGGCTGGCCCAGTGTGACTACGTGGTGGCTTCTTATCTTCCAAATGCCTTCTAAGCTATGGACTTACACCCTTTTGGCTAGTCTCAGGAACTTTGGAGTATTCTTCTGCATCGAGCATGGATCATGGGTCTTTTTGCGCTTGACATTGTGTAAATGGCTGCAGTGTTTGTGTCATAATATACCGAAAGGCGGCCCTTCATCTGATTTGAAGCACCGTCCAGCGTGAAGATTACGAATGTTGCATCATTTGTAGATTCAATGCTGCAGAAGTGCTCCAATGACGCCAGAAAGTCTTTGGTCATCGAAAAGCTCTCGTTGGCCCTTGGAGGGTTGAACGGAACGCCGGAGTCTTATCTGCCTCGCTTTCCGCGTACCGATCCACACAACACGCGTGCTCTGAAGCTTGGGCTTCCTATTAGGGTTATGTCTATCACAAGCGAGAGCATGATTTCAACAGATCCCGGTAGGTGCATCTGCTTGTTCTCACGTGGTAGATGAAGCAAGAGGGACCTGCAGCTAAATATCAATGATTTGCACTGGACTTCGCAATATCAAAGAGCAAGAATGACGGAAAGTCAACATGACTGTATCCCTTCTCGGTTCATATTCAAGTAGCCTTCTTCAACGAGATTAAAGTTGAGTCCCCAGCAAAGGTCCAGCAATCTTGACTCTACTTCAGACAGAGGGGATTTGACCTGGTCCAAGTTCTCGGTGTCCTGACCCCCGCTCGGACCTGTCAACCTGAAGGGAGCCGGAAATAGCAACTACCCCGGTCAACAAGCATCATATCTGCCTCCATGATAAGACCTGAAGTGCAATGTGGCAGGGGGGTCAAGGGGTGTTCGTTGGCGTTCTCTCTCTAAATAAGATCAAAGTGACATGCATCGTGCCCGGCCTTTCACCAAGCGCTAACAGCAAATGGTCCCTCGAAGCCGCCGCGCGGTACGGAGTGAGTAGGAAAGCCAAGCCTGGAGTCCTCCGAGCCGAATCAAGGGTGTAAGCGATGGCTTTGCGGGCGTTACCAGGATGTTCTCCATATCCAGCAACGTGGTTTGACCCTGGATTCGGACATTTGCTCGGAGCTGTTCTCCTCTTTGGATGCTGCACCAGCTCGGTGTTGATCCGAGAAACCCCCCTCTTGGGTTCTTCTGCAGACGAGGGGTCGAAGCCGACTGTTTATCCGGGATGTTATACGAGAGTTGCCGGCATGCATTTCCATTCAGAAAGGCACTGGTCGCTCCGATATTCTTGCAAGATGGGACATGGCAATACGACTCAGCCGATACCCTTGTTCTTGATGCTGCTGGTAAAAAAGCTTCGAATGGCGCCAATGTGACCACCCCTGGAGACTTTCCCAGGCGATTTCACGACGAGGCTGGGTAGCAGGAAACCAGACGAGGAAGCATGATGTTACATCACGACGGCCAAAGATACTCCGCTAGTCGACTGTTTTCACGGACAGCAGAAAGACCATGTTCGATACACTGACCACGCTGCCTCCCGTCGAAAACGTCATGTTGGTTTCGTTTATCTACTGGTTGTCTCCTTCATCGCCCTTACTAGGTTCATGGGGCGTGTTCTGAAATTCTCAAGGAATCTAATCTGTTAAGTAGTCTCTTGGGACTTGTGGCAGATTCGTATCCGATCGCAGCAGTGAGAGAATCTAAGCTCGATGACCAAGACAACCTTGGCTACCCGGTATCCCAGGTCGAGCGCCACAGGCCCAAGTTGTGGTCTTCTTGAGCAGCTGGTAGGCCAATCTTACCACATTCGCAGACCGTGTCAAACTTTGGGGCGAAAAGAATCGCTTCTTCCACGTTTAGAGACTCTTGAAAGGATTGCGGGTGCGCCTCGAAGTTCAACGCCGAAGTCTAAAAGCGTATCACGAGCGGCGTGTGAGTGTCTTGTGGAGGCCCGTCCGATGTAAATTGATAGTTGATTTGTGAAGTGCGGTCAGGATATGGCACACCCAAGCTCACGGTATTCTGCGCCTAGCTTCAGTGAAAGGCTCCTTGGGCGTTACTGTTCAATACCAGTCGAGATCATTGATTGCGTCTGAACGTGCTTGCAGGCTACACAAACTCTTCATAAATTGCGACACATTATTATGCTTACAATTAAGCTTTTCTCTTCTCATGCTAGCCTCCGTGGCGTTCAATTATCGTTGACTTGTCGTTAGCATCTCTTGCCCTAATTATACAGACGCTGCTGCTTGTGGCATAACTAGTCTCAGCAGAGCACGTAAGAGAATGCCAATAGCAAGTAGAATAATGCAAGTGATTGGGTTTCAAGGCTTCTCACGTCATACTACAGCCATGTTAAATCAGGTGTTTCTCGACCGACTGATTATAAGCTTGCCGAGGATCAGCGATCCAGGTTCCTTCAACAGGTTGAGGAATATCGTCGAAATGGGCCATTGAATCAGCCTTGAGCGAATCAGCCACGACAAAGGCGCCACGTGAATAGCTGCAACGCCCGTCCATTATTCGGATGAGTTCCGGCTCTGAAGAACCGACAAGCTAATGCAGCTCATGTCAATTCAGGAACCAAGTCTGCTAGAACAACCTGCCGCTAAAGCGATTCAAGAAGTTCGTGATCCGGCTCTCCGGTGTCTTTGTTCTGTCCCGGCGCTGTGATGATCGCCAACCCTGCGATTAGACGGATGGCAAGCAACCACGTGCAAGCTTCGAAAGCAGAGAGCCAAGATTTTGAGGTAATTTGAGATAGGCTTAGCCGATGAAGATCAGTCGATTGCTCAATTCAAATTTGTTCTTCGCAATTAACACGTGCCCTACAGAAAGCCTCTTTGCTGTTGACTGCGGGGGAGGAGGGGTACTTGAAGTGCTGTTACATCGTGTTGAACGTGAGAAGAGCGATGGAGTATAAGTATCGAGCACAAGTCGTGGTCAGAATGATGTCTCTGTCCAGATAGTGTAGCTAGGCAATCAAAGAGACAATCAATCGCAATCCGAACTCAGCCAGACGCAGGCATCCCAACGTCCACAATGAAGACAACCACCGCTATCGCCGTTGCTGGTCTCCTCGCCAGCCACGCATCCGCCAAGCTCCTCGACGTCTTCCCCCGCCTAGTCTCTTACAACCTCAGATGGGCTGTTCCCGTTGTCACTCCGCCAGAGCCAGCCTGGAGCGAGCGACTCCCCAAGCTCCGCTCTCAGCTGAACTTCGAGACGGCCGGTCGACCTGAGACCCTGATTTGTATGCAGGAGGTCATCGCCTCTCAGCTTCAGGATGTCAATGAAGCCCTGGGAGCTGATTCTTGGAAGTCAATTGGCGTGGGTCGTGATGATGGTCGTGATGGCGGAGAGTTCAGTCCGATCTTCTATCGTCCCGACACTTGGGAACTGGAGAGCAACACGACTTACTGGCTGTCTGAGACTCCCGAGGAAGTCGGATCCGTTGGGTGGGACGCAGCCCTCCCTCGTGTTGTGACTGTCGGCCAATTCAAGCACCGTCGCTCTGGTCTACCTTTCGTCTATATGTGCACCCACTTCGATCACGTCGGCCAGGTCGCTCGCGAGGAATCCGCGAAGCTCATCGTTCGCCTTGCGAAGAAGTACGCCGATGCAACTGCTCAGGAAGGCGAAGAGCCCACACCCGTCTTCCTAGGTGGCGATCTGAACATTACTCCCGACAATCCTGCTTACCTCGAGATGATCGCTGAAGGGAACTTCGACGATGTCCGCGACGTGATTGACGAGTCTCGTATTCACGGCCACTGGGGCACTTTCACAGGCTTTGACTGGAACGGAGAGGATCAGCTGAATCGCATCGATCACATCTTCCGTTGGAGGCAGGTTCGTGATCTAGACCTCTTGACGTATGGAGTCATTGAGAACAGGTTCGATGATGGACTTTGGATCTCAGATCATAGGGCCATCGTTGTCGATCTTCACTTTGAGGTCAACAAGACGTGCGTACCTCGTCGCTAAACAGTATTGAAAAGCTCAAAATGCTAATGAAAGCAGCCGCTGAGACATGACGGAGGAAATAAGACTTTAGCCTCTGTACAGAATCTAGTAATTCAGACTTGTGGCAACCTCATGCGTGACTCGTTACACTGTCACGATGCTACGTACCCCGTGACCGACAAGAATACTATTGAGCCAGTGCATGGCCATAGAGCTTGAAGATTTAGCGATCGAGACTTTCTCTTCCCCCAAAACGGGTTACCATGCACTTGAACTGTCACATATACTGTTCACTGGCCTGCGGCGCAGTCTGGTGCCTGCCCCTTCAACAGAGTCACATTGCAATCTCCGCAAAATGCACCCCCTCTCACAATGCGATGCTATGTATCTGAGCTAGGGCCAATGCCGCGTTTACTGAGACGCGACCGGATCTCAAACTTGGCATCTGACTCGATCATCCTGCGGTAAGGCAATTGATACCAAAGGCTAAAAGTTTCCAAAGCAAACCTTTACAACGGCACGACACATTGGCATCATGGCGCACGCAGGCTTCACAAGTGCAGTACCGTACGTCCCACCTGGGCCACCGACGACGGTACCAACATCCGAATGGCCTACATCTACCTATCGACCCTTCTTCCTCCTTGATCGCGACCATCCGCAATCGCTCTACGCTTCTGTGATCAGTATTTTCGACGCTGGAAGTCTAACACCGGCAACACCAAGATCTGCATACACGTATCTGGTAGACTGTCCGTCGTCCATCTGCTCAACCGACTTTGCGAAGCAGACCATCTCTCATATCGACGGCTCGATATGGGCTGGGCAGCGTGTAGCTGATGAGACAACGACGAGCTGGGTGTGTAACCTCGCCAAGATGGGATACAGAGGTTCACTGCCGTACTCTGCCCATTGTACATCTACTTCAGGGCGTGACCTAGATGTTGAGCTGCCAATGACGCCATCCGAAGCAAATCTAGGGAATTGCTCGGTTGAGGCCCGATCGGTGGTCGTACATATCACCGCTGGCTTGGACAAGATCTATGAGCATTACGGCTATTACGGCTATAAAGAGTTGACCATGGATCCCGAAGAACTGCAATCGGCACTCAGTCAGAGAGCGAATGAGATATGTCCAGCTTCGTGGACAAAGATTCCGACTAACGAAGCTCTCACTACTGAAGAGCCATCGGCGACGAAGGAAACGGGTTCTTCGTCAAGCAGTGCTGAAGAGACGGAGACGGCTGAAGCGAGTCCTACGGATGGAAGCACGCGTATGGCACTGAGTCTTGGCCTTGCTCTCGCGCTAGTAGCGTGGGCTTGTGTGGCAAACTCGCTGTAATCGCAGAAGTACGGAGTCGAACGACCTTTGTCGTCGTTAATTTCAAGGTAATCAAAGTTGAGATTTCAATTTTACCAATATCCTCTCTACTCAGAACTGCTACTCTTGCCATGATCGTCGCAGTCTCTGGCAGGCTTAAGATACTGATTCAATACCGTAGTCAGGATGGCAATATATTCGAAGTGAAGCACATGGAGCTGACTCTGAACTCTTGTCCAATTTCACAGAAAGCTTTCCTTATCCTTCACCCTGAGTGCCAACGTCTTCTACTCAATGCTCATCGTCGCAGTGGTAGTTTGTCTGACCAGACGGACATCCGGAGCTCCCGTGAGTGTGGCAGGTAGAACTATCCGGAGTAACGCCAGAGGCACAGCAGTAGGCGCAGTTGCCAATAGGCGAGCAGTTGGACGGAGGGAGACAGACAAGTTTCTTGTCTAGTCTGTTGGTTGTTGTGCCGGTGGAAGGGAGGGCGGCCACTTGCAGGGCAAGGGCGAGGGTAGGCAAGATGACCTTGAGTGAAACCATGTTGGCGATTGGTGTTGGCTCAAAAGATATGTAGATAGAAGTTGAGGGCTTGTTGACTTGCTGGCTTGTATCGCTGTTCTTTGATGTCTGCGTGATGGGAATCAATTGCAGCTTGCCAGCGAATCTTCACTCATTTTATACTCCGAGCAATCCCCTTCTCTTTCTCCTTGTGAGACCGCTTTCCACTTGACTCTTGTAACTGCTCTACCTGTTTAGCTCCCATCCGGCGAGGAGCCGAAGCCTGAGAATGGTCACTCGAGGGTTCGGATGTCGGGCTTCGCCCAGCAGTCAGCGCAACCTCTTCGGTTTGCATCAAGCCTCTACCCCATTCGATCACATCCTTTGCCAGCCTGATTATTGAACTTCCTCTTTTGGCTGACTTGCTTGATCATGGAGTGTACAAAGAGGTTCTCCTCGCGTAGGACGCGAACCTATCATATTGCAATGCTCTCTAGGCCCCTGCCGATGAAAGCCTTGCCAGCGGCAAAGCTCTCCAACGCCACCGTATAAGTCCCTCATAATGATCAATGAGACGGACATCAGCTTAGAAGCCTCGTTCAAGGTAATGCATGGTCTTCATAATGATATGGCTCTAGTACCGAGCCATAGTCTAGAGAACGAATCCGACAACTTCAGGCTGCCCTCCACTCGTTCGGCTGTAATGTCTAACAGGCTCCTCAATTGAAGCCTATATTTAAGCTTGATTCAAGCCTCTGGTGCAAAGAGCCACTCGGCTCTGAAATCAGCGCTATGACAGCAGTACCTGACCTCAGCTCGAAACATCCTGGTTGACCATCCAGGTCCTCATATCACCAAGATCAGCCAACCCCTCACAATCATCCCGGTCGCAAGGCTAGGACAAGTTCATGTCATTCGGCCTCTTCCATATGTTCTTTCCCTTTACGAGGAGATATGAGCAAGAACTCGACTCGCCAAGGCGAGCTCGACCAGATGTGGCTTGTTCAGCACACCGTCCAGGTTCCTGAGCAAACATCATGGGTTCGGCATGTTGCGCCAGGCGTCTATATAGACCGCCAATGAATTCGCATACTCGCGTTCTTGCCTGCGAACCAAGACTCTGAACTCCTCTCGTCCTGATCCAATCTGAACCCACGTTCAAGTAATGGCGAACCTCCTTCTCGGGCTCGGCCTGGCTGGGTTAGCTATCGCGCTGCCACAGGGCAACACCAACACTATTCCCCCATCCCCAACAGGTCTTGACTGCACGTAAGTTGCCATGCTCTGGATTTAGTTTTCTGATTGCAGGTCGCTGACACCATTGACAGTTTTCACGAAGACCACTGGGACTGTGTGACGCCATGCTCGACCATCACGTCCACCGTGCTGGCCATCGATGCCACCATCACCAGCTACGCAGAATGGCTCAGCTCCATGAACAGCGAGTATTCGACGTCTGGCGTCCCATGGTCCGGTGACCGCGTCTTTGTACACACTTCTGTCATTACCGGAGACTTTGACCCCTTCACCGGCTACGGCGTCTACGACTCGCACGCCCTCACCAGGGCAGGCTATACCGTCATTCCTGGCTACATCACAACAACAAAGTGCCCTACTACTGCTAGCCTACCACCGTCGCCTACAGGGTCCGACTGCAGTCCTCATGGTGATCATTGTAAGTCCACATTCGTCGCCCTGAGTTCGTCCCTTCAAGAGACTCTAATGAATAACAGGGCATTGCGAGCCAACATCAACCTCTTCATCGGATGATGGCGAGTGTGAAGCCCACGGCGACCATTGGCACTGCCCGCCTGGTGTGCCTGAGCCGACAAACCCCCCTCCCGGGTCCGAACCACCAGATGATGGTGGTGACGATGATGACGACAATGATGATGATGGAGAGCCGGGGGAGTGTGAGGCCCATGGTGATCACTGGCACTGTCCACCTGGTGTCCCAGAACCAACCAGCCCTCCTCCAGGATCCGAGCCTCCCAATGGCGGTGATGGTGGGGACGACGGAGAGGCTGGCGAGTGCGAAGCTCACGGTGATCACTGGCACTGCCCACCAGGTGTCGAGGAGCCTCCGAACCCAGGCTCTGATCCTCCTGGCACAAGTCCTCCAGGTGATGGTGGCAACGGAGGAGACGGTGGTGGCGAGTGCGAGGCTCACGGCGATCACTGGCACTGCCCTGATGGTGTCGAAGAGCCCTCCAACCCTCCGCCTAGCACCAACCCACCACTCGGTGGTGGCGATGATAGCGAGGATGATGGTGAATGCGAGGCTCATGGCGACCACTGGCATTGTCCCCCTGGTGTTGAAGAACCGTCTACACCGCCTCCTTCAGGCGGTAATGGCGGTGATGATAGCGGCAGTGGTGGCGGTAACCCCGGCGAGTGTGAAGCACATGGCGACCACTGGCATTGCCCTGAAGGCGTTGAGGAGCCTTCGACTCCTCCGCCAGGAGCGGGAGGAGAGGGCAGTGATGGTGGCAGTGGTGAGTGTGAGGCTCACGGCGACCATTGGCACTGTCCAGAGGGTGTAGATGAGCCCTCAACTCCTCCTCCTGCTGCTGGTGGTGATGACAATCAGGACGGCAACAGCGGTGAGTGTGAAGCCCATGGTGATCACTGGCACTGCCCCGAGGGCGTCGAGGAGCCTTCTACACCTCCGTCAGATGGAGGTGAGACTGGAGAGGAGAGCGAGGAGTGTATAGCGCACGGTGACCATTGGCATTGTCCTGAAGGTGTCGAAGAGCCATCGACTCCTCCTCCGAGCGACGGCTCAGGCGATGAGGCCAGTGAGGAATGTGAAGCTCATGGTGACCATTGGCACTGTCCAGATGGCGTCCCTGAGCCAACGACGCCTCCGCCTGGAGCCTCGCCGACCACCGATGATGAACCAGCCGTCGTCACTGGAGCAGCAGCCGGATTGAGTGTCATGGGCAGTAGTGCTACGGGCGTTTCTTTGCTGGTTGTGGTGTATGCGCTCATGGCGTAAAGAATGACCCAGCAAGGTTACCTATGTGGGATCCTACAAGTCATCCGGATTATCGTACCGAGTCAATTCAGATTCACGTCAGTGTAATAACCTTGTGCCTGCTGAAGCATGTTTATTCGCCGATTTGACAAGTCAAGACAATGATGCTGTAGATCAAATTGCAGGCAGTCCAAGTTAACACCGTCGAGCTCCATAGGCACTAACAGAAAAGTGGTCCACATCATCGCATATTCAACCTCAGCTGCTGTCCAACATCAGACCCTCCGCCATACATCCCTCACCACCACAATTCCCCCCAGCCATGAACTGCGCACGCCCCCTAATGCGCAGCCTCAGGGCATGTCGCAATACAGTCCAGCAACCAGTCAAGTGCATGCGCGCACCAGCAGCGCCCAGCCGTAGCAGCAGACCCTTCACATCCTCCCCACGACGACCGAACGATCGCCAACCCGTCGACAGCCCCGAATTCGTCTCAATCCTCGATGGCCCTCCCAAGATCGTACGCGCAGGGAAGCGCCACGGTCCTGGCATTATCCTCCTCGGTAATACACGTCCCAATATTCGCCACAAGGCATAAGATTCACCGGTAGCTAACCTCTAATTCCCCGTGGCAGCCCTCATCCCCATCACAGCCTTCGCCCTCGGCACATGGCAAGTCCAACGCCTAGGCTGGAAATCAGATCTCATCGCCAAATTCGAAGACCGTCTCATCCGCGATCCCCTCCCTCTCCCACCAAACATCGACCCTACCGCCATCCACGACTTCGACTTCCGCCGCGTCCGAGCAGTCGGCACCTTCCGCCACGACCAGGAGATGCTCGTCGGGCCACGTATGCGAGACGGTCAGGATGGGTACATGGTCGTGACACCACTGGAGCGTGGAGAGGGCGAGTCGACGATCTTGGTAAACAGAGGGTGGATTAGTAAGAAGCATAGGGATCAGAGGACGAGGAGCAAGGAGGGCATGCCCGAGGGCAAGATTGTTGTCGAGGGGTTGTTGCGTGAACCATGGAAGAAGAACATGTTCACGCCAGACAATCGGCCCGAGAAGGGGGAGTTTTACTTCCCGGATGTCTACCAGATGGCATCACTGACGGGCAGTCAACCAGTGTGGATTGAATCTACAATGGGTATATTCTTCCAAACACTTTCATCATCCCGAACGCCATCGCTAATATCTTCCTCGCAGAGCCTGAGTTCATGCAGATGGTGGACTACGAAGCTCGCGGTATCCCCTTTGGCAGACCAGCCGAGGTGAACCTCCGGAACAACCACGCCCAGTACATCTTCACATGGTATGTACACTCTGCCAATCCGTCCCAGATGAACCCCAAACCCTCTGACACAGGCCTTGCAGGTACGGACTTGCCGTTGCAACATCAATCATGCTGTACATGGTCATCAAGAAGCCCACATCTGAAATCGCCCGGCGTGTTAGCCGAAGCAAGGGCTTGTAAAACACAAACATAACGGCACGTGGTTGTACCACTCTTATGTAACTTCAACTTCCTCCTCATCCTCAGCAGATCGTGCTCGTTTCGCCCGCCTCTGCTTTAATGGTTGAGGTACGGGCATCCTCAGCTCCTGTAACAGTTCCCTCGGAAGGTGCTTCTGCGCCAGGGAGAACATGGTTGATGCTGAGCCAACCTGGCGTTGTCTGTACAAACAGGAAAAGGGTCAGAGAATCTGTAACATATCCAAAGAAAGAATAGATACCCATTGCGGGAAAGAAAATTTATAACATACCTGCGCATCAACGTAGCAACGTCACTGTCCTCAATCGTCTTCCTCTTCGCGTGTGCCGCGTACGCCCCAAGATCATCTCCAAGCTGCTCAAAGAACCATTCCGACGCCTGCGTCAGTGCAACCAATGTATCCGCAGAAACACGGGTGTTACTTAATCCTGAAGACTGCAGTGCCGTTTGCGCAACCTTCTTCACAAATGCCGAAGGAATAGGCGGATACTCGATTCCGTGTTGCGAGACTCGTTTGCGCTTCTTGCGGAGCTGGAGCTGCGTCCTGGCGTCCTGGATCGCAAGAGCAGCTCGCGCCTTGTCAGCTGCGGAAGGCTGTAGAGCAGCTGTCGTTGCGGCTGTTGCATTTTCTGTGATGTTCTCCACGGCATCCTCGAATTGACCTGGATCAGAGTCGTACGCGTTATCGTCATATGGTTGAAGATCAGGAAACATTGGCTCCAACGGCTCATTCCCATCATCGCTATAGTCATCAAACCCTGGGATGGCAGGGTCGGAGGAGGCTGGTGCTGGTGCGTCTTGTGCATCTGCGGCATTGTCTCCGAATGCTTGAGTGACAGAGCGCTCTTCAAGTGGAGGGGTGGGCGGGACGTCTGTCGCAGGTTCCGAGATGGCAAAAGTCGTCTCGTCCTGAAGTTCTGCAGGAATCTCGAGGTTGAACCCACTCTGGCGGTCTCGGATGGGCAGTCGCGTAGTGTCATCATCGAAGCTGAAACATGTCAGTTTACAACGTCAAGAGGACGCTCCCTCGCTCCAGTCTAACATACCGCTCTATCGTCTCGTCGTTGACACCGCCTCTTGCGACTATATCAGCTAGACCTCCCGAGAAGAACTCTGACTGTTCAGTCATTTCGTCATTGTCAACGTAGGGGCTCATGATCGCGCTGCCGATACTCCCTCTTGGCAGCAGTGATGCCCGTTGATCACTCGCAAAACGGCGCGGAAGTTCGATTGTTGTGTAATCGAACTCCTCAACTCCCGATAGTCGCGGTGGAGATCGAAGGTCGTCATCATCGTCATCGTCGGCATCATCAATGGGCAAAGAAAGCCGTGGTCGCTTGAGTGGAGGATCATCACTGCTAGCATCATCGTCCTGGTCCACGAAATCATCTTCATCTTCATCCTCCTCCCTCACGGGACGTATGCTCGATCGTCTCCTAGCCGACGGAGGTGGTGATGATGCTGATGTCGAAGAGCTCGAGATAGGTTTGCTCTTTGGCGCCAGTGCCCTCGCCAGGTTTCCCAGAATCCCATGAGGCGTCTCCCTCTGCTCCATCAAACTCTTCCTTCGATTCTTTCCAGGCGTGAACATTGCTGCTCGCCGCTGGTCGAGCGCCCTGCGAGCGGCTTTGGCATGGGGGGTGGGCGCATTGCTCTTGCGACGACTGGCAGAGGCGGGAGTGCCGCGTCGGACTGATCGGAGAAGATCGCGGGTGACACTGCGATCTAGTGGCGTGTGAACTGGTGCGCGACGGGCTGCGGATGATGGTGTTGCGCTGGCGGCGCGGCGATTTGGAGTTCGAGCGCCGAGGCCGGCACTCGGTGGTTGTGGTGTTGTGCTCATGATTGCGATTTGGCGATCTTTCGGCCAGGGTTGTCTCAGAATGTCCGCTGCTTCATGTCGAGCAGCTCTTCGGAGACGACACAGGCTCCGAAAAAGCCGTAATATGAGGAGCAAGCCTCAAAGCAGCCTCAAAGTTGTTTCGTGTCGGCGTCGTCGAGTGCTTGATGGTCCGTAGCTCTGAAGTGGGAGACGCGACGGATGCTTTGGTGACGCGACTGGTGGTGGGGGTGCACGGACCACCTCTCAACCACAGGTCAGGGAGTTCACCAAGCCTTATACTGGACCTTACTCTTGAAGGCGTGAAGACCACAACGTCAAGATTGATCGGACCAGACATCGAGACACTTGTTATGGACTGTCTGGGTCTGTATTCATGCCCTTTGCATCCGAGTAACTGACTTATTTCCACATCCTCACTTGATCAGCTCCTTGTCCGCCATCAAGTCCCAAGTCGGTATCTGCAGCTGATTAAATGCACCCTGTCCATCCCACCGATGCTGGCCCTTCTTAAACTCCATATACCACATACACTTGTCTTTGATCGTTTCCCAAACCCTGATGCCCGTGCCCATTGCCCTGGGTGTGAAAGCCACATTCGCAATCGCTTCCCTGACCTGGATCATGTCGTTGAACTCCGGGTCCTCATCCCCATTGACACAGCAGTTTCAAGCATGGCAATGCGCATCATTGCTTCGCTGACAACCTTCCCTACGGCAAAACGTGCCCGAAGATACGGCTGGTTCTCGCCTGTAAGGAATGGGGTGACATGTTGCTCTGAAATAATCCATTTCCATGTGAGGTCACTGGGCACGGCCGCTGCCAGCTCGGATCTCCTTGCCACAGATTCTCCAGTCTGCGCTCCAGCAGCTTCTTCGGCTATATGAACAGGTCTTAGTTCCTGCTTCACCTGAAACAAGTGTCCCTCGAAATTCTCAGTTCGATTCCCTCCGTGAACGAATGGCCACAGGTATCCTCGCACGATCTTTGGTCCTATCATCAATCCCCAGTGGTATCTGCTCAATGCTCGTTAACATGATAACTCTGAAATCCTCTGTAGACTGCTTACTCGCCCTCCAGGCCATGAATATTCTTCGTGTCTGTGTGGGAGTAAATGCATACATAGAGTCGTTTCTTATTCGGGAGAGATGAAGTCATCTCGATTGGCTGACGCGGGGACGCCCTCAGCTTCTCAAGAGCCATCACATTGACTCCGGGTTCATTTATGTCCAGCGCTTATGCCGTCGCTTCCTCCAAGTAAATCGCCATCTCGCGCCTGGGACAGCAGTAATAGCAAGCACGCCCTACACGCCACAATGGAGTCCATGTGACCCTGCGCGATGATTTCGGCAAGTATTGACATTACCGTCCACCCAGGTTTAGACGTGACTTAATCGCAAACACGGCAATGATTGCTGTAACAAGTTGATGACCGGCTTATGTGCGTGTGCATGCAAATGATGCCACATGATATTCCCTTGAAGCGCATCAGTTCGTTCGCCTACTCCTATAATCCGCTTGCTATGTGAATGGCCGCTACACATAAAACAGCCTGACTCGGTAGACTGTTTATGCTATGATATCCAAGAGCGACATTTCCGCCAACGCCAGATCAAAGATCCGCGGCAACACCACCGTGAACTCACGGCTTCCGACCCCAGACAATCTTACTATGCGCATAGCCGTGAATCCTAGTATCGCGCAGCTCCTTGCGCAGTCGAACGGCATACATGGTGATCTCCTCCGGTGTCCATCCCCTCAGACTGGCCACAAAGGAGACATATCCCTCGATGTCCTGTTCTAGGGCGACCTGGGCAAACTTGCCCATCTGCTTGTGTCTCGGGTTCTTTGGCCACACTCCAAACGGATGCTATGGAACATAGCTCATTAGCTGATGGCCATCGGCCTGTGAGGAAGGGCTTTTTAGTGGGATTTACCTTGATGTCGTGCTCCTCGATGTCAACAAACCCAGCAGCTTCCATTCCCTTTCTCTGTACGCCGTCAGGGACAATGGTAAAGGACCTACCGCCCAAAGCTTCCGACGAAGAAACAAAGAGCTCCCCCCATTGCCACATTGCACTGCCTTCAACGACTGTACCGTCGTCACTAGTGATCCAGGGGGCCGCTTCGTAGCTTTCGACGTAGCCACCTGGCTTCAATATCTTGAAAGCTTCGACGAATAGTTGATCCCAGTCGATAATACTGCCGAGCAGGTATCTCATGTGCACGTAGTCAAAAGTCCCCGGTGGAAGCGTCCAAGGTGAAGTGCAGTCATCGATTTGGCTTCACAAGGTCAGTGAGCGACTGCGATCGGGTGAACGGCGAAACGTGACACACAGAGAATCGGTATCATGTTTAGGGTTTCACATACAATTCAAGATTCGGAGGGACCCAGGATGGCTGGATGGGAGAGATATCGGTCCCGATGACGCTGCATTGTGGGTACATGTCGGCAAAGTCGCTACCGTCCGTATAAGTTGGGTTTGTTTGAAACGCCAGGGCGTGACAAAACATCATGGCCTTGATCGGGGTTACTCACATCGCCCATAAGCCAGTGCCTGTTCCAATGTCCACAGCTTTCTATCTCCGTGGTTGATGGTCATTTACCGGAGCTTGCCAACACGGAGGAGATATCGAGGCTGTGACTCACTTGTATATCATCAGGGATTGGCGCAAGTGCGAGTTTATCCCCAATAGCATATGTCAGAGAGTGATGACTGTGTCTCTGTGGTCAGCATAACTAATTGATCAAGTGCGGAGGCTTCACTTACCTCAGGTCCATCGATTCCATCTGCTGCGCATCGTTCGCACCCCTTCACATAGTCAGCGCCTTCCTCGAGTTACGTCTTTGAGCGTCAACGCACCAGTAATTTGCGTTACCTCTCTCGCTGTGGTATGTTCGACCAAGGTGAGTCCGATACGCCATGATACTGGATGACAAGGAGGCAGTGGAGCTGTCCACCTCAGAGATGAAAGAGTCGCCATCCTGGTTGTCCTAGAGCAAAGCTCAATTAGAAGCAGTACAGATGACAAGTACGTGATGAACGGCAATTCCACTGTGGTCACGTACCTCGTTGTCGGGCTGAAGCTCTGTAGTTGTTTCTGGCTCAATAGTGCCTCCGGGGGGTGAGGTGGGCTTCGAGTCTGTCTTGGGGCTTGACCCCTTGAGGCTCGTAGCCTTTGGACTAGGTGCCTCCGCAACAAATTTGGTCTCGTCGACCATTCTAATAGATCCTTGCTTTGATGATACTCCGTGATGTGAAGAGACAAAGTCAGAGAGATGCGGGGGGGAAATCCGGCGCCAGGCGCACTCATAATGGCCGTCGCAGCCGACGTCCTTCCATGGCCTGTTTCCCCTTGCCGAAACGCCCCGCTTCAACACATGTCACTTCAGTTGTAGAAACTTGGCAGTCGTTCCGCGGTGGTTATGTCCAATGAGACTTTGAGCGGTTGATGCGGTATGTTGGTGGGCGGAGAAAATGGCATGCGTTATGCATGTTGGGTGTTACGACGACAGTAAAGACAGGGGTCGGGGCGGCCATGCTGGCGTGCCGACCTGTTGTCCGATAGAAATGATCAAAGGATTGACATAGTACATACATAAATGAATTAGTGCTCTCCAAGGGGCCTTGACGAGCTGGGTCTGTCAAGGACCAATACATCCGTATCGGGGGTTACCAAGGCTAGAGGACTCACAAGACTGACTATGAACGCGTAGGATATGCACCCTAACCTGCCGTGCAGAACCTCAACTGAACAGGAACCTGACTTTTTGCAATCAGGCTATTCCCACACGAATTATACAGGCGCCCTATCGGTTCTGTTTGCCGCTTCTGGTAATTGAGCACGCCTCTAGAAGGTCGTCTGCCCATGAATCTCGGGATCTCGGGAAGCACTCGCCTCCCAGCACGTTTAGAAGGACTCATGTCTCCTCTCGTGTGCATCTACATTTCTCAATCCTTCAGTTCGTCGCCGCTTTCAGATTGACTCGCGACATTGATCCGTCCAATGGGCCGCAGCAGTAGCTCCACGATCGCCCAACGGCCCGCCTCCGCACCCGACTGGCGGGGGCCACACCTTGATCGGGGATGGCAACATGTCAACCGCGGACATTGATGCAGACTCCCAAATACATACAAGAGCTTGCTGAGCCCTGGATTGCAGCCTCTTGGAACAACTCAGGGGAGTCCAATATTGAACACGGCGGGTTCTAGGTTGCCCTGGCCGTAGAAACCCCCATACTGTTCGAGATCCGTGAGCTTGCGCGGATCTCGAATCAGATCCACGCAATACTAACTAGGCAGAATATTTGCCTCGCATCTCTTGCCAGTGAGCATCGACACCGCGCAAGGCCAGGATCAATACTGAGAACACGATAACTCCGAGGACAGGAAGAATAAACACAGCATGATATCGAATCGCACTTGAACGATGATAAGCCTGCCTGCTTGCTCAATCAATGGCATTCAAGAAAGCTTACGCTATTGTGGGCGTAGCTTGCTCGACTACATAACGCAGCTCTGTGAGCCCTTTGAAATCATCAGTTCCGAGTCCAAGGATCGAATTTTTTTTTTATTTTTTGGTGTCTCTGGGCGAGATTGATCATTACGCGGGACCTCTTTACCAGCGTCTGCGGACTTCAGGCTCTCCCAGAGACCTCGATGCCGATCGAAGGTTTCCTACCACGTGGTCGAGGACCCAGCTCAGCTGAAAGACGAGAATTCCGTTTTGTTGTCGAGAGGTAGCCTCACTCGACTGTCTTTCTGGAGATCTCCTTGGCCTCACCCCAGTCATGGTGTTGTGTGCCTGACTCCAAGCCCATGGCAAACGAGACGAGCAGACTGGACGGTCGATTCGTGGCCGTCTTCCAAGAAGTCCTCTGAGCCATCTGGAGAATCCACTTGGAGTCCCAAGACCGCGGTAGTACGAAGCATCATGCAAAGCTCAGTATCGGCTTTTGAGAGAGGATGCACATTGAGCTGCACGGCCCGGATTGGCTTTCTGACGCGAACAGTTTGGTGCATGGGCCGCCACCCACGAAAGCTGTGACCCAGGGGCGCACCTGTGATCGCCAACAGGGACCGCAAATGTCGTTGGCTGGCAGTGCTTCGTCGTGCATGTGCAGAGTAGAGGACGAGAGCAACAGGCTTGTGTGACTGAGCGATGCTCCTCACGTGCGCATCTCGCAGATCATGTGACCTGCGACATCGACGATACGATGGGATGGAAACCTAGAGCTTCACCATTGTCATCACCAAGTCTCCAACTTGGGAACAAGAGGTCCGTGTTGAGACGCGGAGGCTCACACAATACACTGTTGCACGCCACGGACCACGAGGATCCCCTGGACCCCTTAACCCAAAACCCCCCAATCCATCCATCCACACTGAGCGAACCGAACCGCGCCGTTTCGTCCTCACCACCACACCACCAACCTGGGCAGGGCTCTCGCCCAACCACCGCTTCTGCTGGATCCTCCACCAACGCTAATAGACGCCGCTCAACTTCCAACCACTGGCCACTATCGCCTACCCCTACCTATCTTCATTACCAGCTATTGACGTCGGAACGCCGTCCGTCATTGGAATACTACCAGACTGGGAGCTCACCCTGGCACCGAATTAGCTCGGTAAGTCTTTGAGTGGCCCCCAACCTAAGGCCCATGTGAATCTGCGATTCGAGACGCCAATCGGAAGGACCCAGGACCCAGACCTGCTTTATTGCGACGAGCAATCACAGGCCACGGTAGCCCAAGAAAAGCCCCATACGGTGGTCAAGGCGTCAAGCTATCATCACTGGCCCCCGGCTGCAGTCTGCGGTTTTGTATCAGCTGTGCCATTGCTGGACTGGTTTGGATCTGCCTCTACCTCTACTGGGCAGGAGGAGAGTCGGGACACCGCCAGCCAGGATAGGATCCCTGATCGGCCGCCGTTCCACCGTTCCCAGGGCCCTCACTCACCTCTCACACTGGTCTACTTTGGTAACGCCTCCTGCTACTCGGCGGCTCGTCTGTTCCGCTGCATCAAACCGTCTCTGACTCTCTCGCCTCATGCAGCCTTGAAACTTGTTCCACTCCTTCTCCGACCTCAACGCTCGTCTTTCCCCCGACTCGCCAATTCTCCCTCGCCGGTTTCGATTCCTCCATCGTTCGTCTTTTTGCTCTCTGTCATCTCATCTACAATCTCGCTGGCTTCGCTGCATTATCTCTATTTATTTTTTTGTTCTCATCGTCTGGGTCGACCTCTCCTTCATCGTGGTGCGACCGCCGTATTTCAGCCAGCCCCCCCCCCTCTTCGCTTGCCTTCGCCATTCGACCCTCTCCGCCTCTCTTCAGCTCCCGGCCCCTTCATCCCACCATCCACCACAACCCTACAGGCCGCAAACCCGCAGCCTGCCGTCGGCAACCTCTTCTTCGACCGTAACACAGTGCCCTGTCGCATAACTCATTCGTCGCGCAATGGCAGCACCAGGTGTTCAGTCGCTCAAGGTAGTATTCGACCACATTAATGAGTCCCTAAGCAATCGCTGACTTCTGAAACAGTGCGTGGTTACCGGTGACGGTGCCGTCGGCAAGGTCAGCTCCTCCTCATCCCCTTAGCGATTATCGACAACGATCGACTTCGCCTTCACCGACCGACCTCAATGCTGACGCTCTGGATAGACATGTCTCCTCATCTCATACACGACCAATGCCTTCCCAGGCGAATACATTCCCACAGTGTTGGTTACCTTTGGAAGGGAATAACGACTTGCCCAACGCCGGCTGACGACTGAATACAGGTTCGATAACTACTCTGCGAGTGTGATGGTTGATGGCAAGCCTATCAGCCTGGGACTTTGGGATACTGCTGGTCAGGAGGATTACGATCGTTTGAGGCCGCTCTCGTACCCTCAGACCGACGTCTTCCTCATTTGCTTCTCCATTGTCAGCCCGCCGTCATTCGATAACGTCAAGGCCAAGGTACGTTCCTAGCCCCCTTCATCTTCAACGACCATGGGGTTCAGTGACTAACCAATTTGATAGTGGTACCCCGAGATCGACCACCATGCCCCTAACATCCCCATCATCCTCGTCGGCACGAAGCTCGATCTGCGAGAAGACAGCGCGACCCTCGATTCTTTGAGGCAGAAGCGTATGGAGCCCGTGTCGTACGAGCAGGCACTGGTCTGTGCCAAGGAGATCCGCGCGTACAAGTACCTCGAGTGCTCAGCCCTCACCCAGCGCAACCTCAAGAGTGTTTTCGACGAAGCTATCCGGTGCGTGGTCCATGACGTCTGAATTGCAAAGAAATCTCACCCCTAACTGTTCTATTACATAGTGCCGTCTTGAACCCCCGTCCGGTTGCCCAGGCTAAGAAGAAGAGCAAGTGCTCTATCCTATAAGATACCCCATGCCACGACTTGTGGGAAAATTGTCGCCAGTCACATTCTCTTGGAGAGGGGCAACCAGCCGGAATGGAAAGCGCTGGAAATTCACCTTCGCCATGTAACGTTTGGATTTCACGACTTGGCGGGCTTTACCTAATCCTGCCCGCTCACGACGACGTTTTTGTTTCTCGCAAATGTTTTCGGCGCGAAAGGCAGATAGCAGGTGTGTAGCGGAGGGTGGCTTCATTGGGTCGTTGCGCACAGAGAGGTTTTTTTCCATATCACGAACACTTTAGACCAGCTTGTCTCTCACTTCAGACCGGTTCACGCCTTGCTCATTTTACCTTCTTGCTATGGGAAGATATGAACACGGATTGAAGCCGGGCGCTTTTGGGCGCGCGCCCAAGTCGCCTGGCACTAGTACACAACATGGAAGAGGAGGGCAGGGGGAATCATTTGGGTTTCAGTATCATTTGACGGAGAGCGATGTCATTACTGCAACTGAATCTATCTATCGACTTTCTCTCATTACGTCCTGCTTCGCTCATAACAACATCGCCATCGTCTTCTCATCCCACATTGTCTTACTTTCTGCGTCTTTTCGCTTTGCTGCCGCTTGTTGCCTCAAACCCACCATGCAGGACAATATCAAGCAATGCAGGTAGAGAGTCTCTACATAGGTACATATTGCGGACAAACATGTCCCGCGCGCGCGCGACAATTGCACGCGCATGTGCTGGTCCTGTCTCGTCCTCGTCACTAGGGCTGCTGTCTCGGACATGACTGGATAGTGACCCCCCCTCCCCCTTCCTGCGCCCTCCCTTGCGTTATGGGGTTCAAGGTCCCTCGCACCAATCCGCATCTACGATCCTTGCCGGAAGCAGGATCTGTTGCAATCGTCTTACGATTGACGACGTAAGAGGACCGAATCTGATCGCGAGGCGCAACGCCGGTATTTCTTGGCTTAGGATTTGGTGTAGCCATGACATGTGATGGTAGATGCGAGGAGGTCGTGAGGTATACAGTGTGCGATGACTTGCATGTATATGGCTTTACTTTGGAAAATCAGGCTACGAATAGCAAGGCACGTTCACACAATCGGTCTCGGAGATACGTCAATAGCCGATCAATAATTCCTCGCTGCTTCGAGACACACAGGTCTAGAGGTATCAGCTCTGAGCCTCGTTTCTGCAAGTACAAATGATCAAAGGGGGTATCTTGGCGTTGGCTACATGTGAAGTTTAAGTGCTGAAAAAGCATTCCCATCCGAAGACCCGATGCATGTTTTTGACCCTTGAGATGCTATGTTTTGAACCCTGGAAAAAATGATATGCCAATGCGCTGTCCGAAAAGACGGGATAGTCCCTGCGTTGCTGATACAGGTGGAAACCCTGGATCCCGCTTGAGTGATGTACTGAGGACCCCATCATGGCCCAGAGACAAGGCGAGCAAAGACGTCCCCGCTGGTGTCTCTGTTACCATCCATCTAGTCTTCCGCCCACTTCTGGAGATCACCCGCCCCTGGAGGTCCCATTACTATATGCCGGCTGCCACTTCCCCGTGCCGCACACCGATTGCCGTGCATATCCGGACCAACTTCACCGGACAGATAGAGTCTACCAACCAGCGCCAGGGACCCTGGCCCTACGGCTGGGATGGATGCTGTCCTCCTGGTGGCTGCCTTTGTTGGCGTCCGCTCCGCTGCCCTCCTGCTTAGCCACCTTCTCCCGCTCGATCCGCTTGGCGCGGTTCTCGTCCAGCTTCTTGTTCTTGTCCTTGATCTTCTGCTGACGTTGCTTGGTCTTGCCACCTCCACCGGCACTGCACTCATGTCAGCCGTATGTCCTATAATTACGTGCAGTGGATCAAATCGTCTTGATTGGAAGGAGACAATGCAACGCGGTGGGGTCGTGCAGGGGAACAGGACTGTTTTGTCACTTACGTTAACTCAACATTGATCTTCCTCGCGGGGCTCACGCCGTCGTCAAAGGTGGAATGGTGGAACTTGTCCAGACAAGTCCTCTGATGCCACACCTTACCGAACTCAACAAATGCAATACCACGGCACGGGTTCGGGTCGTCGCGATTCCGTAGGCATCGCACCGCGACGGGAGACAACGAAGCAAAGTGTGCGGAAATGCTAGCCGCAGTGGCGCTGAATGGGAGGTTGCCGACGAAGACGATGTGGCGGTCCTTCTTGCTGTTGGCTGATGAATCATCTAGGTCAATGGGGTCTTCTTCGGACTTGACATTGTTGTCCGGTTGACCACTGCTAGAGGGCGCTGTGGCTGATGAGGTGGATGGCTTATCGTTGCTTTTGCTGGTGGAGTCGGTTGTGCCTTGTTCAGTCTGCTGTTGGCGTTGTTTCTTTTCCTCGCGCTTCGCCTGCTTGCGCGCACGCTTCTCTTCTTTCTTCTTGGCCTCTGCGTCGCCATCCACACCGTTGCTGACCTTGGCCTCGACCTCCTGTGGCGCCTGTTCGGAGTCCTCCTCGTCCGCGTCCTCTACCACCTCTTCAGGCAAGTCCTGTAGGTTCTTGCGCTTGTCCTTTTTCTCTTTGCGGCTCTCCTTGTCGTGCTTCTTGCTCTTCTTATCCTTCTTGTCTTTCTTGTCTTTCTTTTCTTTCTTTTCTTTCTTGCTCTTCTTCTTCTCGCCAGCGACAGCGTCGTCCTCAGCGGCGTCCTCCTCAACGTCCCGCTTCCGCTTCTTCACCTTATTGTCATGCGTGGCGGTGGACCCATTGACTGACTCCACGGCGCTGGGCTCGACCGCCGACTCAGCGGCTTCTCTGGCACGTTTGCTCTTGACCATTGCTGCGGGTTTTGAAATGCGTTTGAGAGGATGGAGGGTGGTGTAGATGCAGGCTTCTGAGACAAGCGACAAGTAGCTAGTGGCGATCGATTCGAAGTACAGACAGTTGAGAACAGTGTGAGAACTCCCGAGCAATTGGGAAGGTCGATCGGATAGATGCCTAATCGGTGGAGGACAAGGGCAACAATTGAGAGGAAAAGGAAGTGAGTTGCAGGCCCATAATGCTGGTGGGCTGGGTGGGATGGGCGTCTCTCATGTTGCGACAGCTCCAAAATTTCCAGATTTTCTGGCTTATCGCAAGCGATAAGCCCGCTGACTAAGGACCTCTTTCGACTGTCTACCCTGCGGCAGCCTCCACGTTTCTCCTCATTCTCGTAGAACGGGTTCCCGTCAGTCTCCTATGTTTGTGTGTTTCTTCTGAACGTCGTTTCGTGATACTCGAGCTCGCCAGTGCATCTTACACAGTGCAACAATCCATATGCAAACGCCTCTATTGAGCCAGCCACCCCAGAGCTCAAGCTGACCTATCGTCCCAGATGTCTCCCCCGCCTGCACGTTCGCACGAATCAGCTCCCGTGACAGTGTCCTCAGCACCACAAGCGTCTCGAGGATGCATGGACCGGCTTCTGGTGGCGGCGCCCCGGAGCCAGCCGCGCCCCTCTCCCTATTGGCAGTCAAGCTAGTCAGACAACTAAGAGTGAACGGCTCGGGTGGGCAAGCGGGACACTTCGATGGTTCACACTCGGCGAGCGGGAAGAGTGCCACCAGTCTTGTCTGTTGAAGAGCCTCTTTGACAGGTGGAGAAGAGGGATGATGGACAGCCAGAAGACGGATGGAACCATTGCTCCATTCTTTTCGTCCAAAGGGCCAGAAGAGCACGTTACAGCGGCCGCCTAGGCCTCCGCAATGATGGTCTACTGCAGCCTCGAGTCTCGAGTCCGGGCTCCCTTGCATTGAATCACCCTGTGCACCTACACTTGCGCGCGCGCGCACACACACATGACCCGTACACACAAGCATCATCCCAAGACTGCATCCTCGTCCACTTGGGTCTCTGCTGCGTTAGCGTCCCCATCTGGCTTGGCCAGTCTGTTCTCACCATGTCCCGCCTCGTAGCCGATCAGCAAGCCATGTCTCTGCCTCAGCTGCCGCGCATTTTGGTGACAGAAGCAATGAGCAACAACAAGCAACAACAGTCCTTGGTGCCTTGTTTCCGCTGTCCCTTTATGCATGTGAACGACTTGAGTTATCATCCCCTCCTCTTCATAAACAGAGTGCGCCACTCGATCAGCATCCGATTTCTATCTCCCCAGCTTGGTTTCACTAGTCGGTTTGCTCCGAGATTTCCTGGGCCCCTGCTATGTCCATCTGTGCGCCATAGCCGGTCTGCATACTGTGCTATTGTTCAGTCTTCTTCATATATACCCCATGCTGATTCACGCTCCCCCTCCTTCGATCGCTTGGCTTATCAACTAGTTCCTCATCCTTGCTTCGCTCTCTTGCAGAACGCGGCCGTGGCTATCGTTCCTATCCAGTCGCCAACAACATCTGGGAAGGGCCTCAGCAACCACGCATCAATCTCGCTTATGGCAGGTCATGGATTCAACTACTCAGTTCGCCGTGCAGACTGACAACCTTGTCGACTGTCACGCAGAAGCGACGCAGAAACGTCGCCCGCAGTATAAACTTCTGAATCACCTTGGAAAAGGCCCTTGCGGGCATGTCTTCAGAGCCCGGAATACTTACTCAAACACTGTCGTTGCTGTTAAGATAATTGACATCGACGACGGAGAATGGGTTTCGAGAGAGGGTGATGCCTTGTTCCAGATCAAGAAGGAAGTTCGTCGAGTCAACGAATCTTCGCAGTACGGGTCCTTCGGGCTTCTGGAGGTCCTTGACGTTGTCCCTTTCCTGGACTCTCTTTGGATGGTTTCCCCGTTCTGCAGCGGCGGTAATTTGAAGTCGCTCATGAAACCTCGAGGTCATCTGCCGGAGAGATACATTGTATCTGCCATGCGCGATGTTGCTCGTGCCCTCTTCTGGGCTCACTCTCAGTCAACCTTCCACGGTAACGTCAAAGCCGCAAACGTCTTGATCAACGAGCGAGGAAGTATACGACTGTGCGACTTCGACCTGGTTACCCGGGGCGAGCTCAGCGCGTCACACAGTCAGAACGCCTTCAACGGCTCCCTGCACTGGCTCGCTCCCGAATGCCTGATGGATCGTCACGGCTATCACAACGGCATGGATGTTTGGGCCTTTGGCGCCCTCGCCTATGAGCTTGCAACTGGGGAGCCACCTTATGCTTCTCTTCAGAGTGACACCGCCCTCCTGGATCAATACGATCTTTTTGGCCCTCCGGCACTAGCTGGCGAGCAGTACTCCGACAGCCTCAAGGATCTCGTGTCCCACTGCTGCGTGATTGACCCAGCTGAGAGGCCTGTCATGAACCTGGTATTCGCACACCCATATTTGTCAAGTACAGCTGAGTTTGCTTCACTCAAAGATGTCGTGGAAGAATATCAAGAGTGGGAGTACCAAGAATTCGTTCAAGCCGCCAAGCGAATCAAGGCGTCCACCAACACGTCCACCGTAACATCAGAATCAACTGACGCTGGACCGCAAGCAGAATTTCCACATGCTGGCTTGCCTTCAAATTTTTTCCCGGAAGTGCTGAACAGCCCTGTGGAGGAGTCCATGCCTGTGAAGCAGGAACACGATTCAGAATCCATGCCTTCTCTGATCGAAGCATCGGTTGATTCAGATGGTTGGGCTATGGTGGAAGAACCTTCGCGCTGTTCATCCCCATTTGATCTTGAACATCTCGTTCTTCGGACACGTACAATGTCTTTTGAAGACCTTGACGCTGCTGAAACAGGTGAGAATACGGGCCGATCACGGGAGCATATTCTCGTGGACGGCCGAAGCGAGGCTTCAGCTGATGATATCACTGAATCGGGAGGGGTTCCTATCACAGTTGGCATGAGTGTTCCCCAAGCAACGGTCGGCGCTGCAGCAGGCCCTTCGAACATGGTGCTGGGCACAGATGGAGGCGTTTTCAATTTGGATTTCAACATGGTCTTCAACCCTGGTTTCGACGTGTTCGCATCAGACCCAGCATGGTCCTCATCGTCTTCTGGCATTCTTAATGAGGGCACACGACAGACCACGGAACCACCGAGTGAAAGTCTTTCTGACTGGGACTACCCTCCCGCAATGCGTCTCCATCCCCGTCCGGTACTGTGGGATCCCTCACCACCCCTTTCTCCTTCTTCGTCGCCAACCAGGAGTGTTGCCGGACACCCACTGGCCTTTGTTCCAGGTCCTGGTGCTATCCTCAGCGTGACTCTGCCCGCAACTACATATCGTCAGCGTCATGAGACTCAGTCAGGAGCAGCAGAAGCAGATGATAGAAGCACTGGCAACGATGACGACGACGACAGCTCGACTCTACGGCCTCGGGACTCAAACCCGGTCAACCTCGAGCAGGCGGCGGCGATAGCAGGACCGTCGACTCCACCAGCTACACCTGACCAACCTTCACAAAACAAGGGCAAAGAGCCGGCCTCATCTCCTCACGCATGGCCTCCATTTCGTCTCCAAAACAGATCAACCAACGATGTTCGCTCTCAGCAAGATGTCCGTTCGCAGCGCTTCTCTCCCCCTCCTACTCCTGCCATTATAAAGCCTCTTCCGCCCCTACCCAAGGCCAAACCACGCTCAGCATCACAACATCGACCCTCGACATCCGGAGGCAGCAGCAGCGGCCGATCCGCGCTTCATTCTGCCATCCCTCCTATGCCTGCAATTCCCATTCCCGTCCGCCGGCCATCAGTCGATATCTTCAGTCCAGTATCCTACGATTCCTTCGGGTCGAGCTTTGATGCCAATGGCAACATCATTCCTCACCCAGCACCACTCTCGCCATCACAGCCATTCCATATGCCAACTTCCACGGCCGCCAACACCCTCACACGAAGACAAAAGGAGAAATCACCCGCAGTACCCCGGGAGCGCATGATCCCCCGCGAAGCCGGCAGCTGTCCCCCTCGCCGCCGCAAGTCCCATCCAACTACCGCCACTTCCCGTGGCACAACATCTTCCTCTTCCCATGTTCCTACCACCTCTTCCTCATCATCATCCTCCTCCTCATCCTCCAGCAATCGTCCAACTACCAAGCCCCCTCCCCGCAACGCTTCTTTCAGCGTCTTCCCCACAAATCACTCTGCCTCCCTTGCCGCCGCCGCCCAAGCAGCCATGAACGCCCGCAACATCGCCACCAGCGGCAGCAGCAGTAGCAGCGGTACCAATCCCACCAAGCTCCCCCCTCGGCGCCCGTCTGCCCCTCTCCCCACGACTCAGCAATCATTCTTCGAGTATGATGCAGATGAGGACTCAGACTCTGAGGATTACGACTCGGCTCGCAGCGGTGGTGCGGCGGACTTCAAAAAGGGAGTGAAGCGAATTGTCAACAGTGTCTCCGCCAATCTTGGGGATACCATTCGAGGCCTGGAAACAGCACCGCGCAAAGGATTCAGGTGGATGAAACGCTCATCCCCTTGATCTAGAACCTTCCGAGACTTCTGTGGTTCATTGAACGTTTTGGTCTTGTCTCTTTATCTCTGATGGCTTGACGGGCATACGAGTACCTTTCATGATAATGGATTTCCTATGTGTAATGATATCCTTAATGCTTTACTTTGGTCTTCCAGGTAACACAGCACCAACTCTGCGGGCAGGTAAGCAGGACTTCTTGGGCAGATTGAATGAAATCCGAGTGTCTTTCTTCCACAACATCAAGTGAGTGTGCTTCTATGCGCCTCTTTTGTCATGCTGCCGATAGATCGGATGCCAGGTGATAGCGGGCCTGAAATTGGAAGATAATATGTACCACAGGCCGTATATATCAAGAGGAGGTTTGTAGTCATCGGCATCTTTCTCTATTGATTTGAGGCAACTAAAGAGACTGAGATGAAACTGATGCTTTGCCCCACATGTTAAGCCATAACATAGAATAAATCATAAACCCATCCTCATACACCTTTCTATTTCCTTGCGCAGTCGACCAGGGTTCAGAATGCCGTGAGGAGAAGCACCATCAAACCTACTGGCAGAGCAACGGCGACGAGTGGGCGTGTTATATGAGCGCCAGCTGTCAAGGGGACATCGGTCGGTTCGTCTGCAGTTGACCTCGCCTCTGATGCGGTGGCGACGATTAAGTTGCTCTTGGCAGTTTCCGTATTCTGGCGACCATAGAGCTGTCTCTTTGCCTGAGGGGCAACGGACGTGTCGTCAACGACAGCCGCAGCTGTAATCAGCGCATCGATCTGCTAGAAAGTAGAGACCATGGTCACTTCACCCCCATTCCTTGCCGGAGACACAACCGTCACCTCGATTGGAGAGCTTACAACTGGGGCTGATGCTGTTACCTCACTCGGATGATGAGCAGTGAGAAAAGTTGCTGAAGCTGCCGAGGCAGGATCGGTTGTGGATGGCTTGGACGGAGTTGGGAAAAGTGTGACATCGATTGTTGACACATCGTGTTCTTGACCTGCCGCCCCGCTGATAACTTTTCTTTCATTGGCATCCGCTTCGGATGCAGAGGTGTCGACGGCTGATCTTTCAAAGAGGCCATACGCCGGCGGTGTCGGTCCCAGGAGGGCATTGGGGTCTCCCTGGCCAACTCCTGCTCCATTCGGTGAGCCCTGGGAGGAGGAGGATCCTGGGGAGTTGCTATTCCTAGGCCCGGCTAAGGCTCCATTGAAGTAGTCACCAGGGTCGCCATTACTTGGTGTCCCAGCCGCGTGAGGCGAAACCGCTCCATTAAGTCCCTGTTCTCCAGGGGTATTGGACGAGTCGTAGCTGATGAGGGGGCTATGTGTCCCAGGGCTCGGTGGTCCGCTCGGTCCTGGGCTGTTAATAGGGGTAGATCCCTGACCAGGACTCCCATCACTGTTGCCGTTGCCGCTGCCGTTGCTACCTCCGTTGCTGTTTCCAGTTGGTCCATTGAGTGATCCTGCCCCTTGATTGGGTGGCGTTGTGCCTCCGGGGACTGTCGGTTGGCCCTGCCCGAGAATAGGCAAGGCAGAATTGACAACTGCCGGAGGAATACCGGCCGGAATAGGAGCAATGCCAGGGTTGCCCCAAGGGCCGGCTGGTGACGGGATGCCGTTGAGGCCTTGTTGGCCGTTGTTGCCAGTGTTTCCAGTGTTTCCAGTTCCTGAGCTGTACGGTGGTGCGGAATTTCTAGCATCGTCTCCGGAAAGGCCTTGTGGT
The DNA here is from genome assembly GCA_030734395.1 of Sarocladium kiliense. Lineage (NCBI taxonomy): Eukaryota > Fungi > Ascomycota > Sordariomycetes > Hypocreales > Sarocladiaceae > Sarocladium > Sarocladium kiliense. The sequence goes on along the minus strand of JAUZTG010000020.1, from coordinate 1,515,057 downwards.
CTATTGCCTTCAGGAGATCCCACAGAACCTTCTCCTCCACTTGAATTACCGGAAGCATTGCCAGACGGGCCGCTGTTCGTTCCACCACTTGGTTCTGTAGGTGAGCCGCCAGAACCATCAGGTGACGACGGGCCTCCATGTACTGCACAATCCGGGTCGCCAACAGGGGCGTTCTGAGCAGGCTGCTGTGGGCCGTTAGCCGGGTCAGGTGCCGGAGCAGAAGCTGGGCCTGGCGGAGGTGACGGACCCGATGCGGAGGATGAAGGTGGTTGAGGAGATGATTGGCCTGAGCTAGAAGCGCCAGGGTCCGAGCCTGAGCCTGAGCCTGGCCCCGGGCCAGTGCCGCTGCCAGTGCTGCTGCCATTGCTAGTGTCGGCGCCGGACCTACCGTCGGTGCAGTCTTCGCCGGCGTTGGACGTCCCGCCAGACCTGGATGGTGGAGCGCTGCCAGGGCCAGAAGGCATATTGCCATTTGAAGCTCCACCAGCCCCTGTGTTGGGAGAACTTGAGCCTCCTGATGTGCCGTCAGGAGGGCTATTGTTGCCAGGAGAGCTTCCTGAGTCATTGGCGTCGCAGTCAGCATCTGATTGGTTTGATGTGCCAACTGGTGACCCAAGCGTTGGGTCAACGGGTGCAGGGGAGCCATCTGGGAGCACTCCAGGATTGCCAATGGAAGGGTTGAGGCTTGGACCACTGATCCCTACTCCAGATGGTTGTCCAGAAATTGAACCATCAGGCCCATTAGCTGCCGGTACATTTTGTGGGGGGGATGAAGAACTCTGGCCATTGCTGGGCTGAGGCTGGCCACTAGCAGTACTATCTGATGTGCCGTCTGCGCAATCCGGATCGGCTGCATATATGTCGTCAGTACCAATACCACGACAGCTAACTGGGCACCAAATACCGTTTTGTGAACCAGAGGAACCCGTCTGTTCTTGGGGCTGTCCTTGAGGCTGTCCCTGGGCACCAGATGAAGGTACACTGGCTGAAGGAGCGCCAAGCGGCGCAATATTTGGACCTCCAGCAGGCTGTCCTCCGGATGCTTGACCAGAGGGTTGGCCATTGCCTGAGCTGCCTCCAGGTTGTTCAGTGGCGGGAGATCCGGAAATTGGCTGTCCTGTAGAAGGGGATCCGGCCGGCCCATTGCTGGAAGGTCCCGAGGAACCGCTGCCTGAGAGACCTGGAGTTGGCCCAGCTGCGGAAGGGTTCGACAGTGTGACAACCCCATCAAGACCAGCGGTACAGTCAAGAGTGGCCGAAAACTCGGGGTCCATACCGGGAAACCCGCTGAGGTTGCCATTGCCGTCACCACTGCCATTGCCAGTATCGTGATCGCTGCCCCAGGCTCCAGAACCACTAAGTCCACTGGAATCTTCAGGACAAGGCCCAGGTAAGACAAGTCCGGGAGCAAGAGGCAGATTTTGGCGAGTGAGAAGTCTCGTATGTTGTATCTCAACAGGATGGAGCATGCTAATGTTGGCACCGAGTGATGCACACGTTGAGATGGCATTAGCCAATGCGGGGCCGTAAGCCTGAGCATTGCAAAGTGAGCCGAGGCATACGAAGAGGGACTGCGGTATTATGTCAGTATCGATAGCGGGAAATCCAGGTGAAGCCTGCACGAACTCGTTGCTGAGAGATATCTTGACAAGCGTTGTTCAGTTTGGCGCTTGCGGTTCCACGAGCTACCCCATTGAAGCAGGCGTTGACGCAGCCTGTGGAGGTAAGATATTAGCAACGAGGTTCAGGGTTACGTACAAGGTCAGCTTGTCAATGAGCATCACATACTCATGTCAGTCATAAGCAGATCGTCCTTTGCTAGGGTGCAGCTAGCAAGGGCTACAACCGCCACAATGCCAGGCCTCATGATGAACGAACTACAGAGGCTTGTTACAAGGCGTGTCTGGTGTATGAAGAACTTTGGGTCTGTTGTGATGTGATGTCGTTGAAGCGATGATCACCAAAAAGAGCGAAAGAGTGACTTCCGTGATGGTATGGATAGGAATCCAAAAAGAGTGACTGGTGATGCGTTCCAAAAAACGGATGACGGGGTCTGAGGGTGTTACAGCGTGTCTGAGGGAGAGAGAAGGGAGAAAAGGAGAGAACAGAGAGTGGGAGGATGCCGGTTGAAGTAGGTAAAGGAGGATCAGAATTTTCCGGCAGGAGCCTGTCCGCTATTGCATCTGGGAAGGGGCGGATTAGAAGCCGGCAGCGGTTTCGATTATTTCAACGAATGCGGTGTGTCTTCATTGGGAAGGAGAGGAGATGATACTGGTCCAGGCTGATCGAGGAAACAAAGAAGCTGGAAGAAGTCGCGGAAAGAGAGCGGTCGTTTCTTGAGGGGGTATCTAGTAGAAGATCAAGTCCACCGGCTTCTTCTCATCACCGTAACGATCCATAAGGTCTTTTCTCGTCAGAAGCTTTGCGAGTGGCATCATTGTATCCTTCATGTCCAGCACTCCCCTCTTCTTCTGGTCGATGTGAGAGGCGTCAACTACTACCCTCTGGAGGTTCTCCAGGCCGAGTGCACCTGTCCCGTGTCGTCAGCAAGCAAGAGCTAGGAACTTGTCTCATTAGTGACACTTACCGTTATCCATAAGATCCATTAAACGTGCAGGTGTGCCGATACCAATTCCTGTGCGGTGGTTTGAGAGGAACTTCACCTGCTCCTCGACCTTGAAGTGTTTTGCGAACTGTATCATGTCAACCCCATCGCTTGGCTTAGACTGAGGATGATTGACATACCAGCTTTGCTACCGAGTTCTCCTTGCTTTGGAATTTCCGAACAGCCCTGCATGGCTCACGTCAGTAAGGGCCACCCCCTCGCGATATTACTGCCAGCGTTGAGAGGCAGGCGGTAGACCGCAACGACGTACCTGACCAAATTCGCAGCCCTCAGGCCAGCACCAGCCACAATCAGCGTATGCGGCTTCCCATGCTTTTTGGAGGCTCTTGAAAGTCTTTCCGGCTCATCTGTGAACTTCTCAAGGAAATCGGGCAACTTCTCCGTTGTCCTGGGTTCCTGCCACGATGTCGTATCCTTGATGACATTTGCTGCACAAAGGCAAGTCAGTCGATCAGGTCACCCTGATTCTAGGCTTCGCTTAGCAACGAAAGACCAACTTACCAGGAATTGTCAGATCAGCAACTTCAACAGGACTCAGGTCCGCCCCAAACCGCGTCAGTTTCTGCAGCAGGTGATCGGCTAGGAGCTGGTTGTCCAAGCGAGCGAAAGCAGTGTTGATGCCGAGCTCAGTGTCAAGAGAGTCGTCTTTGTCCATATTGGCCTTGCGCTTCTTTCCCTTACGATCGGCCGTCGACGGGCCATCTTCGGCTTCTCTTTTTCTTGATTTTGACATGATGTGTACTGATTGATGAGTGATGTGAAGTGATCAAGCGGTTTGAAGTGAAAGTTTCTGGTGTCGCTTGAAGTTTTTTGCGGGCCCTGAGGTCGCTGTACAGTGGCGGTGGGGCACCAGCTCAACAGCGTTGCTGGCGACAAGAGCCAGGGAATATGAGAACGACAGGCCATGAAGAGCGTGTTCAATTGATCGCGGCAAATAACTTCAAAGAGAATATCCCATAACTCCATCCCAAATGCATCACATCTTGTCCTAGCCATCCTTAGAAGATACTGTTCACCAGGTTTCCTCCCAACGTCGCACCAGCACCAAAGATCGCAGCATTTCCCAGCTTCTTACCAAACTTCTTTCCATACTCTCCAGCCTTGTTCTCACCTCCTTCACCCTGTTGCTGCTGTCCACTTCCCTCGGCCACAGCCATGGGCGGCACAGATGAGTTGTATGGGTTCTGCTGTTGCGGTGGGCCACCGGCATACTGCTGTTGCTGTGGGTATCCGTACTGAGGCTGCTGCGGCACAGGCTGCTTTTCTTGGTGCTCCACGAGAACGTAGTTGCGCGGGAAGATGCCCTCTTGGCCTGTCCGAAGGTTCTGGCCCATCCACCAATCCTGGTTCATGTACTCGTGTACGGCGATCTTGTCATCTTTGGCGAAGGAACAGTCTCGTCCATCAGAAGCGTTGTAAGCATACAGTGCCCGTGCCCATGCGATGACTGGCTTCCCTGATCTCGGGGGCATCTGTGGCGGCGGGGTATCGTCGTAGGATGGTGGCGCAGGCGATCGAGAAGGCAGCGAGTTGTGAAAGTTGTTTCCGCTCTTCTCATTTCGACTGCTGTCGAAGAGAACTTCCTCGCGAGGGGGGGAGCCTGGTGGGGGCTGGATGACGGGTTGACGATTGACTGGGGTCGCGTTCGAAGGTGTACGAGCAGCGGGAGCAGGCGGAGCGGCGGACGCAGCCGACGAAGATTTGCCTGTTGCCTTACGCAGAGGGCCAGAGAGTGGTGACTCATCGGGGAGGGAAGCATGGATCTCGTCGAAGACAGCTTCGTCGATGACACCTTTCTCGAGGAGGTTCTCGAGTTCCTGGACTCCGGTTAGTCGTCGCTCACGCTGGGACCCATTGCGCGGCTAAAGTGAGAGAGGTGGCGTACCGTCTTGATGTTACGAAGCGACCGGTTAGTCTCCATGATCAGCTGGCGGTCTGCGGACACCATTGTCGCTGTCGTGATTGTCTAAAGTCTATACTAGATGCGTGGTCGGCTTCGTCGCCTGGCGATTGAGGGTGCGGGGGATCGTTCGTATTCGGTGCGTACAGCTCGGAGGCGAAGGTCGACGGCGAGGGCCAATGAGGATACGGATCACTGTAGGACAGGATGCCTCACGATAATGAGAAGGAAGCAGGGAGAAGATGTACGTAGTCACGGAAGGCCGGTAACGTGTGTTGGGTTGGCAGTTTAATATGGAGATGCGGCGTGGACGGGAACTAACTCCCCCCACTAGGCACGGCGTCGTCAGCAGGGGTACAGTGGTGAGGGGAAAGCCAACAACTGCGAGGGGCGAGGTACGCGGTATGGAGCCTGTCCCAGCCGGATGCGAATCACATCAAAATGCCATGGCTCGGCGTGACAGCACATTATCTTGGAAAGGTTTGTACTTTTCCTGCTCGGCATTCCGGCTTTCCGCAATTTTCAAGTCCATTGCTTGGTTCATGATTTGGGACTTCTACCGAATCGGATTTCCGTGATGATTTCTACTTACAGTGCCCTTCAGTTGCCAGCTCTTCTCATGGAAACCTTTACAAATGGATTCGGTTGGGTCGATCAATGGGACTAAACATGAGAGAAACTTCTCGCAAGCAATTACCTAGAGACCGTTAAGCGCGATTGACTTATAACTGCGAGTTGAATGCGCAGTAAATTTTTCTGCGTCCTAGAGCGGCCGGATTGTTATTAACAAGACAGCTCTCCTGACCGAAGGCTTATGACTATACACAACAGATGGGAGCTTGTCACGAAATATTGACTTGGCGTCTTGAAGCTGGCCTAGCTAGTCACATGGCATTCGCCTGTCCTGCCAGGAGTCGCGGACACCAGAATTCTGTCCTGGTGCAGCGACGACAGGAGCATCTACTCTAGTTCCTTCACGTGCGCATGTGAACTTTGGAATTTTTCAAGTGTTTTATTTTCGGCATTGACTTTTTGTCTCATCCATCTAATATGCGCCAAATCCCTTCGATTGCCAGCCTCTTCGTGTGGTTACCAGGCCCACTCATATAGAGACTTGGGCAAGTCGAGAGGGATACAGAGTTTCGAGATATTTACACATCCTCCATCTAAACAAACTTGCTCTCCTTGACAGTGTACAGATCAACGTACTCATCAACAGACATGGCCTCAAGCTTCTTGCCATCAAGACCAAGCTCGACCAGCTCCTTAACGCGAGCCTCAGGCAGGTGAGGGCCAAGGTGACGCTTGTACTTCTCGAGGATGACGGGCTTGGCCTCCTCACGGCGGAGACGGTGGCCCAGAGGAGCCTCCACAGCGACCTCGTCGAGGACGGTACCGTCGTTAAGCTCGACGGTGAGAGCGTTGGAGATGGTGCGCTTGGCGGGGTCGTGGTAGTCGGTGGTGTACTGGGGGTCCTCAACGCACTTAATTTTCTTGCGGAGGGACTCGACGAGCTCGGAGGTGGCAGCCTCACCGCCGTCAGTGTAGTCGGTAGCCTCGAGGCGGCCGAAGACGAGCATGACGGAGCACATGTACTGGATGCAGTGGTCACGGTCGGCGAAGTTGTCCATGGGCTTGAACTGCTTGTCAATAATGCGGATGCAAGCCTCGTGGGTGCGGCAAGTGACGGCCTTAATGTCGGCAGCGGACTTGCCCATAGCCTTGAGCTGGTGGAAGATCTTCTCGGACGCCTCGACGGCGGTCTGGGAGTGGAACTCAGCTAGTAGTATATTAGTGGTTGTCCGGGACATGATGCAAGGGGTTCGATGAGCACATACCAGGGTAGGAGACCTTGAAGAGAACGTTCTCCATGACGTAGCTGCCGTAGGGGCGCTGGAACTCGAACTTCTTGCCCTTGAACAGGACATCGTAGAAACCCCAAGTGGGGGCAGAAAGGACAGTGGGAATACCAGGCTCGCCCTTCATGACCTTGAGGGCAAGGTTGACGGCACGCTGGCAAGCATCACCAGCAGCCCAGGACTTGCGGGACATGGTGTTGGGAGAGTGGCGGTAGGTACGGAGAGCCTGGCCATCAACCCAAGCCTGGGTAACGGCATCGGCAATCTGCTTCTCGTTGAGGCCGAGCATCTTGGAGACAACGGCAGTGCTGGCAACCTTGACGAGGACAACGTGGTCAAGACCGACCTTGTTGTAAGAGTTAAGGAGAGCGAGGCAGCCCTGGATCTCGTGGGCCTTGATCATAGCCTCAAGAACATCCTTGATAGTGAAGACCTTACCACCAGCGAGGTTACCGCCAGCCTTGTTGGTACGGTTGATCCAATCAGCGACAGCGAGGATGGCACCAAGGTTATCAGAGGGGTGACCCCACTCAGCCGCCAGCCAGCAGTCGTTGAAGTCGAGCCAGCGGATCATGGCGCCGATGTTGAAGGCGGCATTGACGGGATCGAGCTGGAAGGGAGTACCAGGGACCTTGGGTCCGTTGGGGACAACGGTGCCGGGGACGATAGGGCCGAGGAGCTTGGTGCACTCCTTGAACTTCAGACCCTCGAGACCGCAGCCGAGGGTGTCCATGAGGATCCATCGTGCTGTGTCGAACTACGATAAGAGCATAGAGTCAGTCCTGGAGTTCATAGAGAACCTCAATGAGGAAACCCGATCGCCGGCTCGGAGGTAGAAGGAGGGGGCTCGGCATAAGGATGTGAAGAAACTTACAGCAAGCTCAGAGTCAATGGGCTTGTTGGCGACATAGTCAGCAATGTCGTTGATCTCAGGATCGTAGTCTCTGGTGCTGGCAGCAGGCATGTTGGGCGCAGATCGTCGTGCAATGGAGGTAGAGAAGCAGCTGTAGGATGAAGGGATCGCGGCGGATGAGCGAGGGACGGCGCGGGCGACGGAGGCGGGCAGAGGGGCAGCAAGGCGCAGGCTTCGGGAGGGGACGCGGAGCTGCTTGGATGCGGAGCGCAGGGAACGGTTGACTGTCGACATGGCTGACCTGGGCCTTGAAGCAACAATTGATGTGGAGGGATTGGAGGGGATAGAGGAAGAAGGAAACGAAGGGATCGTGTGTCGAGGTCTAATGTTTTTTTCCACAGCTCTGTCACAGCTTTCAGGCTCGGTCCGACGGGTGGTGGCAGGATTGCTTGAGGCTCGGCTCAAGAGGAGAGGGCGGGCGGTCGGACGGTGCTTTTCGGTGGAGGAAGGCGCTGGAGAGAACGGTGAGGGAAATGCTTTGCCGTCGAATGCCGCTGGTGACCCTCGGTTAAGCCGAGTCTGGGGTAGAGCGACTGGCATAATAAATCAGGAAGCTGGACTACCATACCCCCTAGGCAACTGCAGGAGCTTTTTTGTCAAGCTTGGTAAGACAGGGGTTCTGTTGGGGGAAACATGCGGGGTGAGTTACCCTGGATACCATCCCATGGCTATTCACATGTGATGGGTCCAAGTTGAGGTCCGACCTCGCACATGTTATGAAGCTATCTGCTTAGGTTGAAATGTGAGATGAATTCAAGGATTATTTTCGTGATCCTGTCAATTGAGCATAATCTCCCTTGCGCTGGCAGATGCGCGATGGTACTCATCGTTGCCCTAAAATGTAGTTTCACCATCTGCCGACAGACCTGAAGCACTAAATCATATCAACTTGAACGCAATCGATTTATCTGTAATGCTGTCTCCGCGTTGTCGCACAAGGCATCCTCCAGCAGAAGAATAACTTGCATGAGAAACACACTCATGTGGGCAGCCGTGCGCCCTGGGCGATCTCGAGTGGCATATGCGATCTGCCTCCGCTGCATCATTCCCATGCAGGCGTTTCCGAGTGACGCAGCCTGCCACCCTCAGGTTCTCGGTCGCTACGTCATTCTCACAACGACAAAGCAACTTCTCGCAGCTTGCCCATCGATAAGGAATGATTGAAGAGAGACACCGCAGATGCCAAAAATCATCAATACGACAATTCCAGTATCACGAAATCGGGTTCTACGTTTTCTCCATACCTATACCGGCAGCCCGAGAGTCTAACGACGGTTAGCTGCCGCTGTCAGGTCCCAAGGTCTGACCAGCCGGATCCTGCCAGGAGTCACGTGGTGGCTCCTGCTACTGGAACGCGTCAATTCTCCGATGGCAAAGGCAGACACGAACACGGATAAACTTGAGCGCGAGGCGAGTCTGATGGAAATAGAGTGTGTAGATCTGGCCGACGTGTGGCTGCTGCCGCGATCACAGGCAGGGGGGAGCATCGGTGGGTCGTCTCGACCGTGAGACAGCGGGACTCAAAGTAATGGCTGGCTGACTCCTCTCGTTCGACCGTTTGAACCCTAACTGCCAAGGAAAAGTTGAATTCTGGACAGCTTGTTCAAAAGCAAAGAAACAATGTGCTTGTGGAAAAAGAAAAAGTGACCCTGACTAGGCTCAACTGCTGCACCATCATCATTATCAGCTGAGTTTGCTCGCCCTGATCCCCAGATCCCAGCAATGCTCTGCGTATCTGACACGTTAGGCCCGGTAATAGCAGCCAGGCGTGCATCGTCACTGGAATGGGGACAATCGCCCAGCCACACCCTCATCCACTAAACCCCCCTCGCTCCAACTAACCGTCTGTGGCGACCAGGGTCGTTAGAGGGTGTGTGGCTCCCTGTGCTGGCTCGATCCGGAGACCCTTGGAGGGGTCCTCGACATCGTCGTTCCATCACACACTCAAACCGCGTCGCAGTTATGGTTCTCACTGCTTTGCCCAGGAGAACGAATACCGTCCCACAGCTAGCGGCCATGTTCATATCACCCAGGAGCCACCTTCACCATGGACTTCCACACTTGGGATTGCGGAAACCTTGTTCGGAGCCGACTGACAAGGTGTTCGCCTCGACTTCTTCCAGCTTCACGCTGATCCTTCACCAAGAATGGCACATCTCTCAAACCCCCAGAACCACATCCTCCTATCTTGGTGCACCTCCATTTCGATGCCAATGCCAGCTTCCCTGAATACATGTCCCGCGATTTCTCGGCTAAGGTAGCCTCAGCACGGAACAAAAATCACAGCCACTACTACGCACCACTGTGCCATCCACACCCTCCCTTCGCGGTTCATTCTCCAACGGTCACCTCTTCTTCCTCGCCCATCAATGACGAGCTGATATCAGGAACTGCTTGCGCCTGTTCAGATCACGTCTCATCGGCTGCACTTCTATTGTTCCCCGATTCCAGATCGCTGGCAATCCTTGATGCTCACGCCCCATTGATGCAATCATCCACCCGCCCTTTGCACTAGTGGCGGCAACTTACCGTCCTTGTCTACATCTGGGCCACTCGTGTTCATCATCATCATCATCGAGGCTGTCTTTTTCTAAAAACGTTGGTTCCTTCTTGTCTCCTTATGGCCCTTTACAAGTCTTGTCGATCCGGAACCATCCTTGCGCGCCTGCCGCCTCACCTCACAACGCGCGCTTACGACATTGATCCGATCGTCGGCTTGCATCACTTCCTGTCTTTGCAAACCCACAGTTCGTTGTCTTCTTATTAGCAGTTTTCGTCTACCCCAGTTTTGGCAACGTCCAGTCTCACTTGCATCTGGACTGCTTCGACTGAACTTCAACCGTTTGCACCGTCCCATTTGCAGAACCGACTCCAAAATACCAATATAGATCTTCTGCTAGGGAGACACTTCAGTACAAACGCCTCGTCGATAGAACATCGACAGGTAGACTGCCACGATACCGCAACTACCCCGCGACTGCAAGATCGCAATGAGTAGGGGAAAGGTTCTCATATACCTCATTCGGAGGGACATGAGAGTCGCCGACAACCCCATCCTTCACCACCTTACGACCAGTTCAGATCATGGATACACACACCTTTTGCCGATTTACATCTTCGACCCTGTTCAGATCGAGATATCCGGGTTCCTGAAAGATGGGGAAACTTCACCGTATCCTGAAGCGCGCAGTGCCGTGGGTGGCTATTGGAGAACCGGGCCTCATCGGGCAAAGTTCATCGCCCAGAGCGTCTGGGACTTAAAACAGTCTCTGGAGCAGCTCAATAGTGGCTTGATGTTGCGTTTTGGGACCCCTATCGAGGTCGTCAAGCAAGTGATTGAAGCGCTGAAAGACAGATCGCAATCAGTGGGAGGGGTGTATATGACTGAGGAGAAGTCATCGGAGGAGGTCGACGAACAAAGGTCCATAAAACAGGTCTGCGAGGAACAGTCTGTCGACTTCAAGCTGTGGCAAGATGAGAAGTATTTCATTGACGAGTAAGTGACTTTGCACATTCTGGGGTCCAGTTCGCGCTGACTTTTCTCTAGTCGAGATACGGGGTTGGAAAACCCGAAGGACCTTCCCGACATCTTCACATCATATCGAAAAATGCAAGAGCCTCTTAGAGAACGACCAAGGACTCCGCTCTCTCGACCAGAAAAGATGAAGATGCTTCCACTGCCAGACTATGCTAGCAATACATCGGACGACGGACCGTTCACCGTCCCCCGAACCCAAGAGGATTGCGAGGCACGCTTGCTTGAGCCCCTGAAGGAGATCATGACAAATCCTCCAGCACGTCCTGATGGTGTTGGCTCTGCCCACCCCTTCAGTGGTGGCGAGACCCATGGTTGGGAAAGGATCGAGCATCTCATCAAGTCTGGCGGTATGACCAAGTACAAGGAGACCCGAAATGGTCTTCTCGGCCCCGAGTTCAGCACGAAACTCTCTGCATATCTCGCACTTGGCTGCATCACTGCTCGTCAAATTCACCATGAGCTAATCAAGTTTGAGGATGGTAAGGATGAGAAGTACAAGTCTGCGGCAGGCTTTGGACAAGGCGAGAATGATGGAACTCGTGGCGTGCGGTTCGAGCTCCTGTGGCGTGACTACATGCGTCTCTGTACCATCAAGTTTGGTAAGAGGCTGTTCCATCTACACGGTTTCCGACAAAAGGAGAAATACGATCGCCAGTGGAAGTCTGCGGACAAATCTTCCGCACCCAAGGGACAGAATCCGCCCGCTGATGAGGTTGCAAAATTGCTGGAGCGAATCTTCACTGGTACTACTGGGCTAGGCCTCATCGACGCATCGCAGCGAGAGCTATACCACACTGGATACACATCGAATCGTGCGCGTCAAAATGTCGCGAGTTTCCTGGCAAAGCATCTCGAGATTGACTGGCGCTATGGTGCTGAATGGTACGAGATGTTGCTCGTTGACTACGATGTTTCCTCGAATTGGTCGAACTGGCAATACGTCGCGGGTGTCGGTAACGATCCACGGGGCGATGAGCGCAACTTCAACCCTGTCAAGCAAGCCTTCGACTACGACAAGGAAGGTGCATACGTGCGCAGCTGGGTGCCTGAGCTGAAAGATCTGGAACGCCTGGAGTGTGTATTCCAAGTCAGCACGGCGAAGTCATGGGAGCTGGCCAACTGTGGTTTGGAGAATAACATCATGGCAACTCACCCAGTTAAGCGAATTCAGTTTGTACCCAACCGAAAGCCAAGACCTTCAGGCAAGCAGCAATGGAGAGGCGGCTGGCGTGGTAACAACAAGCGCGGTGGTGGTGGTGGTGGACGAGGCGCTGGGGGAAGAGGCGGCCCAGGTGGAATGGCCAACGGAGACCGCTCAGGTCACCAGGATGGCGGTGATCAGCATTCAAACCACACTAATGGAGATTCTGGAGCCGGACATGATGGTACTAACGGCCACAGCACCCAAGGAGGTACCCAGCATCGTGGTGGCCATGACGGGCCCAGGAGAGGCGGTGAGTCCACGCGCGATGCTTTCTGGTTCGACGAAACGAAGTCCGGGAAGGCTGACGGTACGTCTTCGGACGATACCACTGTGCAGTCTGAGTATTATCAACCACAACCACAATCACAAGCACCAGTGCCACTACCTGCCTGGCAAGGCCCTAGGATCCTGAATCAAGGTAGTCCACAAATGGAACGGGGAGGATATCTTCAAGGAGGGCAACGACTAGATCAAGGGCCGTACCAGCCTGGCTGGAGACATGATGGAAGAAAACAATGGAACCTGCCTGCGTGGAATGGGCAATATCCTCAGGCTCCGCCACCTTATGCCAACATTTACTTTAATGGAACATCGCCTGGAAACTACGACCCTTCGCGTTACGGACCTGGAGTATTGCCAGGTCCTGAGTTTGCACCAGCACATGCGAGCTCACAGCCCTGGTTCATGACAGTACAGAATTCTGTCTCGCATCCAGTCTACCCTGTGTATGCTGAACGCGTGCCCCCTGGTGGCTTCGTCCACGGACCTGGAGTAATGATGCCTCCTGGGCCTCCTATACCCGCCAACTACCACGCGATGAGCCAACCACCACTGCCACCACCACCAGTCATGAATCACACACTGCCTGAGGCCCTACAACATAAGCAAATGAGTGTTGAAGCAAGACCATTTGTGCCTGGGCAATCACCAGATATGGGGAACCTAATGAGTGGAGGCGCGGTGATAGCGCAACCAGAAGTTTTCATGGTGCAGCCAGAAACAACGGTGATCACACCTCCAGCATGGGGATCTGACGGATCTGACAACGGGTTGCCAGTGCCTCAACCTGCGGCAACTATGGCACCTCACGCTGCGCCTGTTATCGTCGCGCATGGTGGGGGAGGTTCATGGTGATGAGGGTCTTCATGTATTCTAATGGCGAGCGGGAAGCTGAGGCTTGAGAGCAGTGGATTGTAAATGGTGTATTCGAAAGTGTACGATTTATTGCGCGATGGGATTGTACATGGAGCAGGAAAAGGTCATAGCGCAGATATAGAGAGGCGGAATGTGATCAAGTAATTGACTATCTACGGTCAGAGACACTGATCTCCCCGTCAGGCACGACAACACCCAAGAGTGAGCGAGCATTCGAGCGCAATTGATTCAAGAATACCCCTGTGCGACTAAACTAAGGTAGGCGACCTCTTCGCATGTCCAACCGCCAAGGACCCATGCCCATCTGCAGCAACCATCGTACGGAGCCGCCCCCGAAGGTCATGTTGTCATAGACTTTCCCCAGCGGCACCCGCCCTTGTATGCGAGTCCGAACTATCTTACAATACCCGTGCCTCCAATCTAGTCCTACCGAGAAAAGAGGACACGCCTCTGCATCAGCGCAAGTGTCACTTGATTTTACCGCACTAGTGGTGAGGTCAATGATTTTGTTGTTGCTAGGGGCGTGTAGATAGTGACCGACCACAAAGTCGGAGTTCGGATGCTGGACTGGACTTTTTGAAGCGAGGGGTGGTTTAGACTCTGAGGTGAGATTCCTGCGATCGTGGATAATTATTATCTCACTCCTTCGCGCGCGTGCTGAATTGATCTTCTTGGTTTTCTTGCTTCTTTTGTAAGAACCTCAGGTTTTGGGTTGTGCCAATTGAGGTGTACTGAACACTGCTGTTAAAGGTGATTGCGCAACTTCCGAGTCCGTCAGCTTCAGCAGTTGAGACGCTCTTCCTCCCTTCGCAACTCCTCCTACGCGACACCAGGCGTTTTTCTCCTCCTCAACCTCTCATCATCGGACTGAGCGTCCAGAAACCGCTATCATGGGTTGGGATTACGCGCTCGTGTCAGTGATCTTCCTGGATCTTCATCGTATAGGAAACCACAGCTGCTAATACATCTACAGCCACCTTAAATTCACCATCCCTCTTGCGGGCTTCCTCCTTGTCACCACCAAACCTTTCCTCACCCGCCTCGATCTCGTCCGTATCGCATTCATCATCACAATCGCCGTGCTTGCGACCATTCCCTGGGACTCTTATCTAATTCGCACTGGTGTCTGGACCTATCCTCCTGGTGGTGTTCTCGGCCCCAGCCTCTTCGCAATCCCCGTTGAGGAGCTCTTCTTCTTCGTGATTCAGACGTTCATTTCCGCGTTGCTGTATATCCTGTTCAGCAAACCGGTGTTGCAAGCTCAATACTTGAGCACGCCAGAGAGCAGACCAGCATGGGTGAACAGAGGCAGAGCCATTGGTCAGGTGCTGTTGGCCGGTCTCGCGGGCTGGGGAGGCTGGCTCGTGTCGCAAAATGGTGATGGAACGTATCTTGGACTGATCCTCGCCTGGGCCTGTCCTTTCGCGCTGCTGACATGGACTCTCACTGCGGACATGATCCTTTCTATGCCTTGGGTGACCACCCTCGTGCCTATCTTAGCTCCGACGTTCTACCTCTGGGTTGTTGACGAGCTTTCCCTCAGCCAGGGCATCTGGTCCATTGAGGGCGGCACTAAGTACGACTTCCAAATCTTTGGCAGCCTCGAGATCGAAGAGGCCGTCTTCTTCCTTGTTTCCAATGTCCTCGTCGTGTTCGGCATCGCGGCGTTCGATAAGGCTGTAGCTGTTTGCGACACGTTTCCTGAGAAGTTCGAGCGGCCAGCAGATGCGCTGCCTGTGGGAGAGCTTCTGTGCGCGCGATTCACATCTACGAGCTCGTATGATATGCATCGCATCAATGGCATCAAGGAGGCTGTGTCGCGTCTTCAGAAGAAGAGCCGCAGCTTCTACATTGCCAGCTCCGTCTTTCCTGGCAGACTGCGCATCGACTTGACCCTACTGTAAGTGAGCATTGTCCGATGAACGCTGAGACCTTGCTGACTTCTAGACAGCTACTCATTCTGCCGCCTGGCCGATGATCTCGTCGACGACGCCTCCAGCCCTCAAGAAGCCATGACCTGGATTGCCAAACTCCAGAAATTCCTTGAATTAAGCTACGGTCCTCACAAGCCTGCCGAAGTCAAAGCCTACATCCACGAGAACTTCCCTGCTTCCGCACACTCTGCCCTTGAGCTCGTCCCGACGCACATCCTCTCCGACGAGGCACTCTACGCGCTTCTCGAGGGTTTCCGTACCGATGTCCTCTTCAACTCACCTGGTGCCAATGGCAAGCCCAACTTCCCGATCGTGGAAGAGTCGGACCTTGAGACGTACGGATTCCGGGTGGCTGGCACGATTGGGATGCTGTGCCTTGATCTGGTGTTCCACCACACTGCTCATGGACAAGATAAGGCACTTCTGTTCAACGCAGCGAGTGAAATGGGCATCGCACTTCAATTCGTCAACATTGCGCGAGATGTCTCGGTAGACGCTGCACTGAACAGGGTCTACCTTCCCACAAGCTGGTTGAAAGAAGAGGGCCTCACACCTGAAGACGTGGTCGCTCAGCCTACGGGATCAAAGATCGAGATGCTGAGGAAACGTCTGTTGGGCAAGGCATTTGAGAGGTACAGAGCTTCGAGACCGCAGATGGAGCTTATTCCTAGCGAGGCCAGAGGTCCCATGACTGTGGCAGTTGAGAGCTACATGGAGATTGGGAGAGTACTGGCAGAAGGTGGACTGAGGGTTGAGGGCAAGGCAACTGTGCCGGTTCTGAGGAGAATGGGCGTCGTCTGGAAAACATTGATGGCGCCTTAGATGTTGGGGTTCTGATCCTTGGGATGGAAGGAGTTGAGGGCATCGTGGTTTGCACAGATAGGTGTTCTACATGCTCGGGCACGCGTTTAGGGATGTAGCGACGTTTGGGGCCATACTCAATTCATTACTAGTTAAGCATTGTTCATGCCACTCTTCTTCAATCAATTGATCCATCACCATCTCAAAGCACTTGTCTCCGTAGGGTCCAATTGCATCCTTCACTCAGCCACCAGCACTTGAAGCCAAGCCCACGTCAGCATGAGCTTCTCGACATTTCCATGACAGCTGCCACCGAATCTATGACACCTCTGATGTCCCTCTCGTCGAATCCCGACTCGGACTTCGGACAACTTGGCAGCGAGGGGTGTTACAAGGGGTCCCTCTCACGAAAGTGGTCCAGATCCGAGTGCGAAATGCACTGCCTCTGCCATCGTCGCATTAATGGTCGCCGAAGCGTGAACGTGGTTCGATAGCCTAGGGGTTACGATAATGCAAAGGGATTAGATGGAATAAGAGACAAAGATACTTGCGAGATGGTGTGGCTGTGGCCATTAACTGAAGTAGCACGAAGGCAGAGGAAGTAAAAAGTCATGGTGTCATTGACTTAGACGCAGCGCCGGGGCCAAGCCAGATGGAGCTAGGGGGGTGTCTGCTGCACACACACACCCCTCCTCAGCTGCCACCAAAGTGCGACTCGGCCCAGCGCTCGCATCTTTTTCTGATACTCACCGTTGGAATGGGGAAAGCGGTCGCATCTGATGGACTTGTCATCTATCAGACCCAGACGCAGACCCAGACGAAGACCCAGATGTGGAGGAGGGGCGTGTACGGGATTCCCCTCGGGAAAGCAGGAACAAGCCGAGTGCAAGTCTGGGCTGACTCGACCTAACACTGGCTGCTGCGGATGGGTTTGGCTGATCTTTTCTGGCTTGTGATTGTGCGACAGTCCCTTCTTTTTCTACTCGTGCTCATCCTCTTCTTTGAATTATTTTAGTCGTTAATCATTCCGTGATACCCTTCTACTCTCTCAGCTCAATCATCATTGGAACATAGTACTGCTGCTTGCTTGAGTCTACAGTCAACTGGATCAGCATCACAACCGCCCACCATGGACGAGAAACCCAAGTCCGTCATTATTGTCGGTAAGTCAATGGTCCCTTCTCCTCACTCCTCACTCCTCAAGCATCAATCAGCTCTTCTAACACGATCCCCCCTAGGCGCTGGAGCGGGAGGCGTTGCTCTCGCAGCTCGCCTCGCCAAAGCCGGTCTGCGCGTGACCGTAGTCGAAAAGAACGACTTCACCGGCGGCCGCTGCTCCCTCATCCACCACGATGGCCACCGCTTCGACCAAGGTCCCTCTCTCTTCCTCCTTCCTCAGATCTTCCGCGAGACCTTTGCCGACCTCGGCACTACCATGCCTGATGCTGGCGTTGACCTCTTGCGCTGTGAGACGAACTACAGTGTGTGGTTCCACGATGGGGAGTGCTTCCGTCACAGTTCTGACTTGGCGGCTATGAGGAGAGAGATTGAGCGTTGGGAGGGCCCTGAAGGGTTTGAGAGGTGGGTGGCTTGGTTACAGGAGGGGCATCGCCACTATGAGATCTCGGTGAAGGAAGTACTCAGGAAGAACTTCATGGAGTTCTGGAATATGGCGAGACCGAGTTTCTTGGTCAAGATCCTGGATATGCACCCGTTTGAGAGTATCTGGTCCCGCGCTGGACGGTACTTCTACACCGAGCGCCTTCGTCGCGTCTTTACCTTTGCCACAATGTACATGGGCATGAGCCCCTTCGATGCGCCAGCAACCTACTCTCTTCTCCAGTACACGGAGTTTGCAGAGGGTATCTGGTATCCCAAGGGTGGCTTCCATCAGGTGGTTGCAGCGCTCCACCGCATTGGAGAGTCTCACGGTGTGCAGTACCGCCTCTCAACACCTGTGTCGCGCGTCACTGCCTCCCCAGACGGCAAGAAGGCCACTGGTGTCCTCCTCGCAGGTGGTGAGGAGCTCACTGCGGATGTCGTGGTCCTCAATGCCGATCTCGTCTACGCCTACAGCAACCTTCTCCCAAGGACGCCCAAGATTGAGGCGCGTGCCAAGAGCCTGCAGACAAAGGACGCTTCTTGCAGCTCCATCTCCTTCTACTGGAGCATGGACCGCAAGGTGGAGGAGCTGTCGACACACAATATCTTCCTCGCCGAGGAATACCAGGAGTCATTCGACTCCATCTTCACAAAGCACTCCCTCCCGAACGAGCCGAGCTTCTACGTCAACGTGCCAAGTAGGGTGGACCCCTCAGCGGCACCTGAAGGCAAAGACAGTGTGATTGTCCTTGTTCCTGTTGGCCACCTCGAGAGGTCATGGAGCGTCAACGCTGGGGACGGTCTCCCGGCAGATGAGCAGCGCTGGGACGCGATTGTCGCACGAGCCCGCAAGGCTGTTCTCGCCACTATTCAGTCCCGCACCGGCGTCGATCTCTCTACCTCCATCTCCCATGAAATCGTCAACACACCCCTCACATGGGAGAACAAGTTCAACCTCGACAAGGGCGCTATTCTCGGCCTCAGCCACAACTTCTTCAACGTCCTCTGGTTCCGTCCCAAGACCCGCGCCGCCGAGCTGGCAAGAACATACTTCGTCGGAGCGAGCACTCACCCTGGAACAGGTGTGCCGATCGTGCTTGCTGGAGCGAAGATCACGGCCGAGCAAATCCTGGGAGACCTGGGTGTGAAGAACGTACCGTGGGGTAATGGCACTGAGATGGCGAAGAAGAGCAGGAGGATGGTGTCGAAGATTATGGATGCACGGAGGGATTCGTGGGTGAAGTTTGGCACAGAAGAGTTCTCTGTGTTGATGCTCTTGGGGCTGCTGTATGTGTTGTTGGTGTACTTCATCCCTGTCCTCACGGCGCCAGTGCGTGTGTAGATGTCTTTCACGGGTTTATTCTCTTCTCTAGCATTTTAATTATACCAGATGATTGTCATGCCTTTCCTCTCGCATCATTGCCTCAGAATGACTTGTCTCAGAGGTTATTCCCGTCCGCAGTTGAGAATCACCTCAGATCACTTCTAGGATCCGAACTTATGCTCCTTATCTTCGATCGGGAAATCAGTGCCAGTCGAGTCCTTGTACTTGCCCCGAATGAAGTCGCTCATCGCCTCGTCCTTGGCCTGCTCGGCTGCTGACTCGTTGCTTTGGTCGCCCTGGCCGAGGACTTTCTCTTGTACGAAGTCGATGGCTAGAAGGGCGGGTTAGCAGATCGCGTATCGCCTGAAGGGCAAAGAATTCTGGATGAAGAGATGGTGAGATAGGGTGCGACGTACTCTTGTCAAGAACATCCTCGTTCTTCTCGCCTTGAGCGCCACCACCGGCCATGCCATTGATCTTGTCCATGAAACCGCCGCCCTCTTCCTTGTTCTCGGTGGTCTGCTGGTCGTTTGACTTGCCGTCGTTGCCGAGGTAGCTCTTGAGGGTATCCATCTTGCAGAATTATTGTTCGTTGTTCGATCTGTGAGCTCGTTGTGCAGTTCGTAGTTGTGTGGAAATCTGGATCGCCAAGATGATCGGTGAATGCCGAGAAAGACAAGAGATGAAATAGCCAAGAATGAACCTGAGGTATGCGATGGACTATATAGAGCCGCAACGTCAGATGGAGAGATTGACCCCTCTTTGTAGATCAATCAGACCAATTGCGTAGAGAGGCAGTGTTAGCTAGCTAGCATTGACGCACGCGACCGTTCAGCTGTGTCTGTGTCGGTGTTACGACATCGTGCAGTAAGCTGGAGAGTGGCGTTGCGTCACGGTCGGGCAAAACAGGGTTTGCTGATCACTTGCATCCAGTATCACATCGTGGAGTTTGCAGGGGGAGCTGTGGCGGGGGGCCCGTGGAGCGATAATCCTACCAAGCGAGAAAACAAGCTTATGGACAAGCTTTCTGGTTTTTGCCGTTTGAGGTCGTATGCATTGCATTAGCTATCGCTTGCAACCCAGTTCACTGAGGCCAATGCGCGCCGTGCTGACTAGGATGTTGGCTCGGCATGGAGCAACTAACAATGTGATGCCGTTACATGTAGTAATCGATGAAGTCCTCTAAATGTTCTATCGTTCAAGATATTTAGGTACTTCACAACTAACTGCTCGCTTTCCTCTTGATCCGAACACTCAGCTTCGGGTTCGGAGTCATGACGCTGCCAAACGCAATCGCCTTCGGCTCCATCATCAACGGCTCAACCTCATAATGCAACGCAATATACGCCAACAGCAGCTTCAGCTCATTCGCCGCGAAGAACCGTCCAGGACACGCATGCCGCCCGTGGCTGAAGTTGAGGAAGTCGTGCGATGTATCTACCACGCTGAGCCCACCGATTGTCTTCGAGGTTTCCTTTGCTCCGTCTTGGCTGGGCGAGGACTCGACGAAGCGCAGAGGAAGGAACTTGTCGGCGTCGGGGGAAATGTTGACGTCGAGGTGCTTGGGCCAGCCTGGGACTTCGACCATGGTGCCGTACTTGAGGTGTAGACCGTCTGGGGTCGTGACGCCTTCTTTCGCTAGCACGCAGCGCTGGATTGCGCCAGTCATGAAGGTCGAGTAGCGCATTGACTCGCGCAGCATGGAGTCTGTCTTGACGAGCCTTTGGACGCTTGTCTTGGTCCATTCTCCATTATCATCGGCCAACACCTCCTCAATCTCAGCCTTGATCATCTGAAGAAGCGAGTCTTTGTCGGGCGATGTGACGATATCCAAGATCGTGTTGACGATACTGAACGTCGAAGTATGAATGGCTGCAAAGTTGATCGTCGCAATGCGATCAGCGACGAATTTCGGCGTAGACTCTTCGGCTTCGAGATTGTCCCGAGCGTAGGTGACGAACCACTGTAGGAAGTCGTTGGGCGCTTCCTTACCAGCGTCATAGAGTGCAAGACGTCTCTCGATCTCAGGACGGAGGAGAGACCGGATCTGCCGCGTGTGATACCGGTTCGGGAGGGTGATGAGTGGTGCCAAGAGCGGCTGCAGAAACCCGGGGATCATGCGAATGATGATGCCGCTGACTGGGACGTCTTGTGCGAATGATGTGCAGAGGCCCAGGTACCGTTCATTCGAGCCTGGGTACGTCAGCTGGTGCGATCTTCTCAGTACGTTGCAAGGGAAATGATCACCCACATATCTCCTTTCCCACAAACAAGCGGTTCGATGTCCTCGTAACAATGCGAATCATGGTCTCCATAAGATTGACCTCCTTCCATTCATGGGTGTCCTTACCCCAGTACACATTGAACGACTCATCCAGCTCGTCCCAGATCTCCTCCGAGAGAGCGCTCAGCTTCCGGGTCAGATCGCGCTTGATCACATTCATGTGATACGGGTGCTCTGCCATCTTCGGGATGGGGAAAGTGTACTCTGTCTGCAGGAAGTCATTCTGGCGCATCTTGGCGCTGATGATCCTATCTGGTTGATCGCAGAGCCATTGACTCAACGAGCTGGGAAGGATGACCTTTGTGTCATTTGGCTCCGGCATAATAAAAGCCTGGCCTTTTGAGCTGTACTGAATCACAAGGAAGGTCAGCATGAAAAGTTGATGATGGGGACAGTCCATACCTTGTGGTAAGCATCCCAGTACAGCGACCGATAGTTGAAGTAGCTGCGATAGAGAGTCCGTGGCCATGCGAACCATTGCTTCTCGTCATGGCCGATTATCGGAAGCTCCGGGAGAGTAGAGGGTTGCAGGAACGTCTTCCAAAGACAATACAGCAGTAGGCCGGCTGCGAATGTTGTTGTGGGCGTTACGTGCCTGAGGATGGCGTCCATCTTGAGTTCGTTGTTTGCCGCAACATTCGTGTTCGAAGGGTGAAGGAGTGCAGTCCCGGTTCTAATGGAAGCAGGACATGAATTGATGAAGGAGAAAAGAACGACCACGAGCAGTGCACGTCGGAGACATTGGGTTCATTAACTACACAGTGAGGGGTCCAGGTCAAGATCCTGGCTTGCCAGGTTTGACCCTTTCTCCTGACTATGACTAGGCACATGGCGCTGGGAGCCTCTGGCATTGCGCGTCCAATCACTGTCCCGCTAACACGAAGCAGAGCTGCAAACTGCCCTAGCGACGGAGCATGATAACCCCCGGCCTTGCTCCGCTTGAGCAAAGCTCGATTGCCTAGAAATCCAGTCTCCCGTAAGCACTTGCACAATGACCAATCCATAAGCGGCCATTTAGACGAGAACTGTTACGAGTCACTCAGCAGCTTTATTTACCCAGAGATCTCAGGGTTCCCGAGTCGAGTCGTTTTATCTCCTTAACTCATCCAGATTGACCCGTCATCCCCTTCTCCACTGCCGCAAGGGTGCTGGGATCTGAGACTCCATCCTCATTTGGGCGAGCTATTTGATGTCTGAAGTCGGGACAGGAGGAACATGGCCAAAATGATCGCAAAAGCGTGGAGGTTTTTTTTTGGTATAGGGCAATCGAGGAATCATGTCAAAACTATTGGCTGAGCTTTTGGAGGAACAGCAACTAGGTAAGCAGCAAGCCCAACAAGCCGTAAAATCTCGCGCTCTTCCTACCAAGCTCGACCACTTCGACTTGGCTGTATACGATCAGGTCATTTAGGCGATGCGATTGAGGTCACGAGATGACAGTACTGGCTGTCGCTGGGGAGGCTTGTTGGCCTTCAATTGAGACAAGGGCAGACACCAATGACAAAGCGACCAGGAACATGAGAAGACAATCACGATCAATGGTTAAGTGTTATTATAGCGGATCTATCTGCCGCCATGGAGTACACCACATGGCCTTGCTCTGGCTTTTCTCTCCCAGCACAGAAATGCAAGGCGTACGACACCCAGCCCTACAAGGCCCCCCGGGCAAGAATCACCAAACAGGACGCCTCGCACCTCGCACATTTAAGCCTGCTCCACCTCGTCGGTAACATTCTTGGTGGCGATCCTGTCGCTGAGCGCAGCGCGGGAGTCGCGCGCGTCGAGGTAGTTGCGCCTTGCCTGCCAGGCGAGGATGGGGACACCCTTGCCGAAGAGCAGGTCCATGTCTTCCAACTGTACGCCCTTCGTCTCAGGAATAAAGAGCCAGGCAAAGATGATTGCGAGGACCGTGCAGCAGCCGAAGAACAGGAATGTTCCGTATGTAATGCTGGGGTCACTTGTTAGCGACACAGTTACCATACCCCGTAGGCCCGAGACTCACCTCAACACCATGTGCGGAAGACTGTACACAACGATGAACTGCGTCAACCACTGCCAGCAAATGCAGAGTGTCACACCAAGAGTTCTGACTCTCGTGGGAATGACTTCCGACGTGAACAACCAAGGAATGCCGTTCCATGAAAGGCCGTAGAAGAAGGAGTATACGTAGACCATGGCGACGGCACAACGAGCACCAGCATCCATGGGAGGTGTGGCCTCGAAAGAGCCAGAGATCTTTGAGTAACCCGCCAGGTAGAACATGGCAAAGCCAGCACCAAAGCCACCCACTAGGAGAAGTGGTTGCCGACCAAACCTGTCAACGAGCAGGAAAGCGTACAGCATTGTGGCCAGCATCTTGACGATGCCGAAGATGCCAGTTGCCAAGAGGCCGACCGAGGTACCTGTGAAGCCAATAGAACGGAAAATGGTAGGCGAATAGTAGTTGATGGCATTGATGCTAAATGCGCACTGTCAGTTCCGCAGTCATGTTAAGCAGTAGTTGAAATGCATCGACGTACCCAGTGAAGTTCTGGAACATGACGAGGCCGCAGCAAAGAAGAAGACGACCGCGGACACCACGACTGAAAAGCTCCTTTAGGAGTCCCTTGTAACCGCCTGCTTGGTTCGTTGATTCCAGCTCATGCTCAACGGCAGCGCCAATCATCGAAAGCTCTCGCAGAAGGTAAGGATGATCCTCAGGGAGGTGACGGATCCAGCTCAGACTCTTCTTCGCCTGCTGCATTTTGCCCTTCGAAACAAGCCAACGGGGTGACTCGGGAATGCCAATCATAGAGAGAACGAGGATGCCGGCTGGAACGAACTGAACGGCAACTGGGATGTGCCACTGCTTGTCACCAACAGGGCTGACGTTCTCGTTGACGCCGTAGTTGACCCAGAAGCCAAAGACAAGAGCAACCTGCAGCATGATCTCAAAGGTTCCGACTAGTCGTCCACGAATGAGAGCGGGTGAGCACTCTGAGACGAAGATGGGCAAGATCATGGCAGATGCGCCAACACCCCAGCCAGTCAGCGCACGGCCACCGTAGAGGGTGTCGAGACGACCAAGCATCTGCAGGACAGCGCCAAGGGCGAAGATCACTGCCGAGGCCATGAAAAGAGGCTTGCGGCCGAAGCGTTCGGCAATGAAGAATCCCATGGCACAGCCAAAGAAGGCACCTCCCTGGAACGTGGACACGATATTGGAGGAAAGATCGGCTTTGGCGGAAGGGTCTGCATCTGCCAGGCCGAATTTACGCTGGAAGGATGGGAGGTTGATAGTACCACCGATGAAGGCGCTATCATAGCCGTACATGGCAGCTGTTGAAAGAATAATAGTCAGTCATCGCCCACCATCTCAAAGTTCAGACAAAGCCAAGATAACTTACAAGCCCACGAGGCTGAGAAAGCCAAGAGATACGGCCTGTAGCCATAGATCTCCGTCGGCGCTTCATCACCAGGGCGCTCCTTGAGCGCAAAGGGATTCCGCATCTTTGATGAAACGTGGGACACAACGAGGGAAGCTATCGAACTCAAATGCTGCCAATATTTGCAACACGCCGGGGAATTGTGTCAAAACAAACTTTGCGGGTGGAATCTGGGGAAAGAGTTTGGGGGAGGTAAACCTAGTATTAAGGCTTCCCCAGCTCCCCCGGTATCGGATTTAGTTCTCCGCTGAGCAGTACCCCAGCTAAACGATCAGGCTCTTCGGTATTAACAGGGATATTCAGCCCTCTGGAGACTGGCATTTTGACAAGGGAACGTGGCAAGGTCTCGCTGCCTTGGAGACATAGAATGCTAAACGTTTAACCGCCCCGCTGACGCTAATTGCGAGGCTATCATGGATGTGGCATCGGATCAAGTAAGGATCGCGGGGTTTATATGGGCACGACCTCAGCTAAAAGACTGAGAATCTGACCATTCCGGACACCTGGGTCCGATGTCGACTTCTTAATGCAGTGAACACCGGCGTCTCTTGGTCGGCATCAACTACGACCCGACGGATTGGTAAGAAAGGGTTCGCTTGGTGTACTCCTCTCTCGGTTAACTCGCTTGGCCGATCGTTTAACCAGTTTGGCACCAACTCCAGGCCATTTGACAAAGTGCCAAAACATTTAACGCGGCTCTGCTGTCAGCTCGGCTAACTCGCCTGCATCACGTGTTTGTGTGTCATCGCGTAACCGCTTCTTCTTTGCTTTGACCAACATCTCCTAGTTTGTGGCTGAAAGTGGTTTACCGATCTCACATACAATTCGGCAATCATCTGTCCACACTTACACTCAACCACACTGTATCATCCCCTCTGCACACAATGACTCAAAGATCATTCCCTTCCTTTGAGGAGCTCCCACTCGACAAGTCGGGACCACCAGGTAATGCCTGGGGTCTTTGGGGTCCTGACAATGAGCTTGGGATGCTCAACCTTCTCACGCCAGAGGTTGTTGCCCACGCTGCTACTGAAATCAAGGAAGGTCTCAGGATATCCTTGGACTGGCCATTAGACAAACCATCCTTTCCTACGTTCGGGAGGCAGCAGTTTGAGCACAAAATCCTGAATAAGGCACCTATGGTGATGAACGATGATGCCATCAGTATCAACACACAAAGCAGCACCCAATGGGATGGCTTCCGCCACTACGGTAAGAGACCAGAGATAATTTCTGTTGAGTTTTGCCCGCAAGAACGCAAAGAATACCGGCTAAGAAGTCTGGGTTGGTAGGTTATCAGAGGACAAAACAGTTCTACAAGGGCCACAAGCAAGAGGAGTTCGCCGACACATCAGGGCCTCTAGGTATCGATGGTAAGTTCTATTCCCCATAGCACCGACCCTGGTTAATAATAAAGGCTAAATATGTACTGAACGCTCTAGCATATGCCAACAATGGTGGTATTATTGGCCGTGGCGTACTCCTTGACTGGTACAGCTGGGCACAAAAGAACGGCATCAAACGCTCTCCCTTCGAAACAAATGCTGTACTTCTTTCTGAGATCAAGGCAGTCGTGGCCGAGAACGACATCAAGCTACGCCATGGCGATATTCTCTTTGTACGTGTCGGTTTCACTGCACAATACAACTCCCTCTCCGCCCAGGAGCAGCAAACCTTCCCAGATAGGCAGCCAGGCGGTCTTCTGGGTCTGGAGGCAACCCAGGACTCGATGAGGTGGCTTTGGGAGAACCGCTTCTCCGCAATTGCTTCGGACGCTATGGGATTCGAGCGTGGACCGGCCACAGGCCCCTACAATGATCCTGATTGCAGCATTCATCAGTGGGCGCTAGCTGGCTGGGGCCTGCCAATTGGGGAGATGTTTGATCTCGAGGTCTTGGCTAAGAAATGTGCTGAGAGGCGCCGGTGGACGTTTTTCTTGTGCAGTGTGCCCTTGAAGGTGAGCTTTGCGTACACGATGTGTTACAAGTGGCAGCGTGACGGTTAACACATTTACTAGATCCCCGGAGGAGTCGCGAGCCCTGGAAACGCTGTTGCCATTCTATAAGACATAAACGTAGCTCCTTTGACAAGATACAGGTGGCCATGTTTCCGAATGTGTGTGCCGTGAATTATACGGACTAGCTTGTCCCTAAAGGGGCTACGGGAAGAGCAAAATGGCCTTGATGAGGCCTTGATTGAATCTGGCTCCTTCAACGTCCCCGGTCGCGCAACTCATAATCTGGGGCTCGCACTTGCTAACAGGGCTCTAAGGAAAGGTGGTGGCATAGTCTTTCAATCTGATCTCTTCTGGAGAAAGGCGCAGAAACCAGGTAGATGTGCATATATGTTGGAAGGCATCTGTAATACCATCGTCACGCAGATTCTGGTGACCTTGCCAGAGTACACCAAAAAACGATTGCACTGGAACAGGTTTCAGAGGTCCATCTAATTACTACATCTCAGTAGTGGCTCTGCGCATTCTATATTACGTAGAAGACGGACCCGGCTGTGTAGGCCTGTTGACTCTAGATCCACTGCTATTTGGCGAACTATCACTCACACGTCTAGAGATGGCATCCCTAGAAGGATCCCATGAAGTTTATGAATTCTTGGGGGAAAGTCCTCCCGTCACTGCAGTCGCTGCCTTGGAGCTAGGCGTCTTTGAATCAGGTAAGACACCAAAGATCGAGGTTGACTGTGGTTGGGAGGTAGGAAATGGTGTGTAAACCCCGCCACCAAATAGCCCGCCTGACTGCGGTGCAGAGACAGTTGCTTTTGTAGCAGATGAGTTACCGAACAAGCCGCCTGATCGCGGCTGAGGGCTAGGCGTCGTCGTAGAAGATGCGCCATCAAGTAAAGAGGTTGATCGTGATTGGGAAGTACGGTTCGGTGACGCAGAGGACGAAGCTGAAAGGCTGCCTCCAAGTCCTGATGGCTCTGATGCCGAGCTCGCAGAGCCCGGAGATGATGCTGAAAAGCTGCCAAATATATTTCCTGTCATGGCAGTCGTTTTGTTGGTAGTTGTTGCCGGGATTGCCCTGCTAGGACTTGAGAATATCGATCCCGACTGTTTGTTCTGGAATGCCTGCCCTTGTTGCTTGGCAGCGTCGGCTAAAACACTGACTGGCCTTTCTCCTCTGCTCATGTCTGACGTCGAGCTATGCGGCACCCCTTGCGAATGGCCGGTAGTCCCGACAGTCGCCTGCGTTGTTTTCGGATCGGACCCATTAGGTCGTACTGGTTTGCTGCCGAACAGACCAGTGCCCGGAGGACAATCGAAGGAGAAGATGGGAGCTTTCGTAGTCGTCGGGTCGGGTACGGTTGTTGGCGGTGGTGTAGGTGGCCCTCTCTGTGTGGATGAGGCCGCTGGCGGGACTGGGTGCGTCTCCTGATCCGCTGGGGGTTTGGAAGGAGGCAGCTTGACTTTCACCGGACATGTAGGGATCCCCTGGGAAGCATCCGCTTGGGGTCCGAACGAAGTGGCACAAGTATGAGACGGAACTGCTGCTGCATCAGTACAAGGCAGTCGGTAATCACGTTGCTGCAGAAGCAAATACTCACCATTCAAGACTGCTCTTGGCCTATAAGGCCGACACCGCTCCAACCCTTCCTCGAGGAGCCGGATCTCCTCTTTGAGCCGGGAGCGAGAGGCACGCACTTCTTGAGACTCGGCAGCGAGCTTCTTCAGCTTGCTATTGTCCATATTGCTCACTTGTCTTGGGGTGAAGATGTTGGAGATATCCTGCACGAGACAGCTCTCAACCGCAAGGATGTTCACATTGTCTGTGAAGGTCTGGAGGGCCATCTTGAAAATGCAATCAGTTGGTTTCGCGAATCACTGAATTACACACCTTCGGGAAACTCACATCGTAGAATGTCTGCACCGTGTCGATGATCAGTTCTGTCGCAAGTCTACCACTGGTCGTCCTCGTGTCCCTCCGAGGTTCGATATCCCCCCCGACATCTGCAGCGAAGGCGGTGCGTTGAGCGGCGCTCCTATCCATCATCTCATTGAAGTCTGCGTCGAGAGGGAGTGCATAACCGTCCTGGTATGGTCGCAGAAGTTCCTCTAGCTTGGCTGTAAGAACCTTTTCCTTCGCGTCGAAGTAGTCATCCACCACGGTAGAGAGAATGGCTCGCGTGGTGCTGTTCGAGCTGAAAGGGCCAATGAGGTGCTCAAAGATGGCTTCCACGTATGCTTTGGTCACATCCAAAACTACTTTGATATGCCTTTCAGCGATGCACCTCCATGGCATTGATTGCGAATGGAAGAAGCGCATTGCGATATCCGTGTTGACATAGCCTGGAAACTCCATCCCTTGATGAGTGGCAGCCTGGCGCTCAAGCCCGTAGTTCAATTGCGCCCAGGTAATAGGCGTCGGCCGAGGCAGGTTGTCAGTGTATTGGTGCACTTTCATAAACTTCTTGAGAAACCCATTGGGCACAGACGACCGTGGACTAGTCCAGCCTGGCCGCTCGGTTACTGCCTGGTTACATCCGAACGTCAGGAGGACGTGCCGTAATGACTTGCTGAGATTCCTCAGCTGGGCTCGAAGACGCCAGTCTCTTCCCTTCCACCCGTGATAAAACGGATGGATATATCGTCCTTGAACGCCATCGCGAACCAGGTGGTCGAAGCTGCTAGCGATATCAATGAGATAGGATCTCATATCTTCCGGCGAATTCCTAGGTGGCCCCAGTTGCTCCAACTCGACTTTCCTCTTAGATAGCTTGTCCTGAAGGTTCTCTAGAAGAGCCGGCACCCCTTTCTTGATATGATCAAGCAGTATACGGCTGAGCTTCGCTCGTAAAGAGGTAATGCCACGACTCCTTGGAGGAATCAAAGCCCAGTGACCAGACTTGAAGAACTCCTCTTCCATGGTCTCTCGGGAACTGAAGTCCACCTCGTTGTCTGCTCGATTGCGCAGCACTTGCCAGCCAAGTGGCAAGTCATATACAGCATCGCGGCTCTTAATGCGACGCACAAAGTCTCTTCCGCTAGAGGATGCCAGCTGAAGCATATCAGGTTTGGTTATCACACCGAGCGTCCGTGTCTTCATAGGGTCGTGCTTGGTCGCTTCCTGCATAATTGCTTGACTGGCAAATTGGGTATCGGCAGGAATGATTGCGAGAATAATGCTGTTTGGCATCTTCATGTAGCTCCTTGCAAGTTCCATGACGGTTTCTTTGTCTTCCTCAGATTGCTTCGCTGTTGCGGTAGGAATCATGCCAGGCAGGTCGATCAGCGTGAGGGGAGGTAGGTCAGGGCCTTCGATCTCCAGACGCAAAACATCTTTTGAGAAACCGGTCGCATTTTCCGATATTCCCATCTTTTCCTTCGCTTCTTCGATAATGCCACGGATGTCGTCCTGCTTGAAGTCTGTAATATGCAGCGAATGGGCTGGCGACGTGCCATCGGCAAAGTGAACGGTGGCAGCGACAGAGCAATGATTGCTTGGGTGCAACACCACCTCGATCGTGAACTGGGTACAGCCGTCTCCTTTCGCAGGGAAATGGATGTGGGAAATGGCCTCCAATACGGAGGACTTCCCACATGACTGGTCTCCAACGACGATGATCTGAGGAAAAGGAGCAATCCCGCCAACGCCCAGAGCGGACAGTTTGTCGATGGTGGCGAAGAGAGTCCTTACGTCCACGCTGTACAGCTCATTCAAAGCCGTGGAGTCGATGGCTGCCATGGCTCTGGCATGGGCAATGTGAAGTGTTGTTGACAGACGAATTGGTCAAGGTTTCGATGTAGGACGCAGGAAGTGTCACCACCACAAGTGGCTGATTGATCATATTGCAAGAAAACATCAATCGTACAGCCGATCCCATGGATGAGCCGTAAACATTATCGACAAGTCCCTTCAGCAACTGGGTTCTGGGCAGCCTGGCTGGATTGTGCATTACACGGCCGCCCTCCAGGCCACAGGCGCCACTTCAAACACGGAGCTCCCCCTGCGTCGTGGCAGGATGAACGATGCTACGTGTTGATTCCAGGAACCGAAGCGGTTGAGTCTAACCGCCTGTCTTAAGTTTCAGCATGATGGGGCAGACCGTGAAGGTGGCTGGTCTGTTGGTCAGCCCTTGTTCATCACAATGGAGTGCAGAGCCAACAACCGCAGGATGCATCAGAATACGCGCCTGGCCCAGGCCACCGAACTGAGCCACACATCAATTGCCAGACACGTGTTGGCCTCGGATACATGCTCGCTACGCTTTCGCCATGTTCAGATTCGCGATGGTAAATGTGTATCGCAGATAGAACGAGAATGGTCGACACCATGGACTAAGGCTGACATCACCGTGGTAATGGCGTGGCCTGTCGTTGCACACAGAGGGCTCTGAGGGCCGCTTTATGGATGTTCAAGATCGGCTGCCATGAAGCACTTATCAGATGATGTAGCCTGGACGCTGGCTGTAGAGAAAGTACCTGCGGCCTCCGAACCTAGACTGTGATCGATGGAGACCGCGAAGGTCGGGCTGCGGCCTTACATTGCGACGCACATTTTAGTAATCAAACACTACACAAAGAACAATACAAGTTCAAGAAGACCATGTACTTTAGTTTCCAAGATGCAGAAATTCCCTCACATCGCATGTGCTCAGTAAGGCCTCATGGGCAGATCTTAGTTCACTGAGAGAGATGAGAGTTTCTCATTTATTCTACGGCAATAGGGCTCTGCCTATCGCATAGTAGCACACCATGCGGCTCGGCCGTTGAAAGGTCGCCTGCTTGTAAGGGAGACAGCTGCTTCGGGGTCTAGACAAGTTTACACCTTCTTCTTGAACTCCTCTGCCGTTCCCTCCTTGACGACCTTGTCCTTCTCCAACCTTTCCAAGGTCAAGATAATGAAGGTTTGGCTCCAATTACCAGTTTTCTCAACATTGGGGTCAGCCACAGGCTCCTTCAACTTGAAAACATCTGGTCTACGGCGCAGATCCATCTTGAACGCCAGTTCCATCGCATCCTGAACGGAGACATTGGCCTTATCGCTCGTGATATCGGTCACGAACTCCCGGCTGCTGATCTTCGCATCATCTGTCTTGATAGCTTCCTTGACATAATTGAATGTTGTCGCGCTGTTGCCTGTCAGATGACAAGTGTTCTGCTTGTCGGAGCCATCAGCATACGGGCACATGCGCCAGGTGCCATCCTTCATAACAAGAACGTAGAGTTTGTAGTTCATGTTTGCAAATGTGTTGTCTGTGGAATATGCTCTGTTCTCATGCGAGTTTCGCTCTCTTGTCCAAATTTAAACAACTCAACTAAAGTTCGGCAAGTCTGGACATATTATAGGCACACTTCCTGATGGTCAGAGAGACGTCTTGACAGTGATTCAGTTGGATGCCTATCATCATCAAGCATGTTCGAAGAATACATCGTTGACTCAGCGCGTTCACTATCCGCGGGTCTCTTCGGAATGGCTCAGAGGCGTGGAATGACCGCGATTCAATTGAACCTTAGACGACAATGGGAGAATTCACATCATCAGACTTTCGAAATCGCGATCCGACGATCCTGAATCAAGAGAACCCTAAGTATTTCCAGCTGCATGATATAAATTCGAGACGGCGTGTCTCCTAGGGCCGCCACCAGCGAGGGTAGTACTGCGTTGCACTAGTGCACAAGGAGGTGCAGTGGCATCGCCAGATCCGGCACTTGCTCTAAACAGGAGATCGATCCTGTGGGTGCTTACAAGGGAGCTAATGCTAGGCAAAGGTGAGTTGTATTCTCAGCCTAGCAGGAAGAGGGTGACGAGGGCGTGTCACGAACGATTGAGTGGCAGGAATTCTCGAGCAAATTCATCAATCAATACATACTATAGGACTTTACCGGGTCTCCTGTTCACCGGTAACATCTATCCGGCTCGTACGAGCAGAGGCAAAAGCGTTGTGAGTATCAAAACTATACCATACATGACCCGAAAGACTCCTTATTGCTCCATGCCATATCGAGAAGATTGCAAGGCAGAGAAGGTTGTGACCAGTGTCTAGCTTGTAAGTCTTCGTTTATTCCGTGGTACCATCGCTGTGAAAGAAACAATCCTGCCTTTTGTCATGACAATCTGAAATCCTTTCCTGATTCAAGCATCCTAAAGTTCACCAAGCTCGCATGGGGAAAGCGAAGATGGGTGGGAACTCATCAGGCCAGTCATCAACGTTCGGCACCACGTTCTGGTCGTGTGCGTCGTACACCGGATCCCAGTACAGCTCCCGAATCCCTTGCTCGGCGCGGGTTGGAGTGGTCGGTGCGAGAACATTTGTAATACTTGCGGGAAAGGTGGGAGCTGTCGATTGTGATGCAGATCCGGGTGAACTGGTGTTGCCCATGTGGACATCCTCATCCTTATCCTTGGTTTTCGGCTTGAGGTTGTTGATGTCAACGTCTGCAAAGTTGTAACGTTCAGCACACAGAATGGCCCAAGGGATTGGAGTGCGGTTAGCTCCGAAGAAAGTAGTGTGAAAGTCCAAGTCGATTTGCGGCTTCTCTTCAGGGTGTTCGAGCCACCACTCGATCTCTCTGACAATGCCCGGTTGCATCTTGACGTAGCCCTTCGCGCCGATGGCAGTCAGGTTGCGGCTCAGCCACTCCATGGCAAGTAAGGGAACGTCTTCGAACATGACTCGGTCGATCTGAGGTGTCTTGTCAAGAACGGTGCCCTTGTCACAAGCCGAGCAATCGTCGACGTCGGTGAGTTGATCATGGCGGCAGTTGTACACGAGTCTGAAGCGGCCGTGGAGTCCTGAGATTTCTTGAATGGAGTAGACGTTCGTGCTGAACGGGACTGTGCATGGCTCGGGCTTCACAGTGATGCGAATGCGGGAAAGTGGAACGCGCAACGCCCAAGCGTCGATCAGAAAGATGGATACCTCCGTACAGGCCGTGATGACCTTGCCTGGCTCGCCAACGGTACCCAGAAGTCCGTGGGTGAGAGCCATTTCCGTGTCGGACAAGGAGAGATAAGATGGGCTATGGGGAGGCAAATAGAAGGCTCTGTAGGAGTTGAGGAATTTACGGAGGGAGAGAGAAAGTGGGAAGCACAAGAGCTTGGGGCACAGGACATAGATACCTATTGCTCGAAGACGACGTGGGCGCATTATCGAGGCCGGTGACTTTGCCTGCCAGCGCTTTCATGCGTCGTGGGTTACACAGCTTGGAGCACTGCCCTTCGTTGTGGTGAGAGATTCCTGGAGGCAGATGGTGCGCAAGTGAGCATGAGCACTCCTCCCACAGCGTCAGTTCAGCTGGCACCGCATCATTTGCAGCTCTGCAATGCCACGACTCAGCGCTTCCATTCACTGCCCTCCATCGCGAGAGCCAGAGCCCAGCAGCCGATGCAACCTATGTTCTGCATTCCGGCTCGCAGCAGCGATGCCTAGGTGCCCAATGCCGACCCCCCTCGGCGGAGAGGGGAAGTGTCAGCAAGCGCCATACAAGAGAGGGCATCGGATGTTGCATCCCCCCGTTGGTCCCCGGCCTTCACAGAAATGCCGTGAATTGTGTGGTTGAGCAGTGTCACGAGCAGTCCGCCTCAATCAGCACGGGCTGCAGCGACAGGGATTACCGTTTCAAGGGAAGGTGTGGTACATGATCCGATGGACCTCCGGTGAACCTCGGAGGATTGGCGATGCTGTGGGTTGTGGCTTTGTGCACGATGAGTTGGCAAAGGTGGTCGCCGATAAAAGAGACAAGAGACAAGAACGAACGGGAGCGAACGGAAGAGATGGGGCGGGCATGACATGGGCTGACAAAATAATTGAGGTCGGACTATTGTCACCCCCTTCACATGCGAGTTGTGGGTTGCTGGAGCCTCATCCGTATTGGCAACCAGCGTCCACATACAACAGAATACACAATTTTACATCCACCTTAATTGAGAAGGCATTTGGGGGCAGTTGATCCGGAATTCAAAAGGGCTGTCACAAGAAGCACGATAATATTCTCCAACACATCTGTATTGACTTACTCACCTTATGTACTGATCTCTCTCTGTCTCTGTTTCTGTCTCTGACTGTCTCTTGCTTCGGTTTCCAATCTCATGTTTCGCTCAAAAGTATCGATCGTCCTACCTTTGCAAGGCCATGTTCCGCTGTGAAGCGGAGAGTTGGGTTACTCATTGCCTAGGCATTCTTGCACTTGGGGCAGTGACGCCATTTGATGATTCTAGGCTCCCTCGTCTGGTTGAGGTTACCGCAAAGGGCAAAGTGACCCCGGCCACGGATGCCCAGTTCCTGGGCGGCGGGACACAGCACCTCGTCCTCGTACGGCTTGCCATGGCTACCGCACTTCATGCAGTAGGTCTGTGTCCTTTTGTAATGGCACATTGTGGCTAGTACTCGAAGTTACAACGGCTAGGTTGATTTGGCGAAGGGCTTTGGAAAAAGGCGGTTGGCAAGGCGGAAGTTGCGGAGATGCTTGTGAGTTCCTCTGCAGCTTCAATCTGAGACCGGTCAAGAGGCTCGAATCCAGTAGAGGATGAGGATGACGATCCAAAAGTGAACAGAGAAAGTCAATTCACTTGCTACATGTACATTTGTCCCTCCTAATCCACGACCTACAGTAGGATCTAAATTTCTAGATGTGAAAGGATTTTGATGCATTACAGTACTCGAGAACAGTACTCGTCCTTCAAATCAAAGAGCTCCGTTTGCCAGACAGCGAGAGCATGTCAGCAAGTCCTTTGCAAATTTGTTTACCTTTAGCAGGAAATAGTCCAGGATACTCGGCCTTCTTTTCATGGCTGAGAAAAGTCGACCACTTGGCTTCTAAGTGTATTCGAGCCACGGAATGCATCCAAACCCGAAGCAAGTCTGCTCGATCGTATCTGTCTAAGCAGAGCACAAAGACATAAGCAGACCAGCTCAGCTTGGGTGACGTCGGTCAAACAGAAATGTCTCCTTTGAAAGTCACTGGGACCACAAAGGCAGTCAAATGAAAGAGAATTTCAAGGATGGCTTTGTTAATTACATTGTCTCTAACGAAAAGGCAAGGTAGAGTAGTCCGTTGTGCTGTACTGTACTGTAAGCTCTTCAGTTGGTTAATTCCTATACACAAGAGTCGCTGCGCTAACCCTGAACTAACCCTGGTCGCCTTGACATTATGTAAGCCAAGTTCGGGCTTTGCGGTGGTGGGGAGCGTGTGACTCTACGCCGTATGACGCGCTGGAGGGGTGCTTAGCGATAGCTTCGGGTGAAGCGAGTTATTTGAATGCGCCTCGAAGCCCTGTACTCTTGCATGTTGTGCGAAGACACCAAACTTGGTACACATACTTTCTCTGATCGCAAAGAAAAGGACGTCCTCACTTGGGATGTCGAAACACACCGAGGAGTTGCTGCGGCGCCCTCTTTACGGTCAGTCTGTCGGGTCACTCTCCCCTCCAAACTCACTAACGAGAAACAGCATACGATCTACCACCCGAAGTCCTCGAGTCCTTGACCCTCAAATCCGACCTAGAAGCAACTGCGCCTGCAACCGAGTCTTCTGCCATCCCCTCTCCGAGCGAAGACGGTGCAACAACCCCTACTGAGCTGGTTGGCACCCAGTCATGCTCCCTCTGCGGCCTGGCCTTTGCCAACCTCGAAGACCAGCGCAGTCATATCAAGTCCGATTTCCACAACTATAATCTGAAGCAGAAGATCAAGGGGAACAAGCCAGTATCTGAAAATGACTTTGAAAGGCTGATCGGCGACCTCGACGAATCTTTGTCGGGTTCCGACGACGAATCAGATGAGGACGAAGAGGATGGGAAGCAGGAATCGACTCTGACCTCGTTGCTGAGAAGGCAAGCAAAATTGTCTCAAAACAAGCGGAGGGAAGAGGATGACGATGGTTCAGAGGAAGAGACGAAACCTGGAAAGCGAGGGAGTGGAAAGCCGCCTTTGGTATGGTTTGCTTCATCTGTTCTACCAGAAAAGCACTATTTCGGTCTGTACCGCGCCATACTTACTGGCGAAGACCAACGCAATTCCGACCTTGTCGAAGTGCTGCGGAAGAAGCAGCTCGAACCAATTTCTGTGCCAAAGCCAATGAAGGATGGTTCGCTGCCTGACTTCGTCTACAAGGGGCCACACATATTTCTCTGCATGATTGGTGGAGGGCACTTTGCTGCGATGGTCGTATCTCTCGCACCTAGGCAGGGCAAGGGAACGGTTGCTATGAACCGCGAAGCTACAGTCCTTGCACACAAGACATTCCACAGATACACAACCCGAAGGAAGCAAGGAGGGTCTCAGTCAGCCAATGACAACGCCAACGGCAAGGCACACTCGGCAGGCTCAAGCATCCGTCGCTACAACGAACAAGCTCTGGTGCAAGATGTCCGAGATCTTTTGGAGGAATGGAAGACCCTTCTTGACACTTCGGAGTTGCTCTTTGTTCGTGCGACTGGTGCAACGAACCGGAGAACGTTGTTCGGACCGTACGATGGCCAGGTCCTTCAACACAACGATACCAGGTTGCGAGGTTTCCCGTTCAGCACACGACGAGCCACTCAGAAGGAACTCATGCGCTCGTTCATCGAGCTTACCCGCCTCAAGGTCCGTGAGATCGACCCCGAGCAGGAGGTTGCAAAACCTACCCCACCGTCAACAAA
This sequence comes from Sarocladium kiliense, assembly GCA_030734395.1. Classification (NCBI taxonomy): domain Eukaryota; kingdom Fungi; phylum Ascomycota; class Sordariomycetes; order Hypocreales; family Sarocladiaceae; genus Sarocladium; species Sarocladium kiliense. Next base: position 1,477,893 of record JAUZTG010000020.1, on the reverse strand, counting down.
ACCTTCAACGCCGAAGCCATCAAAGCCGAAGCTTAGCGAGGAGGAGGAGACGGCCTTGTTACACACATCACAGATACAAGCATTGATTCGGCGTTCAAAGCTCCCCGCCTTGTTGAGCTACCTGCAGAAGAACAGCCTCAGTCCAGACTTCGAGTTTCAGCCCCCCGAGCAGAACCACCATGCACCACGGCCACTTCACCTAGCCGCTTCGCAGAACTCAGCTCCTGTAGTCTTGGGCCTGCTGACGCGCGCCGCAGCCAACCCTACTCTTCCGAATAGGGAAGGCAAGACAGCATTCGAGCTCGCGGGTGAGCGTTCCACCCGCGATGCCTTCCGCGTAGCAAGATCCGAGTTGGGTGAGCAAAAGTGGTCGTGGACAGATGCACGTGTCCCCGCTCCACTGTCAAAAGAGGAGTCGAACAAGCGGGACGAACAAGAAAAGGCCGAAGCCAACAAGAAAGAGGCCGAGAGGCGGAAGGCTGAGGAAGAGAGACTGGCGAGGGAGGGGCCAAGGGTGATCGACACAAAAGCAAGAAGCAAGGGGGGTACCCTGCTGGGAGCTGCAACTGCGAAGACACCGCAGGAAAAACGAGAAGAGGAGGCGAGGGGTCTGACACCAGAGATGCGAATGAGGCTGGAGAGGGAGAGGAGGGCGAGGGCAGCGGAGGAGAGACTCAAGAAGATGCAAGCCCAATGAGACCTCACTCTGCATGAAACCGGGTGAACATGCATTAATTGTAAAATTCATTCGTTTACTGTACGGAGAGATCCTTCCGCCATCGCCACGTCACTTCACAAGCATGCAAGCAAACAAACAATCGAACAGACACAGATGGTGCGCGCACCATCGCGACCTCACTTTCACGATACCAAAGAATCTCAATTACTATCCGGACTCCTATCTTCGAAGCTAAACCTATTTCTGACCCTCGTGTATGCCGGTCGCCATCAGCAGAAGTATCTTAGCTGAACAAGCAGCCCGCCATATCTTGTACACCCTCAGTCCTGCTGTGTAACACAACTTCATAGAAAACCACTCACGATTTGCGATAGGCAATGCCGCGCACTACCCTACCTCAACGGCTAACAGTGTTCGGAGTCAGCCACGAGCAAACAAGAGCGGTCTAGACTTCTACATCATTGGTTGTTGGAGATTTGGACGGGCGGGATGGTGGTTTCGGCGCTCAGCATGGACGCAGGAGTTTACGGGTGTAGCCCTTCTCAACGCCGGACCAGGAGTATCGGTGGTTCCTCAACCAGCGCTCGTGCTCCGAGGGAGGATGAGACCTCTCTTTGTCCGCGGAGAAAGTCTGCGCTGCCGCCAGCAGCCTTCGCAGGGCCTCAGCTGCAGCAGGTATCTTGACCTCCTTGCCACGGGGAGTTTCGCACAATGCCATGGCACGGAGCGCAGTCTTCGCGCTCTCAGAACGGACCTTGTCATAGTACGTGCCATCAGCATCGCCAGTGTCGGGATAGCCAACCCTGGCATCCTGAACTGCAGCATCGTATCCGATGGGGATGAAGCTTGCTTCGTCCCATCCAAGGATGGAAGTGACCTTGTACTTTGAGGGTAGGTTGCAGGCCCATCGAGACTTGGTCACCATGATGTTGACGGGAAACAGTCCGCGATGCTGAAGCGTGTTGCGATCGAGGGTTTCGCGGTGTTTGAGGTCACGCCAGGAGAACTTGACAGACTGGCTGCCCTGAGCCTCAGGGCTTAGCCAGACGCTGTCCCCTTCCCCCAGAATGTTACCTGAGCCTTTCACATAAGGCTCCAGGAGCGCAAGCGTAGATGGCAAGCATGCCAGCGCTTCGTTGTGGTGCTGGTCGCCGGATCTCAATCCGTGGCTTAACTTCCACAAACCCTTGGCATGAGCTCTCCGCGGAGCCAGCCAAGTATACTCACTCAGCTCCTCTCCAGCAATGAGGGGATGGGCGAGTCGAGGAATGGGGTCTTCCTCAGGGTCGCACCCCTCCTCCGGCCAGTCGAATTTGATCTTTCCAAGTTTCGCACGGCAATCGAGCACTTGCTCGACCACACTCTTGCGCTGGGAGGAAGACATGTCCTTCCAGGCTTCTGAAAGACTCTGAATGGTATCATCGCTGCCTTCAAGAGCGTACACGACGAAAGCACAAGCTCTGAGCTCGGGCAAGTCGAGCGAGCCGCTGTGAACACGGTCTGGGACGACGGATCTCAGAAGCGTACGTGCGAGAGACCCCAAATGAGCTGCTCGCGAATGATCGACCGATGTACGGCGGATCTGGATTATATATTCCCGAGCTGCGCTTGCGCGGAACGGAAAGTTGTTGGCAAACATGAGGAGATTGTGTATGCCAGCTGCGATGTGAGAATCCAGGACGTCAAATCCTCAACCCGGGCTTCAAAAGGGGCCAATACGACATCCTTGGGAAATATCTGCCCAGGGACGCGTTCCAGTGTCCTTCTTGTCAGGCTGTGGTTCGACTTGTGGTCGGCCATGGTGACTGGTTCTGAATTTGGATTCGGAGACAGTTTGTGGTCTGAGTCGTCGAGTTGGAGTTGAAGTTTGAATAGTCAGCTGGTGGCTGATATGATGGCTTCTAGGAGAAAGGAACCGTGAAGAGGTTCCTGCGAGGGATTTATGGCAGGCCATTCACTCCTGAAACATCTGAAAGACGGTCTCGTGCTCAAGGTCATGCCTTTGACGTTGGCGTCATGTACTCTCAGGTGAATGGGTGGCATAACCTTCAAAGGACTGTGTAGAAGGGATCAAAAACAATAAGCACATATCGGCGAATAGTGCTACTCTGTCTGAGGGTAGTGGATTGCAGAAGTCCACCTTAATGTCCGACGAGTTCATTTACAGGATATAGTCAGATTACAACTAGTGTCCAATGGCACAGGTCTTCTGGTCAACGCCATCATGGACAATCTTTTGGAACTTGCCGAGACTAGAGCCAATATGATGGCGCGCAAGGGACTTGGTTCGCTTAGCCTAGACAAAGGCACGCACCACTTGAGCTCATCGGTGAGCGTCTGCTTCATCCAAGTGGCAACAAACCGGTTCTTGACGTCTGGGCACTCTGGCGAAGCCAGTTCCCATCTCAAATCTCCGTCCATAGGCTCCAGATCGTAGACATTTTCTTTTGAATAGGATCCCAGGTGCCTCATTGATGTATCTTGATCGTCTTTGGTCCTTGAAATATCCTCAGGATATACCGTCGCGTTGCATCCGTTGTTATCAAGAATGTAGACTGGAACCGGGGTCGACCATATACCGTCGCTTGTGTACTCAAATTCACCAACAATAATCTTCGCTGGATAGCATGACAGTTCGCTGAAAAACATCGTGGTGCGTCCGGTTATATTCGTCTCATGCTGTTTTTGGTGCGACGTGAGCGGTACTTCGAACGGTGCCAGTGCGTACCCGGGTGTTGTGAACGATGGAAAAGAGAGGTTGAGCCAGGTTGTATAGTAGATTGTCCCTCTGAAGATGGAGTCCATCGTGCTTTGTTGGTTCGAAACGTCGGATAAAACCTTGCGTGAAGAAAGCTGGTGATGCTCGACGTAGCTCACCGGTCCAGCTGCAAGCAAGGCGCTCTGCAGGGGTGTGATAGCCCAGAGCACGAGCAGCATGGCACTGCTTGCTAGGAAGACAGGCCAATGCCTTCCATAAAAATCTTTAGCAAGGCTCGTAGGTCACATGCATGTACTTCATCGGGCTCACCTCTTCTTCGCAGCCTTCCATGGAGCGAACGCCACAAAGTCAAAGGGATAATCCAGCAGCAATGAGTCCTCAGCGGCGGCTCCCTCTTCCTTTGACAGCTCCATCCACAGCTGCATCCTTCGAACATCAAGATCAACCCAATTCCAAATCAGACTGTAAAGAACTGCCACTAAGTTGGGGCCGTAGAGGTAGCTCCATATGGCATAGTCGGGGATGTCATCAAGCGCCGGAGATATAGCCAGGCCACCGACTGCATTGCTGCGCTGGGCTAGAATCTCAACAGTGGCAATAATGAGAAGTGTCAAGACGGCCAGGCCTGCAAGAAGCATGGTCGTCATCGAAAGGGGTTTCCATCCTTGTCGGGAGCTGATATCGCCGTGACTCGCTATTGAAGAGCCCACCGACTTTGTCGCGCTTGATCTTGTTGCCTGACTTGTCAGAACGTATGGTGATGGTTGATGCATCTTTCTCATCCTCTGTATCCAGGACTAGAAGAGACACCGAGCAGCACAAGGACAGCATCGCTATTTTGACGTAAACAGAACACAAACTAACCCATGGCCTCGAATACTGTCGGCCCATCACTGACCAACATAACACTCATACGTTGCCTAACAAAATGATTAGGTCTATACATATCTTGATGTCAGTTCCTGCCTTCAAGCCTTGTTGGGCGTCGCGTAGCCGCGCTGGTCGCATGTGCAGCCACCGTACCGCATGATGAAACGCAACGAGAGTGGAGGCTGCACTTAAGCGCCGTCAATGAACCCACCGAACCCGCTCATCACATTGAAGATATAGGGCTACAACGTTCGAGAACTTCGGATAGTAGGCGAGCCTGAAGCCTTTAGAGTCTTAAACAATGTCATGACGTTATGAATGAACTGGCAAAGGAAATTCATGCCTCTTAACCTCGCACAAGATCATGCGTCTAAGGTTCAGTCTGCACCACGACTGACTGACAGGGGCCTTAAGAGAACCAAGGGAGGTGTGGAGTCGAGGGACGGGGTACTAGGCAGCTAGCACAGAGGGTTGGAAAACAGCCAGAGGCAATGGTAATAATTTTGATGTTTGTTCGAACACTTGTTGTGTCTATTAATATTACACGAACCAGCTCAGCGGGTATTGCCTCAGCTCACTATCCAAATCCTGTCTGTTGTTTTGCCTCCACCCTGAGTAAAAGTCACATGAAAAAGCCCTGCTCTCTTCTGCACCAATGCGTTGTTCGTAAGGATCGTAAGAATCAGATTACCGCCCGCGCGGGGGTTGTCTGTCTAAAAGACAGAAAGGACACTCTATCAAAGAATACTGGGAATTCTGAAGGCATTGCCTTACAGAGCGGCCATGACGGCCATGACGGCGAGACCGAGACCAAAGCCTGCGCGGACGTTGGCGGCACCAGCGGTGACGGGGAAGTCGTTGTCGGCGGGAGGGGTCGGCTGGGCAGCAGACGGGGGAGGAGTGACGACCGGGGGAGGGGCCTGGTAACCGGGCTGCGAAGTCTGCTCGGGAGTGGAAGGAACCTCAGGCTTTTCGCCAACTGGGACCTCGGGCTTCTCCTCGGGAACCTCAGGCTTCTCCTGGCTACCAGTCTCCTTGGGGGGAGCAGGCATGGTGACCTCAGGAACAGGAACCTCAGTCTTGATGACAGTGACAGTGCTGCTACCCGAGATGGTGGTACCATCCTCGACACAAGGAACAGTGATGGTAGCATCAACGATGACAGTAGTGTAGGTGGCAGAAGTGATGATGGGAGTGCCAGTGACAGTAATGCATGAGGTAATAGACTCTCCACCAGTGATGATGGCGGGGTTCTCAGGGATCTCAGGTGCGCAGATGCCCTGGAGAGCCTGGATAGCCTCGGCAATGATGTCGTCGGTCTCACCGTTGGCGTAGATGCACTCGTAAACCTCGTTGATAAGATCGGCATGCTTGCAGTAGCAAGACTTGTCAAGGCTGTTCTTGCACTCGCCGAGGACGGGGATCCAGGTGTTCAAGCAACCAGGGACGACCTCAGGGCAGTCAGGGCCATCGACAGGCTCCTCAGGCTCCTCAGGCGTCTCAGGCGTCTCAGGCTCCTCAGGGGTCTCGGGCTCCTCAGGAACAGAGGGAGTCTCTTCGGGCACGGAAGGAGTCTCCTCAGGAACAGAGGGAGTCTCTTCGGGCACGGAAGGAGTCTCTTCAGGAACAGAGGGAGTCTCCTCAGGCTGCTCAGGGACAGAAGGGGTCTCCTCAGGAACGGAGGGAGTCTCTTCGGGAACGGAGGGAGTCTCTTCAGGAACAGAGGGAGTCTCCTCAGGCTGCTCAGGGACAGACGGGGTCTCCTCAGGAACGGAGGGAGTCTCTTCGGGAACAGAGGGAGTCTCCTCAGGAACGGAGGGGGTCTCCTCAGGTTGCTCAGGGACAGAAGGCGTCTCCTCAGGGCAACCTTCGTAGCCAGGAGTGCAGGGCTCTTGGGGCTCAGGGCAGCCATCCTCACCAGGGGTGCAGGGCTCCTCAGGGCATCCGTCCTTGCCGGGAGTGCATGGCTCCTCGGGGCATCCGTCCTTGCCGGGAGTGCAGGGCTCCTCGGGGCAGCCGTCCTTGCCGGGAGTGCAGGGCTCCTCGGGGCAGCCGTCCTTGCCGGGAGTGCAGGGCTCCTCGGGGCATCCGTCCTTACCAGGAGTGCAGGGTTCTTCGGGGCAGCCGTCTTTGCCGGGAGTGCAGGGCGGGCATCCGTCCTTGCCAGGAGTGCAAGGCTCCTGGGGCGTTGGCGGAGTGCCGCAACCGGGCTTGCCAGGCTTGCAGTGGTTGTCGCAGTCAAGGTCGATGTGCTCCCACTTCACCTTGCACTTTCCACCCTTCTTGGGCTTGTAGTGGAAGGTGACCTTCTTGGCACCACCACATTGCTTGTTCTCGATGGTGTTCGTCTTGCCCGGGCTGCAGAACTTGGGTGGGGTTCGGCACTTGCGGCCGCTGGCCAACTCGAATTCCATTTCCATGTCACCCTCCTTCTCAACATCAATGTTGAATTTGGTCATGGAGAAGTTGTCGGGAGCGTCAGTCTTGCCGACCTCAATGTAAGGAGCCTCAACGCCCTCACCGCAATCAGTCTCGAAGAACTTGTTGCCGAAGGTGCGTCCCATGATGTCGCGACCAGTAACCTTCTGGCCGCACCTCCACTTGCCACCGCCGTACTTGAAGCCATCATGCTCGTAGTCCTTGCCGTAGTCCTTGTTAGGCTCGAGACCGCCATACCCGATACCGCCCTGGTGGTTGGGCTTGCAAATGTTGTCAATGTTCTTGGGGCATTCGTAGGGCTTAGCGCCGAAGAACTTCTTTCCACCAAATCCGAACGTCGCGGAGACCTGTCCGAAGCCAGCGGCGGCCACCAGGACGAGGGAGTACTTCATTGTGAAGTTGGTTTTGTTGTGTGCTGTGAAGCTATGTAGCGAGTGTGGGTTGTTGTATACAATAAGAGATACAAGGAAAACACTTGATGTGTGATGTAGTTAATAAAAGAAAGTGAGATATGCCAGAGGAAGCGAGTGACTCTGACACTATCCCAGATAGAAGAGAGAACTGCTGTTACTGGAAAAAGACAGAACAGGAAGCGACGATTGTGGAAAAGAGGAATGGACAAGAAGCCGGGGACAAGACAGCTTCTATATAGTCGATTGCCTCTTGCAGTATACCCTCGACTCTCCGCCGGCTGTACAGGAGGTGGTTGCGTCCGGACTGCCTATGGACCATCGTACCCACGAGGGTACTTGACGCTCGGAGCTCTTAGGAGCAGGGGTTTTGGGCCGATTCGCAGACCCACCACACCGCTCGCGCGGCTGGAAGGCGTCGGAAAGCCAGTGCACAGGGGCATGGCGACGGATTGTCGTCTAGGCCGTGCGAAAGAGTCCTAGTGGACAATGCGCTGCGTCGGCCCATCGCCAGTACATCGTCAGTTGAGAAGAAGCATACCGAAGCGGGAAGGATGAGGTTAAACCCCTGTCACCCATCCACTCTGGTTTCAGGAGATTCTAGACTGAATTGGGCAAAACGACGGGGGGTCCCATGTTCTTGGCTGGTGGTGGGGATACTAGGATGATTGGGTCGTATTCTCAAGCGAAAATGGCTGTGGCGCTCGGAAAGAAACCGTTGATGGAGCGGATGTTATTCCCTCCCAAGAGAACCGAGACTATTATTGCTTGACCCCAGGTTGTGGCGCATGTCTGCTTGCTCTTAGCCGGCTCCCTGCTGACTGTGGCAGAACGGGAGGAGCAATGCCGTAGAAGGTCTCAAATCTGGTTCAGCAACACTAGCTGCAGCATGCACTGATACGTTGACGATGTGCTTTCACACGGCACGGTCCTAATGCAAAAGTCAGAAGACAGAAACGGCTAGCAGATTGTCACTGGCTGGTGGAAGCGCCTGAGACGGGGCGGGTCGATGACTGGTCCAGAGGCTACTATCATATGATGTTAAACAGACTCACCGTGGTGTGTGATCTGTGCTTCTGCGTCGAAACGCCGACAGAGCGCCTTGTGAGCGAGGAGAAGAGCCACCGGCGTGTGGGCTGGCGAGCGGTGGTGGGCGTGGTTCAGGTCGTTGACTCGGGGCCAGGCAAGGATGGACGAAAAAAGAAGCAAATGCTTGCCTGCGCCATCAACCAATTGGGCAGGAGAAGCGGATCCCCATGGTGGTCTTCGTTTGGAGGCTCGGCCTCACGATGGGACGGATTGGTGGTGGGCGCACGGTGGAGGGGAGATTTGCGAGCTGTGTGCCAAGCCGATGAAACAGGCTCAGCTGCAGCGCAAACTGGCAAGGAAGAACGAGAAGGAGTGGGCGGTACACCCTTGCCATCGTGGCAGACGACGAAATCGCTGGCAGTGACTGAGGCACGGTGTGGTGTTGAGGTGGTTCGTGCCTCGTTCCCTTGCTATATCAGCCTCAGGCCATCAACACCCCTTTTCCCCTTGCCCAGGTCGCTTCTCTGCCCTGTGACCACTGAGAAGGTACCTGACGCCTGTGACAGTGGCGGCTTCAGGCACTACTGCAGGTACGGTGTCGTCGCGACCCTCCTCTGCGGCCAATCGCAACCCGCTGCAGCCCCTACGGCGACCCCCTCCCGCTGCTACCCAAGATCTGAAGCAATGGCGTTGCCTCACCATCAGAAGGAGGGTGGCAGCAGTCACGAATCAGCATCGCCATCGTGGTCATCACCGTGTTTCTCTATGCGCTTTTTCTTTTCTTCTCCCATGTTTCTTTTCATAGCTCACCACTCACTCAACTTGAAGCATCCTCAAGCTCTGCATTGGTGGCAGTGCACACACCGAGACACCACTCCGCGTCTCGCCTGGTCATTCTTGCGCTACATTCTCTCCGATTGGCGTCCCGTTGGCAGCATGAAGGTGACGTTACCTAATCTCAGCTACTCTTGCCGAAAAGAATCACGTCCAAGCTCCAGCTCCGTCCCAAGCCACCACCGGAAGGTCAATTTCGTCTGGGCCCGGCCTTATTCATGCACCGTGTTCTCCGTTTAGAACGTTCTGTAATTAGGTAGCCAACAGCCAGCCCGGCACATCGTTCGGCCCACGCGACCCTAGGACCCATACCACGCTTTGTCAGTCAAGGATGTGGGCTCCCCGCGGCCGATTTTCTTGCTCTGGAATGCACTCACCCTCCTCTACCAGACAGGCGGGTGCGTCACCCTCTACCCGCTATGATGGGCCTTCGTGGCTCTTCGTCCGTCCAGGGTGCCATCACCGTCACCGTCAAGCAAGCGTCGACAGAAATCAATAGTCGGCGGCCCATGACGAACATCTAATTTCGCCTCGGCAATTTGCCCTTGGCGCCTACCTGCGATGGCTTCATTTTCTCAGCTCTCGTGACGGATAAGATGATTCGACCATACTGTTCCTGTTTGGGCAGACGTCAGCCCATCACACCGTTTTCTTTGAGCTGGCTGGGGGGGGCCAGTCACCGAGTGCTCCGGAGCATCGTGACCAGAAAACCTTGGCGCTAGGAAGACAGGGGTTGTTCACGTCGTTTCACCATCCACCGTTTTCTCCTGGTGGCTGCTCGTTTCCTCTCTTTTTGGGAGTTTGGTCAGCCACCACAACGGCTATATTCGTCTCTTCGCAAACAGACTTCTAACGTCAGACTGTCGACTGGACGTCATAAGTCTCAGTGATAGCCGACAGCCTGCGTCAACAGTAGTTTGAAGACTTTCGCAAAGTCTCGTAGGCTTCGTCACAAGATTGCCTCCGAATCAGGTAGTCTTATCATGAGCCATTCATCTCACCCAGCGTCCGTTCGCCTCTCGCTAATAACTCTGCTCATCATAGGTAATCTCTCTGTGCAGCCCTCTTCTCCCCTACAAGCGTCACCGTATAAACCGCCATTTCGCGGAAGACGGCCGACATGCACCCAACGGGCTCGACTACACACAAAAGGCACAGCACAACACACAGACCGCGAGTGCTACCCACAACCGCCAGGTAGGCTCTCCAGGCCAGGGTGCAGTGCTGGCAGCGAGCTACCTGCTGTTCTCGATGCTTGGACACTGGAGCCAAACCGGCGCGGATCCGGATCGCCGCCAAATTAGGCCAGAGTCCACTCCGATAGGGTCCTTGCCCACAATTGCCCAGGCTCCAACAGCCCCCAATCCAGGTCGCGTGGGTTTGGAGCGACCACTCGATCGTACCTTTCCGAGACCCCTGGCACCTCTGTCTCACCCGGCCGTTTGCCGTGACCCATGTTGCACTCCAACGATATCACAACAGGGATGAAGATGATATATAGCCATCTTCGACAGAAACACAATCGTCTCCGTGCTTTGTGCATCCAGCAATTGTTTATCATTATCATGGCAGAGATGTGCGTTGTTCTGTGATGGACGAACAGGTCTGAGCTGAACCCGGCTCCTAGGCCTGAAGCCTCTTGAAGCCCGAGCTAATCGACGCCTCAGCGCAATCTCAAGCCTCATTTCGCTCTATGCTGTGTTTTCTCAAAAGCCTATCTGGTTGCACGGTCGCTATCGCTACGCTGAGAGCAAATTGGACGACGGATGTGGTTATCAACCTTCGGTGCTTCTTCTGCCGTCCAGCGTAAACACAGCCAGCTCATTAGTGTGATTAACCATAACACCACTAAGGTTCTTTCTGTTCTTATCCTCGAAAGCGATGTTCCCTTCACGTCGGATGGGCCCTCTAAGATTTCTGGAACAGACCCTTGCCCAGGGGTTGCTGGGGTCACCTCCCACCCACCAGACACCACCAAAGGACCGGCTACATGTTTCGACTTACGGTGGTCCCCCTACCAATGGCTCGCCGGTGAAGTTACCACTTTCGACCTCGCTTCATCCGAAAAAGAACATGCTCCTTCAAGTCTGGACTTTTTGCCCCCAAGGTTCACTTTGCATGGCTCGTGCGGCATCTCTGGTCGACACCTGAGACGTCCTGTGGCAACGGCTTGTGACCTGCAGGCCCTAAATGGATTGACTCGTTGATTCATTCTGCCGAAAAGACAATTTACTTGCCGCGTCTATTTCCAGGACGCCGCTGTTGGAGCCTTCGTTAGCCTTCGTCGATCACAGCCGTCGGGCGGAGAGTTCTTCGGGCGGGTGTTGTGCATCGTGGTCAAGGCGTTCGTTGCACTGACAGAAGGACTCCATAGCAAGCCCTTCCCCTGTCCTTGATCTGTTCGGGGACTCGGAGTCAGCAGCAACAGGGAAGTTCCTGTTCTATTGGATCGACCATCCGCTGCAGGCAAGGGGCCCCGCGCGTGCTCGACAGGGGAGCTTTGTTTCCTACGAACAGTCTATGCAGCGGGCTTTTTGTTACGCGGAAAGGGATCATCCTTGCGACGAGGTGGCTGAGTCGCATCGAGACGTTGCAGGTGAGTCTTCCGATGAGCCAATTATTCCCGTCTGGCTAGTCTTGGGCCAGTCTGTGCTGTCTCGGGTTCGAGCTTTTCGGCTGTTTTCAGGCTACTGCGCCTTTGCTTTGTCCAAGTCTGAGCTTCCCCAGCTCAATGCCGTCTTGTTCGATGATCTGCGATGTGACACTCAAAGCATAAGCCCCGATAGTGCGAAGTCCAAATCAAGTAGCAGCTTCGTTCAGCTGCCTCTTAGTTCAAGCTGCATGAAACCGCCAGACTACTGTGCCGAACCCAAGGCAGCGACTGACCGCCGTGTCTCGACAGTTTGCTAAGTTGCAAAGCCGGCTGACAGTCCTATTCCACGACTTCAGCCTGTAGATGCAGACGTAGATGGAATTTCTTTGCTGTGCAGGGTAGTGGATGTTGATCAGGGCGACGTAGCAACGATGCACCCAAGGACAACATATTTGAGACAGTCTATCTGAGACTTGACGTACAGTGACCACTTCTAAAGTCCTTGCTGGTCGCGGGATATCCGGACGTGGCGACTTGTTATAGGCATAGGTAGCCATTGCGAGCCAACAGAATGAGTTGGGTTGGAGTATGATACTACATTGCCTCGTGTACCTGAGTATGGGGACCCAGAAGTATAAGTTTGTTATTTGAAGTGGGAGACTCAACTCTGCATCCATCTTGCACTTTGACACTTGACGATTAGATCTGTCGAGAATTGAAGCTGTTTCCATCTTGCACTCTCAATCTTTGTGACTACAGCTGAGAAAGCTTGTTGATACTGATCTTCTACCAATGTCAAAGCGAGTCCCGGGTAGTCAGTCAATTTCGAGTCGGCCACGGGACACAAGGCGTGGGTCACAGAGCTGCTATTGTCATCTTCAAGAGGCAGATCTTGTGATTGACCCACTGGACCAGGGATAAGTTTTGATGACACCTTTTCCACGGCCTACGACTTGATCTTCTTTTCCTGCGACTTCTCTACCCGCTCTCTCTCGTTCTGGCTGGAGAAGCCGTTGTACTGTACGCCGATATGACGGATCACGAAGAATGCGGGCACAACGGCCAGGCCCCACAGACCAAAGTTGATGCCCAATGCCGTGATGAGCTAAAGTTTCGCTTGTGTTAGAAGACATTCTGCTGACATCACGACTTTGGGGTCGCATTTGACTTACTGGTGTTTTCGTGGAGCTGATGCCGGAGGAGATCGTCTGGCCGGCACTCTCAAGAGCCCGAATATAGCTGCTCAACCTCGGCACATCAGCCGGCTCCCTGGCTAGACTGCCGATGATCCAGTAGCCAAGGTTGTATGTCAGAGCCCAGTTAGTCTGCCAAAGGATGTACAGCGCCCAACCACGGCCGAAGCCGCTGTCGGTCCAGTCGAGAGCTGGGGCCTTGTTGGTGTACTCCCGCTGGATGATGGTGCCCCAGACCCAGCAGCCCCCGATGAGGCTCATGATGAAGACGTAGGCGCTCACAGCCCGTGTGCGGAGCGAGAAACGTGGTGAATCGAGGAAGACGCCCATGAGGAGGGTGCCGGTGATCTGGGCTAGGGCAGAGACGAGAGACGCCAGGGCGCGGGCGCGAACGGAGAAATATAGCGAGACGTAGGAGCCGATGTACGGGAGACACCAGTTGATGTAGATGAAAAGAGGTGTGCTGTACAACGCGTTGTTAGATTGGAGAGGGGTCCCTGGGTGGCAAGCTACGGTTGACTTACAGGAGAATCAGCTCCTTGCGAATCATCAGACGACCAAGAGCCTTGATCTCTTGCAGGTCCGAGATGCGCTCTACCTCAGCCACTCGAGTGCCATTCCGTCTGCGAACCTTTTCGGGGGGGGAGAGCAAGCAAGCCACAGCAGGGCCAATGCATTCTGAGAGAGAAACGGTCAGGTCTTCTTGACTGCTTTCATCAAGCCATCACGTGGCTCTCTGTTCGGGGAGGAGAAACTCACGGAGAACGACAAAGACGATATAAGTCCTCCAGTCCAACTTTCCAGCTGTGCGGCCCTTGGCGTTGAAGGACAAGTTGATGATTCCGCCGAGGATGCTACCACTGTTACGGTAGCACAGCCAGTACGCCAGGTATCGTCCACGGCTGGCAGGCTCAGGATAGGATAACATGATGGCACCTTCGGCCGCCCAGAATAAGCCAGCTGTGATACCGCAAGCGGCGGAGCCTACGTAGATGAACCACTCGGTACCGTATCGGTTATTGGTGTAAAGAGCTGCCGAATAGATAACGTAGCCAGTCGTACCGATGACAAGAGTATATTTTAGGCCGATGCGGTTGGCGATGATGGAGCCGCTGAGGCAGGTCACGGTCATCAGGGAGAAGAGGAGCGCGTTTCCAGCCCTGTGGTGACATTGTTAGTGATAAGATCCTTCTCTGGCTCATGCTGTGTTATCTTTTCCCGCTTACATGACGAGATAGGGCGTCTGCTGGCCGCCGGCACCCACTGAGTTCATGGCGTTCCAGAGACCTGGTGCTGCGAAGGCTGCGAAGCCGACGACGGTGGCCTGGAAGAAGACGCCGCGGAACCAGTTGTACTTTTCGGTTGACTGCCATGCTGCTTCATCTGGGCCGGCTACGCTCTCGGATGCGAGCCCTGGGGACTTTTGCGAGACCTGCGTCTCATTTTGAGGTTGCGCCATGGCGAAGGACGTGTTCTATCAACACACGCAAGCAGATGAATTTACCGTTCTGCGCGACAATATCCAGTCCGGTACATCCGCCAAGACTCCATCGCGAGAACAGGGGATTTTCTTTTTATTTGAGGGTTTCTCTTATCTTTGCTATCATAGCTCCATGTTCTGCAATCACGCAATGCTAGGCGTACATGTCGCGGTTTGCAGTATCGGCCTCGGATCGGAGGGGACTTATACGGACGGCGTCCACCACGGAGGTGGTTCGCAGACGGAGGCAGGCCGGAGCGGATATTGAAAACCGAACGGTATAATCGGTAGCGTTAGTGTCTCCTTAGAAAAGGAAAAGCCATACGGGATATCATGGACTTGATTGGGCGACGGCAGTCTTTCAATGGGCTGAGGCAGGGCTGACGCAGGCCCGACGCAGGGCCACGCAGGACTAGGTCTTAGACAAGGCTAGGGACTCGCACGCCATCCGACCCCAGGATAGCAGCATCACGACTAGCAGTCGACTATGTCAGACTTGTGCAGCGCACGTTGCTTATCGCGGTAAGATATAACTGGGGGTTCCTGATCGTGTGTATCGCATTTTCCATTCCAGGAGATAACCCGGCCTTTACTTCGCCTAGTCGCCTCTGCAGAATCAGGTCACTAGCATCGACATCATCTGATAGCAGTCCCGATCTTCGGCCTCGAGGCCGGATGCTCGCTTATTCAAACGCAGGAATATGCTTATTGCGTTATTTTTCACTGGGAAGAGGTTGTCGTCTGTGTTTTTGCCCGATGACATGACTCGTTGAACGGATATTCTTCACTCACCCTCTTCTCTTTGTGTAATCCGGCGTCAAGTAGAGAAACTCTATACCCATCAAGTCCTGAATAGTTCTCAGCAATAACCGGGAGTTAAGCATCATTGAATCAATATAGTTTACCTGAAGAGGACAGCTCAGCTGCACGACGCTACAATGGCGCCCGTCATCACCTTCGAGCCGTTCGCATTCGACGGCCAGAAAAGCACAAAGTCCCTCGGCTTCGACTGGGAAGCGTCATTCCCTCTAGCTCTCGAGACAAAGGCCTCATCGCCAGCTGCTCTTTCAGACTATGTCGCTGCGCTGAAGGAGCTCACAACCTCTGGAGACTTGTTCCGGCTTGTCCGCCAGCACGGAGGTGCGGTGCTCATCCGTGGCCTCCCCATCCACACGCCCCAGGACTACAGCGATCTCGCCCATGCCTTCGGCTTTGCTGGCCATGAGGAGGTGGGAAGACCGCCGATGCGGACAGTACTGGCGAAAAACGTCAAGACGGCAAATGAAGGGTATGTTGGGCCAAGTCGGGTCCATGCTTACGGCGTCAGAAGCTGATAATTGCTTATCACTTTAGTCCTCCAGAGCTGCCCATCTGGCCTCATAACGAATATGGCTGGTCAACAATCAACCCTGCCTGGTTGACGTTCTCTGCTCTGGTGCCGGCCGACGAAGGTACGTAAACGGCTTCATGTTCATGAGACATCCTATGTCTTCTTTCGGCTTGCTAGCAATAGTGTGCTAACAGACTAAAATGAGCACAGGCGGCGAAACTCCCGTGAACTCTAGTATCCAGCTCGCTGCTGAATTAAAACGACAAGCCCCCGAATTCTTCGACAAAGCGCTGAAGAAGGGCATCCGATATATCTACCGATACGGCAAGGAGAATGTTGTTTCCACGACCGGCACAAGCGTTTACGGTGCCTATGGCCGCACTATCCTGCCGACGGATGACGAGGCCACTGCGAAGGCTAAGATCGAGGATGAGGTGCGGAGGCACAGTAACAACTTCGAGTGGCATGACGATGGCAGTCTTACCGTAACCCACACGGTCCCAGGTACGTGAACCCGACAGTAAGACTTGCGTTTGGGGAGGCAGATAGTAACATATGTGAAAACATAGTGATCCGGATTCACAAGGAGACAGGCTTGCCGACGTGGTTTGGCAACGTCACGAGCGCCTGGGGTCGGAGCACACATCACGGCGCAACAGAACCTCCCTTCCGCGGCGACGATGATTCTTACCACCCGCCGCCGCTATATGGTGACGGTGAGGTGATTGAGAAGAAGTATCTAGACCTAGCGCTGAAGCTCGCCGAGTCGAATCAAGTGCTGGTGAAGTGGCAAAAAGGCGACCTAGTTCTCCTAGATGTAAGTGATAATATGCGCTTGGTGGACATTTGGACATTTTGTCTACACAAGATCTCACCGTGGAACTGCACTGACCAGACCTTTAGAACTTCGCAGTCATGCATTCAAGGCGGCCTTGGGAGGGCGAAAGACAGGTCCTGGCTGCGCTGTGGGATCAGGAGGGTCGCGTGGAAGACTACGCCGAGGGTAGTGCTATCTTGAAGGACATCCCGAAGCGGCCCATTCCTGCGGAGGCTTAATTGAAATGGATTGAGTGGGAAGTGATCTGAAAATGACTTTGGGTCGTGGCAAAGTATGATGGTGGACGGTGGCTCTAAAGGATGTGAGCAACTGCGTTTACCCGTTGGCAAACAAGACATGTAGATAATAGGTTGTTGTTAAATTGCCTACAAGACTACCAACAGCTCGCTGAAAACATGTTGACATAGAAAAAGATGATTCACAAATATTCTGGCGCTCAAAACATCATTCACAGTAACGTTGCTTCCACTCTCACAGCTTCGCTCCCTGCTCCCTCCTCTTCTCCTTCTCCTTCTCCCTCAAGATCTTCCTCAAGATCTTCCCACTCGGACTCTTTGGCACCGCGTCTAGGAACTCAATCCCGCCCTTCAACCACTTGTAACTCGGTTTATGGTCCTCAACATGCTTGTGAATAGACGCATGTAGTTCCTCATGGTCTTTGTCCTGGGCGCGTGGAGCTTTCACGATGAATGCTTTCGGAGCTTCGCCGGAGCGAGGGTGTGGGACGGAGATGACGGCGCAGTCGTCGACCATGGGATGGACCAGGAGGTGAGCTTCAAGCTCGGCGGGGGCGACTTGGTAGCCCTGTAACCTCGGTTAGTATATTCTCACCAGGGATGGTATGTTGAGGATACGTACCTTGACCTTGATCAGCTCCTTTATCCGATCGACAATGAAGAAGTGCTCCGTTCCTGTTGGGGCCTTCCGAACAAGCACCTCATCGCCGGTCTTGAGCCATCGGCCCTCTTCATCCCAGATGAACGTCTCTGCGTTGGCCTTCTCATTGTTCAGATAGCCTGCTACTACATTGGGCCCTTGGACCAGCAGCTCGCCACGCTTCTCGTACTCGGTGACCTCGTTTCCATCGGCGTCGATGATTTTGGCCTTCATGCCGGGAATGAGAGGGCCTGAAGACCCGAGGAGCATGTCGGTCTCGAGTGAGCACATCTGAAGTGGTGCCGATTCGGTCATGCCTGTGATGTATCAGCATGGTGTAAGGGTTCAGAGCTCGGTATCCCCAGAGTTTCGTACCATAGCCTTGCAAGATGTGCCATTTTGGAAACATCTTCCCGATATCCTTTATCAACTCCTCTCCCAACGGCGCGGCTCCACTGAATACAGCCCTCACACTACTCAAGTCGTACTGCTTGCATTTCTCCTGCGCACTCGCCATCTGCACTAGCACCGGAGGCACAACTCTCAGTTCTTCAATCTTGTACTTCTCAATGCTCTTCAGGAGCTGCTCAAAGTCAAATTTGGGAAGAACGATGACTTCATCGCCACGGAAGATGGAGAGGAAGCCAATGAGGGTGAGGGCGAAGATGTGTCCGAAGGGAAGGAGGCCGAGCATGACTTCGGTGTCGACTTTGAGGTGTTTGCGGGGCAGAGTTTCAATTCCGGTGGCTTGGAGGATGTTGGCGATGACGTTGTGGTGGGTGAGCATGACGGCTTTCTGAGCGTGTATTAGGATAGAGATCTACGTGAAGTCAGGATACTTCAGACTCACTGGAAGACCAGATGTGCCACTGGAGTACATCAAGAACGCCACTTGCCGTGCCCCTTGCCCCTTTGCGAACTTGACAGCCTTGAGTTGTTCGAGAGCTTTGCCCTCTTCTACGAGCTGGTTCACGTCCTTATTCGACACCTTCTTCTCCGCACCTGCCATGGGGAGGATGAAGACATTCTCCTCGGGAATGCCTACCGCCTTGGCTGCTTTAAGCGCTGTCTCGAGGAGGGGAATGCATGTGAAGATGGCCTTTGAGCCAGAGGAGCGAAGCTGGTGCTCGAGCTCTTCTGCACCGTAGGCGGCGCTGGCGGCTGTGGTGATACCGGAGAGGCGATGGAGGGCGAGGGCAGCTGGGATGTAGTCGATCTGGATCTCTGTGTTAGCCACACGAATTGCGGATGGTGCGTCGCTAGTGAGTTCAGAGGCATACAGTGTTCAGTGAGAAGATGCAGACAACGCGATCCCACTCGGTGCCCTCTCTCGGGTCAAAGTTCAGCCTCTTGGCAAGCGCGCGCGAGAGGTAGTCAATGCGATTGACGACCTCGGTTGGTGTGAAGGTCTTCCCAGATAGGCCACAAGTGAAGGGGTTGCGTGAGGTGTCGAGTGAGCGTCTCCCGTATGTGTCTGTGGCTAGGAATTGCTCGACGGTGAGATTGTCAGGAGGTGCTGTCGGTGATTGTTAGTATTGCGCCGTCATGCGACGAGCTGTGGGAGAGGGTAACGCACTGGGGAGAGGAGGGAGGAATGAGGGCGGATAGAAGACCATGGCTGCGGTGTTGACAGGACACAGGACTGAGGGTATGGCTGAACGTTGGACCTCTCGTGAAAGGACCGATCCACTGCCAGGTAGTTATAGACTGTAACTAAGCAGGACAGTGGAAGTGATTCCGCGATGTTGTCGTGTGGATCAAAGGTGTCAGTCGCGTGAGTCAGTGTTCACTATCAACGATGCCTTGAACTTGTCTGTTTTAGAGCGCGGAATTGAAGATAACATGGGATCATGGGAAGACACAAAAAGGTCGGACGAGATTCCGCAGGGGTATTCCGCACCTTGAAGCTCTCCGAAGAAAGACTGGGGAAACGAATCGAGGGAGTCCACACGTCATAAGGGCGATACAGACAACAGCGGCACCGCAGTCTGGATCTTGGTACTCCGTAGGGAGTCCCCCCCACCACTAATGGTTCCCCCCCCCCCCGCGATGGAGAGGATGGGGACTGCGGAGAAGCTGGGGATTGGCTGCGCGAGGGTGGGTGGACGTTTGCGTTGCCTCGGTCCGCTGGTTGGTGCGGGAGGGATTATTCCGTCAGAACCTTGTCTTTGTATGCTGCCAATTGAGTTTAATCATTGGTAAGGTCTCGGAGATAAAGAGAGGCGCACGTTGCAGAGTACGGAGTATGACCAGGAGGCTTTACACACTTGCCATGTCTTTAAGAAGTCGTCACCTGCATGTTGCAGCGTGTTGCAGCTCATTGACTACCCTGCACTTCAGGCCGCATCTTGCCAAACCACGACAAAAGCTTGATGCTTCATTGATGCTGATGCTACAAAACCATACATCACCTGCTACTATGTTACGCTCCGACATGTATCCTGGGTATCGCTCACACTCATGACAATGCAATTCTTCTTTTTTCTTAAAGGATGTTCCAGCCCATTGTTACCAGCCCAGCAACAACCAGCAATGCCGTCATCGCGTCTGGCCTCACGCCCGCGTCCTCATCGTCATCATCAGAACTACCACCTGGCGGCATTGTCACTGTGACAGTCGGTCGGACGGCATTGATCGTCTCTGTCACAACCACGCCGGTCTCGCAGTCTTGGTCGATGGGTGGGCATGATGTGACGGTGTAGGTTGTTGTGAAGGCCTCGGTGGGCAGGGCGTTTCCGCTGGTTCGCGTCTGTTCAACGCCACTTCTGTCAGCATGGCTCCCTTGAGCTTTCACAACTGTAAAGAACAAACTTACCACTGATCCAGTACCCGTGAAGATCGCATCGCTCTCATCACAGTTGCCAGTCACATCCGGCACCGCATCCCGTCCTGACCCAACAGCCACAATGTCAGAGTCACCACAGTTGGCTGCCTGTCCGATGTGCACCTGTTCGTTATCCCAGTCGAATACAAAGTACCCCGCGCGAAGAACCGTGTCACCCAGAATCTGCTGGTCGGTGGTGATCGCAACACCAATGTAGCAAAACTGCGGGTCGCCGAGATCGATGATGAAGTCTGAGAAAGGCACGCGAACGGTCTTGCCGCCAAACTCAAAGTTCACGCTGCCGGGAGCTTCGCGTGCGGAGCACGGTGTAAGGAAGTAACCCTCTCCGCTATCCTGTGCATTGAGCGCCTCAAGAATAGGGTATGCGACGTCAAAGTGCAGACGAGTGAGGGTCGATCCGGAGTCGAGCAGCACATTCGTCTCATCATCAGAGAGTCTCCAAGAGTTCGACTCGCCGTCAATGGTGATACCGATCCTGTCCAACGAGACCGTCAGACGAACCGCGCCGCCCAAGCCCATCACGATCGGAACCGCCTCGAGTGTTCCGATGAACTTGTTTCGGTCGAGACCGCCGTAGATGATGGCACCGGTCTGTGACTCTGCGTGCCGCAGGTCAAGAGCAAATACACGACTGGAGATCAGGCCCTGATCCGCCATGCTGTGGAGGACAAGGCTGTGCGGTTCTGTGCCATCGAAACCAGCGCGCAGGTCCGGACCGAGACCGAATAGACCTTGTGAGATTCCGCTGCTGCTGGTAGCGACGCCGAAGGTCTGGTTGGTCAGCCTTACGTTGCCAAACCATACATCGTCGGCAAAGTATTGCAGTCTCGCCTCGGTCAAGGTATTCGCATCCGATGCGTCGCCATATCGCAGCAGCTCTCGGCCAAAGGGTCCAACAGGTGGTGTATCCGAGTCGCTGGGGTCGTACTCTCCATAAGAGAGGCATTCGCGGTACTGTTGCGTCGTAAAAGCCTCCGCACAGTCTGGGTTGATCCACAAGTGACTGCTTCCAGTGTCGACAAGGACTGTGACATTCTGAGGTGGGTTGCCGAAGCCGAGATCTGTCGAGTACCAAAAGTCTTTGTTGTCGAGGACGGTCTCGAGGAAGTTGTCGTCTCGCTTCACCTTTGACAAATCCTTCTTCGGTCTCTCCACTGTTCCGACGGGCACGGCTAGGAAGCCATCGCCTGTAACAGCCCTGGGGAATTGTGCCGTAGCTTCTGTCGCGAGAAGCGCAAGGGCCGTCGCAGAGCGTAACAACGAAGGCATGGTGCCTAGTGTCTGTGTCCGAAACTCCTCCTCTGGTCGAAGCCCTCCTCAGTAATCACTTGTCGCAAATTCGCTTCAACCTCCTGGAAACCAACAAATCCTTCAAATATACAAAGCAAGAATGAAGTATGTAGTAAAGTCGCACAAGGCAAGATCAGACGGATGTGACGTTGGAAATAGTTGCGCGCGGGACCACGACCCCTGGTTCATCTAGCGTATTGAGGCGTTGCAAGCCACCTAAATACGATGCATCGAATAACGAACCACTCAGATGAAGAAGGCGAATCGCACTGCTCGGAGGCCAACAAGAATGCGTGCGTGTCCCGCGGACCACGCGGGCTATGGAGAGAGGGAACCAGGAATTACCACCACTCGCAATGAGCTTAACTCCGTGAATGGGGGTTGGTTCTTCCAGATGTAGGATGAAGTGAGCGCCTAGAGGCAGAAAACTGCGGCTGTGTCCCTCACGGGGCCTACTTGGCGTCTGGGCTTGCTCGCTTGGCAGCTTTGTGCATCGCCCGTCTCTAGTCCTTCATGATTCATGATGAGAAACGGGTTTGCGTGCTGTCCGTTGGCTGCAGAGCTGCTACCGGCTGAGACCAGGTCCGAATGCTACCCAGTGTTGTCCTTCCCTTCGATCACCTACTGAAGGGATAAGCTGCGTCTAAGTCTGCCTCGACAACGGAGCATTCAGAGCTGCAGGATGAATGGGCAATTTCCGCGCATTGGATGGACTGTCCACATGGTGCGCTGGGCCGCTGGGCTCAGAGTGGTTTAATGCTTATTGAGGACTTTCAGCTCTGCTGGCGCCTCTTGGCGGCAGCAGGATCCAGTTTCGTAATTCGGGGCAATGCGCAGGCGAAGCGAGGAGCAAGTTCAAGTTGGAAATTCTACGTACCCCGAAGTGCTTGCCCGCATGATAGCTTGCTCTTCATAAGGTGCTACTCAGGACAAGGCCCTTTGTCGTGGAGCATGTCGTTTAGTATAAGGGACCATGCCTGAAGGTGAAGTTCCACGTGTTGCGGTTGAGACACGTGCTGGAACAGGTACGAGCTAATACACCCAAAACCATGGCATCGTGCCCTGAGCTTAATTCGACGACTTGGCGCATCTCTAAAGCGAGACCAGCATCATGGAGACCTCGCATAGTTGATTTCCGGGACGTGTCTATTTGTAATTGTGGCAAGCCCATTAAATGACCTCCTCGCTATCAACGACATAGCACCATATCGACGCTCAATCTCGGGCAATTGCTCTGCCGAATGCTGACAATGCGTGATAAGCATTGCAATTAGTTTACATTGCGTCTAGGCCCGCGAACCTCTCTACATGCTAGTCTCTCCAATCTGAGACTGTCTCCCGTCTATCTAAGATATGTACCCCGGCTGCAGATTGCGATTGCTGCCATGACATCTAGATCGTACAAGCATTCATATACAGGGTAGCAGTACACTTCAAGCGGACTTGCTGCCTGTCCCTGAGACAAGGAGCATCACGCTGCCCATCTGTCGTCTCACATCCTCCTTGTTCACGTCGTGCGTGTCCTCTACCTCTCCCCATTGCAGCGTCTGCCAGTCGACCTCCAGACTCGTCGCCTTAGCTGCGTCCTCGACGCCGAAACGTGTAGTGGGCGATACGATGTCCTGGTGCTTTGCGTCACCATCTGTCCATTCGGCAACGAACCGGGCAGCAGCAATCAGACTCTTGCCAGCGAGTACTGCGCGCTCCAGACCAGCAATCTCCCAGGGGTTGAGACCCATGACCCAGCCTTGTACCACCTCACGAACCCCCTCGGCCTGCTTGCGAGGGACAATGGACTCGCCATCGAGGACAGGCTGGATAGTGATTCCCGGCCAGACATGAGTTGTCAGGTATGTAACAATCTCATCAGCCGTCTTCTTCTGTACCTCGCGCAGAGATTCGCCCGCGTCATTCTTAATATCGTACGGTCCGGCCGGAGGTGCCCAGCAGAGTACCGAGTCAGTATCGAGGTAGCGTAGGACGGTCGTCGTAATAATGGTGCGAATCTTCTTGCTCTCGGGCTTATCCAGCGCGTCGTCCGCCTGAATATCAAGAGCACGGCAGACGAGACTCGTGAGGGGAATGAGATGTTGCTTGGTTGCTTGCTGCGCCGACTCGAGCATGTCCCATTCGAGGGCAAGGGCAGCGGCGAGGGCTGGCTTCGACTTTGGGAGGTGAACAACCGCCTTCGTCGTTGGGTGTCGAAGTGGCCGTTGATCAAGGTGTATTTGTAGATGCCCTATTATCATATTAGATGCCATTGACATTGGGGGACTTTGATCATTTGAGACTCGTACCGTCAACCTCCTTCACATCCACGTCCTTCCAGAAGCGCTTCTTCAATCCGCCCGATGATTTCCCCGAGGCGACGCTGCGGATCTCTTTAGCATCCTTGAGAAGCTTGGCTTGTCTTCTCCTGCGCTCGACGCGCTCGTACGCGTTCGCGGCTGCTGGACTCGGGGGCTGTGGGGGAGGGCCAGTGCCGACAATTGGCGCGACATTGGCGGCCTTGCCGGCGGTTTGAGAGATGGAACGGAACGAGACAGTCGGCGCGCGGAGCCCGGAGGCGAGCCGTAAGGATATTCGCGTCGTGCTGTGCATGGTTGTGGATTGTTGTGGTCGTGGTGAGGGAGTAAAAAGATTCAGTGGCTGGCCTTTCTGGGGAGGAAGAAAGTTGTGGACCTTCATAGTACGGATGATGTCAGGCAAAGGGGTCCACCAAAGAAGGGACGTCTCGTCTGAGTACAACCCAGCTGAAGCCGGATATAGCCAAATAATTAATTTACAAGAGATTGAAATGTCATCAAAAGGAGAATCTGAAGTATAAATCTCTCAGGGAGGTAGGTTAGGGGTGCAGGAAGATCGCTTTTGGCAGGCTGGTACGAAGCCTGCCACAACCATGAAGTACGAAGGTGTCTGCTTTAAAACGCTACTCCATCGGTCCATCTGCCTGTATATGAAATATTCGCAACTAATTGGATTCTTGTCAGAGATTGCGAAAATTCATGAGTCTATGCGCTTGACGTTTGAGGCGGGTGCCAAGAGCCATACGTAGAGCGAGGCGGACATCTGCCTGAAGACACTGTAGCATTGCCGGAAACGAATATGGGCCTTTTGATTTAATAGTTTGAGATACCTCGGATGGTGTCGACCACGACTACCATGAAGCCGGCCTTTGGGGGTGACATAACACACTTGGGGGTTTTCTTGGGGATATCAACTGGCGCACCTGGGAAGAACAGTGCATTTAGCAACCACTTGATCTTGAAGGTGCTCAGTCAGCGACCGCACTGCCCCGTTGCTGGAGTGAAAACGGGCAGATGGAAGAAACTGGATTACTTTCTTCTTAAAGTAGTCACTTAGCTGCGTCACAATGTTATCCTCCTCGATATCAAGGGTCGTGGTGGGGCAGGCGAGGTGGCATAATGGCCATCACGTGACGCGTCACCCACCTGCTCCGTCCATCCATCCCTGAGCCTAAAGGACGACGTGGTGCTTCAAGTAGTGAACCGGTCAGACCTCCCCACGACAACGGCCACCTCATCTTCCCGCCACAATCGCCGTCCACCATGAGCTACGGCAAAAAGGACGAAGATGCCGACCTCGGCCTGGTCAAGGTGGACCGTACACAGGTCTTCCAAGAAGGTACGGATGCGATACAGTCCAGAGCACCGCGCTGCCTCCCCCCGCGATTGTCATGGCAATAAGGGAGCTCAAGCTAACAGGGCGAATGTAGCACGACTTTTCAACAGCTCCCCCATCCAGCCGCGAAGATGTCGAATCCTCCTGACCAAGATCGCCCTTCTCCTCTACACGGGGGAATCATTCCCGACAAATGAAGCCACCACTCTCTTCTTCGGCATCTCGAAGCTCTTCCAGAACAAAGATGCCAGCCTCCGCCAGATGGTCCACTTGGCCATTAAGGAGTTGGCCAACTCTGCTGAGGATATTATCATGGTCACAAGCACAATCATGAAGGATACTGGTGGTGGTACCGACGCCATTTTCCGACCCAATGCCATCCGTGCCCTATGTCGCATCATCGACGTATGTGCCTCCGACAAGATAGTAACCCCTTGGTGGGGCAATAGCTAACGCAGCTACAGGCCACGACCGTCCAGTCGATCGAACGTGTGATGAAGACCGCAATCGTGGATAAGAACCCTTCAGTCTCCTCCGCAGCCCTCGTCTCATCCTACCACCTCCTCCCCATTGCCCGCGATGTCGTCAGGAGGTGGCAGAGCGAGACTCAGGAGGCTGCGGCCAGCACGAAGTCCTCCGGCGGTTTCTCTCTCGGCTTCTCCTCCTCCGGCAGCCAGGTCCCGATGAACAACTCGACGATGACACAATACCACGCTGTTGGTCTTCTTTACCAGATGCGCTCACACGATCGCATGGCATTGGTCAAGATGGTTCAGCAGTTCGGTGCTGCCGGAGCGGTCAAGAGCCCCGCTGCCCTTGTCATGTTGGTGCGATTGGCCGCTCAGCTGGCTGAGGAGGATGCTTCCCTTCGCAAGCCAATGATGCAGCTCCTTGATGGCTGGCTCCGACACAAGAGCGAGATGGTCAACTTCGAGGCTGCCAAGGCTATTTGCGATATGAGGGATGTGACTGACGCTGAGGTCACTAACGCTGTCCATGTCCTTCAGCTTTTCCTGACCTCCCCCCGTGCCGTCACCAAGTTCGCTGCCCTCCGTATCCTCCACAACTTCGCTTCCTTCAAGCCTAACGCCGTCAATGTCTGCAACCCCGACATCGAACTTCTCATCTCAAACAGCAACCGCTCCATCGCTACCTTCGCCATCACCACGCTTCTTAAGACCGGAAACGAGGCCAGCGTCGATCGTCTCATGAAGCAGATCTCTGGCTTCATGTCTGAGATTACCGACGAGTTCAAGATCACAATCGTCGAGGCCATCCGTACCCTGTGCCTCAAGTTCCCCAGCAAGCAGGCTGGTATGCTTACCTTCCTCAGCGGCATCTTGCGCGACGAGGGCGGCTACGAGTTTAAGCGCGCCGTGGTTGAGAGCATGTTCGACCTGATCAAGTTCGTGCCCGACTCCAAGGAAGAAGCACTTGCCCACCTGTGCGAGTTCATTGAGGACTGCGAGTTTACCAAGCTGGCTGTTCGTATCTTGCACTTGATCGGTCTCGAGGGTCCCAAGACAGCCCAGCCAACCAAGTATATTCGCTATATTTACAACCGCGTCGTTCTGGAGAATGCTATCGTTCGTGCCGCCGCGGTCACAGCGCTTGCCAAATTCGGTGTCGGCCAGAAGGACCCTGATGTGAAGAGCAGTGTCAAGGTCCTTCTCACGAGGTGTCTGGATGACGTCGATGATGAGGTCCGCGATCGTGCTGCCCTCAACCTCAAGCTCATGGGCGAGGAGGATGACGAGATGGCGCAGAACTTTGTTAAGAACGGTATGATTCACCTTGCCACTGAACATCCAGCAGCCACTAACATATCGCAGAGAACATGTTCTCCCTTCCGTACTTCGAGCATCAACTGGTCATGTACGTTACATCCGAAGACAAGTCGACCTGGTCGACACCATTCGACATCTCCAAGATCCCCGTCGTTACCCGCGAACAGGCCGATGCCGAGGACCGCACCAAGAAGCTCACAGCAACGACCCCAACGCTCAAGGCACCCAAGGTCGGACCTACCAAGGCTGCGCCAACGTCTGGTGCCGAGGCCGCCGCTTCCGCCACGGCTCAAGCCCAGAGGTACGCACAGGAGCTTATGGAGATCCCCGAGATGGCGGCCTTTGGCTCCGTGCTCAAGTCGTCACCCGTTGTGGAACTCACCGAGGCCGAGACGGAATATGTTGTTACTTTGGTCAAGCATATCTTCAAGGAGCATATTGTGCTTCAATACGAGGTCAAGAACACCTTGCCTGACACCGTCCTGGAGAATGTATCGATACTTGCTGCACCCGCAGATGAGGAGGACCTTGAGGAGGCGTTCATTATTCCGGCCGAGAAGCTGTCAACGGATGAGCCTGGCAAGGTGTATGTCGCGTTCAAGAAGATCAATGGCGAGGGATCCCTCCCCATCACTTCGTTCTCGAACGTGCTCAAGTTCACCAGCAAGGAGATTGATCCGTCAACTGGCGAGCCTGAGGAAACTGGTTACGATGATGAGTACGAGGTGTCTGAGTTTGACCTGGCTGGTAGCGACTACATCATCCCTACCTTCGCCAGCAACTTCAGCGATCTATGGGAGAAGATTGGTGCGGCCGGAGAGGAGGCAGAAGAGACCCTGCAACTCAGCGGCATGAAGAGCATAGCAGGTAAGCAGTACAATGGGCGGATAGTGTGGAATGACGACGCTGACAGGACCTACAGAGGCAACCGAGCAGCTGGCACAGGCTTTGTCGCTACAGCCACTCGAAGGCACAGACGTGCCGGTCAACACCAGCACGCACACTCTCAAGCTGCTTGGCAAGAGTGTGTCCGGCGGCAGGGTGGTCGCGACTGTGCGGATGGCTTTCTCGTCCAAGTCGGGCGTTACGACGAAAATCACCGTGCGGAGCGAGGAAGAGAACGTGGCGGCTTTGGTGATTGCGTCGGTGGCATAAAAGACGAGATAGCGGGATCAATAGCTGGCGTTGATGGTTACAAAGTGGCTTATGTTGTAGAAGCCCGGAGGCATGAGCAGTCTCGGGGTGAAAAAGAAGATTATGACAGCTTTAATGTGGCCTTGCTCAATTCATGTTGGGATCTGCATGTCTCCTACGTGCCGATCAAGTGCTTTACATGTCTTCAAGCTTCACCACATGGTACGCCGGCTCTTCGTATGGGTGAGCCCTGTAATGTCATGTCAGTTCAAGTTCATTAAGGCCATGACACGGTATCACTCACTCCTTCAATGCCGCGACAGCCTTCTTCGCAACCTCCATGCCAACACACAACGTCTCAACTCTCACTTCAGTAGTCTCCTCCAGGGCTCCAACGCTCCCAATCGCAGGGTTTGCACTACCTCCAGGACGGAATTGACCCGTCCCAGTCGTTGACCAGCAGCATTCAGTATATGCTCCCGGACCAGGGTATCGCCCTGCACCAGCGCGAAATATGGCGGCTTTGCAAGCTGCGACGGCGGTGGGAGGGGCGTAGAAGATGAGTGTGTATCGCGCAATGGCAGCCATGATTTCGGTTCGTGAGGTTTGGTCAAAAGATGAGATGTCAGAAGAAGGTTTGGTATGCCAATTCGAAATCAATTTGATTACCCAAATAATTTTTATGTAAGGTTTCGTGAGGTTTTATGTAGAAATGCAAGAACTCCCGAGTGCTGACTTGGTTCTCCTCGTGTGTAGTGTTTTTTTTTTTTTTTTTGTGTTTTTGTGTGTCTGTGAAAGGAAAGAAGAAGATTTCAGAAAAGGAGGGTGAAGGAGAGTAGAAGAAGTGAAGGTTTGAAACAAAGGAAAAGGGTTGCCCATGAAGGACCATAAAAGCCATCACCCGTTGAGGGGCGACGTTGGGGGATTTGAGGAGGGAGGGGGTGAGAGCAGGAGAAACTCCCTCCCTCCTCAGTAAGAGTTGGGGGTTGAACCCCACGGGTAAGGTAAGGAGTAAGGTAGGTAGGTAGGTAGGTAGGTAGGCAGCAGCATCGTCAACAACCTCAACACCACCACCACAGCAACAGCAGCAGCATCTGTCTCGCATCCGGCGACCAGCAATGGCCATCAGCTCGACAACGCCACTTCACCTTTCCATTCCAATCCATCTCGAACCATTTCACCACGGTCTTGTCCATCGTTCATCCATACATGTTTTCCTTTGTTTCCGTCGAATTCATCAGTTGCATCAGTACATCAAGTTTCATCGTTTTCTTTCCCGACACCATAATTTTGATCATCATCTTCATAAGCAAAGAACAAAAGGAGAGAAACCAGAAGAACAAGAAGAAGAATAGAAGAAATGAAACGATAACTTGGCTTTGTCAACAGCATCACTCGAGGCTCTGAACACATTCTGTTTTTGTGTTTTGTTTTTTCTGTGCAAATTCAATCCAGACACACACTTAGGGGGCCAGTCTCTCGCGCCTCGTGTCGAAAACCTCAGTCTTACTTCGAATCATCAACAGCTTCGCATTGTTGTCAGCCTGTTCATTCCCAACCTGCTCGCTTCTCCAATGACTTACGCTTCTTTGCCACACGCTGAATCTCGACGAGACGCTCATGTCCGCCATGTGGAGATGCCATGGCCAGCGAGAAAGATTCCGTCAAATTCTCCATGGTCAGGCTCTCCTCCAACTCAACGCGAGTCGGCCACTCCTTGACGATCGAGTGGCTCGTCTTCAGCTGGAGGTTGTTGTCACTCAAGTGTTCGAGGATGCCACTTGTCTCCTTCCAGCTGACCGAGCGAAGAGGAGATACGTTAGGAGTGTGACAGAGGTAAAGAGGGAAAGGAAGAAACACTTACCGGCTAAAAGCTTCGTCAAGGTCAAGGACGAGGGGCAGAGCATCGTGGCATCGAACCATGTCCTCGGAGTAAAGGTCGTCCATGGCCTCGAGATCTAAGCCAAGTAGCCGTCCGACAACGTGTCTATGAGCCATCTTCGGACCGAGGTCCTCGTGTTTGACGAGCTCTTCCTCGACACTCTTGACAAACATAGCGATGATGGTCGCGTGAGGGTTGTCTTCCGGAAGCTCCAGCAGGTCACCGAGGGTCTTGTAGACCTCCTCAGGGTTGAACCCAGGGTGCTCCGTCACGGCGGTGATCTACCAAACGGCGAAAGTTGTCAGCGCAAACGGATTCATCATACGAAGGATAGACTTACATCGATGCGGGCAAACTTGTCCTCGTCAAGCAAGTTGCGGATGTTCTCTGGTGCTACGTGGTGCATCTCGAACGTGACAGCATGATCGCGAGTCTTTTCCACGAACTCGCTGAAGAGCTCATGAAGGTGGCAAAACAGGCGGCCATACATGTCTGATTCTGGCATGTGCTGCGCGCCGCTCATCACAGTCGGGAAGTCCCAACCGTCGAAAGGGTCGGCTAGCTCCTCCATGACCCAGTTACCGGCACGGAAGAGAAGCCTTATGCCGAGTCAGTATCTGCAAGTCTCGTAGGAGCACGAAAGATGGTTCACTTACGGATTGGGAATCTTGAACTCGGAGCAGTCGTCTCCGAATGGCTGCAGAACGCCATCTTCCCAGAACTTCATGATGGCAACGCGACGATGAGGCGGGTTACGCAGGAGGACAAGGTCCCGTTCATCCTGGTAAGCATCACTTGCCGTGACTTCATCGCGGGCGATGACGGATTGAGGGTTGATCTCGTCATCCTCCATCGCGAACGCAAAGCAGCCCAGAAGCATCTTCCACTGATCAGCGGAGAGGGCGACGCTCACACCACGATCCTCATGAACCCAGGACCGAGTGCAGATCGCATTCTTGTCTGGGTGATCATGTGACATCTGTACGGCTTGCTGGATGCAGGGAAGAACGAACTCACACAAGGCCTGGACATGAGAAGGCCTAAGGTACGCAGAGTACCATAGGTGGATCATGCAATCCACAGCATCGTTCTTGTCAGGGACGAAATTGGCCACCATGACAAGCAAGACGTTGCGAACCAACATGTCCATGTTCCCGTTGGTGTAAGTCAGGGTGACCTTTCCGCCAAATGTCTCGGGCAGCTTGGCTATGGTTTTGACGCCATGCCGTATGTCCGTTTCAACTGCACAATGCGGTCAGCCTTCCATCATCTCACGACCGCGAGGTTGCGGTGTTTGAGGGGGTGACTTACCTGATAATATCTTCAAATGTCTTTCTGTCGTCATACCTTCGTTGGACCCGGCACGCACCAAGTCCATGGCAGGCAAGTTCCCCCAACTGTAAACAATTCGAGGGAATCGCCGACTGAAAGGATGGATACTTTCAGGGTCCTTTAGGAAGTGAGGTTCACGACTTTCAGCGCACCATCTGGCGACCCAGTCACCTGAGGCTAAGCCATGGTCGCAGTCAAGTTGATGAACCTCCCCATGGCCGCCCTTGCAAGCAGGACTGCAATACTGGAGGGACGAAGACATCACACATGAGTAATCGCCAATGTTGAAAGGCTACATGGGGATCAGGGCAGGCTCTACGACTTACCATGACGAGGTTACATTTCTCACAAGGGACTGCACTTGTATTCTCACAAGCGGAGCCCTGGTCGCGCCAGTTGGCGCAACGGAGGAGACGAGGAGTTGGTGTGCCGGTGATTTTGCTGGGAACGGCCATGTTGGTTGTTGACGGTTGGAAAATTGGGAGATTGGAGAATTGGTAGGGCGGTGATGCTGAAGAGTGGTTGCTCTTGAGCTGTCTCTGAGTACGTTGCTGGAGGGGATACTGGTTGCTGGTTTTTGGATGCTGGTGTTGGGAAGGTGGATATGGAATGCTGCGAAGCGTTGGAGTGTGCGAATGGGAGAAAGGAAGTTGAGGAAGTAAGGAGGTACGGAAGTAAGGATATGTTCTGCTCTGGGGAGCAAGAAGTCCTGAAGGAGAGCGGGAGCAGGTGATATTTAACTTCGTTCACACGGTCTCTGCCGTATCACTGCCGTGGGACGCCAGCGCAGGATCGAGAGCAAATCTATGTCGGTGGGAGAGCGGTAGAGGGCGAAAACGATGACGCTTGTCATCCACACTCTTCCCACCCTCCATCATCGGCCGGTCAAGATCTATCTCTTGCAGGTGCAGCATGATACGAGGCGAGGCAACCAGGGGTCATGCAATCAGAGTGTGGTATGGTCAAGCAGGAGCCGATGATGACGGGACGCCTTCGGGTTCGAAAGTGCCCGAGTGCCTTGGGCCCCTTGCTCCGAGGAGAAACACACCGTGCCTTTGGAGTCATGCTCGTCCAAGTTCGTATGGGACAAGAAAACGCCACAACTTGCTTCTCGCCAGTCATTTCGCGATGCTTGCCGCGGACTTGGCATGATGAGAATGGATTGGCAGATCAGGAGGGGAAGGTAATGTCGAGCTCAAACTCAAAAGTCCACGGACCAGGGATGAAGACGAGAATACCCGACGCCGAAGACACGGAAAGGGATGGACAGGAGGAAGCAAAGCTGTGTCACAACCACGACAGTTCTCAAGACGGCCGGGAGCGTGCCTTTCTCGCGCTGACGTCCTCTCGGGTCGCCGAGATTCCCCTTGCGGTGCTACTTCCGGAGTAAAGTTGAGACTGGGTTCCATCGGGATTACGACTTCTTCGGTGTCAGATGAAGCTCAGCTGATGTCGACGAAGCAAGCAGCCGTGCGCCATTGTTGACCGATTGACCCATGATGTGTCGTCGACCAATGCCGTCCTGCCACGCCCAGACGACGTTGCATGATACTATGAGACAAACCGACTATATTCGTTCCCTCGTGCAGGACGTCTCGACTCGCGCCTAAGTAATGCAAATATATGTCGTGTCAGTCGAAGCAAACATCGCATTGTTGTTTGATGGAGGGCGGGACATGTAAGTGAGTGGACGTCTTGCGTGTGTGTGTGGAGCAGCAGAGCAAACATACAGCCTGTCAGCAAATGAGAAGCGGGAGATGTTTCGACTTTGCTGATTTCGTGCAGCAAGGCAAACATTTTAAGAGACGCAGCTTCCCGTCAGGCTAAACCTCAATTGCTTCCCTCCTTCACAGTTTTCACTGATGCGCCGTGCTCAGCTGGAAAAGTACAAGCAGGAGAGGGGCATTACAATGCAGTTTGCTTGTGCTTGGGATTCTCGACTCGACTCCTCGGAACGGCGGTTCCAACGATACCAAACATGCTTGTGGTGTACAAAGGGCTGGAAACGCAAGATGATGATGGGGGATGTTGGACTCGCCGCAAGTGTCAGTTCTCGAAGTCGTCACAACCTCGCGTAGGGATTGGAAAGAGACAAGGGGGTGGATAAGACGGGACAATGGGACATGCTGGAGACTTGTCACGGTGTACAAACGCGACGCTGACGGGGGGAGGGAAAACTAGCCAAGTTTTGCTTCTCATTCAGTTCAATCTGCATGCATCCGTCCGGTTGTCACACCCATTCTGACCCTTCCTCCTCGTTGGCTATCTTGGGCTTCACGCAAACTCAGCGTCTCGAGCAACGTCCAAACAATCTTCGCCGATCCAAAGAGCCCATCTCCACTCCCCCATGAAGAACCTATCGTCCGACTGAGACTGGCGCCCAGGAAAGCCCCCGATGAGGTCCTTTGGTATACTCCTGGGAAGCACAACAGCATTCGATCTATCACCTCTCCGCATTCACGGTGGCGTCCTCCTGCTTCTCACCCTCTTCGCCAGCTTGTTGTTGTTGTTGCTGCTGCTGCTGCTTCTCGTCCTGCTCGCCCTGCTTTTTCTCGTCGACGTCACCTTCGGCAATGCCACCGTCCGTCTTCTGCTTCTTACTCGCCGACGAGGCAAACGGGTTGACGCTCACGCGCGGCATAGACAACGAGGACACCGATTCGGGCATCTTCGGCATGGATGGCATGGTGCTCGGCCACCACCCCTTGGCCTCGTTGCCAGCTGACTGGGCAATCTCGAAGAGATGCTGGACGTAGGTCCGCTTGGCGTTCTGCCTCTCGTCGGCGTTGCCACCCTCCTCTACGTCTGTGCTGGCATCGCCGAGGAGATCTCCCTCGCTACCAGGAAGTGGCACCAGGGAGGCTGCGGCGGCAATGTCGATTGGTGATTCATCGGGAAGCTCTTCATTTCCTGCATCTGCGGACGCCTTGCCGGTGTCTGAGCTGTCTTGATCAGCTTGGGCATCCTTCGAGGGGGAGGAGGTGGTGGCGCCTGCACCCTCCTCAAGCACCTTCTCGACCTCCTTGTCCTCCTTCTCCACGTCCTCGTCTGCCTCCTTGAACTTAGGATCATCCTCGATGGGTGCCTTGCTCAGGAACCACTGCTTCACGAGCTGGGTAGAGTCATCCACCATGTTTTCGTACCCCTTGTGCTTGCCAGGCTTGAACAGGTTCAAGTGGGCCTGAATCTCGTCATCGGCTTCAAGCATAACTCGTCGGGTGAAGAAGTCATATGCATCATGCTCGGGTTCGGGAACGGCACAAAAGGTCCTCTCGGGGACAAAGTAACCTCCGCTCCAATATCCGTTCTCGCCAAGTGAACAGTAGAAGTCTTGCATTCCCACCCCCTTGAGTGCACCAAGTCTCTCCAATCGTCTGTTCAGCTCCTTTTGCTTCATCAACGCCCCCACAAAGGTGAAGTGATCCGAGAGCCAGGCGAATGACTTGCCCACATTGCCACGATTGATGTACGCCAGTCCCTGGCCAAGCGCATCTACACTCTGGCGATAACCTCGCGCGATAGACTCCCTGTTCATGTTTCGGACGTTCTGTACACCCTTCATGATGGCCTCACGGTGTGTGTAAGCCGCAACACCTCCGGCCGCGATGGCACCTACTGTGCCAGTACGCACGGCGACGAGCTGCCATGTCGTCCATGCGGGGCTAGAACCTCCGCCACTGCGTGGAGCCGAAGGCATAGCAGACGAGGCGGCAGTGGTGCGGGAGCCGAGCCTGCTCAGCGTCGCGGGGGCGGCCGCCGAAAGAGCGGTCATGGCATTGAAGACGCCATTGACTTTGGAGTAGTTCGAAAAAGCACCGTAGACAAACATAGACCGTGCGAGACCGTTGTAGGGCGTGTCGAAAGTAAGGATGCCTTGGATCAAGGGGAAGAGCTGATCGTTGCTGTTTGGGTTCGAGGCCCGCTCGTTGAGGGCGAGGAAGAGGGTGTCTGCAGCAACGAAGCCTCTGTGTTACACAAAGACGATATTGGTCAGCTTCATTTCAAACCGACACATAGCGGCATTGGTGATGTTGATACGTACCCCATGGAATGAGCCACCAGGACAACGCCGACCTTATCGTCACTCGGCGGCCAGGGAGTATCGCATGCAGTTTTCCGTTCATCCATCACGCGCTCCTTCAGCCTGCATGATACAACAGCCGAGTCAGTTGCCTTTTCTCATTCTGAGGGGGCTGAGTGGACACTCGTGTATGCAGCTCGCCGCTTCACGGAATAGGTAGGGATAGAGGGGACGGGAGATGCTCTCTCCAGGAGTTTTTTTTTTTTTTTTTTTTTTGCAGAAATGCCGACATACCATTCGAGGAAGGCTTCAGATGCCTGTGCGAGTTCGCCTTTGGTTTCATACTTTGGGTACACAATAGACTTTACGTTGTGGTCGGGGAGTTGCTTTCCAAGCTGACGCCGCAGGTCCTAGGTACATCCATCTGTAAGCGCGGTTGACACCAAATGCACGGAGGGTAATTCATGGGATTGGTCTCACTCCAGGGAATTCGTGGAAGGTGTCTTCGGTACCCTGCGAGATGTTAGTGATGCTGCAGTCGCGAGGTTGGTCCAACAAGAGGCGCTACCTTGAAGCCGTGCACGAAGCACAGCAGGAGAGTGCGCGACATCTCGAGCTTAGGATTGATTATCTTGTGCACGTCGGAGTATTATTCCCAATCAGTAACGGGAATGTTTCTATAGGTGAATGAAGTGTTGCAGAAGTGAATGAAGTCGCTTCCTAGGTTTATCGCGTAATGTCACATGTGTGAGGCATCCAGCCAAACTAACACAGAGAGCAAAGCAGCCGCAATATGAATGGAAATCCACGCACCGCCACACCTTCCGTCAGCCTCTGAGCGCATCGGATTATACAATACCGATCGCTCAGCTTCAGACGAAATGTCATGCGTAAGAGAGACAAAGGCTTATGTGTGGTGGGTGACGCCCTAGCGCTGCCAACTTTCCCGGTTTTTCTGAGCCACACCTTCTCTACGATCGGCGGTCGAAGTGAATGCACGGAGGGGGGAGGAAGTGTGGCGAATGCGAGGAGGCTTGATCGTAGGAATAACGTCATTATGGGATTTGATGTCTTGTCGTGTCACAGGCTTTTGTCTCGATGGAATCTGATGCATCGATGGTGGACTGTCGTGGTGATTTGTGGCTTGAACGTGTAAGCGCTGCGTAGTGATGATCGTGATGACGACGTGTTAGCGGTTTGGTTCTTCGCTGTGCCTTGGAACTCGCTACATCGAGGCCATTTTGAGTTTGATGCATCCTGGCTTCAAGAGTAAATCGCAGCTTCAATTTGCGCCACATGAGTTGCCTTAATCTATTAGATTCTGGATCCAGCTGTAGTATCCAACTCCCAAAGCTTGGTAAAGGTGCTTCACAGGTAAGAGGCTTCGACCACAAAGCCAACAGTGAAGACTGAGTGTCGTTCAATAGCGTCCCACATGATTGTCTCATAAGCCTGCCAATCATTAGTATTATTTCGGACATGTGATCGTGCAGAACTCAAGCTCACATCTTGCGGCGTATGGATGTACGGGCTCGTGTTCTCGGAGATGTCTGCGTGGACGAAAGCAGAAGCTGTGCTGTAGTCAGTCCTGTCGAGTGAATAGGTCGTTATGAGTTTGACTTACGAAACCCGTTGGCAGTTGCACTCGCGTGGTCTGAGCACCCATAACCACATGTTCCGCTGAGAGGCGTCTTGCCAACATACTCCTCAGCAATCATCCTGACGTACTGCGTCAAGCCTGAGTCGACATAATCCTCAAATACAGCGAACATGCCACTCTCTGAGTATCCGGCCATATCCTCGTTCAGGAATGCGAGTACACTCTTGTCCTTCGCCCTGTAGTCCGCAAAAATATCCTGAGAACCTAGCAGACCAGCCTCCTCACCGGCATAGAAGTGGAATTCGATGGCGTTTTGAGGCTCAAAGTGCGACTCGGCGAGAATGCGCATCGCTTCGAGAATGACGACCGTGCCAGAGCCGTTGTCATCAGCGCCAGGGCTGCGAGTCGTCGCGTTGCCAGCAGTCGAGTCGAAATGAGCGCCGAGAATGACTAAAATATGCAGTCAGGACTTATTCAATCGAAGTCAAACGCTTGATGCACAGCTCTCTTACTCAAGTCATCGGTCTTGCCAGGAAGACGGGCAATGATGGATGGCTGATCGAAATCATGTTCGAACTGCGTGACGGTGATCTTGCGATTGGCTTTTGCTATCCGTTTGACCTTTTGGAAAAGCCATTCGGCAGATTCCTTGCCGGTCGGAGCTTCCAAGTGTCGGTTGAAGAAGCTACTCTAGTGTCAGTGATTCCATTCGTCGCGACGCTCACGTACCGCTTCACTCACTCGGTCAAGGTCTTCAGCCAGCTCTTCGGACCTTTCGTGTTCACCTTCTTGATGAGGGGTTTCGCCTCTTTCTGATGTAGAACTTCGTCAGGATAAGAAGACTGACGTCGGATCTTGATGTGCTCAGGTTTCGTTTCCAAAGCTTGTAGTAGAGACTCATCCTAAAAGTTGTGAGCTCGCCATCTCGAGTGTTGCGCAATGCCCTTGCTAGGACTTACCGTGACATCGGTTACATCAAAGAAACCAATGTTCTTCGCAGTGTATTGCTCGAACCTGTCTTGTTTGCTGATCCAGAATGCGGGCTCGTCCTCACTCGTCTTGATTAGTCTCATGCCAGGTTCCGGAGCACTGTCTCTTTTCGTTGGCGAAGCGGCTACAAGCTGAGCTGAAGCCGCAAAGGCGGCGAACCCAGCAGAGAAATGCATGACAGGCAGCGAATGTCAGATGCTCGAGACAACCGGTTGCACTGACGCTCAACCAAAAG
The DNA here is from genome assembly GCA_030734395.1 of Sarocladium kiliense. NCBI lineage: Eukaryota > Fungi > Ascomycota > Sordariomycetes > Hypocreales > Sarocladiaceae > Sarocladium > Sarocladium kiliense. The sequence goes on along the minus strand of JAUZTG010000020.1, from coordinate 1,439,845 downwards.
CCTCCGGATGGTATGAAGATCGAGAGCATCTTTATATTTTGGTCTCGCCCCTCTGGACCTGTCGTGGTTACATTTTTCAATACTTCCTGCCTCTTGAGGCAGGATCTTGGCCTCGAAGAGTGCAGTAATACGCGAAACGACCGACCGGAGAGTGCCCGAGCACAACGTCAGGTCTCATTCGCGAATACACTCGCTGTGGATGACAACTGCAAGGCGATCAACTATCACTACCTCTGAGCTGCCTGAATGAGCTTAGATCCCGGTAAAGAGCCGACTGCTGTCTACCCAAGGCGGCAGTTGAGTGGCCGAATCTGTTCATGTCACAATTAAGCTTGTCCAAGCGCCCATCAGCTATCTCGCCATCTTGCGGGGAACCTGGGACCCTGAAGGGTCGCGATAATGACTGGCCGCTGTAGGCGGAAGGCCAAGTCGTCGATCATGGGGTTCAGTACGACGTTGGGGGTCAGCGAAGGGTGGATCACGAGGTCTGTCCGCGCGAGACGAAGCCGCATGGAACAATACAATACGGGCATAGACTTCTGCTGATAGACTCGGAGAGGTGAGCGAGTTCACATGCTGTGAATGCGCTGCATTCAGGGACGTTGTTCTCGAGGGAGGGGGATGTTCGTGTTGGCTGGGCTATGTCGCTTCAGGGCTAGGTTCCGAGGGAGCAGAAGCCCTTGGCGTCTGAGGCTCAACTAGCATAGGCTTTCAATCCGCTTCAGCATGTTAGTAGTCATGATTCTGGGTCGTTCGGGTTTTGTGTTGGGGTACGGAGAAGCCAGCAATTCCAAGAAGACTGGCTTGCGACGCATCGCAGCCATCGAACCATGTATTTCGTTCGCCGTGCATACTGCAAAGAGCTGGGCGGAACACACTCAGATGAAGACGCGGTTCAGTGGTTGACCAATCACACCTGGTGATCCTCCCAACAAGAAACAAGCTTTCTTCCAAAAACGGCTTTGACTGAAGTGTCTGGAGCTGTGGTTCTGTGCACTGCAGCTAGTAATGGTAGACCATAATCAGGCGGCATCGGGCGCATTGGTGTCATGCAGAATGACGAGTTGTGCTCCGCCTCAGCGGGGTGTCTGGTCGCCGATGCGTAGATGATGAGATGATGGCAGACTGAGATGCAGCTAGCCTACGCTCACCAACACTGTCATGCGAAGTATTGGATGATGATGCAGAACGAAGACGCCGAGGGGAGAAGGTGAAGCGAGCACAGAAGAAGGGAAGGAGCTGGGCGATACTGTTGGAGATGTGACTGTTGCGCGTAACTGACGGAGCAAAACGGTGGACCGAAACAGTGAACGGAGCACCCATGTCTCTGATATGTTTGACATATCCCCAGAGAATCTGATGCTGCCAATTGCAACTTTAATGAAGTTTGAAAGGGCGTGGGATGTTGCATCGTACTTCTGATGTGTGTTCCTGGCCCTCAGTGATGGTTTTCCTGCCGCGTTAGGGATGCTGATCTCCAAGTATGTGCCTGGAATAGTCATGAGCTTGCGAGCCTAGTGCTCACACACGCGTACGTTGCTGTAGCGTTGTCCCTCACAGACAGCCGCCGCCATCGAGACACCTCCGCCTCTAATGGATGCTAGGCGACAACATTTGAACTTAAAGAAGTGTTTCTGCGCAGGCTCAGCAGCGTTTCAATGATGCTAGGCAATTCCCAGATCAAGCACAGTGCGCGTCTCGTCCTTCCTTATTTTTAGCAGTGGTGGTCGAATGCCAGGTGTCCCCCTGGCTACGTCTCCAGCTGCCCCGTTCCGGCACCCCCGGGCCTCTGACTGCCATTCCGCTACGCTGAGAGCTGAGCTGTACTGAGCTGTCTGGTCGCGCCGCTGATGAGCCAATCTCTCGGACTCCTGCAAATTCCCATCGTTTCCGGCTTCACTTTCCTCTTGGCTGCCACCACCAACAACACTCCCTGCTTCTCCTCCTCGCCTTCTCCTGCCACGCCTCCGAAATTTGACGCCCGACCCTCCTCAAACTCTACGACTGCTGCTCTTCCTCGACCCTCGCTGCCGACGATAAGACCATCGTGCTGACTCGGCCCAACAATCTCCGTCCTCTGGTCTCAGCCTACATCGCCATATCCCTGCGGAGCTCGCCTGCTCGCGCGTCAGGGAGGCGCTTTTCGCGTTGCGCCGCCCTCAGCTTAAGTCATGAACTCCCTTAAAGACAAGTGCCGTCCGAAGCACCAGGTCCTGGTCTTGAAGTGCTACCCCCGGACGACCAAGGGCGCTGTCGATGTCAAGCCCAACAGCAGCGAGCTGAGCTACCTGCTCTTCTATGCCACGAGTCGCCGTTCTAAGATCCAGAAGATTGGTGCATACCTTGAGAAGAAGTCTGCCAGTGATGTCTGGCGTTTGCGCATCGGGTATGATTACTCCTCACCCCTCGAGCGCGAATGCCCATCTTTTGGGCATACAAAAACCTCCTGCTGACATCATGCCTCAGAAATGTTCAGGTCACGCTCGGCATCCTTGCCGCCCTCACCGAGAAGTCTCAGACAGATGCCGCCCTCATAGCCCCGACCGTACTTAAGATCCTGGAAATGATCTTGCGCTCCGACGACATCACGATGATCGAGTCCTCCCTGCCCACTTGGCAAGCCTTTTGCGAGAATCACGACCCATCTTCCCTCTTCGCAGACCAGGCGTATCGCCAGCAGTATGAGACTGTCGTTCGTTCTTATGCACAGCTTGCCTCGAGTCGCCATGTCCCGGGCAAAGGTAACGTCAGCCGCCCAGTTCAGGCACGTTGGAGAAGTGCGGGACTCGAGGCTATCAAGAGCATCGCCTCTTCTGATGCGCTTGCCTCCGTCGCAGGCCGGCAGATCAACACTATCATGCCCCGGATATTGGAGAATCTCTGGACAGATGACGAAGATGTTCTTGACATATTCGTGCAACGCGTGCAGATGGAGGAGAAGGTCGACACCGAGAAGCTATTACGCCGAAGGGCGAGTACAGCGACTGTGCAGACCGAGAAAACAGGCGACGCTAACCCCGTCGCTATCACGGGCACTGCAGGCGACGTCGATAAGCTGGCTGAGGAGGACATCGGTGTGCTAGCTATGCAGTGCCTGAAGAGCATATTCGTTGTCTCAAACCAGTCGCAGCTCTACGGCGCCACCGATGCTCTACTCGGCTACATATCGGAACGTGTCAAGCAGGGTCACCATGTAGTTCAGGTGGGCGAGAGCAGGAAGCAAGACCGGGGCTGGGCGATCAAGATTTACAGCATTACGGCGCATTGGGCTCCCGTGCAGGACCGATATGCCATACTCGTCTCTGCTATGAACTCCCTCCTGCGAATGCCAATGAAGGAAGAGCTTCTGAATCAGCATTTGGCGTACACTGCTATGATCGGATCGCTATTGAGGTCAGATGTGAACCTCATTGGTCTCAGTGTCATGGATGTCCTGCTCGGGCTCATCAGAGAAATGAAGAAACTATTCAGCCTAGCGGGCGATCCTCATCGAAGTGGGAGCATTGAGGAGATGGAAGATGCCAACGATCAAGACACACGGTCAGCCAAGACCGATCTTCTCAGCCGGCTGGAGAAATGCGTAGGAGATCTGGCAGCACATGTCTACTATGCCGACCAGGTTGCGGACATGATCTCCGCCATTATTATTCGACTGCGACCGAACCGATCAGCTAGCTCAACCTCTACTCCACAGGGAGAGCGTAACGAGGGGGCTGAGAATGGAGCAGGGGCATCGTCAGCAGATTTGACCGAGAGCCAGAGTCAGCTTGAGGCGTATTTCTCCTACCACCAGGGCCGCGTATCTGCCCTCAAGGCCATTCGTGCAATTCTGCTCGTGGCTAACCCCAAGTCCAAGCTCGCCGGCACCATAGACCTCTCTCGTAATCGTGTGCCAATTCAGGTTTGGGAAGGAACTCACTGGCTTCTGCGTGACAGCGATGGTCGCGTACGAAAGGCATATATTGAGGCACTGGTCACTTGGCTGGATCGCGAAACGACAGCAGCTGATGCCAAAGCTCGCGATGAAGCCTTGTTGCAGCCACGGAGCTCGATGAAGAGCAGTCGAGAGCCAACCGACATCTCCCAACGCGCGGTCTCTAACACTGGCCCGCGTGAGCGACCACAGGGCCGCGGTCGACGATCACAGTTTCTACCTATGCTGCATTTAACGATATATGACAATGCTCTCCAATTTGTGGACAGCGAGCCCGATATCGCACTCCTGCACATCCTTCTGACCAAGCTCGCGATGAAGCTTGGCGTCAATGCTACCCGTTACGGAATTCCCATGATCTATAGGCTGCAGGAGGATGTTCAAGAAATCGACCAACCACTTCACAAGGTCCGCGTCGCAGCTCTTTGTCACGGCTACTTCTGGGCACTCGCAGAGCGGTTCGATTTCGATACAACGGCAGTTGGCCGTGCGATTCACAATGAGATTGCCCGACGCAAGAGTAAGGGATTCTGGGTCGACGGTATCAATGTGCCTCCGCCTCAGGTCAGCGCCATTAAGACGCCCGGGACGAACCAGCCACAGCCAATGTGGGATGCGAATGCGCTGGAGGGTGAGGAGATCCTGCCGTTCGACGACCGCACAACATTAGTGGAATGTATCGGGCATAGCTACGAGGAGAGCGCGCGGTCGCCGCCTGCAAGCCCCGCAGTATCTCCTGGGAGGAGGCTCTCGAATCCGATGGGATCAAGCTTCACGGCGAAACCAGCCATCCACGCCTCTCACATCGATACAGAGCTACCCAGTGGTTTCCGAGAGGAGATGCTCACAGACTGGTCAAGAGAAGCCGCGTTGACTGCGCTGACCAGTGTCGCCAAATCGGAATCTGTGACTGGATCCCGAACAGGTGCAACTGGTCAAGGGCGGGGCATGCTTACAATCAACACAGGAGACACCAATGGGAACGGATACCGTAATTATATTGTGTCACCATTTGGCAGCCTGCGGCCTGGATCAGCTCAGCAGCTCGACCGTGTGTCCAAGCTTCGCAAATCAAGCGTGCGCAGCGGCCTCTCACCTTCCGTCGCTGCATCAGCGAAGGCCGGGGTCGCGTCTGTGGAGCAGCTTAAAATGATTCTTTCTGGAGATGCATCGCCGGAAGGCGCCGGCATCGTTCCGCTAGATGATGATAGCGGCGACAGCATGATGAGCTACGATTACACAGCATCTGAGCTGAGCTTCAACCCACCAGTACAGACCGAACCGACGACAGCGACATCACCCGATACGCCTAAGAGGTCCATTTCAGTTTCGTCTCGCCAAGGACCTTTGTCCTCAAACCCCCCGCACGAAGCCACGCCGACTCTTCATCATGACGAAGCGGAGGAAGATGACGACGTTCCGCCAGTTCCTCCGCTGCCGCAATCCTTCTCCACGTCTATGAGAAGTGACATATCCGCCGGAGATGTAGCGGTGCAAGATCACGCTTTCAAGGGAGGACCACGGAGGGCTACGAGCAGTCGGGGCGGTGAGAGCGCTACTCCCAGCACGCGGTTCCTCTCAGTGAGATCGCGGGCGGACGACGGCGGCAAGGGAGGAATGGATCTCCAAGAGCTACTCCGTGGGATCGATAGCCGCCCAAGCGAGGGCAGCTTGAGCAACGTGACGCGACCGCCCTACTGAGAGTGGAACGTACCCTGGTCAATGGTATGAGTTGGGCAGAGTTGGGGACACAAGATTCGGGTAGCTGGGGGGAAAGCGTTTTGTTTGGCTGGGGAGTTCCGATACCCTTGACTGTGGGTGCGTTTCATCTGCGGGTCGACGTCTCTTCCTGCTTCTATCTATACGCAGGCGCAGTTTCAAGGCGTATGGAGCTGGGCGGTGTGATTTCCAGCGAAGTAATCATCATGTTGTGACGCGTTCTTGTGTACTAATAAGGCGGCTCAAACATTGTTGTGGCAACACAAAGCGGTGGCATACTTGTGTTTATGTGCTTCTAAGCTTTGAGCAAAAGGGGAATAGAGTTGGTGTGGCTTTCTACGAGTGCATTGAGGGATATGGAAAGGTTAAAGATAATATTAAAGAGTCTACCTGATCCGTATGCCTAGGTCCCGTGCGTCGAAGAGCCCACGTGTCTTCCTGTTGAGCTCGGTAGACTACGCGACACTGAGATATCCTGGAGCTGTGTAGGTGTCAACCACAGCCCTGAGGATGATGAAGCAGGAGCAATCCGAGATATAAAAGGCGTGTGTAAAGAGACTCCAGTCTGACGACACGTGAAATCTCAGGGACTCCTCTCTAGGTTCATGCTCAGAAACGAAGAGAAGGATTGGAAGGACAAGCAGAATTGCGAACACTTTGTATTAGCGGCATCTCTTCAGAACTCAGTATGAGATGACCATCGCTTGCGGACCGAGGTGAACTTTACCCCTTAGGGTTCGCTCGGCTTGCAAAACGAGGCCATCACGAAGTCTATCTGGTTTGACAGCTTTCTGGCCGGCCCTCTGTTCCGCTAAGTAGGCTTTTGAGGGCGAGCTTATAGTGATCACTTTGCTTTTGGATGCCTTGGATTTCTTCTCAGCCCTGCATCGTACCTGCCGTGACTTCTCATCACATCCTTCAGACAAGAACGTGACATTCACTCACAGACATCGCCATCAACGGCCGCTCTCCTCAGATCTACAAGACGTAGAAAAGGACAGCAAATATTGCACACGATGCCTTCTGCACGTCCATGCATCTGCCCACGCCACGGATTGCCGCAGCCAGACTGTGGCATCCCGGACGATGGCTTCCGTCTCCCTGCGCCTGCTTATAGCCCTGATCCCGACGACTGGATGCATATCGACCTTCGCTGTGCGGCCCCATCTCCAAGTCTGTCTACTTCCGAGTCATCTTTTAATGACGGTGGTGACGTCCAAGAGGAACAATTTAGAAGCATGACGACACGGGTGTCTGTACGACAAATCACTCAGCAGAGTGACCAACTTACACGAGAAGAGCTACAAGGACTTCCGGAGCACCGTGGAGCTCCTCTAAATCAGGGTGGAAGAGTTCTCACAGCCAGACGCATCCCCAATGAGGACCAACAACTTCAGCAAGCACCAGAAGCACCTCCGCCGCCCGTCTCCACAGACATCCCTCCCCCATCCTTCGAGACCGTCACAGCACACACCATCCCAGAACCAGTCGCCCATGAAAACTCCCCCACCTGGTCAGAAGTCGAAGCCCAAACCATCGTCAACATGGTGCTCCGCCCAGAAACCACGCCTGATTCGGGGGGTTACACGCGGTGGTTGGCCAACAGGAGAGATGACGGGCCGATCATGATGCAGATGTGGGAGGAGAGGGTTGCTGAGAGACGAGAGGAGCAGAGAGCGAGAGAGAGGAGGAGGAGGAGAAGGACTGGGGGAGCGATGTCTTGGAGGAGAGCAGTGGGAGCAGCTGCGTTGGTAGTTGTTTTCGGGGTGATTGGGTGGGTTAGTTGGGAGGCGATTTATGACATGGTTGAGGAGGATGGGGGTGCGGATGTGCAGTGAGGTCGATGAGGAGATGGACTTGGAGTTTTGGCGTTGTTGACCTTGTCCTTCTGTTTCTTGATAAATTGCACCTTGGGTTTTAGTGCCGCGTGAGCAAGGCGTTTGTTCAGAGTAATCTATACCCGAAAGTTCCGCGTTAATGATAAATCTGTTGCATGAAAAGTGATTCACAATCAGAGAATGCATGTCTAAGTACGGAATATACGAAAGGAGATGATATCGCAGAAGGCAACCGTGGTGTCTTGTCTTGGAGTGACAACAGCCTGTACCCGAAATACCGCATTCATGAGGACGAGAGTGCTCCTACATTAATCGCGCTTCCAACTCGATTGCGCTCCAACATTGCGTACCTCATATATGAGAAACTGCCTGTCTAACACTCACATTGGTCGAAGAATGTCTCCCACACCATCTACTTGCAAAGCACGTGGCCGCTCAGACGTTGTCTCAAGCGAGCGGATAGAAGCGAGAAGGTCGAAAATTGCTTGAAGAATAACTCCCCCAATGAGGAAGGACGGAGTCCGCGCGTCGCCTCGGAGGAGCCGATGCCTTGGAGTTGGGACGGCTTGGTGACAAGGAAGCGTGATGTGGTGGTGGTGTGGTGAAGGGGAGGGATAATCCACGTGTGATGGGTTCTGTATGGGGAAGTGATGTGACAGGGACGGATGTGGATGGTGGTGATGACTCGCGGCCTAGTATAAAACCCGAGGGTTCATGGATGGACGGGTTAGTCGATGATGGGACTGGATGAATAATGGAAGGGAAGTTGATGACAGCATCGTGTAGAGGATGTGTAAATTTGAGAGAAGCCGTACGTCATGGACAGAGGCATGACATCAAGGCGAACAGCGCAAGGAGAGGCCCGTGCCAGGCTTGAAGGAGCCACGAGGTGCCTGCAGGAGTGACATTGTTAGTGGTGCTAATGGACCACCTCTGCACCCACTGCATTTCGCAACCTTAGGCAGGGGGCAATGGCTAAAACACGCACATTAGTGGACAATAGCCCTGCCCTGCACTGCACCGTCCAGCGGAGATAATGGTGGGCACGTTTTAGGGACGGATGGGGTTCCCCGTGGCGGGCGACCCGGTCGATCATCATTGCTGCACTGGCCACCCAGCTGAGATGTCCACTGATGTTTAACGAGTGTCCCACTGTGGGAGAGTGGGTTGGCAGTGGGAATTGGTGCCTGGGGGACCTGCGGACCCCCCCATTCATGCAGGTCGGTGGCTTGCTGCAGTCAGCAAGGGCCCAGCCGATGGAGTGTGCGGGCGTGCGTGCGTCGTCCGGCGTACCTGCTTGAGCCTGTGCCTGTGCCTGTGCCTGTGCCTGCCTTTCCCTGGTTTCTGTCGCTGGACCTGAGTACAATGCAATTCTCTCGCTGCATGGCCCCTGGCAGGGGCAACTAGACCCATTAATTGCATTCCATGCCATTTTGTTCCTGACTGGCATCCAAACAAGCACCCCATTTGTCCTCGTTCTTCGGTAACTTCTGGCCTGTGCTTGTGGCAGCATAAACACACTGTGAAACGAACCGTGTTCCCGGGTCCCTCGTTCCCACTGAGGCGTCAGCCATTGCCACTCCCCATTCATGACTTGCCTTGCCTTCAACCATCGCCCATCGTCCATCTAGCCTCATCTCTATCTCACCCTCCTCCCCATACTTCTGCCGCTGCCGTCGTCCTCTCACAGCCATCACCTGCCTTGAGCCACCACCGCAACCACCACCACTCAGGTACCTTACCTTATGCAACCTCAGGGTCCCTGGATCAAACTAGTCGCAAGTCCCTGACCCGCGGTTCCGTCCCTGGCATCCACCCACCACCATCATTGATCCATCCGTCAATCCATCCGATCCTCCTCCTCTTCTTCCGGTGCTGCTCCTCTTACTCTCCCTCTCCGCCTTGCCTGGCCTTGCCTCACTGTCAGTGTCAGGGGGTCCTCTCTCCGTCCATCCGTCAATCTTTCATCCCTACTACTTACCACTGGCCCTCTTCTTCTCTTCTTCTCTCCCCTCTCCAGTCTTTTTGTTTTTGCCAATCAACGCCACCACCACTAACGGCTTTCCTCTCACGTCAACCACGAACCTGCATCACCTCCCACAGTTCTCTCATCCTCATCGACAACCGACATCCTCCCACCACCGTTTCTCAAAACACCCTCAGCCTCATCTTGAGCTCGGCAGAAGAAACGAAACACGCCTCGCAAGACACTCACCGGCTATTCACATTGCATTTCTTATTTCTTTTCTTCTCTCAATCCAACCATCCAAAACACGCCATCGTCGCATCCGACCAATTGCTCTCTCCCACGCCGCATCAACCCCTGTCTAGGATACCCGTGCCCAACACCACCACCATTGCATTTTTCGCTGCCTTCTAGGTCGCGTTGCTCTGCTCCATCCAGGTTTTCTCGCGCCTTTTTCCCACTCGCTCGCCATCGTGCTTTTCAACCCATCCCAACCTAACCGTCGCTCTCCTCCGAAGCCCATTCGCCTCTCAATTCTCGCCTCTCCAGCTATTAGTACCGCGGACCACCGTCTTCAACCCCTCTAACTCCAACTCAACTCCAATCTCAGCTCTCTGCACGCATCTGCACTCAGCATCCAGCTCGCCCACCTTGCTGCAGACTTCCGAGCCTGGAAACCCCTCCGTGGGGGGCATAGCGCACCAGCATCCCTAGGCCGAACGCATTCGCCCCAATTCAGCTGGCACTAGAAGACAGTCAGACTTCTCACCTCAACTCACCCGTCAATTGCTCCTTCAACTCAAGCAGCCATGTCGTACAAATCATATCGCATTCAGCCGAGGTGAGTCTTCAGAGCTACCCGCAATCATCATTCCTCCCTCCTCCTCCTGAACCAAAACTGGAGGTGGGAACAACCCGAAACCCAAACTGACAAGCTCTACCTGTCTCCGCAGCCGTGAGCTCCACGCTGTCGTTCTTGGCGCAGGTTAGTCAACCCTCGGCCTCACATTTGAACTCTGGCCGGATAAACGAGAATCTTCCACAGAGACTGACTGAAGGCCATTTCAGGAGGTGTTGGCAAGAGTTGCTTAACAGGTATGCTTGCTCAGCAATTGTTCCCGAGACGAAGTCATTAGGGAACTAACATGCAGCGTACAGCGCAATTCGTCCACAATGAGTGGATCGAGAGCTATGATCCTACCATTGAGGATTCGTACCGCACACAAGTACAAGTCGACGTGAGTCAACCGGTATCATACTTCATCTCATATAGACAAGATTACTGACCTCGTGATAGGGTCGGCAAGTGATGCTTGAGATGTACGTCCTTAACGCTAGCATGAAGCCTCCGCAACGTAGCAACTAATGCCACCTAGCCTCGACACTGCCGGCACAGAACAATTCGGTATGCTTCCCCATTACAAGGCATTTAGTTCTAGGACATCTTCAGCTAACCTTGTTCAGTCGCCATGCGAGAAATGTACATGAAAACAGGCCAAGGTTTTCTCCTCGTCTTCAGCATCACCTCATCCTCATCCATGGCAGAGCTTGAGGGACTGCGACAAGAAATCATCCGCATTAAAGACGATGAGAATGTCCCCATGGTCATCGTCGGCAACAAGTCCGATCTCGAGGAGTCACGAGCCGTCCCGCGGGCTAAGGCATTTGGCATGTCTCAGAGGTGGGGGGCGCCTTACTATGAGACCAGCGCGCGGACAAGAAGTATGTTCTCGGATTCTTCTGATTTTGTGCATGAGCCAAGGACTGACGCAACTGGGTTGCAGCAAACGTTGACGAGGTCTTCGTTGATCTCTGCAGACAACTACTTCGGAAGGACGACGATTTGAACCTTGGCGGTGATGGGGATGATGCGCTCAAGGTTGATGGCTTCGGCAATGTCAGGAAACCGACCAAGAAGCGACGGCGATTCATGAACGGGGACCGCGAGCGATGTGCTATCCTATGAGTTGGCATTCCTCAGATGGGCTTCACGAAGCAGCAACATGGCCGCACACAGGGGACACCACACAGCTCTTGAAGACCCGGGGAGAAGGACACGAAATTAAGACTACAAGACGCAGGCCGCGAGGTCTACACGAAAGACAAAGATGCCTCAGAGGCAATTGAGGAAACTCACAGTTCCATTTCTACCAACGGACAACCACGCGCAACCGATGAAGACTCGGGCCACATACCCGAAACTCCCAGACCGGGAGGTCACAAACGAACAACGCAAACCTATATAAGCGACAACCAGGCGTTTCTATCTACCGGCTCACGCCCACCACACGTTACCATTTTTCTTTTTTGTTTCTTTTTGCCGGACATATATATACATCCACATCCCAGCCCTTTGCCGAGACACAAGGTCAGTGTTCGGAGGGAAGTGACGAAAAAGTGCTATATGCAGGACTACGCGGTCTTGTCAGGAGTTTTCATCTTTTTTTTTTATCTTCGACTAGCTTAGGTTATCTTGGGGATGCCCTTTAACGGACAGTTGGGATTCACACTAAAGTGAAGTGGCGGTATGTTGAACAGAGGAGGCAGTGGAAGGAACATGGGTTATAGACATTCAATGACATGATGATTGATCTTTACAGTTGTAACATCTCCTGCACGGGTTGTCTGTCTTTACGATAATCCTCACATGAAACGTTACCATATCGATCTGCGGAGTATCTCAGCTTTGGAAACCTGCCTTCCAGCCCTTCCTGTCTCGCTCTCCTTGTTCAAGCGGTGTCCCATCGATATCCTTCTAGCTTGAAGGCGAAGCCATTGCTCCGCCTGCTTCACTTCCTGTTCCAAACCGTCAAGACATCCTGGAACCACCTGAAGTACCCTCTGGCGACTGCCAGGACATTCACAATGATCAACCACCTCCCCACCCACGCATCGACCCTTTGATAATCCTCCGCGTAAATCTCCCACACTGCCCTTCCACCGTTCTCCACCTCGTTCTTCAAAATATCCGGGATTACCCCGTAGAGGTCCTCGGTTTCGTCTTCTGGGATCTCCCTTATTCGGGGGCCAATGGCGAGGGCCCTTCCACGAATCTTCTCGTCTGCTACGAGACGGGTCGCTGCGTCGACGACGTCTGCGGCGGAAGTGCCACCCTTGGGTGTTCCGCCGGCGAGGAGGAGAATTTCGGCTGAGGGCTTGCAGACGCCGGTGCCGTTGACGTAGTATGGGCATATCATGTTGACGCGGATGTCATGAGAGATAGATGCCGTGCCGCGGATGGTGCGGAAGAGCCCAAGGACGGCGTGTTTGGAGGTGGTGTACTGTGATTGTCCCGAAAAGCACATGATTGATGCTAGGGATCCGACAAGGAGGATGCAACGATCGCCATTAGGACGAGGATTTCTTGGCAGATGGTATAGCGCGAGGTGAGTAGTGTACCAGACTCCGGTAATGTTGACGTCAAATACTCGTGTACTAGGCTTCCTCAACTTGCCATCTTTGCCTGGCGCAGGGTTCTCGAACCCATCATTCGCACCTGCTAGCAGGATCCCGGCGTTGGGCACCACGACATCCAAGCCCCCTCCTGGCATACCTTTCAAGGCAGTCTCGAATGTATCCACCTGTGAGTCCCAGTCTGTGACATTGCAGTTGTGGTAGAGGAAGGTTGCGGATGAGTAGGTAGAGCGAAGCTCTGCAACTAAGCCCTCGCCGGACTTGTCGTCAACATCGGCAATGAAGATGTTGGCGCCGTGAGAGGCCCACTGACGGACCATCAGGGCACCAAGGCCATTGGCGCCGCCGGTGATGAGAATATTCTTGCCTTTAAGGTGGGAGGCATCGTAAGGCTGAGCGGTGTCGACGGGGGACGATTGGCGTATGAGTTTAGTCACATCGCCTGACATGATGGGTGGCCTTCGCGGGTTGGACGAGATCAGGGGTAAGGCGAGCTCAGACTGGCTCTGGGCGGTACTGATTTGAGGTTGTTGTCAACTAAGAGGCCTGGGATGTTTGCGCGTTTTGAAGTTGGATGGGATGTCAGATTGAGAATGAGAATGAGCAGCCTGAGCAGGGGTCCCATTCTCAACCATCATCAGCACTAAGGCGTCCAGGGGTCCTGTCGGTTTTGTTGGGACCAGCGCTATTCGCGATTGATGGCCACATCCGCCGCGATGACATCTGAAGGGACCATGAGGCCGTTGAACAGGTTGCCTCAACATGCGTGAGAGCTTGTCTGGTTAGTCCGGACCTTCATCAAGTAAAGTATGTGGAAGTACCTATCTTCATACCATGTCGGAGAGATGGGACGGCACTACCCTAGATGGTGCATTAGTCTGCCATCAAAGTTGAGCAAACCAAGGGGAAACCAGGGCATCTCACCTTCAGTAAATCCACGGAATAATGCCAGGACATCAAGATTGGAGATATTTGTCGTCGGACTTGTCTCTGAGTGGAACGCCACCGGACGGCATGTATATTGCGGCTTGCAACTATGTGGTTCGAGATGCTTGGTGGCACCAGCATCTGACACTGACAATTGCCTGTCATTTTCCTAATGGCCTTGGCATATCGTGTGAGGGGCCAGCAAGTCCTTGTCACTGACTGAATCCTCCTGTTAAACGTTGTCGAGTTTGCATTATGGTCCTCGTGTTGGTGGTAAGCAGAGCTCGCATGTGATGAGTACGACCCATCCCCTCCTGAACTTCTTGGAAGGCGGGCTGCGTGACAGACTTGGCAGCTTCTGACCCAGTACCTAGTCAAGAGAAAGTCACTGGCAGAGCATTGAACATTGAACAAAATATGCAGAATTGCGACTCGGCCAGGGCAATGCAAAGCATGCCGAAATGACGTCGATTGTATAGCACGTGAAGCGAAGTTGAGGCAGTTGTGCCTCGGGGAGCTGCAACATGTACATCAAGGCAGGAGAGAAAGTGCAGCGCATGCTGATCAGGCGTCCTGCCTCCTCTTCAATTTTCTCCCAGATCTTGGAGTTCCTCGATCCAGCAGTCCATGCTCACCAGTAAATCCCCAAGGTCGATAGCGTGCCGGAGGCCATCCGAAGTAAGCTATGAATGTAGATCATTGACCTGACCCTGGTTTGCGGGTCACTGCCCAGATTGTCAAAGCTTGACCACGATCATCCCACGACCATCCTCCAACAAGAGACCTTGACAAACTCTCAATGAACACCGACGACCGTGTTTCCACCAGTGGATCGAGATCACATGCGATATCGCGCCTTGATAGGTACCTCGCATCCTCTAAAGCGACCTGTCGCAACACTGATTCCACCCGCCTGCTTGCCGCGAGCATGGCGCGTCCCTCCCCGCTCCGCCCAACGGCCTCGACTTTGTCTCCTCCAAGGCGCCTGCAGCAAGGTCTGTGAGTGCCGCACGAGTCTCGAGTTGGTGTGTGCGTGCCCACTCACCCTTTCTGCACCTGTCCCGTCGAGTAATCCCCCATCTAACCCCGCTCAGGCCTAGCTTGACCTGTCGGTACAGGCCCCAAGCCTTCCCAAGGCTTGATCCTGTGGAGTCCTGGAGCTTGACTCTCCTCCCCACCTCTCTGTGTCGTCCCTCACAAAAAGATCCGCCCAAGACCCAAGTAGATGTGCGGGCGTTGTCTGACATGGGCTGTGAAACTATCTTGACTCACTCCGGACCGTACGAACCGGATAGGGTCGTATTGGCTCCTTTTCAAACCTTCAACGCTACGCTTGCTCACTGCACTACTGGAGCCTGGATGGCCATGATGTGGCGTCAGGCACAGCGCAAAACAAATGAGCTCCCTGCGCTTCTGCGTCGCCCAGGGGAAGAAAGCTTGACTGGCGTGAGGTGGGTTGCAAGCCTGCATCAATGCAGATGCACTGGACACCCCACCACATCTGCACGTTGCCCTCCTCCTCGCCCTGAATGTCATGCTTATCGTTGAATTGCGACCCGAGGCTCAATGAAAGCGCGCTAATGGAGAATGCCAGATCTTTGACGGACGCGGCGAGATAGTGCTGAAGACTGACATGAATGCCTGTGTTATTGAACGTACCTGTCCACAATAGCGACTGCAGGTTGGGACGGAAGGGCTTTGCAAAGGAATCATGATCTGCTGGGTTTGGTAGTCAGTTCAGGTCCCTCGAAACGTCTGATGCCATCCGGCAATGCACTGCAACGACCCATCTAGGGTGTACACAGGGCCGAATCGCGGTCATCGGCCTATGTGGCAGCCAGCAACTGTCCCGATCCGGGTGTTCGTGGATGTTGGGACCGGGACCTACACAACTGGCGACAGCAATGAGGTGGGATTAATGGAGCCCGTATGTGATTCTGGGTGTCCCCACCCCTGATCACAGTTGGGCTGCCCACTCACAATGCAAGACGCACGCACCCACGGCATGGGGTTGGGGCATGCAAGTGTGGACGTGGATGCCGCGGTGGGCCCAATCAGAGGTGCAGTCCACAAGGTCGACCAGAGTACAGCATCCCCTGATCGCTGGCGCCCAGGGGTGATCCTTGACAACAGAGAGGGAAGAGAAGGCAGCGCGGCCCAGAAACATGCACTCGCTTCCGCGATCGTGCTGAATGTTCAGAGGCTTTAATGGACTCTTCACGAGCCCAGTCTATGTTACGCTGGCTACAGATGGTCATCAATCGGGCCCGAAAGGAAGTAAGCAGAGCAGCGAGAATGTGACATGGTAGGCCCGGTCAGCGACCAACGCTGATGAGAAGGAATTACACACTCGTGATCTAAGACTGTGGGAACGCCTGGCGACACTTCGGCACCAGCAACCTCAGCACCACCGGCTGCGAACGGGCTAAAGGCTCGAGCAAGTCGGATGGTGTGTCCTGAAGCTCAGAAAAGCAAAGGCAAAGGGCATCACGGGACGCAGATTGGTCAACGGGGAGTCATTCTAGGCTGCCGAGCCAAGGCGCAAGGTTCGGCAGGTGTTTTAGCTTTCTGATGAGGAGGATATTTGGCATCCGAACAGGCGAGCCAAATGAACTAAATTTGTCCTGATAGCCTGCGATGTCCTGTGTGTACAGCAGCTGCATGCTCTTAATGTCGGGCACAGAAGCGCCGGTGTACATAGGCCTTGACACCTGGAGCGAGCAGTGTCGTGTTACAGCGCGGGGCTGGCTCTGACGGCCCTGACACACGGACGCGTATGCAGAGGCGGTTGTTTGATACACCAAGAGGGTAATTGAGTGGTGGTTTGGGCGCGTGTTGGTGAGGTTGAAACAAGACGGACCCTGTAGAGAACCGGCGAGAATCGGCAACGTGGATTGTGGTTTCCGAGCTTGCTTCAAGACGAGATGGATGCTTGGATGGATGCATGGATGCTTTACGATCGCTGCTGACGAAGAACAATCCGAAGCAGAGGCATGAGTAATAGTGATCGTGGAGTTGTGGTAGTTAAGGAAGAAACATGGGATAATCGTCTGAGGCTTCCTCTGGCTCAGCGTCCCTCTGGCTTAGCCCTCGTGCGCTTCCTCACAGTGACCACCATTTGGTTGTCACCCACCGCCGTAAGGCTTGCTCTTTGCTTCTGTCCCCCCTTGCCTCTTCTGCCAACAGCACGGAGTACCTGAGCATCATCATCACCAACTCTGCACCCATCTCCATCTATCCCAGCATCAACTTCATCGCTACAACGCGTCTTCGCCCCTCACCAGCTAGACCAAGAGACGCACCCGGCCCGTCTTCATTGTTCGAGGCTCGCGCTACTGCACAAGGCTGCCGCCGGTGTGCGGCCTCTGATTTCTCTTGGCTGCCCGGCCCCCAGCTTCTACACATCCCATCCATCCGCAAGCTCACTCACACCCCCCCACCCCTGTTGTCTTGCCCTTGGAACCCCGATCGAGACATCAACCCCGCTGTCGCGCTCCTCATTCTTCGCGACAAGACGGGCGTTGCACGCGTCGACAACCAGAGGCCACAGGCGACACACATGCACGTATGCCCCCTTTCAGCGCAGTCCAGAGCCCAACAAGACCTGCACGGTGTGTCTCATCGGTGAGTGTCTCCTCCGGTATTTGCTTGCCCCCCTGGTAGAAGCTCTTTCCGTGCTCGCTTGCTGGTTGCTGGATGGATTGGCTGACTGATGGTGCCTTTCAGATCATTCCTTCGATAAGCAGTAGTTTTTTTTCGACCACACCTCCAGGAAAAGCAGAGACAAGCAGACCTTCAATATTCAGGCTCAGGTCCATTCCACGTAGGTTCGTGCAACATCTCGTTGTGTACTCTACGCTCTCGGCTGTGACACTCTGGTCGACACAACACGCTGAGAATAGGCACTTTGTTTGCTGCACGAGGACTTTCAACTGTCCGTCCTCCTCAGACAACCATTTACCTTTCGCCCACACCCCCCTCTCGAAAGCTCGAGCCTGCTTAACCTAGTCCGGCCCTGGCGCGAAACCCTCTGCGGCGTGCCCCGGTTGCTCATCACGCTACGTACCTTTAGGTGCGAAAGCCTCCAGCCTTAGCCTCCACCCTCGCATCTTTGGAGCCTCCCATCTCTTCGAGGTGCTGCTAGTGAGAGCTGCTTGCTGGTTTCGCTCCCACCCTTTGGCGCCGTTCGGCGCTGTTCTTCGTAGGTCTGGCATGGTATACGTTGGTGTGGTGCTGACCTTAGTGGGTGGTACCTCGAGGAGAGTTGAGCATGCCCATGCCCATTCGCATTCCCATCCCCCATTCCCCTGCCCATCCCGATCTTCTGCCTTAACTTCGCCTTACCCTCTACTGACTGTACCGGTCGTTTCATTCCTCCCTTGCAACCTATTCTTTTTCTTCCCTCCACAATCTCCGTCTCTTCTTCTTTCCTCCTACAACTATCTGTCTTACGTTACGCCAGAGACGGCTTCTTCTGACCCCTTTTCTCGCATATAGCCTGCGTCCTCTCTGCATCGAGCGCGTGCGCCGACTCTTCGCTCCTCAAGCCTTATCGCATACCCGACCACTGCCACGACGCGCGCAAGACATTCGTTCTGCCACCCACAGCATCCCCCTCCACCTGCCAGCCCACACTACTACTGCTCCCACCCCTCGTTCGCTGTCGCCCAGCACCACCATCTTCTCTCTCAGCGCTGCGCTCGCCCAACGCCTCGCTCGCAATCGCCCCTACCACCCGCAGCGATCACGACCATCAGCTGCAAAGTCGATTGCGAAAAAACACGTTCCGCGCGCGCCCACCGACGATCATCTCCATCCGCACGCATATTCAAGAGCCTCACCCGCCTCGCTTCCTGCCAAGCACGATCATCTATATCACCTGCCGCTACACAGGCAATTCAACTGTCGCACTTGGACACTGTCACCTTTCTTTTTTGCCCACGCGCGCAACCGTTGTCTGCTTCCTTGCGCCCGATTACCGCCGACCTTTGCGACATCATCTGCGACTTTGCGACAATCGCGCGCGCGCGCCTCTACAGGACCCCTGAAAGTTAGGCGCATTCCTGACTCAGACAGCAATTCGCATCTCATTCTCCTCTCCCGAAGCCGGGTCACCCTGAACAGGTGCGCATCTGTCTGCCCACTGGGCTATGGGCTCCGATCAGTTAGCCCAAGCAGCCGCAGCCGCAGTATCACTTTCGACTGCATCGTCTCTCGGGTCTATCTTTCGTGCTGGCGCATTTGCGAGCGCGAGCAAATCAGTACCTCGGGTTCAGATATCATTTCAGCCGTCACTAGACGACGACACCGGCGACTATATGGCTGCCACAGGGTTTCTCCCAGCGCCAGCGCCATTTCGTTCGGATCTTTCTGCGCAGTCAACCTCACCTCTCACGATGTCCAGCAACAAGCTCGACAACGGGGTCGCCCCGCGCCCTATCGGCACTCCCTCTTCCGTCACGCAGATCTTGATGCGCCGGCTTCCCGCGGATACCTCGGAGCAGAGCCTGCAGCTTATGTTCGTGTGGTCCAAGGAACTCATGGACCTCAAATTGCTCCCCGTGGACCAGAAGCATGAGGATGGAACGCGCTCGGCGGTGCTCACTTTCAGCAGTCACGGTGGCGCACTCGATGCGCAGGAGAAACTTAACGGCCGTGCCGTGCAGTCCAACAGCGGAGATGCCATGATTCTCGAGATCTTGCCCAAGGTTGGTGCCTGGCAAGAGAGTGCCAGCACCTCACCACCGAATGAGCGGGCCAGCACTGCGTCTTCGGCTGCCTCCTCTGCCTCTGGCTCACGACAAGCGTCACGTGTTAACGGAAGACTTCACTCAATCGACACTGTTCCCGCACCTATTGGGAACGGTTTCGGCCCCCATGATCTGTCCAACAGCGACACCTCACCAAAGTTTCAATCAACATTCAACCGGCAACCACCGATTGGCAGCCAGCGCACAGAGCGTTCTGGTGTCTCCAGTAAGGCGTTGATCAATGGCGACTCTGCTGCGGACGCTGAAACCAACGAATTGATCTGGAATCCGATGGCCTTTGCCAAGGAGGGTAGCTTCCCTGAGCCGCGTATCAACTCGCAGCGACGGGCCACAGCACCACAGATCCCGCTGGCTGCTGTCATGCAATCACTCACCCTCAACACCAACGCCACCCCCCAGCCTGCCTCCCTTCCCCAATACCCCAATGCTCCATCAGCGCATCCGTCCATGGTATCACCACTCAGCACCGTGGCGTCCCCTATGGCCTTCCCATCGGGCAACAATCAGCAGTTTGGCCGGCCTCTTCCAGCGGTTAACCCTGCTGACCAAAACCCTCCCTGCAACACACTATATGTGGGCAATCTCCCACTGGATACCTCTGAGGAGGAACTGAAGGCAACCTTTTCCAAGCAGCGGGGCTACAAACGACTGTGTTTCCGTACTAAAGCAAATGGCCCCATGTGCTTCGTGGAGTTCGAGGATATCTCATTTGCGACTAAGGCTCTCCACGATCTCTACGGACACATGCTTCATAATAGCACCAAAGGTGGCATTCGTCTGAGCTTCTCCAAGAACCCCCTGGGTGTCCGCTCAGGTCACGGCAATCATCAAAGCAGCCCGTCGCACATGGGCGGCAGCCACATGAACCATATGATGCCAGGGCCTAACAACCACTTTTCCAGCGCGAACGGGCCTCCACCAGGCCTCTCAGCCCCCCCAGGTCTCAGTGGTGGTCGGCCCCCGTATCATACGCCTAATCATGGGCACGGCACATATCAGAACTTCCCGAACGGCCGTCAGAACGGATGGGGCCGGGGACATGGCAGTGACAGCCATCCGAGCTCGCAAAATGGCTTTCCGTCCTCGAATGGGTTCGTGCCCCCGCATATGATGGGACGCTAGTGGCATTTGAGGTGACTTCGTCTGCATACTCTCTCAGTATCCGTTCACTCAAGCCAAGCCTCGCAGTAGTATTTCGTCTCAACGGGTACTTGCGTAAGGCTTGTGGAGATCCTTTGTCAACTTGGACACAGGGAGCGTACATGCAGTCACCTTCTGTTACAACACCTCGTGCTCATGTTATTGTCTATTATTTGATTCAGCGATTCGTGGCGAGCACAGGCGGCGTTTTCGCTTCGCAACCTATTACGACGGCACATTTCGCATTTCATTTCAGTTTTCGGTGTTTCTTGGACTGCAGCACGGCGTTGGGCAACTTGAGCTGGAATTTGACTCACAGCAGGTCTAAGACAATCAATGGACTGCCTCCCATCCCGGCTACTTGCTTATCCCTGTACAACCACAAGTGCCGATCAGTCAATGTCTCAGCTTGTTTCTCTCAATGAGGCGGGATCCCCCGCGGGAGCTTAACGGAATCGGAGGATATCCATGTACAAGCTCTACCCGGATTATTTCTTTTGTTGAGGTTTTCTTTTCTGTTGGTCTGGGGACAGCGACAACATGCACGCATGGCAGGGACATCATTAGGCGGTTCAAAGAAAAGATGGCTCTACCTCCTTGGGCGACCAAACAGCACAGCACAATCGCATCTAGGGACAGAGGCACCAGCCTGTGGCTCTTCTGCTTTTGTATCGTTCCTTTCCTTCCCTACTCGAATGTCACACAACGCACACACACCACACATAATCAGCATTTACAACGGGCAAAAAGACACGGACCTTGGTTTCACTGGAAAGAAATACCCCCGCGTCGACGCAGTTCGACTAGCGCATTGAGATACAAAGAGGCATAGTAGCATCACACGGATTGGTGTTATTGACTTTCTTTGATTGAGTTTGAAACGAGGCGGAGCGGATGAGTGAAGAGCAAGGAGGCGGAGCACGGCGTCGTGAGAACATGCCAGAATTAAAGCAGTGCAGTATTGGTATCATGTTGCACGGGGGGCTGTAGCAGTCTGTCCACTGCAGACGCCTCAGGTCACTCGTCCTGATCATTCACCATCCCTTACTGCTCGAGGTGGTTGGTCTGCTTCACTTCGCAGGTTATGCGAAATTTTGGACTTGTGCTTTGCTTATGGCTTATAATGGAAGGATTGCGACAATCTCCAGTCTTGTTACGTCTTTTGTTTCTTTTCTCAGCTTTACAGCGGGGTTCAAAATAGGAGGAAAAGGAGGAATCCAGGGACAGGCTACTCTTGCGGCGTTTGAATACCATCCGATTATCTCTTTCTCTCATTCCTTTGGCTTTCGTCATGTTCTGCTACCATCTGCTTCTGCTTCCCTGTTCTGTTCTGGTTTTGTTTCCGATGGCATTTGGTTACGGGAACCGAGCGACAGTGGCAGCCACACAGCGAGCAATGGCACAGCAGTCTTATGACATGAAACTAGGAGATCACGAAAGTATCATAACAACATTGATTATGCGATTTAGTCTACTTATGTCATTCGTAACATTGTGCTATTGTAAGGTGAAATGTGTTCCCAGAGGGCGATGCGACTCCATCTCACTGACCCAGTAGTGCATTTCATGACCCAAGGCGCCTATCCCGAATTATGTATCTCATTCGGGTGTTGTGCTTGAGAAACTCCAGCGTGGGTGTGACTGAACCTAGGGAAGGGATAAGTTTAGCTTTGGGATGCTACAGACGTTGCAACTAAGTATGTTCGTTTCATCATCGAACTTCATGTCTGCCTCCATCCATCCCTCATGATGCCAATGGCCAGTCACTGCTCCGCAACAATCGCCTCAACGAACTTCTCCGGCATGTCCCAATGAGCCTGAATTAAGGTCCGAGAGTCAGCATATATGATCTGTCGACCCAAAACCATCCACGTTCGATGTATCAGGAAAAGAAAACTCACAAAATGATTCGCGCCTTTGAGTGTCTTGATCGTAATCTCCCGCGTAAGTTTCCCCTCCTGTCTCTCCTCGGCCATCTGCTCATTAAGTTTCGTCACACACCATGGCGACTCCCAGATCGAATGGTCACAGAAAATATACCGAACCGGCAAGCTCGTCCAGTGCTTCGCCGCCTGACCCTCCTTCTCTGCTGCGGCAACGTCACCGAACAGGACGTTGTTGCGATCCTCGTCAGCCGCACCGGACATGAGGGGTGCGAAGAGATGAGCCCAGTCTGAGCCGCCGGGGGAAGCGAGGGCAACATTCATCACACGGGGGTTTATTTCGGGATCGTTGGTTGCGGTAGAGATTGGTGGATGGTCTAGGCCTTTGCGTCGTTCAAGACCATCGGGTGAGGAGGCGTGGTCAAAGTAGCTGCCGATCCAGAGACTGAAGGCGTGAAGGCGGTTCTCCGGAGGGATGTCTTCGTCGAGGAGGGGGCCCCAAGGGTCAGCAGGTCTAGCAATACCTAGGCTGAGAGCGGGAGCATCTGGGAGCAGTCAGTATCATGAGAAGAATGTCTGGGCGTACTAGGGAGGAGAGCTCACCGTAGAGGACTGCACGGCTTATATACTTCTGCAATTCGACGCCCGCAGCTTCAGAAATGGAGGCAACGTCCTTCAAGAAGGGCACGAGCCAGAACGCGCCCATGGACCAAGACGTGAGCACTATGCCACCTCGGCCAGTCTCATCCACGCACGGGATCTTCTCCTTCTCGATCAAGGCACCGAGGAACTCAACAAACTCCTTCGATCGCTCCTTCATGAACGGAACATAGAACTTTTTAGTCTCCTCTGGCGGGCCTTGAAGTGCCTTGTTGAGCTGTGCGTGCTCATCGTCAGAGTACGGCGCTGAGCCAGGGAAGTCGCGACGGTTGAGGACGATGAGGCGCACGGATTGCTTGACTGCCTCGGCGAGAGCGAGGGCGAAGCTTGCTGGGGCAATTGGTCAGTCTGGTGGAGTTGGACGATGAATGAGGCGTAACCAACCGCTGTGGAAACCGAAACCATGGATGAGAACTATGGTTGTGTAGTTTGCATTTTCAGACACAGGACCGCTGTCACGGTAGGCGAATTTGCCAAGAGGCGCTTTAAGCTCGAAGGCGTCGAGGTCAACAGTCGGAGACATCGCAAGAGACTTTACGGGAGGATCAGATCGAAGAATATGTTTCTTGGTGAGGGGGACGGCGATGTTCAGACCTCCTGACGGAGAACAACTGATCTCCTAGGGGTATATATACACAGCACCTGGACCATAGTCTTTCAAAAGATGGAACTTTTGGTTACGACGTGTTCTGGACCCCTTGGCCTCGGCGCCCGCGTTAGGGGGCCTATCAAAAGGCAGGAAGATGCAAACCTGGGCTTATGTCAAGCGACTGAAGAGACCATAGGGCTGAGCTATACCCCTCAGTAAGATGTTATTTTCCTGTTCTGATCTTCGACAGCCGAACAGGCGCTTTTGTTGATGACGGTGGGGAACATGCCAAGATAAGGTCACCGTCGACGTCTATTCCCCATCTAGACATATTCTTCGCCGGAGAAGCTGTCATCTACCTAGTGCAACCCAGTTTGGTGTTATGGCTCGAAAGATTTAGGGATCTCGGGGCTAGGAAGTTTCAGCTCCTGCGTATCGCGCGGGCGCGTGCCCGGTTCGTCGCAATCCCCGAGGGCTGACAGCTGTTACGACCTCGCGACACTCGATTGCTAGGGAACTTTGTCCGGTCGGTCCTCATATTGTCTTCCTCTCAATCATGCCATTGGATTTTGAGTCCGGAAGTTGCCTCATCCAGCATCTTAACCACCTCTTCCATAGACGTGTAAGTGCCGCTGCTATCATCAGGGTCCGTCTTGACATTGTGCTTGCTTTGTCGATGGTCCGCTATGTTCGCGTCCGCGCATTCGCTTGAACAGAACACCGTCAGCTCCTTCTCTGCCAGGCATTGCGCGCATGCCACTGGTGACAAGATTTGAGAATCCGCATCCATGTCGACGTCTTCGGAAACAAGTGTCCGTGACTTGCAGTTCTCCTTTGCACTGCATTCGTGGTCCTCTTCTTCATGCTTGAACTGCAGAAATGCATCAGCTACGTGAGATAGAAGCAAAGTCAGCGGTTGACCTACCTGGCCCTTCTGTAGACACTCCTCTGAGCAGTATACAGTCAGCTTCTTCCCTTCCCTGCCCTCCTCGCCCGCCATCTGTAATGCCAATTGGCAATGCGAGCACGAGAGTACTTGCGTCTTATCCACCACGCCCTGGCAAGTGTAGCAAGGCGGGAGAGGCTCTAGCAATGCTTTCGCTGCCGCCTCGCGGGCAGCGGCAGCTGACCGGTCCTTAGCCTGTGCTGCCTTGTTCTGCTCGAATGCCGTCTTTGCGCGCGAGAGCTCATCGAGTCGTTTGCGGAGTGTGTTGCGCAGGGATCCTGTGGATTTGCCTGCGCTAAGGTCCCGAATGAGGGTTTCCAGCACTTGATCGAGAGATTGCACATCCGCACCGCCTTCACCCTCAAAAGCGTCGAGGTATGGCTGAGCGTGCTCAAGTGGTGCGCCTGTGGTCTTGTCTTTGAAGAGCTCAGTTGCGTAAATGCCTTTCAACGCACTGGCATCGTCGCCTGCTGATGAAAGCTTCTCAATGAAAGCCTCAAGGTCATCTGACCATGTTTCTGGCTTGTCAAGGGATTCCCAGACAGGGTTGATGATATCGTCGATGTGACACTCCGGATCTGCCAAGGCAGCTAAAAGATCTTCTCGTCTGACGTCGTTATATCCGAGATCCAAAAAGTCGGGATTTTCCAGCAGGACCTCGCGGTACCAAGACTTCTTCTCTTGATCCAGCCGTTCCTCAACAGCCTCCAAGCCCGCTTCACTATCTTTGACTGCTTGTATGCGAGTTACCAAGTCATCCCTAAGCGTCGTTCTAGTCGAGAGCCAAGTCTTCTCCCATGGCTCACTGTATGTTGATTGTATGAGTTCCAGACTTTTGTGATAACATTTCTCGCATTCTGTGACGTGCTGGGATCCGTCTTCCGCCTCGCATGTGGTCCTCAGTTTCTCGATCTCCTCCCTAAGCCTTTGCCTCTGCTTTCGAGCATTCTCGAGATCATGCCAGGGCTTTGGCAGAGTGTTTACGGGGCCAACTTCTGTCATTTGGTCTCAGAGAGCGTGCACAGTCCTGACTGGCAGCTACACGCAGTCTCCTGGTCGCCAGATCTCAAAGCTCGGCCAGCTGCGGATGAACACGATGCCAGACGGGGAAGGTTTGATGCGTTGTTCCGGTAGAAAATTCTGCAAGAATGGCGATGAAGAACGAAGTCGCCAATTTTGAGCGCAAGTGAGGCTGTAGTGAATGAGATGTGACAGAATTAAAGTGATCCCTATGGTTGGAGCGATGTTGTTGATCCAGGGTCTCGGCCACCATTGCCGATATTTTGCCGGCGCAAATCACTGTCGCCCAAGGTCAAGCTTCACGACCTCATCCTTCCATCAACATTCGACTGTGCAGCCATTTCTTCGCTCTTCGCGTATTCTGAAACAAGTCCCGTCTCCGAACTTCGAATAAGTCGCACTTGAGTTTCACGGACCTCCAGAAACCGCAGCAATGGTGCGCAGTTCCCAGTCCAACTCTCTTCAGCACTGCTAACCAAAAGATGTCACAAGGCCGACAAACTACGCAACCAGCAGGAGCTCGAGCGTCTCCAAGCAAAATACATCGGCACCGGTCACCCAGACACGACCAGCTGGGAATGGCGAACCAACATTATGCGCGATACGAACTCCTCCATCGTTGGTCACCGGCCATTACTCTCCTACATCTCATTGGCCGAGAAGGAACCGGTGACGAAACTGCGCGCACAGTTGATAAGGGTTCGTTGATATTGATGTTGGTCTGATGCAAAGCTTCGAATGCTGACGATCATATGTAGAAAATGGTTCAACCGTGTGGGCCGCCACCTGCTCGCGAAGAATGAGCACAGCACAATATGAATACTGGGAGAAGAGGAACGATGATTCGGTTTCGGGCACATTGCATGGCGTTTGGTGACAGGAAATCACCCGGTAGATGTATCAATTTGAATATTGGCATTACAGCGCGAAGCGCATCATCAGTTTCGTGGACGTCGTGATCTATACGGGAGGCGGTCGCGCTGCTATCCGTCACCCACCGTCTGCTCTCGACTCATACTCGCCTCCCCAGCATCCCCAGCTTCTTCATCCTCTGCCTGCCGATCTTTGAGATCCAGACTCGCCATGAGCTTCCGATTCAAGTCGGCATTCCACTCTCCGTAGACCTCCTGCACCATGCCAATCACGCCGTCCTTACCGATCTCCTCCTTGGCGCGGGGTCCTACATGCCACGTCACAACGAGCTCGCCATCTTGACCGACCGGCGGTCGCTCGACACGTTTGATCACGTATCCTTGGCGTTCCATCTTCTTGAGTGTCAGCTCCGTCTTCTCTGAAGACAGATTCTGATCTGCATTCAGGCGGAGCAGGTACCGCTGGAGCTTCTGGTCGTTCAGCTCTCCAGCATTCAGGTAGATCAGTGACACTACCATAGTATAGAAAGCCGTGTATGTCGCCTCGTCGTCTGCGCTCGGCGTCTTCGAGGGTCGGAGAATTGCGGCAGAGCGGTACTCTCGCGGAAGTGTCGAGGTCAGGATGTACGTGCCGGACCCGAGTTTTGGCTGGGTATTTGACTTCATCGCTATGGCAACATCAGTATCAGGACGAGCATGTCGCAAATAAACATCATGTACCTTGACGTTTCTCGTGCAGTGACATCTTTTCTCGTACCGGAAGCTCTCGTAGTTCCATTCCCCAGACTGCTTGGAGCTGTTTCTGCGCCAGAGCGAATATGCGCTTGAAGGATCGGCTTTGGTTCCCCAAAACTGTACTCAGAGTTAGTATGTGGTCGTGGGCCACCCTGGGCTTCGATCGTACCTCGTTCTTTGATGCCATCGCGACGGATTGCTGTCCGCGAGTACTCGCACGATAGCGCATACCGTACCAGTTTCTTGGCAAGCTGATCATCGGCACTGGACCCTACTGGGCCTTCGACTTCCATATCATTCTCCTCCGCTGATTCGTTCGCGGACTCATCGTCAGATCTGTTGTGATTTCGCCTCTGGCGCGGCCGTTCTTGTTCTTCTGCGTCATCGTCGTCTACCTGTTCGAGGCAATCAGCTAAAGTCGCATGGGGCGCGCGCAAGTTTGGAAAATTACCGCACGTCGTCTGCGCTGTGATGGCGGCATTGTGAAGACGCTCTAGGATTGACTGTAGCAATCCTTACGGATGTATGCCCGAGACGCGTTGGAGTCGCGTTTTGGAGTGGTGAGTGGATGGCCTTTGCGTGATCCGGAGTGGCACTCCGCCAGAGTGCACCCCACTCCTTTAAAGCCACATCAACGTCAGGGGTGATAGCAACGATACTGTAGAAAAGTACTACCTACTTGCGCAGCTTTCTTTATGTAATTGGTTTCGAGGGTTTTCCTCCGGGTATTCCAATTAGTATTCAGTCATGCATATTCGATGTATTGTTGATGTATTTGTAGTATTATATTTATTCAGAGAATATGATTCACGCCATCGTCACAGTATCGTTATCCAAAACCGTTGTTCCGTTGTTCGGAACATGCAATGTGTGGAAGTATGGAAGAGATATTCAGGTTCAAGAATCTATTTGCATTGCTGATAAAAGATCAGACAATGGTAGAAGTGAAGGAGAGGAGGAGCAAATCATTTGCTGTACATAGAAGCGTATAAGTCCCAGGAGTCGGTGCAAATCAGCAGCACGACCCAACAGTAACATCTATAAAGCAATCACACAGAGTTGTTAGGGTTGAGATAGCCAGAACATGTGCCGCTTGCGTCGTCTTGACTCGTCGAAACTCTAGACAATGTCGTTGATAGGGGTACCAGCCGGCGGCGATTGCTTCACATTCGAATTGCGAAACTCCCCAGCACCTCGGAATTCGCTGAAGTCAAGGTTCAGTCGATGCCAGTCCCATCTGCGTGCTATGAAGAGTAACACAAAACTGAAGATGACGGTTAAGATGTCAAGTATGCCGGTGAAGATGAAGCCAGCAGTAACCCCGATGACATTCCCACCATCGGTGAGACCAAAAGCAACCGGGTAGAGAAGCCAGAGGAAACTCGGCCACGATGCCAGAACAAGATAGTCTCGCCCGATGCCGATTCTCTGTGCCTCCTCGCGACACTCGTTCATCGTGCTCATGAGGAGAATAATGCAGGAAAAGGTGCCGAAGGCGAAGAACCCCCATTTGTATTCTGTTGTAGTGTACGCCGCCGCGAGGTATGTGGCGACCCAGATCCAAGTAATTGCCATGTTGCAAATAATGGTGTTCCAAGAGATACCAGAGAGAAGACCCAGTGCTAGAGAAATGCACGGGAATGATACGGCCCAGTTGATATACTTGGCGTAGAAAATCTGACGCGTGGCGCCATTGACAAGGTTGTCAGCCTGCGGCACTACTCTGAAGCCTAGGTCTGCAGCTTGGCTATAGTAGGTAATAGAACCGACAAGGAGGACAACGGTGAAGAGGTAGTGGAAGACCCTCTTACTCTCGTGCACTGTGAAGCAGAGGGCTGTCATGCCGAGCTGTAAAGAGTGTACCTATGTTAGGTCACGTCCTTGCGGATCGAAAATGGGAAATCAGATGACCTACGAATGCAATAATGTATATAGCTGTAACAGCCCATAACCAGTCTGATCCATGGAGAGACAACACCTGGTCGGCAGCAGGTGCAGGATTTGCGTAAAGCGCGTCGTTTCCACGAGCGAAAAGTACCATATTGGAAGAGAGTATATAAATTGCAATGGATCTCTACTGCTTTGGCATTAAGACCAGGTATGACAGAGAACTGAATATGATGAACTTGTGTATGATTTCTGAGATGATATGAAGTCCTGTGTATACCCTTTTATAGATTTATTCGTTTGACCCTGGCGTCTCTCAAGACAAGTACGAATATAGACGGATGCAAATATGCTCCCGCTGTTGGTCAATAGTCTCCGGGCCAGTAAGTCTCCCCAGCGTAAGCAGACCATCCTGCATAAGCCTTGGGTCAATGACTAATTCAATGGGCGGGCTCCAAATTATGCTTCCGCCCCCAATATTCAGAATCCTAGATCTGAATTCGTTAATAAATCCTGGAAGTTGACTCAGTACGTATCATGGGATCAGCGACAGCGGATACAAAAGAATTTACATCCTACGACCAGCGGCTGTTGTTGCCTGAATGCAGAATCAGGCAGCTGCTGAGAGGGTGACAGCCCCAACTGATCTGCCCAAACCCGCCCGAGTATTCTTGGTATGTCATTCCGAAACAAAACAACCATTACCAAGTTTGCTTACTGACGATTGACAGGCATGCACTCGGTGTAGGACTCGTAAGGCTCGATGTGATGGTGGGACGCCTAGATGCTCTCTCTGTAAGGCGAATGACAGCGAGTGTACCTACCCAGCTCTTCGCAAGACCCGTGGCCCCGGGAAAAAGTACGTTTAGTCGAATTGGTTTGTCCTCTAATTTCTAACATGCTACTAGAAAGAAAGCCATCAAGAACGTTGAAGAGACACCCCAGGAGACGCATGAACCTGCCCTCGCATCGACCGCAGACGACCACCTTCAGTTACCAGAGCACGGGATAGAACTATCTCACAGCCCTCAAGTTTCTGTATCCAGGCCGCCTATACCCATATTCACTGGATTTCTACATCCTGATGTGTATGACAGCAATCTCGAAAAGCTGAAACGACGCATCGGTGATCGTCCTACCGGTCATCGGCTGACGCCTCTCCTTCCCATCCCGATCTCGAAGCGACTAACCGCGAATGCCTTTGACGATGTCATGAAGGAACATCGAATCCTGGATAAAGCCAAATTTCTTACCCTCCTTGAAGAACAATACGCTACAAGCCTCTCTGACCACGGAGGTGGTCCTGCCCGATGGGCACTTGTGAACGCCGTCCTCGCTCTAGAATTACGGTTCAAAACCGCTGCTGGCTCCGAGGAAACACTTGAAAGCTTTCCGCGCAGCTTCTATCAAAACGCCGTCGCAGTTCTCGCCGAACTTATCCTGCAGCCACCAAGTCTCCTTGCAGTACAAGCACTCCAGGCGATGGCTGTCTACGCCCAGCAGATACCAGATCCTCACGCCTTCGCCATACTGTCGGCAAATAGCTTACATTTGTCAGAGCTTCTCGGTACATCGCGCCTGTCACCTGAACAGGCAGTAGATGGAGAGCAGTATGAGAAAGCCAAAGCTGTTGCACAGGCACTCAACAAGGCAGCTAGGCGCGACTATAGACTTGAGTCGTCTTAAATGTAAGCAAATATTCAATGATGTCTGTAAATCTTTGATTCAACGCAATTGTAGCAGCATAGTGTAGCATGTTCGTGGATATACTCTGAAGTCCAACCGTACACTCGTTAGACGCGCTGGTCTCGCTCACAAGCGCGTCACCGCTCCTTATCCTTATCGGCGTCGAGCTCAGTCCCCCAAAATTTCGGGCAAGCTTCGACCACCAGCTTCCCCTTACCTCCAGCGACACTACGCCCTCCGCGGCACGACAAACTGACGATTTTATTGCCCATGCGGCCCAGTGCATCTTGTGCGCTGCGCATATGCCGCTCCTGTAGGCTGAGCATCCAACACCGAGCGACATTTGGCGCTGTCCCGAGTCTAGTCCGTGGTTATGCTCGAACACCACGAAATGGACCGTCCCCGATCGCCCAGAGGGATGAAGTCGAAGCATTGATCCGATCTGACGACTCACAATACGGTTCGTTCCGCAACAATGGAACCCAAAAGAGTTCGAGAAGTCGCAGGGCTTCTGAGACGAGAGGGCAGCGCTCGCGAAGCAGGACACAGCCTGTCAAGGTCCACGCCTCAGACCAGATTGCGTCCCCGGACGCCGTGGAAGCGCTGATCCGAGGCGAGGAAGTCCCGAAGAGCAATGTAGATTCGAGAACAAGGCATTCCCAGCACCTGCGCACCTCGGAACATGAGCGAGACCCTCAAAGTTGGTCTACGAGGAGATCTAGCCCACGCAAGGCACGCTCTGCGCCTTCGAGCCCGCGGCGCACGCCGAGCATGCCGAGCACGCCGCCGCCGATCATTCCAGGCCTACGTGGCGCGAATCCTTCCAACACCGAAGATCTCATGAAACTGCTTGACTCCTTGCAGTCGAAGACCGGAACAGTTATAGAAAGCCCAGTGGTCCGGGATGACAGTACGCCGAGAACTGGTAACAATGCGACTCCGGACGCTATCGACCTAGAACCACAAGATGAGATGACTCAACCCAGTACGCACGAGTCCTCAACCCCTGAGAACAACGAGCCGACCGCACCCGCTGGCGCCGACCACTCGGACGAGACCCTCAGCGAAAAACCTCCACCGACAGACGATGTGGAAAATGGGAGGGTCGACATCTCTGATACGCCGCATGAGCCCGAAATTGAGGCTCTTATAGCAACCGGAGGAGACATAGCTACGGAAGGCGCAGTCAACGAAGAACCGTCCCAATCACATACCGAAGACCCTGATGCAGTTACTGAGGCCACTCCAGCTCACGGCGCAGAGGACCTCACCCAAGATGCTATCGATTGGGATGTGGATGACGTGGACGAGAGCACTTACATGGACGCCGATGAATCGTTGAGTCGAGAGGACGCCAGCTCGATACATCCCCACACTCGCCGGACCAGAAAGGCAAGCAAAAGCTGGCATGGCGATGAACTGCTTTATCAGAAGGAAGTCGGTATTTCTGCACTCGGGAAAAGGGTCGATGCCCTGATCCTCCGCAACCCGAACAAGATGAGAAGCTCGAGGGTAGACGTACCTATCATTGAACGAGACCAGCCCAGTGTCCCATTCGACCTTCACAATGTGGTCGGCGACACTCAGGAGCTCGAGAATAATGACATGCAGGATGAGGTATTCCGCAATATCGAGGAATTGCGCCCCTCGGACACGACTGTGCTCCGGACATCGCAGTTCGAAGAGCTCAGAGATGCCCTCATGTCAGGCTTCACCGGAGCTCAGCTTCGAAGCTATCTCCAAGCACAACCAAAAGCAGCGGTCGAGGACATAGCGCCATACAGTTGGGTTCTGCGTCGATTCGACTACATCGGCGAGATGAAGGATAAGTCGGAGCAGGAGAAAGCAGGTTCTAAGCAGGCTGCTGTATTGAGAATCTTGCTGCGGGCGTGGCATCTGGAAACGCAGGATGAGCATGACATGGTCAGCAAGATGTCGTTCATTCTTAGAGACGATGCCTGGTGGCTTCTCAATCGTGAGTCATCCCGAAGCTACCTATACTTCTGCCCATGGTTACTGACAACTGAAGTAGAACCCGGAAGCACTCTGTCCAAAACGATTCGGCAGGATTTCCTGGGTCACTCACCTAAGGAATCATTCGTCATTGCGGAGACTGGCGCAGGGAAGGCCTTGATTCTGCGAACTCGAAGGGCTACTGTGTCTGCTATACTTGCTCGGATTGATGATGCCATCAAGTCGATTGTATCTTCAACGATTTCCGGATACATGCACAAAGCCATACCTAGCGGCGAATGGTCTGAGTCGCATCTTCAATCTCTTGGGGATTACACGCAGACAATGATTACTAAATTCCCCTCCTCCTCGGTATGTTCCACTATCTGTTCCCGACACGTGGCTATAGCGTCTGGTATGGAGGCAATTGCTAACCGTTGAAGCAGGCACTCAGAATATCGTGGCTACGAACCGCCGACCGGCCAGGACCCCCTGATGATACCCAGGCAAACCACGAGAGTCGGTTGGAGAACCCTGCAGATGTTGTCTACCGTCTGATGGCCCGAAAGACTTTCCGAGGGGGTTTTAAACACCAGAAGACAACCGAGTCACCCGCCCTCATTCAATACGACAGAGCCCTGGGCAGCATGTCGGCAGGAAACAGGATACGATGGCGTTGGGCAAGGAGATCCTCTCTCCAGAAAGCCGAGCCGTCGACGCCAGACCCCGAGTGTCCTGGACAGCCCTGGCCCCGCGTCGATTCTATCGATGTAGGATCAACAGAGAAGTTTATCGCCACGTTTGGGCATATTGTCTCTGCTACAGATCCTGCAACCAACAAAAGCGCAGCACATTGTGCACTCCTGCCCACAGTACCGCATCCTGCCGCCCTTACTAGCCTCATCAATACGTGGCAGGAGGATTGGTCTCCTGTTGCGAAAGAAACCGCCATCGTCCTGCATTTCCAACCTCACCCGGGTCGCGGGGCGAATGACCAGGCCTTCGACGTCCGGCTGCATATACCAGTTGACGCTGGGGCGGACCTCTCGAGCTTTCAAATCCCGTCCACAGCGAGCCTCAGCCTTGTTGCCGAAGAGAGAGCTGATATCTATTTCCCATCTGCAGCGGTCGATGCCATGCTCCATTCCCAGCACCTCATACCACTGAATATCAACGCCGAGCCCATTCAGACGTTCCTTGCTGCCTCCGAGTTCAACCTAGCCGAAGGCCGGCTCCGCACGCCGCGCGAAACGACGTTCGAAGTGCCCTTTTCAAATGGCCTTCGTACCCCTGTCGAAGGACTCAAAAACCCCAAGCCGAAGGTGGAGGAGATGCCATACCTCTTCATAGGCTTAGAGGTTCACCAATCCGTGGAGATGCCATGGAAAGGTCTCACCCTGCGATACAACAGTATTGAGGCCGGATTGCATGGTGGGCAACGACAGGAGTTGTCCATCATTGCGGATGTGCCTCGCGGTACCAAGCGGCAAGATCGTCAAGCGGCGTACGAGTCGGTAAAGAAACTGACGAAGGAGATTGCGAATGGAGAACACTTCTCCTGGTCGCGAGGGGCGGCGAACGTGGAGCCTGCATAGAGGTTCAAAGGGGTACGTGTTGGTCGTGAAGGGGGACCATATGAGATCTGGTTATGGCCAACATCTGTGTGAACATGTGTTCTATTAGGGGACATTGTACGATAGCGTAAAGTGTAGGATTCATGGGCATAGTCACAGATGGCAACATGACATTCATTGAACAAACATGACTTACCTGATTGATGACTACATCGAATAGGTGGAAGAGGTCGGGTGGTCGAGGCCACTGGGTATTTCAATCATGTTGCTCATCACAAGTCACAGTGGCACGTTGGTACATTGTTCAAGACTCTCTCTATTCTTCTTCTTCTGTTCAGCACAAATGAAAAGTTTTTAAGACGTTATCCCTTTTCCCAGCCTTTCATTATGTGCCCCAAGACAAAGTCGAGTGCTCATTCATCAAGCGAGTCAGATCATATCGTCGTAGAATTGAGTACATGAACGCCTTGGCGCGGGCAGGAAGGGTTTGGCGATGGGTGAATCGCTTATTTCTTGCCAGCCTTGGCAGCGGACTTGGTAACCTTACCGGCACCAGCGGCAGCCTTCTCGACGGACTTGATGACACCGACAGCGACGGTCTGACGCATGTCACGGACGGCGAAACGGCCCAGAGGAGGGTAGTCGGTGAAAGCCTCAACGCACATGGGCTTGGAGGGAACCATCTTGACGATGGCAGAGTCACCAGACTTGATGAACTTGGGGGCGTCCTCAACAGACTTGCCGGTACGGCGGTCGATCTTCTCCTTGATCTCGGCGAACTTGCAAGCAATGTGGGCAGTGTGGCAATCGAGGACCGGGGCGTAACCAGCACCGACCTGACCGGGGTGGTTGAGGACGATGACCTGGGCCTCGAAAGAGGCAGCGCCAAGCGGGGGGTCGTTCTTGGTGTCACCAGCAACGTTACCACGACGGATCTCCTTGACGGAGACGTTCTTCACGTTGAAGCCGACGTTGTCACCGGGAAGACCCTCAGAGAGCTGCTCGTGGTGCATCTCGACGGACTTGACTTCAGTGGTGACGTTGGCAGGGGCGAAGGTGACGACCATACCGGGCTTGAGGACACCGGTCTCGATACGGCCGACAGGGACCGTGCCAATACCACCAATCTTGTAGACATCCTGAAGGGGAAGACGGAGGGGCTTGTCGGAGGGACGCTTGGGGGGCTCAACACCGTCAATGGCCTCGAGGAGGGTCTTGCCGGTCTGCTTGTTGCCCTTGATCTCACGCTCCCAACCCTTGTACCAGGGGGCGTTGGTGGTGGGGGCAAGCATGTTGTCACCGTGGAAACCGGAGATGGGGACGAAGGCGACGGTCTTGGGGTTGTAGCCGACCTTCTTGATGAAGTTGGAGGTCTCCTTGATAATCTCCTGGTAACGGGCCTCAGACCACTTGGTGGTGTCCATCTTGTTGATGGCGACGATGAGCTGACGCACACCGAGGGTGTAGGCGAGCAGGGCGTGCTCACGAGTCTGGCCATCCTTGGAGATACCAGCCTCGAACTCACCAGTACCGGCAGCGATAATGAGAATAGCGCAGTCAGCCTGGGAAGTACCAGTGATCATGTTCTTGATGAAATCACGGTGACCGGGAGCGTCTGAAGTCTGGTTAGTGACTGCTGATGAGGGTGGTACATGGGAGGGGTGAACATACCGATGACGGTGACATAGTACTTGGGAGTCTCGAACTTCCAGAGGGCAATGTCGATAGTGATACCACGCTCACGCTCAGCCTTCAGCTTGTCAAGGACCCAAGCGTACTTGAAGGAACCCTTGCCGAGCTCGGCGGCTTCCTGTTGATCAAAAAGTCAGTCACAGTTCAGGCGGTCATCATATCCTGGTCGCTGCCTTCGCGCCCGTGGTCCAAACGCATTTGCAGTGGCGGGGTAAATTTGCAGCCCCACCAACAGATAAGCGCCGTGAAAAATTGTGCGACTTCAGTGAGGGGTCGTAACAAGATTCGAGCAGACGGCGGGCACAAACGCAGCAGCTAGGAAATTGAGGCGAGAATCGCGGGACTGTCACGAACCTTCTCGAACTTCTCGATGGTACGCTTGTCGATACCACCGCACTGGTAGATCAGGTGACCAGTCTATGTGCCATGTTAGCATGTTTCGCAACAAAGGGTATCGCCAAAAGTGTTGATGCGACAAGATCATGGGTAGGAACTTACGGTGGTCGACTTGCCGGAGTCGACGTGGCTGTTGTGATGTTAGATATGCAAGTCGATGAGCGGTCGGTAGCTCGTTTGGCGGTACGTACCCGATAACGACCACGTTGATGTGAGTCTTGTCCTCCTTACTATGAGTTTGTCAGCATGGAGGACGGCAAGAAACAATCACAAGGCTGATGCCGGTGATGGAAACTTACCCCATGTTGGCGGTGTTGGATGAACTTGGTTTGTGGTATTTGAGTCTTTACGACGGGAGTTTTGACTTGAAGCCGCGGGGTCAGCAGGGTGTCGAGAGAACGAGATCAAACTCGCGAAACGACAAAGTTTGTTCGTTGAGAGATGCACTCGAGGGACAGAGCACGGGTAAACTCACAAATTGGCAGGGAGGCAACGAAATGTACCTGGTATGACCGACGAGGAGAGGAAAAGCTTTCAGAAGACGCAGAAATTTCGAGGGGATGGTGTTTTAAAGGCAAAAGAGAGGAGGAGGGGAGAGGAGGGGCGAGCAAGTGGGGTGGCTTGGTTGCCGCAGGCCTTCACTGTTACGTGCGCGGGGCAACGATTTTTTTTTCGCGCTCTAGCAGTGCCACCAGGCCTGCCAGTCGCCGTGCAACAGGTGGTAGCAGCTGGCTAGCCCTAACAAGTTGGATGTATCACTGCTACAGTGTTTTCATTATCCACATCTTGGTTTTTCGATTCTGGCCTAAGGCGGCTGGAAATGGTGAGGTAGCCAATCAGTAGTGCTGTAATCACGATGAAATGGAAGGATGGTGGCAGGAGGCCCTCGTTCCAGATGCTGCTCGCAGCCTGAAGATTACTACATCCACGCCGATGCTCCTTCCTGACGAGTATTCAGGAATGAGAATATGTTTCGCAAGCTATCGCAAGTCTCCAGCTTCTCACATGGCAGACGTGAAAAACGGTGCATCGCCCTTGCGGCATCTCCGTCCGCCATCATGAGTGATCGCTTCCAGCTAGGTTGCACGTCACAGTGTCCACAGCAGCAGAGGTACATTGCGTTTGGTAGGGGAGGTGAGCGGGGCAGATGGGCCCTCTTCCTCCTCTGCGAAAAGTTCTCACAGGACGGAGGATCTGCTCAGGCCAGTTGGTGTTTTGGTTTTGGTGCCTGCCCGACCAGGCTGGAGCCCAACCTGCACCGCTGTTTTCCTCGATGACCTGATGAATCTGGTGTATAGCAGTCTACGCTCCTGAATTCTGCGAGGACTATTTTGGATCAGAGAGGCTGGCCTTTTCTTCTCGTGTGTGTGAGTCATGCGGCTATTGTTTCGACTCGCGACAATGCCCACCACCTAGGTCAGCTTGAGCTGCAGCTTCACTCTGTGACATGTTAGCTATTATGCCTCTAAACACATCTTCTATAGGATCTTGAATGCACCATAAGTCGAGGCACGACACATTACCTCATCTTCATCAAGGTCCCACTCGATCACCTTTGCCGCCTTCGTGAAGCGTCGTCCACTATCCGTGCGGTCAATTTTCTGTGCCCCTCCCCCTCCATCTGCCCTCGTCGCCAAAAACGTCATGCCCCACTCTCCCGTATCGCCACCCTGCAATTGACTTCCTCAGGTGGTGCTGGGCATTGAAGCAGCGGCATTCTTAAGTGATATTGCGATGTGTTCATGATCAGCTTCGTCTGTGGTGATTTTCGGGCTCGCGATAACTTTCTGGCGTCTGGGAGGGTGTTCTGCTTTCCGCATGTGTAGACGCAGACTAATAACGCAAAGCTAAAGTGTCCCTAAAACTTACCTTCAGGCATGACCTGATGGACGCCAGGGCCTCGAAGGCTCCCTTTTCGCGGCAGACCAACCTCGTCTGACCCTGCATCCAGTGGCTAACAGACAAGCAGCCCTGGGCTGGTGTCTTGCAGCGCCCCCCCCCCCCCTGGACCCCGGCAACGGGTGACGCTCGAAAGCCGCAGTGGGGGGACCTTAGATGTTCCGCTGCACGATGCCTCAAGTGGCAATTCTGTATGGGCCTCGTCCTTGAACACCGAGTGAGACATGATTTGAATGAGCTTGGCGTCTTGCAGAGACAATTCTCCCACGTGCAATGTCTGTGTGTGGTTTAGAGCTTGCAGGTGTCTAGTGTGGTGTTGTGAAGGTTTAACGAAAGAACACCCGGCATTGAGAAATCGCCTAACAATTCAACATCGGGAGAGCATAGACCTGGTAGAAGACCATCGCACTTCTGACACTAGTGTCCTGGTTATCCAAAGAGCACATTTCGTTCAAGGACTGTATCTGTGACAGCTCGACGTTAGTGCAAATTGCGTGTCCGTCAACGTGATCGAGACGGTGTCCTCGGCATTCAGGTATGAGCACAACGTCGTCTGTTGGCGACTGTTCCGCTCTGTATCTTGAGCAGTATCTCAGGCGACATCTTGCTTCCTATTGTGCCTACTACTCTACTCTCTATCATAATCATATTCTACTTTCTATTATAACTGCTATCTTACTCCCTATCGCGCCTATATTCTAGACGATATCATACCTACTATCGTGGTCTCTATTGTACCACTATACTAGATAATATCTTACCTACTTTCATGCCTGCTATCTTAGCCTCTACATCATACCGTAGGCACGAGGGTTTCCACTGCTTTTAACCTTATCCTAGACCGACTCCCTGATTCTGCGTTGAAGTGGGCGGTGATTCGCTCTACTCTCTTCTAGCTGATGTTCGTGATCATCTTGTAGGCGTCTTCTACTCCTTACCATCCCCCTCCCGAAATCACCTCACGGTGAGCCCTCTGGTGGTCTGGAACATTTACAACGGTCTCCTACGCAGTGCGTGCCTTCCAAGCCCCTCACCTACATTCATGGTGTCTTGTGTAACGCTTCCTCGCCTCACCGTTCTATCCAGCCTCCTGATTCTGCACCCTCCCACCTCGTACCACCTCTCCGTCTCATCACCTGGCAAACACCCGCTGCACCAAGCAAACACTGCATACCTTTATGAATCACAATATCCATTGAGTCTCCCAACAAAACAGTCTGCCTGGCGCAATGGTCAGGAGGCTCTCTCGACTTGCATAGTGCACTCGAGCATATTCACACCCGTATAGAGTAATAGCAACTCGTTGGACTCCTACTCTGTCATGGTCTAGGTGCAAGCCAAGGATCTCGGTGCAAATCCGGGTGCGGGTGCTTTTCTTTTTGGAGGGTTTGAGTGTTTGGTGATAGCTCAGGGAAGAGTGATTAACGGTCAGTATGCTGATGTCACCTGCAAACATTGTGCAGGCAGTGACTCCTTTCCGCGTCCTTATGCAGAGCTCCGTAAGCTCTCAAGTGAAGGCATCGTCATGTCTCTAGGGACACGTGATGCCAGAACGGTGGCACCAGTCGAACACGGTTGCAGTGACATCTTCCGCTTGGCCATATATCAGAAAGGGCCAGAGCATCTCTTTGTACCTGCCATTTATTTCCAAATAAATCTATCACAGCTCCTGCTTTCCGGACTTCACAGCCTTTTCTGCTCCTCGAGGAGTCTTTAGGCCGAAAAACGCAGCGCCAGCCACCACCGCAATGCCTGTCGCGCCCATGTTGTATGCATACTCCCTGCCAGCCCACCAATATACACTCGTAAATAGGATCGGTCCCAGCCCGCGTCCCAGCTGACCCCAGCTCCTCAACATGCCCAACTTTCCACCGCGCTCATCCTCACTCGCCTCGAAGCTGCTCAGCGCGTTGAGACCAGTGACGACAGTCGCTGAAGTGACAGCTAGGCATGTCGCGGCGGCGTAAAGACCACCAATGCTCTCGACGCGTCCGAGAAGGACGAAGGATGCGAGGCAGGCCAGCACACCAACGCGGACGGACATGAGAGGTGGCAGACGACGGGTGACAGCGCCTTGGAGAATCGAAGCAACGAGACCGACGAAGCCGAGAAGTCTGCCGTTCTTGCCAGAGGTGAAGGCGAAAAGCTCGTAGGTCATGAAGGATAAGGAGCTCTCCATGCCGGAGAAAAAGAGCAGGAAGACAAAGTGCACCGCATTGAGGAGGAAGTGTGAATTCGTCCTCTCCACGGGCTTCGCAGGACTTCTCTTCTTCCCATTTGCCTTGGCCGACTTGCCTGTCAACGCTGGGAGCGTTTCGGGCAGGCAGAAGTACAGGTACACAGTCTCCACCACGATGAGCGCAAGGCTGAAGCCGGCAGCCGTGGCAAAAGGGTTTGCAGCAACGGTGGAGATGGTGCTCAGCCAAGCCCCAAGACCAGGGCCGAAGGTGAAGGCGATCGAGAAGCATGCGCCAATGATGGCCATTGTCGAGCCGCGCGAGGCCTCGTCGGAAATATCGGTGGCCATGGCGGTCGCAAGTTGGACATTGCCCTCGGAGAGACCGCCTACAACGCGACTGGCAATGAAGGTGCGGAAGTCGACTGCGGCGACCCAAAGGAGAACGGAGAGGATGTTGCCGCACATGGAGGCGAGGAGGGCGGTACGTCGGCCGTATCGATCGGAGAGAGTGCCAATGAAGGGCGAAGCAATCGCTTGGAGGAGTCTGTAAGAAGGCAATGGTCAGCAAGAGCTCGGTTGTGGTCGGGTCGTAGCTCGGCATCGCAAGACGAGCGAAGAGTGGCCATACGAGAAGAGGGAGCCCATGGCCCCGCCAATGAGCACAATGTCATATCTCGAGTCGATTGGCCGCGAGAAGGCAGCCTTGTATCGGTTCAGTCCGGCCAGAATCGTTTGGAGAAGAGTCGCGGGGCTGGGCTCGGTGAGTGAGGGAGCTTCGCGATCACGGTAGAACTCGAGGAGCTTCGGGAAGAGTGGTAGAATGAAGGTGAAGGAGATCTGGAGTGTCAATATGGTCAGCTTCAGATCCAAGGTACCGGGACTAGCTCAGACGAAAGACTGACAAGGTCGAGAAGGAGTGAGATTGCGACAACGCGCAACACTCGCTTCCTTGTGGCTGGGTCGACGGCGGCCATGGTTTGCAGGGTTTGGTATGGAGAGCTTGTAGAGAGAAGACGAAGGGAGGGAAGGGCCAGGGTGAGGGTATCAAGACAGAATGAAGTGGCAGTCAATGCCGTAGGGAAGGGAACGCAAAAGCAAGATGTAGAAGAGGATAAATGAACAAGATGGACCAAAAATAGAGAAGGGGAGAAAAGAGATGCGACCACGTTTGCGTCGAGCCGTGTCTTGGGCCAGTATCGAAGCTGTGGAATGGGGTGGTCGAGTGGCCCCTCGGCACCAGCATCATCGTTCCGGCTTGAAACACCCACAGCCTGTAAACGCGCCGCTGATCCACCTGCCACCGTCCCTCAGGGGGCCCCTGTTAACCGCCTCAAACCTTCGCTGTGGGTGAACGAAACATCGTCCAGCTAAATCTGTCAAGGTCATCATCCCATCCTGCAGCCTGCCTATTCTCTCCACACGCACCGATTCCCAAGAGGAGAATCCCCCAGCATCGATCTCTCCCACCAACGGGCATTTCCCCGGGCGCCCGCTATTCCAAGAAAGACCTCTCTCATCTTGTCTCGCTTGCTAGCCTCCGGCTCGGTTGCCTCCCGGCTCTAGTTTGGGACCTATCCTCTCTAGCCTCCACGGTCAACGCCAGATCCGAGAGACGGGAGGATTAGTGTGGGGTCCGGAGAGATTGAGATGCCGTCTACAAGGAACCAGTCGAACAATTTGGATATACTGTTGATCGGGCCTCGCTCAGCTGACAATGGACAGGCTATTTGCCCGGGACCAGACTACGAACACACTGACTAGTGTTGGTGGAGCAGACACACTCAATTACACGACGCGGAACAGGCACAACATATCACAAACGGGAGGCACGCGCGATATCGCAATTCATAAATCAATTACGCTCATGACATAGGGAAGATGTGGGTGCGCCTGTGAACAGGATGTGGGTGACCAGCCGGTCGGGGACTTCCAGCCTATCGATGAAGCCATCTCATCCCCGGGCCCATGCCATTGCCGTCGGTTCGTTCGTTTCAATCGTTTCCTTCATCGCTTCGTGACCTCGAGGTTCTCATCATCTCATCGCGTTTTCGTCAATCCGGAAGCCCGACCTCTTTCATCATGGGCGAGCGTGAGCGACACCTGTGTTGAAGCAGGGCCTCCAGTAAAGATTCCACGCCCTTCGTCCAAGTCGTTGGCAGGCTATGCCATAACATTGGGACGGAGGGCTCGCTTGGGAATGAGCCTCGAGCTTATCCGACCAATACTAGAATGCATTGTTTCTGGGAT
Source organism: Sarocladium kiliense (assembly GCA_030734395.1). Lineage (NCBI taxonomy): Eukaryota > Fungi > Ascomycota > Sordariomycetes > Hypocreales > Sarocladiaceae > Sarocladium > Sarocladium kiliense. The sequence goes on along the minus strand of JAUZTG010000020.1, from coordinate 1,396,918 downwards.
GCGTTAGAGTGTGTTCTTCCCGTATCTGAGCGAGTAGAGGATACATACCTCGGTCATTGGATAAACACGGAGTGATTAGGGTTGATCTCAAGTTGAGATGAGAAGTGTTGTCATCCAGCTTGGATGGCCGAGACAAGCGTCCAGCCATATCCGCCAGCAACAACATACCCTCCTCCTCTGCAACCATTTTCGAAATACCGACAGCAGTCACCTTCACATCCTGCTCAACACCGACGACAACCGCAGAAGCCCTCACCGAAGAGGATTCCGCAGTCTGATCGACGGCCACCTCACCAGGCATAAGCCCGGCAAGGCAAAGCAGCAGCCACATCACCCATTGCCACGCATCGAAGCGCTCGGCATCCATGGTGTGATTCTGCTGAATCGAACCCGTCAACCAGCTTTCCAGAGCGAGAACCAAAGCTCACTCTGTCCGGTTGGGAGGGTAAGAGGTGTATTTGTTGGGGAGTTGTTAAAAAGAGGTTTGGGAACTTGCGGCCAGCCGAGATCGGCAGCCTTGAGAGAGGAAAAGGAAAGCAAGACGAAAACGGGGAGATCGGCCTCTGGTTTTATAGACCAACGGCAATGGACGAAAGGACGGTGAAGTCTCACCTACTTTTGGGTCGATGGCTGGGACCCTGGTCGTGTTGGGCTACGGTCATGCAGGTTGCGTGGTCGGAGTGGGCCACGATGCATCGCGAAGCGGTGTAAGAACCTCCTCACTTCTGGAACATGCGATGCGATCATGAGAAGCCTTCTCTTTCGAGTCGAGTGTCAGGTAATTTGACCTTCAAGTTCAGAAAATCTCAACTGGGAGGACGAGTGAACCTCACAGCTGGTTGACCGTGGTGAGAAGTTGGCTGCGTTGCGCTGTCAGGCACAAGTGCATGCTGCAACCTCATCTCCCTAAACGATACCGCATTGACACGTCAAGCGTATGATCCACTTTACTGCTACAAGAGGAGAAGGAGCACCTTGTGGCCTAGATGCGGAGGCGGCGCGGAGAGCTGCGTTCGTGCCCGGCTGAGGCAGTTGGGCTTATGATAGACCACGATAGCCTCCTTCGCGTGCTCGGGTTTAGCGTCCAGAGCTATACACACTTCATACCATCTCTGTGGGCTGAACGCTCTGGTTGAGAGGGGTGCCTTGACATGATCTTAGATGCGATGAGCTCGTTCGTAGCGCTGAGCTTGGAGGGATTACAGCTAACCACGAAAGCCTATCAACTCGGCTCTTGCTCTTAATGAGAGGAACGATCACGCAGCCGAAACTTGGAATATATTGTCCTCGCAGATGTGTTATCAAAAGTTCAAGCTCGATATCCAGATGCTCGACGCACAGGGCAAGTTGCCAGCTGAACCACGCTATGACAGCCTTGAGGTTTCGTGCGGTCGGCGATCGTATCGTAGTCTGGCAACCGGGTTAGAGGAGCGTTGATGGGCCAGGTATGAGGTGAAAGGCAAGCGGTTACGCGCCCCATGGCAATTCGGCGGCATTGTGACTGTACGTCAGGGTATCAGGCTGAAAGGCTGGCCCCTCGGCAGGTTACGGCCCAGACAGCGATCCCTCCTATTATGCATACATCAAGAGGCGCCTCGCACTGTCGGGTCCTTTTGCGCCCTTGATCACTTCCGGAAAGACAAGGCCTTTACTTCAGGTTGAAAGATGAACGGTTTACTGTTTAACAGGCTTCGGAATCACACCACTCTGGACGTGCGCAACATGGGCTAGCATTTTCACATTACTTGAAATGGTTGAAATGCGTTATTGTTGTCCATCATGTGGCTCTTCTACCTCAAGACCTCGAACTGTATTTTGAAGGATCCTAACGCACCCTACCGTAAGAACGCCGACCTGTGCTTGTGAAGAGAGTGTCTGCTACTGGAGACGCAAGAGCCTCGAATGAGGAGGAAGTGATTCCGGCTCCCATTCTTGGACCGTCCCTGCTGGATGACGACAAGCTTATCTAGGAAGTTTGTGCAACCCCTAGGTTCGTAGCAAACAGCAAAGAAAGCTGATGAACATCCAGCTCAAGCAAGCAATTGAAAAGGGAAAGCAAGCGCATCATAGGCCTAGATGCAACTTGCATCGCGGCCGATGTGATAGCAAGCGTGGGGGTCACAGCCGCACCGCGGGATCTCCGGTGAAGGGGTTGCACGGCCGGGGAAGCGGGTGGACGCGTTTGATCGAATATGAGTCGTATAATTAACACAAGAGATGGCCGCATTCAGCCATGGGTTCAAATCTAAGGTCATCTTAAGGACGAGATCCGGCCACATGAGATGGCATCCCGTGCTGCGCCATGACGACGCGCCGATAGTCAATGTGACAGAAGCGGTCTTTCCGTGATCGCCCATGTTGGTTGAATACTTTTGACCGTCAAAAAGCCCTTTCTGTGCAAATCAGTAGCGTCTATTGACTTGGCCTTCCTGATCGGACGGGAAATGCCAAGCTCGTTGGTCGCCTCGTGCCGATTTGTGCTGCCTAGCCAGCATCTAGACCTCCTGGGCGCAGATTTGACGACCAACAACCAACAGCATCGACCTAATTGAGAGACATTGGACCTGTATAGTCTCTATTATTGAACAGCAGAGAAATATTCAAATCCTAAACTGTGGTTCTCATCACATGAGGGTAGTATTTGGCGTAACCCAGCTGTGATACAGTCACAAAGGTGCATGAGTTGAGCCTTGCCATCGACGACGGATGATACTCAGCAGGCCCTGCTAGAGCATAGTCTGGAGGAAGTTCCTGCGTATATACTTGCCGGGGAACTTTGGGGCTGATGAGTGAATTTGCTGTATAAATAGGCTACTGTTTCCTGGTGTGCTCGCTCACTTGGACTTCCATCACCCACTACTTGAAAGTATAACATTCGGTGCCGAAATTTTACATCCACGCAGTTTCCTGAGTCTTTTCAGACAAATCTCCAGCGGTATTCAAGATGATAAGCAGCAAGCTCAATGCCATAGAAGTGGATAGAGCTAATAGTCATCACTCATACAGAGGTTCACTCTTGCCACGCTCACAACCATCCTGGCACTGTCCGGTGTCGGTGAAGGCCGCAACTGGAAATGCGGTCACCAAAGCGGTGGAACCAACCAGGACCTAAAAAATGCTGTCAAAGACTTCGACAGACTATTCGGAACCAGAGTTCTGACGGCAGCCCCGAGCCAGTGTTATGTTTCAATGTGCCGTGGCTACTCCTTTCAATTCTGCAACACTGGTGGTTCAACCCGAACAGAACGATCGGGTCAACGTCACAAGGCCAGGGATGCCTCGCTACCGAGAGCGAAAGGGTCCAATTGCAGGATCTCTCAAATAGGCGATGCTATTCTCGATGGGAATCATGTGTACTACTTCCAGAAGATTTCGGATATGACTAATTGCGAGAAGTCCGCACGCTGTGGGGTCTGGAGGCGCGACATTCGTAAGTATTGATGCAAATCAATGGCTTATACGACTTTCATAGAATCTTGTCTACCTCTTTATTCCCAAAAGTCCTTGCTTTTGCCTCATGAGTTGGGTCGCTTCCGTTGTGAAGGTGATGGTGAAGAGGCCGGAGAGCGCAGTGTGATCCAACCAAGTACTGTAACTGTCCTTCAACCATATTGAAACTCTGAGACGAACAAGTAGAAGGCGACTTACATCCCTAATCCTGCCTGGCTTCGAGCTGTACGAGACGTCCTTATCCCGTCATGCAAACTTGTTGGTGAACCTTCCGATGAACTCAACGTTAAATACCTGGGTCCTCAGTCAATTGAATCAGGCAACAGTCCAGCTTTGAAGAGCTTTCGTAAAACGAGTTTGCTCGTCAATGACTGTATTGCGAAGTCGTCTTTCTCAAACATACGACAAAACAAAGCATACAACAACAGAATCAAAGAATTTCATTTATGGGCCTCTTGCTTCCCGTGCAAGCGATGATAGATACCCGATTCGTGTTCAAGCTGTACGTCAAGCGTGTTCACATCAACTACTTTCCGCGCAGCAGCTTTCTGTTTGGTTTGTTAAGGCGAGTCTCCCACTGTATCCTACCAGTTACATTCTTGTTGTGTGACCTAGGACAAGGCGACTCTTCACATTGATTTCTTGTCGAGGACGTCCATCAAGGCCATCAATCAACACTGCCTGCCTGGGATGTAACTCATTCCATCCGCTCATGGGGTTCAGCATGATCTTAACTTGAAATCATAGCCCAACTATGTGCGACTTTCTGTAAAGTTACAAAAGTCCGGATCTCTTGTCAGATGCCTCTGCTTATCATGATCCCACAATTGCATAACTGATTATCGCTTAGTGTACTATGGACAAGCCCGCCTGGATTGACTGAGAGAGTCGCCCCCGCATTTGGGCTCAGACTCTGCATTCCCAGTGAAGCTTGCCCGGGTGACAGGAGCTGTCGTGCGCCCTCACCTCACATATGTTGAAATCCGATGACTGTACGGCGATTCTGCCACAGAAGCGTTTGCTTCTTGGCTTTCAGCACCGTGTAACTTGGCGCTGAGAGACTCCCTGATTCATGTCGTGTGGATTCCTGACCCGGGGTTCGGTCCTAACCTGTGCATAACTTCGGAGAAGAAAACTCACCATTGAACGCCAGAACGCCGATCGTCATCGCAAACGGCAGTTCGTCAAAAGCCACAGACATCAAGTCCGAGCGTTGGTGGCGCTTGGCGCTCTGTTACCCCAGGTGGAGCGGACATAGTCCCAGCAATCAAGCCACAGCAGCTCGCCATTGCGTGACATGAGGAATCCATGGATCAAAGGCCAGACTTCATTCTAAATAATATAATCATATTGGGGTAAATACCAACCGCCCTGCCTGAGTGGTCGTGGGATGCAGGTTAGTAAACGAACGGACTGTGACATTGGGTTGCAACGCGGTGTAGCACTGCAGCCGCAGCTGCGCCAGGCGACCAATCTACGCGAGACAATGACCCGCGTGTGACAGTGGACTTTTGTTGGAGGGACCAGGGTCTATGGACAGGGGATTCTGCGGGCGAGTTGATTGGGATGGCAGGGGCACTGTTGTCACGAAGCAGTAGGCACATGGTTGATTTGAGTGAAGATTGCTTGATTAAAGCTATGAAAACTTCAGTGGGTATATATGAAATCCCTCTAATCCCTCGCAATTACTACCACGAGTTGGCGACAGTGGGAAAGACGACCAAAAGGCTCGAAACTGTGTGACAGACACAACGTGTCCGCTTAGAACAGGATGTAGACGAGCTTCATGACCGGGTTGGCACGGGCACGCTTCTCCTGGATCTGGCGGTGCATCTCCCAGTCGATCTCGCGGCGACCAGTGTCGACATCGATCTGATCAAGGGTCAGGAACTTGGGGCGCTTCCAGATGTAACCAGCCACCCAGAAGAAGACAACGACGGGGAAGGCGAGGCAAGACTTGAAGAAGCCCTCGGCAGTGTTGCGCTCACCACCGTTGTTGGGAGGGTAGATGGCGACGTAGATCTGGGCAATGAACACAATGATGGACATGATGAAACCGATCCAAGAACCGTAGACACCAAGAACGTGCTTGAACGGGATCTCATCAAGAGTGTGACCCTGGCGCTTCCAGGCAGAGCGGAAGCGGATGTGGGCGAAGCAGATGGAGCCCCAGGTGAAGAGGGCAGCGAGACCAGAGAGACCGAGGAGCCAGTCGAACATCTCGGGACCAGTAACAGTGTTTGAACCACCGAAGGCAACGCATCCAAGGAGAAGAATGAGGATGTTGGAGTAGAGGGGACGGCCGGCACGGTCAATGTAGTCGAAGAACTTGGGGGCGTAGCCCTGCTCAGCCAAAGCGGTCAGAGTACGGGAGCCACCGTAGATACCAGAGATACCGATGGACACGACGGACAGCATAATGACGGTGTTGATGAAGTCATCGAAAGGCTTGAGGTCGGCACGGACGCCGACAAGCACGAAGGGCGAGGCGTTGGCGTCAATGTAGGCAGTCTCACCACCAAGCATCTCCGGGTCGGTGGCAGAGATGAGCAGACCGATGAAAGTCAGGGACAGGACGTAGAAAAGGATGATACGCCAGAAGACCTGCTTGCAAGCAGAGGGCAGAGAGATCATAGGAGTCTTGGTCTCAGAGGCGGCGAGACCAACAAGCTCAGTACCAGCGAAAGCGAAGGCGGCAGTGACGAAGCAAGAGCAGAAACCCTTGAAGCCGTTACGGAAACCACCGTCCTCCATGAAGATCCTGCTACCAACGGGCTCACCAAAGTCACCGCTCTTGGGACCACCACCGAGAACGCAGACGAGGGAGATGAAGAGGAAGCAAACAATAGCGCTCAGCTTCAGGAAGCTGGACCAGAATTCTTCCTCGGCGTATCCGAGAGTACCAAAGCAGGTGATGATGGTGAGACCAATCAGGAAAATGGCCATCCACACCGCAGGGTGAGTGGACTGATCCCAGAATTGGATTGTGAAGGAGGCGACGACAATTTCGAACGGTAGGATGAAAGCCCATTGGAGGAAGTAGTTCCAACCCATCTAAGAACTAGTTAGCAGTGAACCTGAGGGTGAAGGGTCTCAGATGAGAACTTACAGCGAAACCCCAAGAAGGATCGACGAAGCGAGTGACCAGAACGTAGAAACCACCAGAGACCGGGTAAAGCATAGCCATCTCACCGAGAGCGAAGACGACGTTGAACATCATGACACCGATGATAAGGTAGCAGAGAATAAGACCAAGGGGACCACCACGGTTGAGAGCACCACCGGTACCGACGAAGAGACCAGCACCAATGGAACCACCGATGGCAATCATGTGCAGGTGGCGACCCTTCATGGTCTGGTTGAGCTTGTTGTGACGGTTCTTGTCGGTCTCCTTACGACGCTGGAAAGACTCAGGAGTGAAACCCATACGTCCCCAGAAGGAGAGCGCATTGTAATCCTCGTTGTTCTGGAACTCAGAGGTCTCACCGCGGCCAACATCGCCGTGGGCGGCATCGTAGGCCGGGGAGTCATCAGAGCCAGTGACGCCCTTCTCGCCCAGGGCGAGGTCGTCGCGCTTAACGTCCGTCATGGTGTTTGGTATCCTTGCCAGACGAGCAATGAAGTCCGAAAGGGAGAGTTGGAAAAGAAGGGGAGGGATGGGAGAGAAAGAGGCCAGCAAGAGGAATCACCAGGGGGTGTGGGAGGACAGGAAGGCAACTTTATATTCCTTCGTGTCCCTCTGTCTCTACTGCATCTGTCCGGGGGGGGGAGGGGGAGGAGGGGGCCAAAAGGACATGTCCATGGACGAACAACGGCCCACGCCGTAACGATTCGGTGACCTGACCTCCTCCCCTTCCTGGTGACCCAGCCTGTGCGGCGAGCGTGCGACGCGACAGGCAGATCGCGCATCCATTTGGTGTTATCAGAGCTTCCAAGGCGCTAGAAGCTTGGTGGACTGCCGTGTCGACAGTCCCGTTCAAGCAGCTGCAGCGACGCACCCTGGTCAGTTGTCTACCTGGGAACCCCGGAGCTAGAGCGACGAGGGTCCACTTGGCAGCGAATATTAGACCCTTGGCGCAATTAGCCAAGTTGCTCATTCTCCCACTCGCAGTGTCGCAAAGCTGGATCAGCGGGAGCTGGGATTGGTGTGCTGGTGGGAGGCCAACGATAGCAGGGCAGGTGCCGTGTGATAGCAGGGTGGTATTCTCCTGCCTATTCTGGACAGGCATGGCTTGGGCTGGCCCCGCCCCCCGTCGCTGGACCCCAGTAGCCTTCTTGGCTCTTGGCGGTTGATTGATGCCTTTCGTGCTTGTTCCTCATCCATCCCCTGGCCCCCTGTAACCGCCTGCATAACCCCGACCCAGGGGACGCCTAAGGCACCTGGGGGACCTTGGCCGGGCAGGCCCCACTTCGCGTCGCCCAGCCCCGCCACTCTAAAAGAGCCTAAGTCATTTTAGGCCGCGCTAGTCGCCGCTAATCCCACCCTTATCTCCCTAGCGTCGTCTCCAGCGCCGCTGTATGGCCGGCCTGGCCCTTGGCACTGGCACAGCAGGTGTTCTAGCGCCATGCCCCGCGACCTTCCAGAACAATCCTGGAACCGTCCACGATGCTTCCTTCCTTTCCTTCCCATCCCAGCCTGGCCCCTCCTCCTCCTCCTCCTCCTCGCCCATCACCACCATTCCGATTCCTCGAATCCGGATGCGATACCCCGGCCAAGACCTGCACGTCTGTGCCTCTTCTTACTTCTCTTACTCAATCGTCCCTCCCTCTCGTGACAGGACGTGACCACTTCATCCATCTAGCTCGTGCGCTATTGGCCAGCCTCAAGACACCCAACTGTCGCACACGAGCCTCCACGCATGTGATCGTCCCCCTTGCGACGCCACGGCTGGACCAACCTGAAGCATCAGATCGGCCACTGTCTCGTTGTCGTTCTAATTGTGTCGCGTTCGTCGCCCCGCGTCTACCAGGTCTGTGCTGTGCCTCGGGATCTTTCTCGGACATCTCTTGTGTCCGTCCCCAATGCTCACTCGCCACCACCATCTTTCCCATCTTAGCCACCCTCCATCTCAGACGAGCAGACGCTCGCTTCGCTCTGTTGCCGCGCCACGGCCCAGAACATCTGCGACGAAGCACCCTTGGTCAAGATAAGCTTCTCCCGTATGCCGTCGACAGCCGGACTCTTGGGAAGGCGCCTCTTCGCAAGAGGCGCAAGAGGCGCTCTTGGTCTGATACGCTATCTTCCTTCGCGAAGGCCCCATGGAAGCTCTTGCCTGACTCGGGGGAGGCTTGATCGAACGTTGCGGTAGCACGAAGCCTCCACCTTGGCATCGGGCCGCCGCCAGTTTGGCTCTTGTCCACTGACTACAAGTAAGCGGCGTCGACACTGGAATTCCAGAGTACGGCGCCATCTCATCATAGGCTGCCTACACTACGAACCAACTTTGGCTTCACTGGTAAGCATGCCTAGGATCTCACAAGATACCCGCGCCCGTTGTGCCGCACCAAACCTTAACCTTCTTCCACCCTCCTTGATGGAAAAAAGCTCCGCTCGCTTGAGAGCAAATGCATTCCAGAGCTTCACCACATCTAAACTGAGATACATGCCTTCCTAGACGGGAGTAGGGATCTTGAATCCCAAGGATCGTATCAAATGGCCAAGAGGTTGACCCATGCAAGGACAATCTTACCGCTGACAAGCTATCAGACCCCTGGCCCAATCCGTGCTCCTGGGAAAGGCCAGATCGTGAAGGGTGACACTGGTGGGTGATTTCCCGAGCCAGCGCGCGTTGGCAGCCAAGGCTATTGCATCTGGCAAAGGATCGCGTGTGCCAGATTGGGCATGTCGATGTCTCCGTCCTTCCACTCTCTCCAGAGTATTAAATTAGACGCACACGCGCGATTAAAGGAATGGAGGCCCATTAGTTAAGAGGGGCCTTCAAACGACCGGGTTACTGTTTGATTGCCCCGTGCACGCTTTACGACGTCAGTGGCCAGTGAACGACGACAAACAGCTATCTGTCATGGTTTGCTCCTACTGGGGAAGTCGCTGGTCTTTGCGTTGGGAACATGATTCGTACAGCGGCCGCCCCGCGATAAGTGAGATCCATCGATGAGGTTCTGGCCCCAAGGTATCGCAAGATGTGACCGTCAACAGATACAGTCACAGCCGCATTGGCAACACCCAATATCAGACGCACCACGAACAGGGTCTGGCAATCTCTATCTGCGCATTGTCCTCTCAGAGCTGGCAACACGACCCCTGTTCACTGTTGAGTCGCGGTAAAACCTTGTCGGTTCCTCCGAGGTTCCTCGTCGAGTACGAAAAATCGAAGGCGTGCGGACGATCAGAGACACTAATCGGGAAAACCGCAACTGCAAGTTTGCTTCTGGACGGGGACTCTTGGCAAATGCCTCGCCCGCCCTCACGCCTCTTTATTGGCGGGTGGCAAAAGGTCTTTCTGCGTGCGGTGCTTGCATTCCCCCGATTAGATGCCATGGCGCTTTGCCAGCGCCAAGAGTCATCCCACCCTCCCTCAAGATTCTGAAGCAAGTTGCTTGCATCCAAGAGGTTGTGCGGCGAAGATCTGATGGGTTGGTTGATTGGGGATGAAAGTGATCGGTTCTTAGACTCAGCCACTGATAAAAAATTCGACGGATCTTACTCATGAGGAGGCGAATCCAAGCACGAGCGAGCGCGTGCGGTCGATCATGGAGAGCTCCAGGAGCAGCCGAATCCCACGGACATTGCCGGTAGAAGGATCGCGGCCGGACCCCATCTCCCAAACTCGTCTGTGACAGCTCCCTCACCTTAGCTAGTCAGTGTCGTGATTCAGACTGGGGCTGAAAAGCTGCAGGTTTGGTGCAGCCTCTCATGGCCTCGCTTAGTGCCACAACAGCTCGTCTGGCAACGTCTCCAAATCTCAGTCGACACCAATCTCACCGTAGCTCATTGGCAAGTCAGATGCTGGGCGAGCTCGTGAGATACTTGCCGCTTCCGTAGCTCAACAAAGTTCCGCCCCTGGTCCTTGGTATCGCTCGGCAACGTCTGACTTGGCGGGAGCCCGTCAGTGCGGTGCTGCAACCTTACAGGGCTCATCCTAGATTCCAATCATGTTGACAGATGCCCTCTACGAAGTTATCTACATGACTGAACAACTTCCAATAGCGGAAAGTCAAGATGGCAAATCTTCGATGAGCGATCAATAGACCTACCCGTAGGAATGCGCATTGAGACGGCTAGACGGAGCTGCGACGCATGCGATGAGGCGCTGTCTCGTGATCGGAAGTTAAAGGGTTAGCGTGTGATTGTACAGCTTCCCTTCGCGGAAGCGCGTCGACAGCCGTGGCTTGTCGCTAATGTCAAGCTTATGCGGCCTCGGGAAAGGGTCAGGCCACGGTAGTTGAGGCTTTCGAAGCGAGGACGCCGTGTGCCGCGGTAGCTTACAACGGTGAGCTGTGCACATGAGGGAGTCGAATGATGGCCGCCATACGATGTGTGAGCCTCCGATTGACGATTGAACATACGCTGTGTGATTGTGTCATTGGACTCATAGAGTTCACTAATGTCTGAACAGGGCATTGAGTATCTCAGCCCCTCATGGTCGATTTGAGGCCATCTATGGAGGAGGTGGTAAGATGATGGGACGGGGTCGAAAGGTTCCGAAGTAGCATGATCAACATACGGCCACCTTCGTGTGATCATGATCGACATCCAGGAGTATCATTCATCTTCATGAACCCTGCTGTAGGGTTGCTGTAGGGTTAGTCAGGTTCGGCTCTTCCACCATGCGGCCAGCGGCCATTCGCTAGGCGGTTCTAGATGAAGGCACTCGACATGGCCCTGAGTCGATCTTAGTATAATGGCTACTGTTTTCATACGAAAAGTAATGCAAATGATGTCTTCTCAACGGTTCACACGAGGCCTACTCGCGGCCCATCGACCTCATTGTTTATGCCGTGGGCCTGATATATCATACCCTGCACCCGTGTGTAGTCGGAGGTGGTCAAGAGCCGCAATTGCTGACGGACCGAGTCTGCCCATGGTTTCTGTACATAATTCAGTCGAAAAGTACTTCTTGGGCTGCTTGTCAATGTGAAGGTTCTCGGCGTATGTTTGTTTGTTGTCAAACGATCGAGTGTTCTCTTATCACTCCATCCTGACGATGTCGAATATACTGGATCCGACCGGCAGTATGTAGTCGATGCAAGGTGCAACCAAATCGATAAAGACATTAGTTAGCTTTTTTGAAACTGTATCTCATCCTCACACTGTGTATATGAGATCTCAGGTTTAAGAAATGGGGAGAATCACCATTTGAGCTTGGTTGAATGAGGTCAAGGGTAACCCGGCGCTCCCAGGGTTGGATCATACGAAGTAGCAGACCCTTGTCATGAGATTAACTGTATGTCGAAAAGGCCGTGAGAGCCACGGTACTGCAGAATACGGTGAAGCCGCTCGAACGAGCGTTAAGAGCTTGCTCAGGCTGTTATGAATGTCGACAACGGGAGATGGGCGGATGCTACGACATGTAGTAGCTGGCGATGTTTCCCATACTCAGATTCTTGGCACTTCACGGTATTGGTCTTCTGTCCGCCCGAAGAAGCCAGATAGAGAGGGATAGAGAGGCAGGTAGGCGTTCGGTTGGATCCGAATCTGATCGCACGTGTTGTCTGGGTTCGCTACCCTCGTTCTAGAGGTACCCCGGACCTACAATTGCCGAACCGCAAAGAGCCTACCTTCACGAAGGGGCAAATCTCTCATACAAAAGGCCTCAAATCGTTCATGATTGCGACTGCATGATCATGCACAAGACAGCGCGTGCTGATACATTGAGGGTCATTCTCAGGAACCATCTCATATTTGACAAGCCTGTGCGGTTGAAAATGCCCAAAGCGGGAATCTCGTCGCGAATCTAGGAGGAGACGATCGAATACCACGTAACCAACCACGTGCATCGGACCAAGTGTCCTGACTCGGCAGTTGACTAGGAGTGATTCGAAGCTTAAATCTTGACCATCCATCGACTACATGTTGCGACGCATTCACGTGGTGGAAGATGTCGCTTTAAATGGCGCTGGATTTGGGCGCTTGTCTGTTGTCGCGACCGCATCAGGCAGCTGGGTCTCGGTATTTATGCGGCCTAATGGTTGCTGCCGTGCTGGATTGGCGGATAATTCCTCATAATATTCCTTGGTTGATTGGAATATGGACCGAATCTTGATCTCGCGTATGCGCTTTGCACATCGGTGTGCAGGGCGGTGTTTGATCCTCACAAGCTAGTCGAGACAGACCTGCTCCTCGCTGGTATTCACCAAGAAGCCATGATGACCTACTTTACTTCAATGTCAAGGTCCAACGAAAGAAAAGAGTTGTGCTGAAAAACTGAGGAATTAGGAAAGATATCATTGTGGAAAATGCCATCGGCGCCATGAGATAAAGTCCGGCGCATAAGCACGGAGCGCACGATAATCGCCGTTAAGAAAGCCGGTTCACAACGTGCCCGTTTGGTACGTTGGAGCTGCAGCTCGAAAGCGGAACCGGGGTTATCAAGGTAGGACCCTTGCAATTGAACTCGAATAGCTCGATGTGACCTTGTTCGAGATGATCCGAGTACATAAAGCCCGTCCTGAGCGACATGACCCTCCTCTTCAGCGTCAATTGCGCAAGTTGTCCCGGTATTGATCGACTCAGCCATTCTCGACAAGATGAAGTTCACCAACAGCATCACACATTCCGCTCTTGGACTGGTAACCATTCTACCAGGCCTCGCTGTTGCCCAGAACTCTGGAAAGTTCAACGTCCTCACTTACAACGTTGCCGGTCTGCCGGCATTCCTCAACAACAACGAAGTTCCAGGAGATAAGGCGACAAACTCGCGACTCATTGGAGCTGCGTTGGGCAGAGAGGGTCACGATATTGTTCATGTCCAAGAGGACTTCAACTATCATGCCTACATCTACGAGACCGACACTCATCCTGTCAGGACTCCCACTTCTGGAGGAGTTCCCTTCGGTGATGGCCTGAACACGCTGGCCAACTACGACTATACGACCTTCACCCGCACGAAGTGGAACAAGTGCTCTCTCAACTCAGGTGACTGCCTGACGCCCAAGGGCTTCACCTTCATGCGCATGCCTACCATCGGCTTCGAGCTTCACCTGTACAACCTACACGCGGACGCTGGGTAGGTTCATCGACAAGCGTGTACTGGTTCTTCGACTAATGACCATCTTAGCTCGAACAGCGACGATGTCGCAGCGCGATCTGCAGGTATCGATCAAATTCTTGCGGCAATCAACAGCCAGTCTGCTGGCGTCCCCGTCATCATTGCTGGAGACTTCAATGACAGGTGGACAAACTCCGGTGCCAGCATCGACAAGCTCACTGCCGCCGGCTTCCGTGACCCTTGGGTCGACCTGATCAAGAACGGCGTATACCCTGCTAAGGGTACACCGGCGAATGCTTGTGGCAATCCCGCTCCGAACAACGACTGTGAGATTGTGGATAAGATCTTGTGAGTCAATATTTGATGCATAGCCCTCTATCACGTCGGCCCTCTAATCGGATGGATAGCTACCGCCCTGGAAATTCGGTCGCTCTCACTGCCACATCGTTCGACTACGTCCCCGAGGACTTCCTCCAGCCTGATGGAAACATTCTCTCTGACCACAACCCTGTTCTGGTCAACTTCGATTGGCGCAAGGTGTAGAATGAGGCCTGACCTGACATGATGCTGATGACGTTTCTTTATCTTCTGCTTTAGCCTCCTCACTGGCGATTGCAACGAGCTTTAGCACATACAGATACCAACGTGTTTGATGTTACGAAGTGATGGTGTGCACCAGGCTCTCATCATGTGTGACTATCTGCTGAACTATGTCTGTGTATCAACGACTTGGGCCGCCTTGTGATGAATCACTGTGAAACCACTCAAAGAAAGTGGCACATAAAATAGCTTCTGGCCTCATTTTCCACGCTTCTTCCCATTTTCCGACTATATGAACAGGATCCAGTAGAACTTTGCTCCTCGCGAAATTGACCGGTTCAAGATGTCGAACACCACACAAACAGGAAGCTCAAGTGAGCAACCAACCAGACAGACTGCAACCCCTGTCGAGCGTCTCCGTCTTGAAGACTTCTCCTTCGACATATTCTATGAGATCTGGGTGATAACACTACCTCTGGATGCGTCCTCGCCGCCTCATTTCCTCATCGCCTTGCGACGTCCCACACAGCCAACAATGACCGCTTTCCGCATCACCCAAGATGAAAGCTTCCCGTGTGGCTGCATCCTCCGGTTTGATCATGGCGCTGAATTTGCTGATAGCAGGTTCTCAAGCTGGCGAGGCGTCGGCATTTTCAAGGGGAGACACATGGAGAATTTCTTCAGAACCCTTTTGGATGTGCCACTGAAGCCGAACAATGAGTGGATTCTGGCCTTCTTGTGTAGACTTGAGAAGTTCAACTTCATCTCCAAAGGAAAAACATTGGAATGGCTCCAGGCTTGTGGGCAGTATGAACGATATCGTTTGTTCTGGGAATTGACAGATGCAAGCCGGCAGAGACGTTTCCTTCCAGGTATGTCACGTTACAGACATCACATTGGGAAAGAATCGAATCGCATTCTGCATTTTTCCGACTATTGACTAACCGCTCGTCCTCAAGATGGCCCCCAGAAGCCGCAGTACCTTGGAGACTCCGTGGCTTACTGGGCATATGATACCCTGGCGGAACGTATTTGTTACTGGGACAAGAGCACCAATAACTGGGATGACTGGGAAGTTGAAAGCACAGATGATTGAGGAATGATTGCTCGATAACCTGTTCTCATGCGATATCCAGGTCGAAGATCTTGGGAGAAGCTGCCGTTCCTGTGAACTGACCCAACTTCTGAAATGGGATACCAATGGCGTTGAAGTGTGTCATTTTTAGTCCATGATCGACCGCAGATGAGGCTCTGCAAACTTCGAACACACGGTTTGTGTCCACAATGACCAGACCTTGCAGAGACTTCCAATCGTCAGGTGTCCAGAAAGCATAGGCTCTGGCCATACATGGACCGGCAAACACCCTCACCGCAAGTTGTTGAAGGGCGGAATCCTGACCAAAGCTGAAACCCGCGAAGCCAGCTAGACCTTGAACGAATCTGCTGATCTGAGCCCAACTCTGGGAAGCTGCGCCATCCTCAAACCATGGCGTGCCAGTCTGGCTAAGACCAAGCCCTGGAGAGAAGACAAAGGCCATTTCCTTTGTAAGAATGGCGCTTAGAGCATGCTGTCTGGGGCCGGAGACGTCTGTCAAAGACTCACGCAGGGTTTCCAGCTGCTCGGTCACAGTCTGGCGCCGCGCTTGAGCTGGTTTCTCAATGATTGAAGACAAGAAGTCGCAGCCTCCTGCCAAAAGTCCAGAGGTGAGTCGTCTAAGCCGAGCGTCCTGGCGGTTTTCATAGACTCCTACGAATGATCATTAGGAGTGTAATTGGTTAGTCCAAAAGTGCGAGGCATACCTTGGTGTTGAAATATAAAGTCTCTGAAACATTTATGCACAGTAAGAACCTGAAGGGTTTCCAGTGGAGCCATCAAGGTCTTGGGCAAGGCCTTGACGAATGCTTTCACCTTGTGTGCGGCAACTTGCACATGCATCACCGGAACCAAACCGTGCCTTGAAGGCTCTCCTGCTTTAGGTCGTCTGTATGTGAAGACCATGTTTTTGGAGAGAGAGAGACCCCGATTTGCCACAAATAAATTGAGCGAATGACCTGCATCTTCGTGGCCAAGGGCATCGTCTTTCGGCACATGATACCACGGGGATCGGCAGGTACCTCCACTTTGACGAAGAGTGTTTGAGCAAATGTCTCTGTCGGAAAGGTCGATGCTATGTGTCTTGCTCCATCCCGGTCCTCAGGCTTGACAATGTCCAACTTCTCGAGCTTGCAGGTCGTCGCAAACAGTGGGGCAGATGCCAATGCAGCCTTGGGCGTGAGCTGCATGCTCTCCGTGCGAGTCCTGTCTGCCGTAATCCGGCTGAAGCACGCATCGATGTCGGAGAAAGACCCATTTGGGGTCAACGTTCCACTGAGGTCGATGAAGCCATAACAACCTCGCATCACTCGACGGCAGATGATGGCAAGCGTGTGCAGCTGAGCAGGGACCTCATTTTTGAAGACTTTAGTGGCGACGCGATTCCTGTAAGCTGGAATGCCGAGTACAAAGGATCGCAAGACAGAACAGCATTCTTCAGAGACTCGACGTTAGGGAGCTGTTCCAGGATATTGAGAAGCAAGTCAGGGCTCAGAGACATCAAGCTTCCAGCAGCAGGAGCCATCGCCTCGACGCCAGGAGGATCGGCCATGGTGGTGACGCGGACGAGCGAATACTATTTGCTGGGTCAGATGAGAGGAAAGGTGAATGGAAATGGTGAATGATGTGGCGGTTGGCGGCAGACGGCCTTGGAGTGTGCTCGGAAGAGTCGACGCCCTCAACTTGTGCATCGCCGGAGAGAAGTACCTCGTGTGCCAAAGCGGTGGGTGAACGTGAGAAAGAAAGACCGGAAGAATCTACCAGAAGCATGAAGAGAGCTGTGTTGATGGGGAAGCAATAGCGGCGTTGCCTTGTCACCAGCGGCCACCTGCATCGACCGTCGGCGAGCACTTGTCACCGCCAGCTGCTCCGATCTCTCGAGTGGTCTGAACGGGGGGAGAGCATGTCAAGTGATAATTTGCGACATCTGGCTTCGCTGCCACTTTCTAAGAGGAAATTCTGAGAGGAAAGCGCATCCTCATAGGCCTCAGAGGCTACCATGTCCTCCATGAGCCTTACCACTCATGCGGCAGGTCTCACTCTGTCAGTGACATCCGCCAGCACCAAGCTTGTCTCCATTGAGGATCCTTGCTGTAAGTAGGAGAAGAGCTGGTTTGCTTTAAGTTCTTCGGTGAATGGAGTGAAGCATCGGGTCCTGGCCCATGGCAGCTTGTTTGCCGCCAAAAGGCATTCGCTCAGAGCCCACTGTTGTCGTAGCGTGGCCCAGTCCGTACTCGTGCATGAAGACCTGACGTCCATCGGGAGGAGTCTGCTTGCTATATGTGAGAATTGCCCTAGCTGGAAGGTCGTACAGAGAGATCCCGACGTCAAATGCCCTCTTCTCGGCTGGAAGATTAGGGTCAGGGAGTTCCTCTAACCTGGGAACGTCCGTGATGTTGAAGTTGTCCTCTTCAGGGTCGTGATCCAGGCCATGTTCGATATTCATGATCTCTCTGCCGACATCTGCAGCAATCTTGTGATTCCAAATAAACTCCTGGGCGGGCACTGCGTAGAGATACTTAATGGCATGCAGGCGTAGACGGCGAACACGACAATGCAATGCAGTGAAGAATAGAGGGCTTTGCCATCCGCCATCTGGAACAAAAGCGTAGAGCTCTCGTTCTTGCTTCAGCGCACCAACATCCTTTATGGGCACCTTCTTGACCGCTTGCAAAACGCCTTCCCCACAGGCAATGATGGTGTGAAAGTTCTGTTTGTGCGCATCGTAGGCCATCACATCATCCAGTCTGAGGCAGACGTCGACCATGATGGTAGTCATTGCGTAGAACATGCGCAGGATGCAAAGTCCTAAACTCAGCTGCGGAGCTTCAAAAGTGGGCAGGGAGCGCTCGAAAATCACGTTCCAAGATTCCAAGTTCAGTTTGATGCGCTGCCTCAGCTTCTCCAGGCTCTTGGGCCCATTATGTTCGTCCAAGTCGGTGAAGACTGCCTTGCCGCGAGCCTGAGCCATGACTTTGAATGTGTCGCTCAAGAGGTAGTCCAGTGATTTCTTCGCCTGATTGGTGGTCTTGAAGGCACTGGGCAGAGGCATGCAGAAAGATCTCGGCACAGGCTCAGGATGCCAGTAGCATATGCCGAACTGAGCGGTGTTGAGATTGCCATGGCTGAATGCCTCTATAATCCACATGTCGTCCGCGTCACTGTTGCCATCATCGCTGATGGACCCTGGCGATGCTGGGTTTGCAGGCATATCTGATCGCAAGCTGTTCAGAAGCTTGATACCGCTGTGGAAATGCCCCCTGCCCGACTCGTACTGTCCGAGGGTGAAGTCCATATTCGTGAAGATCATACACGCTATCAGCGCAGTGCGAACGGCAGTCTTGGAAAGTTTAGTCGTCGGCTGTGGCTCCAGAAGGCTTCGAACGGCTTTGCTGCGTTGAAACTGATAAGTCTGAAGAAGTGCATCCTCAGGGCCTGATTGTTCAGCCCGACCGCCCATCCCAAAGATGAATCTCTTGTGAACCGCACTCAAAGCCAGTACGGCATGAAAGACGGCAGGTTCCTCGAGACATGCGCGCAGAGTCAGATCCTCCCAAAACTTCGAGCCGAAGGCACAATGCAGATTGGTAGTGCTGTGGTATCGGAACCAGTCGAGAAGTTCCAGTTCCTTCAGGCTTGCGCCCACAGCAGTCCTCGGAAGCAGGAGTCTGACCGGAGTCGAGGCGCAGACAGCATTCGTATTGTACCACGCGTTACCGCCTCCCCAGATGCCGTAGCCCTGGCAGATCCGGCCACTGCCTATGCACCGCTTACAAATTGGCCGACTCTCATCACATTTCACCTTGCGAGCTCTGCAGCAAGGTTAGCCGCCGCCGAGAATGACCGATCAACCTCAAGAAACACTCGGATATGGCATCCTGAGCAACGGATTACATCCGACTGACGGATACTTACTTGCATGTTCCACATCCAGACTTCACCCTTGATGTCTTCTTGGCTTTCTGCGTCGCAGATTTGGCCTCGCGAACATGCGTCTGGCTCGGTGCATCGCCACTTCCCTTGGCCCCGCCTCGCTTCGCCTTCGCAGTCGTCTCCATCGATCTCGTCGTGTTGTGTCCAGCACGTCCGGAGGTCGGAAGTAGTTGAAAAAGAGGAGCATTCAAGGCGAGGTAAGGTGAGGCATTCGATGACAGGGGTTAAGCTTTGCTTAGACCATGTCGGGCACCATGTTAGTGTCGTATCCTTGCTCTTCGTTTTACCATGTCAGCGTCCTTGTGGAGACCCTCACCTTGGCTACGAGAGACGTCCGCGAAGGGATCCACGCTTGATCAGGAAGAACAAGTCTCGAAACCTCATACTTCACCTTGGATGCTAGTCAATTCACAGGACCGTTGGACGGCCCCTGTAACTGCCAAGCAGTATTTCAGCCCTACGATCTGTACATGTAGACGTGCATCACATCGGTTAGGCCGGGGTGTGACAGAGTAAGCCCTACGCCGCCACATTGTCTAAACCTTGCACTCGCGTCTCCGAGTTCCGAGAAGCTCGCTGGTTGGAGCACGTGTTACGATAGAATCTAGGGCTATCTTCCCAGCGTTGTTACGGCCAGGCAGATACAATAACTGTGGCGTCGAGCATCAAGAGAAATGCCTGGACCCTTCACGTGATCTCAAGATGAAGCACCATTTTCAAGCAGCAATGTAAGCAGAAATGTCGTGATGAGTCTGGTGAAGTCTGAGGTCTCTGCCGACCTGGGCATTCCTGTCAGCACAATTGAACCATTGAGGACGGCGGATGCAGAGCGGCCGCCGCTGTCAAGCTGCCGTCATGCAGTGAGCTGGTGATCGGCCGGGGAGGTCACCAACTGGTCTCCCAATACCAAGCAAATAGATGTAGAGCATTGCAAGGTCATCCAATGAACTGTACAGATATCAGGATTGCTTCCGGGAAACCCCCACGGAAGGTGCATTGAAACAGCGTTCTGTTTCTTTCATTTCCGGGATAGTGGCCAATCGGACCATGTCAACAAGATCACACAGGTTTTACAGAGAAGCAGAGTCCAAGGAACCATTCAGCATCACACCTCTAAGCCCTATATGACATGTCCGAGCACTCTCCCCAAATCATGAACGTGACCAGGATCCAAAGTAGTCCGGCCAGGGCTCAGTATGCCTCAGCCGTGGCCTAGCTGAACAGAGGTCAGACCGGTTGTGGGGTACTTCAACGGCGGATCAGTGCTGACGTGCGCCCTTCAGTGCGGGGGTCGACCCGCTAGACACGTACCGTCACAGCGCCCTTCGTATGGCAACTACAGTGCCTTTCCATGCAATTCCAGCGGGGTTAGTGCCTATAAAGGTGCGTGGTTCCAGCAATGTCCCAGTACCGAACCTCCCCTAAAACCAATGACACAGGCGCTCACCACCCAGTCATTGCCGCTGACTCACCAATCCTAGCCTGTGCCATCCCTACACATCCAGGCAAGATTCCTCCGATTGCGGCTCAAAGCGACTCACACGCCTCCCATTATAAACAGACCGGTCATCGCCTGCCACAAGGACCAATTGGCATTAACGATACGGTCAACTAATTTGAGCCTCTCTCAAGCCACTGATACCTTGAACCCACTGCGGAAACCATCGGCTCTTCTCAAGGAACTCCATCTGCCATTCCCGACGCATCCCGAAACCGGACGACGGCCCTCTGTTAGCATCCAAATTCTTTGGGCAAAACCCCTCCATTGCCGGGCCTCATCCCGCATTGCATTGCATCACAACATCTTTCTTTGACCTGGATAACCCCGCCATTCATTCAAGATGCCTATGTACGTCCCATCCCTCGTCTATTGCCCTGTTACTTGAAGCCACTCTTTGCGCCACTTGGCATGTACTTACTGTTCTCCCGCCAGGCTCAAAGAACCCTGGAAGAAGTACAAGCAGTTCAAACCGCTGAACCTGCCGGATCGCCAATGGCCCTCCAAGACCATCAACAAGGCACCAAGATGGCTGTCCACCGATCTTCGCGATGGAAACCAAAGTCTGGTTGATCCCATGGTAAGTGCAATGCGAATGCCCATGACATACTTGGATCGCTTGCAGCTGACTCGAGTTCCCTGCCCCGCAGAACAGCGAGACGAAATGGAAATACTTCAAGATGCTCGTCGACCTCGGGTACAAAGAGATTGAAGTCTCTTTTCCCTCTGCATCGCAGACCGACTTCGACTTTACCCGTCGCCTGATCGAAACCCCCGGTGTCGTTCCTGACGACGTCTGGCTGCAGACCCTGTCGCCCTGCCGCGAAGAACTCATCCGCCGAACCGTCGAAGCCTCAGTCGGTGCCAAAAAGGCCATCATTCACATCTACCTTGCCACAAACGCTTGCTTCCAAAGAGTTGTCTTTGGTGTTAGCCAGGAGGAGAGCATTGAGCTGGCGACCCGATGCGCGAAGCTCGTTCGCTCTCTGACGAAGGATGACCCGAGCAGACAGGAGACCGAGTGGGCGTTCGAATTCAGCCCTGAGTTCTTCTCCGACAGCGATCCCGACTATGTTCTGCGCATGTGCGAGTCAGTCAAGGCCGCATGGGGCCCAACAAAGGAGAACCCGATCATCTTCAACCTGCCCGCCACAGTCGAGATGGCAACCCCGAACGTCTTCGCCGATCAAGTCGAGTACTTCTGCCGCCATATCTCGGAGCGTGAGAAGATCTGCGTCTCTCTGCACCCCCACAACGACCGTGGCTGCGCAGTCGCGGCTGCGGAGCTGGCACAAATGGCTGGTGCGGACCGTGTCGAGGGCTGCCTGTTTGGTAATGGCGAGCGAACTGGTAATGTTGATCTGGTGACTCTGGGTCTGAACCTCTACACACAGGGCATCCCCCCGAACGTCGACTTCTCAGACCTTGAGAGTGTCATTGATGTGGTCGCATCGAGTAACAAGATTCCTGTGCACGACCGTGCCCCATACGGTGGTTCCCTGGTCGTGTGCGCCTTCAGCGGCTCACACCAAGACGCCATCAAGAAGGGTTTCCAAGCAAGAGAGAAGGACGGTCTCGGCTACGAAGACCCCTGGGAGGTCCCTTACCTGCCTCTGGATCCTCAAGACATTGGACGCACATACGAGGCAGTCATCCGTGTCAACTCGCAAAGCGGCAAAGGTGGTGCCGCGTGGGTCATTCTGCAACACCTGCAGCTTGACCTGCCTCGCGGTCTGCAGGTCGCCTTCTCTCAAGTCGTGCAGACAAAGGCGGACGAGCTGGGCCGTGAGCTTCAGCCCAAGGAGATCACCGCCATGTTCCAGAGCACATACTTCCTGGACAGCAACCCACGGTTCAACATCGTCGATTACTCCATTCGACCGGATAGGTCGAGCTCCCCCGCGCCACCGGAGCCTGGTCGTACGCAGGACACCAAGAACCTTAAGCGTCTGTTTGAGGGTGTTGTTGCAATTGACGGAAAGGAGTACCACCTGAAGGGTCGCGGCAATGGTCCTATCTCATCTCTGGCGAACGCGATGAAGTCTGTGGGTATCAACCTTGATGTGCAGGATTACAAGGAGCATGCCATCGGCAAGGGTCGCGACGTGAAGGCTGCAACATACATATTGTGTACCGTTGCGGCGGAAACGAAGCAGTCCGTTTGGGGTGTTGGTATCCACGAAGATGTGGTACAGAGCTCAATGCTTGCCCTCCTGAGCGCCGCAAGCAACGTGAGTTTCCTCTTCACTTTTCCCAGCCAACACGGCAATACTGACAGATTATCAAACAGTTCGCAGCCAGCCGACCCGGCAGCCCTTTTGCACCCAAGCAGGGTAGCCAACAGCCTACGTCTGGCTTGAGCCTGGACGCGCCACCCGTTCCCGCTGTCCCTTCAGCTCACACGAATGGAGCGTCTGATGTGGTGAGCAATCTGGAGGCGAAGGTCGCCAATATGTAAATTGCTTGAGGCATGTTATGAGATCTTAGTTGGCGAAAATTGGCGTGATTGCAGGTATCAAAAAAAATGGGAATGAGGCCAAGATTGATGTGTGTATTTACATATGGGGGGAGTCGACATTGTGAATACCTTTGCTCCAGCGCTTTTGCTTCGTCTCCAAGTCTATCAGTTACCATGATCCACGGCCTTCAATCCACATTGATGTCGAGGCCGTGGTATTAACAGTAAGATCCAGAACACGTTCACTACCAGAGTAACGAATGACCAATATGAAATTGCGAGACAGTTCACATGCTTAGATCATTCCGCGGTCAGATGGCATCTCCTCACTCTCGGGTAGCCAGACTCGCGATGGCCAGCCTCGGACGGGTGTTGCCCCGAATTCCTGACGGGAATAGTGCACGATGGTACTGAGCGTTCAGAGACTGACACATAGGTAGTGTCCCCGCTAAGTCAAGGGTCGTGTCTCAGTTCACAAGCCACAGGAGGTGACATCAGTACTAGGTAAGCCTCTCCTGCCTGTCTGCGTCTGTTAAACGAAGTTTCGCCGGCCATGCACAACGTCAGGGCGGGGTCTCAGCCTTGTGCACGCCCGACTGTGCTCTGGCGTGCACAGACCAGGCTGCCGGTAGTAGTGCATAATTGTGCCGCCTTTTGTGCAGCGCAGCCAACGAGTGCTTTGTTTGTGTCATGACAGCGAGGGGAGGGAACGAGGCAACCCCACGTCAGCGCGCACTGTGTAGCACCGCGCAGCGAAGCGGTGGAAGGCGGTGCAGGGAGCATGCTTAAGGCTGTGTCACGTACCAGTGCTGCTCCTCATCGTTGTTGCCAGTGAGAGATTGAAGCATATCGAAAAGTCATCATTCTGACGTCCAGAGGGTCACCGGGCTGGAATTTCCGTGATTCAAACCTCATTACGGCTGCTCCCTAACAAACAAAACAAAGGCACTGTCTGTCTACCCTGCCCTCTAATTCCAAACGCGCTGAAGAACCCCCTCCCTTCTGGGCTCCACAGGCGCTGAACGGGCCCCTGTCGCAGACCTAATGACCCTCCTCACCTGAACAGCCTGGACTCTGGGACCCCTTTGGATTGAAGTGAGTGCCGACTGCGTCGCTCCCCTTTCTTGGGCTGCCATAGAAAAAAACAGAAGGACTTTTCTCATTCTTCGAGATTCCATTACGACGCGTCCGTGCATGCGATACTATCTTGGGTTGACTCTTCGTTTCTCTCATCTCAGTCATTTCTGTCCTGCACTCTTTCTCTCACACTGGTCACCGAAAACACTGCCTAACGCACAGTGCGCAGACGGCCCACCACCTCTCGTTGTCGTCCAGTCAGTCACCGCTAGCAACTTCACCCACTTTGCGGATGTTCTATTTGTACCTAGCACCGCTGTTTCCCCGCCAAAAGGTACTTCGCATCTTCTCCGCCCATCACATTTTCCCAGGGCCTTTCAGTTGTTTGCGTTTGCATCCATCTGCACTGGGGCAACCTTCGAACCCCTCCGCCTGTTGATTCCCTCCCTCCCGCTTCCAATCCGTTTTTTCCCTAATTTGACACGTGCAAAGCGCAACCTCCCCTCCAACGACACCACTTCTCTCGATCGAGTCCTCCTACTTCGTCTCGGCTGCTTTCCTCTCCTCTCTTTTCTATCGCGAAGCCCGCCCGAGTGTCCATGTCCCGCCGCCATGTCGAGCTCTGAGATCAATCAAGTGCTCGCCAACTCGCTGTCGCCAGGTGAGTCCTCCCAACGACCCCGGCCCCTGAGCCTTGTTTGCTCGACACCGCATCTTCTCGCTGCCTGGCATAGCGCGTTCGAGGCGTTGCTCGAGTGTCCAGTGAACTAAATATACTAACAAGCTGTTTACAGACGCGAGCCTGCGACATGCTGCTGAGCAGCAACTCACCCAAGCCGCCGAGAGCAACTTCGTATGTCCCACCCTTTCGACCATCCCCGCTGCTTCCTGTTTCTGGTGCTGACTAGACGCTTCTCAACACAGCCGCTCTACCTCGCGACTCTCGTACAAGAACTAGCAAACGATAATGCCGATGGCTCCATCCGTGCCGCCGCTGGTATTGCCCTCAAGAACGCCTTCTCAGCCCGCGATTTCGCTCGTCAACAAGAACTGCAAAACAAGTGGTTGACACAGACCGACGACGAGACCAAGGCACGGGTCAAGGAGCTCACCCTCCAGACCCTTTCATCATCCAACACACAGGCCGGCACCGCTGCTGCACAGGTCATTTCTTCTATTGCCACAATCGAGTTGCCGCGTTCGCAATGGAACGACCTTATGCCCTTCTTGGTGAAGAACGTCAGCGAGGGTGCCGACCACCAGAAGCAAGCCTCATTGACCACCATCGGTTATATCTGCGAGAGCCAGGACAATGACCTCAGGTTGTCGCTCATTACACACTCAAACGCAATCCTCACAGCCGTCGTTCAAGGCGCCCGGAAAGAGGAGACCAACCTTGAAGTCCGACTCGCTGCCATCACTGCCCTCGGCGACTCGCTCGAATTCGTCGGTAACAACTTCAAGCACGAGGGCGAGCGGAATTACATCATGCAGGTTGTCTGCGAGGCCACGCAGGCCGACGACTCTCGCATTCAGCAGGGCGCTTTCGGCTGCCTGAACCGCATCATGAACCTCTACTACGAGAACATGAGGTTTTACATGGAGAAGGCTCTCTTTGGCTTGACCATCCTGGGCATGAAGTCCTCTGATGAGGATGTTGCTAAGCTGGCTGTCGAGTTCTGGAGCACGGTTTGCGAGGAGGAGATCACTATTGAGGACGATAACGCACAAGCCGAGAGCACTGATCAGACCCGGCCTTTCTACAACTTCGCGCGTGTTGCAACCCCCGAGGTTGTGCCTGTGCTTCTGCAGCTGCTCACCAAGCAGGACGAAGATGCCGCAGACGACGAGTACAACCTGTCAAGGGCTGCGTACCAATGCCTGCAACTTTACTCGCAGGCTGTTGGCTCCACCATCATCACCTCTGTTCTGCAGTTCGTTGAGGCCAACCTCCGGTCTGACGATTGGCACAACCGTGATGCCGCTGTCTCGGCGTTCGGTGCCATCATGGAGGGCCCTGAGGAGAAGGTTCTTGACCCCATTGTCAAGCAGGCTCTGCCCATCCTTATCACTATGATGGATGACTCTTCCCTTCAGGTCAAGGATTCCACCGCCTACGCTCTCGGCCGTATCACTGAGGCTTGCTCAGAGTCGATTGATCCCACCACTCAGCTCCCTGCTCTCATCGAGTCTCTCTTCAAGGGTCTCTTGAGCAACGCGAAGATGGCACCCTCATGTTGCTGGGCGTTGATGAACCTTGCAGAGCGCTTTGCTGGTGACTTCGGTGCCCAGACCAACCCTCTGACCCCGCACTTCAACAACGCGGTCACATCACTCCTCGATGTGACCGCTCGTCAGGACGCCGATACTGCCGTCCGCACCGCCGCTTATGAGGTTCTCAACGTATTCGTCCTGAACGCCGCTGCTGAGAGCTTGCCCGCCATCGCCTCTCTGTCTGATGTTATCTTCAAGCGCCTTGAGGAGACCGTGCCGATGCAGTCGCAGGTCGTCAGCGTCGAGGACAAGATGACTCTCGAGGAGATGCAGAACAGCCTTTGCACTGTTATTCAGGGCATTGTTACTCGTCTTGAGAAGGAGATTGCCCCCCAGGGTGACCGCTTGATGCAAATTCTGTTGCAGATGCTTAACACCGTTGGCGGCAAGTCTAGCGTTCCCGAGGCCGTTTTCGCCACTATCAGCGCTCTCTCGAACGCAATGGAGGAGGACTTTGCCAAGTATATGGAGGCTTTCGCTCCCTTCCTGTACAACGCTCTCGGCAACCAGGAGGAGCCTGCGCTCTGCTCGATGGCCATTGGTCTTGTTAGTGATATCACCCGGTCTCTGGGCGAGCAAAGCCAGCCTTACTGCGACAACTTCATGAACTACCTGCTCAACAACCTCAGGGTACGTATTGCATGCACCGCCATGATTTTGAGCATGACGCTAACATATCACAGAGCACCACCCTGGCTCAACAGTTCAAGCCCGCCATCCTGCAGTGCTTCGGCGATATTGCTGGCGCCATCGGTGGTCACTTCGAGACCTACCTGTCCGTCGTGGCCCAGGTCCTTGAGCAGGCGTCTACTGTTCAGGCTGGTGCCGATGGCCCGTACGAGATGTACGATTACGTCATCTCGCTCCGTGAGGGTATCATGGACGCCTGGGGTGGCATCATTGGTGCCATGAAGACCAGTGACAAGAGTATGTTGAATATCTATGGATACAAGAACCAAGTGCTGACTTTGCGTAGCCGAAGCCTTGAAGCCATTCGTCGGCTCGATCTTCCAGCTCCTCAACTTGATTGCCACCGACCAGAGCCGCAGCGAGTCCCTCATGAGGGCAGCCATGGGTGTCATTGGGTAAGCTTCGGATCACTCGATATCATAAGAGACGCGCATTTGCTAACACTCTTTCCAGTGACTTGGCTGATGCCTACCCCAGCGGTGAGCTCGCCGATGCTTTCCGTCAGGATTGGGTCAGCACCATGATCAAGGAGACGAAGACCAACCGCGAGTTCTCACCGAGGACCATCGAGACGGCCCGCTGGGCTCGCGAGCAGGTCAAGCGTCAGATTGGCGGTACTCAGGCAACGATGGCTCAGGCGTAATCTACATCTTTCGCACAGGTCACACAACTCGTCGCCACGACCACCCAGCCCTCTTGATTTTCCAATTTCTTTGCCTCCCACCCCTGCGATACACCACCACCACCTGCACTCCCCAACACGATCATCACGACAGTCATCACGCCCTGTACATAACAGCACACCCCATGCCAACGACATCACATCACCAAATACCCCTATCCATCACGACGCTACACCATCATCCCCTTACCCAGGAATCACTTTGTAATCACCGCCCACATCATCACAATGACCCCTCCCTCCCCAGCACAGCACAAGCCCCTTCTGAATTTTTTATTTATCATGTTGAAATGCACCATTGATGGGATAGAGAGGTCATGTATCGCGTTGCAGTACTCCTGATACCCCTTTTCCAGGCCTTCCCTGCTTTCTACAGGGAAACCACGGAGGGCCTTCATGATAAAGGAAGAGGAGGGAACTGAACGCCCGGGAATTCAAACCAAAAAGTCATGTAGAGCGTCACGGATTACTGGAGAAATCAGGAATTTTATTTCATTTTTTCCCCATCATCATGTTTGCCCTTTTATTTCCGTTTTCATCTATTTTGAGTTTCATGTGTCGCCAACCGTCTGGAGAATACAAGTGGAGAGAGAAGAGAGAGGAGGAAGATGGATGACCTTGATTTTGTCTTTGCTTGGCTTGGAAAGGCTTCCTCAAGTGAGGGCTTGCCGATTCTCATCGTTTTGCGGGTTTGGGTTCGTGAATTTTTCTAAATCGTTGGAATTGAGGGAGTAGAGCATGTTCACCATATCATGGGGAGTGTAAAGGAGAAGAGATCAGAGGTAGAAGCAGCATTCAACTTGAAGTGTTGTCCCAGTATCTTCTCATGTTGCTGAGCTCGAGAACGGTGAAATGCTGGCTGTGTCAATGAATCGTGGCGTTCCTCACGGTAAGTAGGGAGAACAATGGTAGCGTGGGGCTTCCATCGGACCCGGTCTACAACATAACCTCACAGCGCAAGAGCGGATGGCAAGCGACAGACATGATCATGATGATCTATTTACATAGAATGATGCAAGCGGCGCTCCTTTGATGACAGTAAACGACAGGATGTGTATATACGTGCAAGTGTGCTTCAAATCAGTCCTCGGAATTCCTGCGACCCACACGGCCAGCGACTCGCTCCAAACCGCGATGTGAGAGCGCGCTTCAAAACGACCCGCTCCAATTCGTGGGTAAGAATCGGCCCTCCTTGCCACCCATGTACACCTGCAGCTCATCCTCGAATCCGTCGTTACCAGGGCCAGTCTGTTGGTAAACACCAGCAGGTCCAGGCTGATTCAGCATGTAGGCTTGTTGTTGTGGTGGAGGTGCATGTGGGGTGGCAGGACTTGTGTGGAAAGGACTGGCCATCATGATGGGTATATTCTCAGCAGATTGTTGGGGTGGGATGTATATTTGGCCAGGTGGCGGTTGAGCCATGAGGTTGTTGGGGACATGGGCTTGAGGCGAGTAGGGGATGGCGGCAGCTTGAGGTGTTGGTACCTGCTGCATCCCGACGGCAGGGAACGAAGGCCCTGTTTGATGGAACAACGGCACAGCTTGATGCTGCACCAGCTGGGTGTCTGGGTGAGGTGTTGCGTACGCAGTCATGACAGAGTCTAGAGGCGATCCGACCTTGCTAGCCTGGAAGTCACCATTTGTGGTACTGGCGCCATGGCCCCGTTCCGTTGGCGGCGTGCTGTTGGATCGCTTAAGCCACGCCTGTGGCACAGGGTCTTTACTGTCCGTCATGCTACCTTCGCTCATGAGCGGTGCTTGATGAGGTTGATTATATGCTCGATCAAGGGAATCGACCCAGCGCGAAGCCAGAGGCCAAACTCGGTCACATCCGGAAAGAATTTCCCTTGTGCGCTTGACCATGGCAGGGCCCTGCCTTGTGATGGCTGGATCTGGACATACTGTTTGCCGCGTGAGCCGAGTTCAAACTTTTCAGGATGATAGTGTGGTGATAGAGTGAACTGATCGGACTTACAAGTGGGATATAAGCATAGATAGGTAGAGAATAAACCACAGACGTAAACACAAAAGGCTGCCATTTGGGCGCCGACGCTCTCATCTACCGACCGGCCTGTAAATTGTGCGTCTATTTGTTCAAATAGATCGGAAACATTTTGAAACATGTCGCTCGAGACCGCAGTGAAGAACGCTTGCTGCTGCATTGTCTTCTGGTTCATAAACATCACACTAAGGAAAGGCAATGGTCAGTATGAAGCGCTGTCTGTGGAGACCATTTAGAGTGACCTACTCTCCCAGGTATGGTCGGCGTAAAACAATGTTGCAAAGCCGAGGCATCATAGTAACGCTCAGGTACGCCTAATGGTGTCAGCTAGTGCAAGGGGCACATCGATTCGGTAGCAACTTACAAGGTCCAACCCCTTGTTCTTGAAATGAAACAATTGAGTTTTCGACCAGTGATGCGTTGCTGGAAGCCCAGCTTCCCAGTCATCAATCTTCTGCTTCATGTTCCAGAACTCGCTTCCACTATCCCAGGGAGCAGCCTCTCGCGCGAATGTGGCAGCGCGCCGACTGACAGTTCCCCAGTAATGATGGATCTGCATGAGCGATGCGAAGAGGGATCGACCAGGGTCACGGACAAGGTGAGGCTTCTCTAGGGCAGGAGGTGAGTCGGGCAACGCCGCCCTTGACATCGGTTGCCGGCCTGCGGCGAAGTCTTCCTCATTGCAAGGTAGCAGTGTGGTGATGTCTGGAGCTCCCAGTGTGACAGGTGAGTATGGGCCACTGTGAAGACTGTCCTGTGAGTGCAGCATCCACTGTTCGAGGGTGCAAACGGTTATGTGAGCAAGACCAGTACTGTCTTAGACTTCGACTTACACGGGACGGGCAAAACTCACCATGGTGCGACGGGCCGATTCAGCGCTAATGATGGACTCAATGGTGGGATCATGCATTTCATAGGTCTCTTCCCGATGGAGCTGCATCAGGGTTGACATCCGTGTAGCGATGCCTACATTGAGCTGGATGGGTGTCAGTCATTGGACCATCGGGATCGGGCCAAGGCAGGTCTAGGCCGGTCTCCTGGCGTGTCAAACTTACATAGCTTGCATTCTTGTGCCCACTGCCCTGCTGGGCCAAGCTGAGCAAGTAGAAAGCTTGACATCTCTCGAGCGTGGGTCCCATGTAGATCTCTCGCGTAGCAAGGTCAAATTGTTTGTCCATGAAGTACTCTGCAGCCTTGACTCCAGAGCCGTGGGCCGTGATGAGGGCCGGGGTCATGCGGGCTGAGATGCCCAAGATGCCCAGTAACAAGAAAGGATCGACAAAGCGGAGATCATTGCGAAGCTTGTTACGAAACTGTTGCTTAGCTAGGAAGCCGAGCTGGAAATAACTGGCGTTAAAACGATCGACAGCGTCAAGGATGTCGTCCTTGGGTGGCATTATCTTCCACACATCGTCTGTTTTGCTGGGGTCAGGGTGTGGGCGTGGGCGAGGGGCGGACGCGCGTCCCTCTGCGCTGGGACCATCCGGAGCATCGCCGGCGGCTTTGGACCCTTTGGGGGCACGCTGGCGTGGGTGTCGATATTCTCGATCATTGCCGGGCTGTCCTCGCACCGGGAATACACTGTCCGGAGAAAGACATTGGCTCAGTTTCCGGCTGTTGCTCTCATGATTTTGCGCACTTATGGTGGACGGGTGGTATAGTATGGATGTTGGAGGGGAGGGTTGTACCGCACGAAACTCACCAGTCTTCCTCCCCAAGCCCTGCTTCCTTACAAGACTTGCAGGGCGGTTTGGCTTTCTCATGCTCACATTTGCTACGTTGGCGACGGCATCTGCAGGTGAGGCAATCAGTGTTAGCCACACTTTGTCGACACGGATGTCACAGTCACACACACAGTGCTCCAATGCCATGGTCTTTCGGAAAGTGAGATCGGATCGTCGCGAATCCAGACCACCTTGGCGGGGAAATTGCAGCAAATGCCAAAGAAGGGCCCAGACTCGAGTGGACTCGCGGCAGACAAGCCGCAAACGGGGGGAATAAGGGTAGATCGAGCAAGACATGAGATAAGGTTATTCGGGAAGAGCAAGTAAAAGAAGCACAGACCTTCGACAAGCGATCGGCGCACGTCGTTTGATGTTGGCCAGCCATGGAGCGACAGGCCCAGCACCTTGGTCCTGCTGCTGGAGCTGCGACTGCTGATCGGCAGACGAGTTGGGGTTGAGCTCCTCGTCTTCACCATCAACTGACGCCCCCGCCCCCAGACGAGAGGTAGAGGCCGAAGCCGTTGAAGTCGTGGTCGAGGCTACCGAGACGGAGCCCGAGACGGAAGCAGGCAGATCGACGTTGAAGGACGGGTCCATGCCACCGGGGGAGCGGCAGAGGGGGCACTTCTCGTCACGTCACGCCACGACGCGAGCGAGGACTGAGTGAGTGCAGGCGTTCTGTAGCGTATCTCACTATAAGGGTGAGGGTAAGGTAAGGTCAGGCAGGCAACCCAGGCCGGGTCAAGCCAGGTCAGGTGGTGAGGAGATGGGCGTGCGTGGGCAGCCGACACAGCAAGCATGGGCGTGTGGTGTCGCTCAGCTCAGCTACTGCTGCAACACACACACGGCGTAGGCAGGGGAGCGGAGCGATGCCCGGATCCGAGGAAAAGTTCGGAGATGGGGTCGCACCTAAGAGAAAGATGATGGATGATAGCTGGCGAAGTGAGATACAAAAGCGCGTGATTCTGCCCCCAGCTTCCTGCTCGTGTTTCCGGCAAAGAAGTTTCAGTGGCCCAGACGGAGGAAAAGGGTGCCTGCCGGGGACAAAGAGAGGAGGGAGGGGAGGGGGGCCGGCAAGGACCAAGCACCAAGACCTCAATTTGCAGTTGCTGGCTTCTCCTCTTCGCTGAGTGGTGCGAGATGCGCCTCTCAGGTCCTTTCTTTTTTCTCAATGCTTGCTGGAATTCTGGGGAACAAGGTGGAGGCCGCCGTTGGGAACCTGTGGCCGATGAGGAGAAGATCGCCCCAAGATGCAGAGGGAGAGAGGAAATGAGATGGAGATGGAGATGCAGTAGAAGGAGGGGAAAACAACCTGCTGAGATGACAGGAGATGGGCCAGAGCTGAATGAGTGAAGCAGGAAGAAGCAGACGAAGCAAGACAACCACGGCCAGAGAGACAGACAGGCAGTCAGTCGGTCTCCTCTCCGTCGTCATGGTCCAGGGCTGGCTGGTTGGCCTCACGTCCCTCCTACTCAGGAGAGGAACAGCACCATAGCATCTCCACGGACTCGGTCCCCAATTACAGACAGGGCGTGCATGTGTAGGCCTCTACGAGAACATCTATGTACCTCGTCTAGTTGCCGCAGCCGCTGCGCCCACCCTTGAAAGACACTCTCAGTACCTTATTGACCACTCGCAGGTCCCAGGATGCACGACTTAATTACAAGAGATCCATCCTCTGGATGCCACAGGAAGCACTAAAACTCCGGTTGCTGGGGCCTCTAGGCGGCTGGAAACTGGGGTGGTTCAGGTAGCAGCGGGGGGCACGTGATCTGCAAGGATGCGGCCAATTGGGGACCTGTCATTGGTACATGTTCGAGGCGTGGCAGCCATCACGGCACTGTGATATCCTGCCTGCTAGGGCTGTACATGACTCAAGGCTGCTATGTCGCGGCAGGCAATGGGTATTGCTGTATCTGTGCCCTCCTCCCCTGCTCCAGCCCTCGATTCCCGTTCTTGCGGTGTCGATCGGACATGGGCGAGGTCATCGTGCTTGTGAAGTGACCGGCCAGCTAGGACATTTACTTAGGCAACGCGTCACGGGCTTCGGATTCGTAACCCAACGCGTGTTACTCCTCCTAGCTTCGTGGAAGCCCTCGCTGGGCACAGTAGAGTGATGCTGCCTGACACTGTAGAGAAGGCAGTGTAGCAGTTCCTGCTCATCACCGGCCAGCAGGTGCAAGCCCAACTCGTTCGACTAGGTCAGGTGACTCAGCACGACTACCCCCAGCCCCTTCCTTCCTTTATTGAAGATTCCTATTGTTGTTGGTGCAGCCGGAGTGCTGGCAGCCGACAGAGGGTGGCCAACGGCTGGTTGGGACCGGCGTCAGCAGACATTCGTGATTCAACTTCATCCCATCTGGCGGATATGGTTCACGCGGTCTTAGTTGTAATATCAGCCTTCATCTCTACAGCATCGCTTTCTTCCTCCCCTTCTCACCGTGAATACTGCCAGAAGTTTGCTTCGTTTCCCAGAGTTTTGCGACACCCAATTGCGCCCTTCCACGCAAAACTCATCATCAAAGTCTTGATTCCATTTGCTACCGTTTTGGATTTCAACTCCTTGCTCTTGCAGCCGCCTCCTTGCTCGCTACCCCTGCGTTGCTTTGCACCTCGTCGGAGAGCTGATTGCTGGCAAGACCAGTCCTCGGAATCTAGTGAGCTGACTTTCATCTACATGTATGGATACGATGGTTGCTGATGGTCATCAAGCCGTTCATCATGGCTGGACTGAACGATCTGCCGAACGAGCTGTTGGACTCGGTGTATGAGAGCATCGACAACATTGAGGATGCCGTGGCCCTCAGCTGCACGTCACGAAAATTCCGGGCATGGTGGGCTGCCAGCCGCGAAAGGCACGCCATCGCCATCACAAAGAAGCTCATCCCAGCGTATTCTTGGAACCTGGCTTTACTAGCCAACAGATACTGCCCTGGCCCGAAGAACTCCTGGAGCCTGCCCCTCAGTACCGCCGAGGATGCTGTCAGTATCCTGGCCCCCTTGGTGCTGCAGCGGAAAACCAGCGCCGAAAACAAACTCACAGACCGAGACCTGGTGCAAATGTCTCGCCGGCATCTTTGCCTTTCCGCACAGCCCCTGCACACGAAGAGAGGGCATGCGCAACTGCACATGGCTGCGGCGATTTTGATCCCCCAGAGCAAGGGTGATTTGGACCATCCTATTGTGGAAGAATATCTTTCGCCCCTAAACTACGCCATGCACCTCGCGTCATGCCTTCAACCACTGCATGAAACAAGACCCAAGTGCCGCTACGGGTCGCGACCAGATTGGTTCGCAGAGGTAGCTCTTGGTGTCATGCTGGATCTGAAGCCTGATGGTTGGTGGGACGGCTTGGGTTACCACAACCAAGAACCCGAGGTGAAGCAAAGCGTCGCCGAATTTTTGGGAAGATACGGCCAATCCTTGGATCCAGAGCTCAGTAACGACTACCTGTGATGAGGAACATGATTGCTCCTGCGCGAAGGAATCCCTGCCTCTCACTATCGTGGAGCGTGGCCGGAGAGCATATGCCATTCATTTTGTCACGAAACTGGCTTGTGTCAGTGCGGAATTGGAGAGATTACTGATTGTGACTATCTCTCTGGAAGACGGACGTCCATTTGGACAATCACAAGGGCGCATCGTGGATTTACTGTTTTTACATTGACCAGGCGTTGGAAAGGAGTTGACAAGATCAGGATGGTTGTATTGTTTTCTCATTGATCAGGTGTTTCGGAAGGTGGCATTGAGGTCAGGATTGGTTGACGGAAACACATTTGCATTTTGCTGAGCACCCATGGCGCTTCTCTTCTCTTCTGTTCTGTTCAGTACCTCGCGAATAGAGACAAAGAAACCCGTTTTCACCAACCTCTGCCCTTTGCTCTGTTGGTTCTCAACTCCCGCTCAACCAACCTCGTGAACCAATCCCTCAAGCTCCTCCTGCAACCGCTTCCTCAAACGTCCTGCCTGTCAACCTGTGGAAAACCTCCTTGTACTTCTCCTCGGTCTTTTCCGCAATCTCCTTGGGGATCTCCACGCCCTCCTTCCCCTTCAGACCCTCCCTCACCAACCAGTTCCGAATGAACTGCTTATCGTAACTATCGGCATCCTTGCCCACCTCATACGTATCCTTCGGCCAGAACCGCGACGAGTCAGGCGTGAGCACCTCATCGGCAAGGTACAGGTTCCCCTCTGCATCCTTCGCGAACTCGAACTTGGTGTCTGCGATGATGATACCCCGCTCAAGGGCGTAAGCCGCGGCCGTGTTGTAGATCTGCAGAGAGAGCTGCTTGACCTTCTCAGCCGTCTCCTTGTCGCCAATCTCCTTCCAAGCGTCATCTGGGTGAATGTTCTCATCCTTCTCGCCCGCAGCAGCCTTTGTGCTGGGCGTGTAGATCGCCTCCGGAAACTTTTCAGAAAGCTGCAAACCCTCTGGCATAGCGAGACCGTGAACCGTGCCCTTGGCCTGATACTCCTTCCAAGCACTACCAGTGAGGTAACCCCTCACAATAGCTTCCACCTTGACCACCTCCAGCTTCTTGACCTGCATAGTGCGGTTTCTCAGCTTCTCCTTGACGCCTGCATCGGCGATCGTGTCGGGCACATCGAGACTGAGGAAGTGAGTGCGCAGACCGGGGATGCGCTCGGAGAGTACGCGGAACCAATGCGCGGAGGCGAGGGTGAGGATGGCGCCCTTGTTGGGGATACCGCTGGCGAGAACGACATCGTAGGCGGAAACGCGATCGGACGCGACAAAGAGGAGGGTGGACGGATCAGGGAGGGTGAAGAGATCACGGACTTTGCCGGATGCAATCTTCTCAAGAGAAGGAATGTCGATGGTGGTGAGTGCGGCCATTTTTGCAGAGCTTGGCGATTTTGCTTTATTGGTTCGCGTACCGGGAGCCTTAGGACGATAAAAGTGAGATGCTGTATCTCCCTTTTGAGAAAAGATGAGACACGGATTGAAGTTAAGCGAGGTGACTCGATCAGTGAGTGAGTGAGTGAGGCTTTGCGAGATCGGCGGCGGGTGGTGAAAGATTTTGGAGAGGTTGTCAGTTTAAGGTTGATTGCTCCACACCATCTCTCCCATCGTCACCTCATACCGAGAACAGGTTTACTCAGTTCCGGAATTTGGCGATGGGAGCATTTGATCCTCATACTGATTCCAAGGCATTATCGATCAAGTTGGAATGATGCACCGCTCTCGTGTGCTCTGGAGCTCAGTCCCTTCAACTTACATCCACGCTATGCTTCTGAGTTCGCCACTGAGGCAAGTCAGGACGATCACGGCCGAGACCGTCAGCCGGGACTACGACGTTTATAGCACGAGGGTTACAATGACCAGAAGCTATTGCAATGTCCTGAGTTGGGCTCTCGAAGTATGACAAACAGTTCTCGTTATGGGTTCTGGGCGTTGCCTTTCGGATCATGCCTCGCTGAAGCCTCTCTGCGTAATGTAGCAGGTCGAAACCTATTGAGCGCATTCACGTCATACCCAGATTCGATACAAGCCCATTCATTACACATGGAGCTGAGCTTTGTGGTGAAATGGTTCAACGCAACATCAGAATTCTCTAACGTGACGGCGCGGGTTCACATGGTTCCATACTCAATCGAGAAAGGAAAGCCGCTTTGATTCAATGCTGTGATTCGTATACCAAATTCTTTAACCGCAATGCGCTCAGATCAACCTCATCGCTTGTCCATCGGATTCATCATCTTCTGCAGTCTTCCTTCGTCCCCATACCTTCGACTCAGCTGTCCACAGCTTCGACTCGGTTCTCCGGCTGAGGTTGTACTCTATCCACAAGTGTGGTGTCAGACTGACCGAAAGCAGACGTATTTGATTGAGAGTTATCTCGGAGATGTAAGGCCGATGAAGATGCTGGCGTTCTTGGTCCGAAAATCTGCCCCCAGGCCGGTTAACGACCAGCTTGCCACTCGCGAAAGCGAGAGCTGACCCAGCGGATACCCATTCGCACAGGATAGAACAGTACGATCACCAAGGCAAAGCCGACATAGATCCAAAAGAAGAGCCACGGGGGTCGAGTGTCCATTTCAGGGGCGCCCTTTGGCGACATGATGGCGGTTATTGGGCTTGGGTTTGTTCATGATTGACTTGCTGTGACGTGATCGTCCTTCGTGGAACTCGGCAATGCGAAGAGGTAGACCTATGGAACACCCAGGAAGAAGTGACAAGGTTAAAGATGAAGTATAGGAAACTCTCGATAATAGCGTATTGCTGATGAAATATCTGAAAGTTGGTGATCGTAAAAGTGATCTTCAGGCTGCCCGAAGGTCGGCAGCGGATAGATACACGATGAATTGTGAAGTGACAGAGCAGGATAACATATTTGTGATAAAGAGGGGACAGAGAGAGGGCGAAGTCTGCACCGTGGAACAAACAAAGCTGCACCTTCTCGCTTCTCTTGAGAAATGTCCACTTTCCCTCTCCTCTCTGGACCTGGAAACACTTCCCTCAGACCTGCATCTACTGTAAAGATACGATAGGAACGATCCTAGTCCTGTCGCACAACACGGGAACCTGCGTCTGGGACCAAAAACAGAAAGTACATAGGTAGATCATCATTCGCTATAGGCCGTTACATGCATTCACTTCCTTTCCAGATGTATGTCCCCGAAAATGCCAACAACTGCGCAATGCTCACCATGCATGCTCGTAAAAGTCATAGCCCGCGAGGAATCCAGTTCCCGCAGTTCTCACCTATACCACTTCCTCCCCTTTGAATCCCAAAACACTTCTCTCTCGCGATATGTCTCTTCCTCCCAATCCCAATGCGACCTCGTTCCATGGTGATGATGATGGCGGTGGTGATGATCCCGGTGAGGCCGGGGCAGGGGTGGGTAGTCGTAGTAGTGTCTGTGACGATGGAATCTCACATCGATATCGTCATGAGTTCTGGAGATCTCCCGTGGCTTCTGCACCCTCCGCATTCGAGAGCGACGGATCTGATCTGTCAGATCCGTGAGTTCCTTGACTTGATCCTGCAAGCAGTTAGTGTCACTAGATCTTTCCCATATCAGAAAGCGGAGGGAGATCTCACAAACTGGAGGTAATCCATGATGTAGAAATGCCACCTGGACTCCTCGTACGGATATCCCAACCTTTCAATCGCCTCCCTCGTCACTAGGTCTTTTGTGATCTCCGTCCACACATCTCGCTTCGTCGTGACAGTCATTGGCAGCGGTTCCGGCGGCGGCTGCGGCATCCTGACCAGCCTCGTTTCCGTAGTTTTCTCGATATCAACATCGGTGTTGCGACCCTGCACCAACACACTGAGCCTGTCCCGCGACGCCGACGGCAGAGGCATAGGTGCAGGTTCTGGAGGGCTGATAGGGACGAGAGCACCGTCTCGCTCGGGGATGAACTTGGTCCTGCGAACGCCGCTATACTTGGACCATGTGGTATCAGTACTACCACCACCTTTACCGTCCATCCTCACACGCTCAGTACCGGGCGGAACGTCAACAATAGTCCATTCCTTGGTCGCACCACCCCAAGACTCCCCCATACGGCCGCGTGAGTCGATCCGAGAGGTGATTTCTCGTGCCTCGTCATCCATGGGCGGACCTGGTGGTGCCATTCGCATGCTCGAGCCCCTCTGTCGCTCGTATCGATCGTAACCAAGGTCATCATCATGGTAATATGTTGTTCCTCCTCTGCTACCAGATCTTGTCGTGCGTCGAACGACATCAACTTCGGTCCTTCCCCTCCCCAAAGAGATATCGATGTCGGTCTCGTCCCCACGTGTACGTTCCTGTTGTCGTGCTCGCGGCCGCGGTAGTGGCTGTGGACTGGGAGGTCGTGCTTGAATGACGCCTGGGGTTCGTTAGTCTTGATATTTTTACCCAGCAGTAGCTTTTCGAAATCTTACCATGATCAACGTCTCGATAATGAGTGATCACCTCCCTTTCGATTGTCGGCCCTCTGATCACTGGTGGAGCCGGTGGCGGCGAAGGAGACGACGATGATGAGGAGTACCTGTCCCTTGACCTATCGATGATCCTCGTCCGAATACGTTGCTGCTCTGGTGGAGAGAAAGACCTCGGCCTTCTCTCTTCAAACCTTGGTCCCCGCGAAGGCGACCTTCTGGCTCTCACCTCCGATGGACTCCTCACTCTCTCCGTCTCCACGAATCTGGCTCGCAGATGCTCAACCTCTGGTGGCGGTCCTGGCCTTGGACTGGGACTTCTGCCCCGCCTCATCCTCGGTGGCGGACTGGAGCTGAGCCTTCTCCTCAGAATCGGCGGAGGAGGACTTGAACTTGCCTTCGGCCTTGCATCATGGCGATCGATCGTCTCTACCTCCCTCTTCCTCAACACCATCGGTCCAGGCTCTGGTCTCCTGCCATCCTCCCTCAGGAACGCGGGCGGTCCACGGTCAACCGACCTTTCCCTCACTCGCACCTCTTCGTAGCGTCTCTCTCGTTCGAACGACGGTGCTCTCTCTCGCGGGGGGCTCCGACCAGGAGGCGGACTGCGCGGGCGTCGGAAGTCGCGAGCATCATCACCTCGGCGCGGGGGAGGGGGGTAGTAGTCCTGGTCCTCGAATTCGTTACTTCGGGGAGCGCGGCTGGACATGACTGGATGCCCGGTGGGTGCGCAAGAAGCACGCTTTGTCGTATGTAATGTTCAAGGAATGAGGCAGAGGAAAATAAGCAAGCACGCTTCAGCTGTGCCTTTTGGGCTCCAATAAGCTGGATGGAGCCTGGTAGTGGTGGTGGTGCTGGATGGGCGGGTCGGTAGTAGTGCCCGTCGCCAAGGCGGGATCCAAGGTCAACGCCCTGTGACGTAACGAGCGGGTTGGGGCAGGCG
Organism: Sarocladium kiliense; assembly: GCA_030734395.1. Classification (NCBI taxonomy): domain Eukaryota; kingdom Fungi; phylum Ascomycota; class Sordariomycetes; order Hypocreales; family Sarocladiaceae; genus Sarocladium; species Sarocladium kiliense. Next base: position 1,356,493 of record JAUZTG010000020.1, on the reverse strand, counting down.
AGAGGGGGGGATCTGCTGGAGAAGTGGTTGGGAAAGAGAATGAATAGAATCGAATACAAGAAGTCAATGGTTGTTAAGGATCGAAAACACTCGATATGGTGATAAAATGTGTTCAAGAAGTGCTGTACGTTTCGGTGGTCATCATCGAGGGAAAGAGAAGGAGGAGGGGCGGTGGTGGTGGCAGCCTGGGAGCGCCCCAACATCCAGTCCAGCCTACGCCGCTGGTCACCAAAGATCCCTCAGCTGGCACCTGTCAGCCGCAAATCAAGGGACCATCTTCAGGTCACTTTATGCCCATCTCTGGAGCTAAATGGGACTTCAGCTTTCTGTGAGCCCCAGCTCAGCTGCCACTGTGTCCATTACCCAGGTCTGTTCATGGGCGCGTGCCGCGACGACCTACGAGCCCCCGGTTCCAATGAAAAGTACTGTCAAGCACGGTCACAGCTATGGGTAAGCCGTACAGTGCACCGAAAACAACATACACACCAAAGGAACGACCCTCTCGGCGGCCTATCCGCCCAGGCGTTGGCCTCGACTTAGGCGGCCTCTGTCACGGGGTTTAGGCGCCTGCTCATGTCAAGCGCCAAACCTTGCATGCTGAAGGACTGTCTCAAGTCTCAAGAGCTCATGCATTACCTTAACAAACTGCCCAGCCGTTATTCTGGGTGGTGTCTGAGCCACCAGTGAAAACGGCCATGTGAGTGTCACCCACTCACTGGATCTAGAAGCATGTGACGCACTTCTTCAACCTCTGCCTCTAGCTTCCACCCACGGTCAAATATGCCAATTAAGGATATTGTGAGAAGAGGCATGAAAGGCTCTTCCTTGTATTAGAAAGTAAATCATCTCCTCGAGTAATTCTGGCTTTGGGGGGGCTAGAAATTCATCACTCCGCCCTGCTTGCTGCCAGCGTCTTAACTTTGGCATATGGTGCATCGAAGCCAGGTACCATCACGCCTATCTGAAGCAGCCAAGGGAGCGGTTGGATCTTGAGCATGATATTGAGTCGGTCCTACAGTGCGTGATTTCAGGCATGTAGACTGTCATCTTGCTGTCTGTGAAGCCTGGGAGAGACATTCGTCACGAACACTATCGAATCAGCCATCTCCTCATCAACATGTCGCCCATATCAACTATACTGTAATCCATCACCGCTGGAATACCAAGCGTACGTGTCGAGGAGACACCTCATCATTGACTCACCGAACAGGAGCGCTCTCGTCTGCAAATTGTGAACACTGAACAACACTAGAAATCCAGAACGCCCTTGAACACTTAAAGAATAATTCTCCAATTCTCACCAACCAACTCTGCATGAAGCCTTACACTTGCAAAACTATCAGCTCCTTGTTCTTGCATACACCAGCTTTGTCCATCCTTCCACTTACAATGCCTTCAAAGGTCAGCAATTGCAAGCACTGTGGCGCGACGGTGTCCAGTACTCAGTACCAGTGTCCCAGCTGTGGCAAAGCTCCATACAAGGTATCATGTTCTGTCTCTGAGCATTGAGTGATGCTTATATGGTAGTAGGCTCCGAATTAACGTAAATTAACCTTATCCAAAAGTGGAAGGGAGAAAGGCTGAATAAGCTTGATCAGAGAACGTGAACACCTGGCGTACCATAACTTTGCAACAATAAATGTATCTGATGCAAGAGACCACGCATTTCGTTTGACAGAACGCGGGTTGCATACATATCAAGCATCCTTGTCTGTGCGGTAGTTGATGACCAACGAAGCCTTAGTGAATGGAGACATATGCCTTGACCAGTATCCCATTCACAGTTGAGAAGTAAGAGTTCCCTCCTTGATAGGATCTCCACGGCACGAGTGCTTGAGACACCGCGTCAAGGCGAAGTGCTTTGGCTACTCCAGATGACCGAGGGATGTGCGTGCAGTCACGGGGAATGACCCGGCGCATATTGTTTAAGGTGTCCGATGATCTTAGATACGTTCATAGTATATAATTTGTATTTGTAGGATGCTGAATAAGTTGAGGTCCTCGTTTCCCAAAGTTCTGCAAGTTGCATCTCGCGCGCTACCGTAACTCTAGCCATTGCCGTACTCCATTACCCTCTTACCCGTCGCCTCATGCCAGCCCACGCTTGGTATCCTTTGCAATTAAACCTGTCAGGCTCTTCTCTGGTTTCGGGTAGTCTGGCCTGCCTCCTAGAATATCCACAACTTCCCTCATGCTGATCCAGTGCGCCATCTTCGGTCGACGGTTGGGCCAGTCTGTTGCCCGCTCTTCCAGATCCTTAACTGGTGTGAACACCACCTCTGAGCCCTGGATGCCGATTACTGTAGCGCTGCCAGCGTCCTTCTTGACCCGGTTGTGTGCGCCTCGTCCGTAGTCCTCTAGATGTTGAATGCACTTGATAGCCAAACGAACGGCACGGCACCGGTCCATGGCAGACGGAACACCGCCCTGCTGAACGTGACCAGGGATGCTCTCGCGGCTCTCGAAGCGGTCGTGAGCCTCATCACGAATGATGCTGGCAATGAGCTTCGCATCGTAGACCTTGCTAGCCTTCTCATTCACCAAGATCAGACGGCCCGCGCGTGACTGACCCTTGTCCTTCCTGAAAACTTCTTTCAGGTGCTTAACATCCGCGTTGAGCATCTCGAGACTGATGCCTTCTTCGGGGATGTAGACAGCAGAAGCACCCACGCTGAGGCCCGCCAAGGTAGCAACGTAGCCGGAGCGACCACCTTGCGTCTCGATAACGAACACCCGGCGGCGAGTTGCCGAGGCTGATTGCTTGATCTTGTCACAGTAGTTGACAAGCTCGTTCAAACAGGTGTCAGAGCCAAGCGAGTACTCTGTACCAGGCACGTTGTTCGAGATAGTGGCAGGGAGGAGACAGATAGGGATGCAGAGCGAAGGATACTCGTCCCGACCCTTGAGGAGCTGGGATACGGAGTGATATGCTTCGAAACCACCTACGAGGAACAGGGCATCGAACTCATATTGTTCAATGAGGTTGGCAATGAGCTCCATGCCAGACTCGGATGGCAGCTCGCGGTTAGTTCCGATCTCAGAGCCACCCTTGCTTGCCCAGCTGTCCACCTCAAGCCAGTCGAATGGGCGGACAGAACCCTGAGGCTGATCGCCGTGATGGCGAGCGAACCCAGCGAAGCCGTTGTGAATAGCAATGGGTTCATGTCCTCGGCTGAAACAGTAGGCAACGGCAGCACGTACGGCGGCGTTCATACCACCAGCCGGCGCTCCGACGTTGATAAAGCCAATCTTCATCCGCTTTGAAAGGGTCAGTCCATGAAACTCAACAGGTTTAAACGGCGAGACTCACATTCTTGTCCGGAAGCTTGTTGTCCTCCACCATGACATTGGTCGTTGTAATGTACGAGCGGTATTGGTCCGCGAATTCAGCGTCGCGCAGCGCCATGGCACGCTCGAAATCTTTGTCATCGACAGCCTGAGCCAGCAGCTTCGTGTCCTGGACAGCCTTCATGAGGGGCTTGCGGACGATCTTGTTCTCGTTGATAGCGATGAAGCAAGTCTCTGTTTCCGGGGTTGCCTCAAGCACGGCTCTCACTGCCTCAACACCCTGCAGGGTTGCGAGCATACGGTCGTAGGCAACGGCTGTGCCACCTCGTTGGACGTGTCCGAGAGTTGTGATGCGGGTATCGAGAGCAAGACCTCCCTCTGATTTATCGGCAAGAAGGTCTTTGATCTCGTCGGGAGTGATCTTCGTGCCCTCGCGGTCGCGGGCACCCTCGGCGACGATGACGATGGTTTTGCGCTTGCCTAGATCGCGGTGCTGAGAATGTAGCATTAGCTATCTTGGGGTTCGTATGCAATTTTGGAACAAAACCCACCCTCTTCACAACTCGGGACATGTCCTCCTTCCAGTTCTCCTCACGTGGCCGCTCGGGGATGAAGACGAAATCAGCACCCGTAGCCACGCCAGCCATGAGAGCCAGCCAACCACAGTGGCGGCCCATGACCTCAATCACAAAGGCTCGAGAGTGTGATGCGGCGGTGGCCTCGATGTAGTCGACCATCTCACAGATACGCGCAAGAGCTGAGTAGCAGCCAATGGTGGCATCAGTGCCGGAAAGGTCGTTGTCGATGGAGCCAACCATGCCGACGATGTTGAGATGCTTATAGGGCGCGATCTGCTCCTTGGTCAAGTCACCTCTGGACACAAGCTCCTCGATCAGCGAAGGCCACTCAGAACGGAACTTGTCGGCACCAGTCAGGGAGCCATCTCCTCCACAGATTATTAGGGCGTCGATACCATGGAGGACCATGTTCTTGGCTGCGGTGAGTCGACCAGCGCGCTCAAAGAAAGCCATGCAGCGAGCAGTGCCAATGAGGGTACCGCCCTCAGACAACCAGCCTCGAACATCTTCCCATTGCATCTGTCTGATGAAGTCGCCGCCTTGCACCAATCCCTCGTAGCCTTCATATACACAGTAGGCGTCGCAGCCCATGTGGATCGCCATACGGACGACGGCGCGAACAGCAGCGTTCATACCTGGGGAGTCACCTCCCGAGGTCATGACGGCGATCTTCTTTTTGGTCGCCATTGTGGGTGTAGTAGATGCCGCCGATGGGCTGCTCGTATGATGATGGTAGGGATTGATGATCGGAGTTGACGTATGTAGTAGAGTTGGAAGAAAAACGCGACCTAGAAGAGGGATTTCAAGATAGCTCCAAACAGCTAGCGAAAGTAGCCAAGGAGGGGCATAAAGTTTGACAGAAGAAGGGGAATAGAAAAAGAAGATGGAGGAGAAGTGAGGAGGGATGTCCAGAAAGGGCAGCGGAATGCACGGGATGAGGAGGAATATGCCGCGAGACAAGCCAAGAGCTAGCAGCACCCAGGCCCAGACTCAAGCTGAGGCACGAATGACCTAGGGATGGGATGGGAATGGTGGGAGAGCTGGTGGTGGCTGCAAACAGTGACGCAGGGCTGGAGCTGTTGGAGGTGTGCCATGGGCCATCATTGCAGGAGGAGGGCGGTTGAGGAGGGGCAGGGAGAGGCAATCGTCCGATTCGTGCAGGGTGAGGATGCTACCAGATTTCTTAGCATGTTGGCGCCGGATCTGGTAGCGGTGGAGGGGCAGCCTTAACAATGTTATCTGTTATCGGAGCTTGGGTGGGTTGCCATTACCAGGTAGGACTAGGGGTCACTTTTAGCGAGGCCAGTGGTGGCAGACACACGACAAACGGGAATTGGTGTTCAGAAGTCTAAGTGAGGCAGAAAAAAAAGGCGATAGCACTCAGTTGCTCGGCCAAATTTCCCAGTCAAAAAAATGTCTCAATTCGCAGCGAGGCAATATGGAAAAAAATATCACTCATCGTCTATCTCGCTTGCAGTCAAATTTGAAGTGAGTAATAGCGACACCCAACAGCTCACAGTGTTGAAACCTTGTTGTCGTAGCACCACCATGTCTTGAAGCTGCATTCCTACAGTGGGGGCCGATGCCTGTCATCGACGACTAAAGCTCGGGACTGGCACCCAACTCATGGCTGTAGTGCCAGTGACCTACTAGATAACTGGCTTTACCTGTGTCTTCGCATGCTGTTCAGCGTACCAACAGTGAGTTGGAACCTACGATAGCTCCCCACGTCCATTGTGGCGGTCCCCCACGCCTCAACCTCTGACCCTTCGACTCATCCCTTCCCGCTTCCGTTGAGCAGCATCCACCCCAGCTCTCGGCAGCTTCCCTGCTGTGTGCCCCACTCTCTGCCATTGCCTCTGCTCTCTCACTGCGCGCCAACCAACTTCAACCATCAACGATCCCGCGTCGCAAAGCCACCCATCAACTCCCACCCCACGCGCATGTGACAGTACCTTCACGATACGACTCCTACGCCATTCCTTCACCTCACATGTCGATCTCATAGCCGCGTGCGAGTGCTGGGATTCGGAACCATGGCTTCAGGCGAGAGCCAGCCGCTTTCTCTTCGTCCAGTCCCCATCCCCGATGCCGACAAGAAGCCAAAGACAATAGCCGACTTCATTGGTCGTATCAATAGCCAACCTGGTGGTTTTCGCTCCGTCACAGAGGAGCAGCTGAATCAGGAGATCGAGGAAGAGGAAGAGAGACGGCGCAATGGTGTTGACGAGGATGTCGATATGTCTGTTTCGGATGGAGATGGGGCCGAGGATGAGGACGAAAGAGACCCTGCTGCTGTTCGTATGGAAGTTCTAAAGAACATAGAGTGAGAATAATCCATGCTCCGTATCGCCAACCTATCTTTCGCTAACTAAGCCTCTTCAGTGTCGCCGGCAACGCTGCTATGCTCACCCTCGACTCCATCTCCCTCCTGCTTTCTAAGCAGAATCCCACCACAGCGAGCGTCACTCTATCTCAACAGCTTCGCGATCTCGTCGGTATCGGTACTCTTGGAGCAGATAATCTCGATGCAACCAACGTCACGCCTGAGATGATCGAGGACAAGCAGAACATTGCCACAGGTTGGACACTCTTGGAGATCAACCAGACAAGGGACTCAGCTGCAAACGCGGCCAAGTTCTTACACAAGGAGATTGCAGCCGAGGGCAACTATTGGGAGGAGCTTATGAAAGTCCAAAGCAGCGGTTGGTCAATTTGCAGAATGCCCAACGAGAGACATACACTTGGAGTGCGTTTCGGCTTTTCAGAAGGTAAGCAACTCCCCAACGGCATCAGTTTAGAGCCTGGTTGTTAATCAGTCTTAGCTGCGCCTGAATTCCGCAACCATGGTCTCGCTCCGATGCGTCGCAACGATGACGGCACTGTCAAGATTGATAGCGCACGCGTTGGCAGCGCCTCTGAACGGCTGTTGGTGACATATTCCCAGAATGGCCAGGTCGTCGGTCGCTCATCTCTACCACCACCTCCGCCCGACGACGCACCTCTTGTTGACCGCGTTCGAGACGCCAGAGACACATTATTTGCGAAGGAGCTCTGGCATGAACTCACCAAAGAAGCAAAAACCTTGGCGGTCTACGATGTTCGCGGTGGATCCTCTGTTCTGACCTATCCTCTTGACAAAGAGACTACCATCAACGTCGAGCTCCAGACTCTAGGGCGCGACGCTCCCTCATCAGATCAGGCTGGCCCCTTGCCATATGACAGTATGGCTGAGATGATAAGTCTCGCCATCCACATCCTTCTCACCTACTCCCATCGTTCGAACGAGCTCATGCGTGTCCGCCCCCTGCCGCCCCAGCTTCCTCGATCTCGTGGATCTCAGCCTTGCGCTCTCCTTCGCCCTGTCATTGCCCGCCTCCAATCCATAAATAACATCCGCTCAAGTACTCGTCACGTCGGCCTCCTCACCCAAGCCCTTCGCAAAGCTGGATTACCCGCCACTTTCGTCCTCTACACACCACAGCCCGAAGTCGGCACCCCTCCCGCTGGCCCAAACCAACCTGCCGCCTCACAACTTCTCGTCCGCAACCTCCTCCAACCCATTGACTTCCACCTCAAAACCACCATTCTCAACGACACCGTCCTCAATATCCGCGGGCGCACATTCGCCGTACCGGCCACCACAACTACATACCACGTCACTCTCCCCGAATCCTCCCCCTTGCAGAACCTCTGCCCACCATACAAAGACGGATATCCAGACGTCCGCGCGCTGGGAGAATATCTTCATACCGCCACCGTCCGCCTCCTAACCGAACACGCACTCTCAATCCTCTCTTCATCCACCAGCAGCGGTTGGAACCGAAGCATAAAAGGCACATCCCTTCGCCTTCCATCTGAAGACACCGCCGGCGACCTGGAGCTGCACTTCCTCGTCAATGACAGCAGCGATGGCGATGATGCCTCGGCTCCCGTGCTGGTACTCCAACAGTCACGGTTGGGGGCAGGCCAGCAGAGGTGGGAGTGGCGCGCAGAGGGGCCAAGTGAATCGCGCAGTCTGGAGGACGTCCTGCATGGTGTCGGCGACGCGACCAAGAATCTTTCTACTTAGCAGCATAAAGCTACGCAAAGCGCGTTGAATACAATATACCAACATTCTCTCTTCCGGGACACTCATTGCGCATAGGTAAAAAACAGCTGGACTGCGTGGCATCGGTGGCATGGCGAGAGATCTGCATTGCGAACACATAGAAAAGATGTCATATCCTCATTATGTTTAGGATCGAAAGCTACTAAAGTGCGGGAATATCTCTTCCCGGCATTTTCTCCTTCTGACGATCTAGCAAAGACTAGGAGAGGTCATCAAGCCGTAACGAAAAAGCCAATAGCAACGAAAACCACGATAACACGCTTTATGATCGCTTTTTATCCCACCCCAGTTTGCTTTCCCACGGACAAACCGACCGTTCAAGATCACCTTGCTGAATCGTTGCAGCCGATTGCGATGTGCACAGATGAGAACCTTGCGCCTCAAACCAAACGCCTCAGTGTAGTTAAACCAGGCTTTCTCCCCGGCTAAACCCTAGCATCTACCTTCCCGTGAAGAGATACCGAAGCTCCGCCACTGACAATCTGCCCAGTTGCTTCCCGGCATTCTCGTCCAGAGCAGCCTCCACCATTTCCTTCTTTCTCTCCTGCAGCTCGACGATACGGTCCTCAACGGTTTCCTTCGTGAGGATGCGGTACACCTTGACCTCATTCTTCTGGCCGATGCGGTAGGCGCGGTCGACAGCCTGCATTTCTATATATGGGTTCCAGAAAGGGTCCATGATAATGACGCGAGATGCAGCTGTGAGGTTGAGACCAGCGTTGCCGGCACGAAGAGACACAAGCAGCACCTTGCTGTCTCTCTTATCGCGGAAGTTTTGAGCGGCAATGGCTCGTTCGGTGGCAGACATGCTTCCGTCGTAGCGGAGGGGCTTCTTGTCGAAAGCATTGGCCATAGCTACCTCGATCAAGTCGAGAAGCAGTGTCCACTGCGAGAAGATGATGGTCTTATGGCCTTCACCTTGGAAGCCTTTGAGCAGGCGGATGCAATCATCTACCTTTGCAGACGGCAACCACGTCTGGTGAAGATATGCCATGTACTTCTTGTAAGCCTTCCGGTTCTTGAAAGACTCTTTGCGCAAAGCCTTCAACATCGACGGCTTGATGTCAGATGTCTTGGCCTTTCCTTTACCCTTCCCTTTGCGCTTTTCTTTCCTCTTTCGCTGCACCTTGTTCTTCTTCGCAATAGGGCCTTCACTTGTGGTTGCTGTTTCATCGTTGGTCAACGTCGAGCTGCGCTCCGGAATGGATTCCAGTGACGTGGATGCTTCTCCTTCGCCTTTCACTTCGTCTTTGACTGGATTCTCAGTCTTGACCTCAGTCTTGACCTCAGTCTTGACCTTATCCTTCGCCATGGCCGCCTCATCAACTCTGTACTCTTGTTTGCCAGCCGTTGAGAGCTTGTTGGCCAACGATCTGGACGAAATTGGATCGCCTAGCTCGTCATCGGAGTCATGAACAATAAGTTCAGCGGAGTCCGGAACGACCAAGTCAATCAGGTCCCCGTTCTCATTCACTTCGTCACGATCGTCGATGTCAGACTCGACGTCTGATGCAGAATCGTCTCCCGAGTCACTTTCCTCAGCCGCCTCAGCTTCAGCTTTACTTTTGGCAAACTCCTCGGGCATGTGAACCTCCTGGAACGCCTCGTAAGCGAAGCATTCCTTGGGGTCAAACTCTGCCCTGCACGTGATGCACTGCGCCTTGCCACTCTCATTGCCGGCCTGAATGTTATTCTGGGCAGCATTGTCGACCAACTGTGTGAGACATGGGCGGCAGCAGTCATGTCCGCAGGGGAAGAAGAAGGACGGCGATGTCATGACGTCGTAGCATACGGGACACTCAAATGCATCAATCTGTTTGATGCGGTTGACGGTTGAGCTTTCCAGTCGCTTCACCCGCTCGAGCATGTTGTCATCCACGGCCGGGGAAAGGTCATCGACATCCAGGTTGAGGTGAGGATGACAGCAGGCTTGACGCAGACGAAGTAACAGTACGAGGACGTTGGCATAGTTCTTGCCAACACTCCCTTCCCTGAGATACTTGTTGAAGATAACCTGTGATTTGGACTCGAGTTGACTGTAGAAGTCCCTCTCATCCGTATTGAGTTCCGCGTATGCCACTTCTTCTGTCTTCTGGGGAAGCTCCACAATAGGCTTGCCATCGATGAGGGAGTCTTTCTTGCGGCGAAGCAAGATCGCCTTGAGAAGCACTCTCAACCGTCTCATAGCAGTCGACTTTGAGTCGCCGCGTTTTCCAAAAAGCACACCAAAGGCCTTTCTTGAGTTAGCATATGAGTGTATCCTATGAGGCACATGAGAACCTACCTGACGGAAAGAGTTCCAAATATTGTAAGGCTTGATCTGAAGGAACTTTAGAAGCGAGTATAACTCCACAACGCCATTCATCATTGGAGTGCCGGTCAGACACCAACGATATTGCGCGCGAAGTTGATGGCAAGCCTTGGCGGTCTGGGTGTCCTTGTTCTTGATGCATTGGGCCTCGTCCAGGATCACCCGATGGAATTTAGCCTTGGTGGGATGTAGCATCGGACACTTGATGGCCAGTTCACGATCACCGTAGTCCATCTCCCGGTCTCTTTGTTCCTCTTGCCATTTTTCCAGTCGCTTCAGCTCTGCCGCGAGGGTGCCATAGGTGGTCAGGACGACATCATACCTCAACAGCTCATCAGGAGTTGACTTCTTTCCATGGTAAACAAAGACGCTGAGCCGGTGGCCTGACTTCGACTTTCTGTATATCTCCTCTTCCCACTGGCGCATGAGCGCTACAGGGGCAACGATGAGGTTTGTCTGTAGCGAATTAGCATCATGCAGCTGTACCAGTCAGAACAACGCATACCTTTGGTCGGCTAGAGCTCTTCCGCTCATGAATGAGCGCCAGAGTTGAAATTGTTTTGCCCAATCCCATATCATCTGCCAAGATCCCTCCCCTGCTGACACTGTCTTCCATCTTCTTCATCCAAGTAAGGGCTACTTCTTGATGTTTGTACAGAGGGGTTGTAAGCGCTTCTGGTGTGATGCCCTGGAGCCCCTTAGGCACCTGGATATCGGGTTCGATGTTTTGGAGCAACTCTTCGAGCTCCTTTTCTGTCATCGCTGGATCTGCGTAGGGGTCGGTGTCATCAAGGTAGGAGGCGATGTGGCTCGGCAATGGATTGCCGAAGGCGTCAGTACGGTTCGTGTAGTCGTAGGCACTTGTCTGGTTGATGATGTTTGACAGGCTCCCGTTGAATGTCCCTGCCCTCATTTGCTGGCGATATGCTGACCACGAGGGCATGTCTGCGCGGGTAGGTCGTGGTTGACCGGGACGCCAATCTCTGGACAAAAGCTGTTCGACGCTAATAGCAGGCGAACGCATAGGTGATGCTGCGGCGACCGTGCCAGGCCTTACGTGAGGACTACGCTGCACATTCGGCTGCAAGAGCATGTTAGGCATAGCAGGGGCCGTCCATGGATTCGTGATCTGGTTATATGGGTACAGACCTTCACTAGCACCGGAGAAATTGGCTGGCTGACTCTGTGTCGGCGCTACCAGACCATGTGAGTTCACAGCTGGGGAGTGACGACTATAGCTGGCGGAGTGCGGCGAGGAAGCAGCTAGATTAGAAGGGGTACCGGGACTTGGGGTGGCGGGCCCAGGCATCTGAACTTCATCCCAAGATGGATCATATGCGCCTGGCAGTCGGGGTGTGACGTCGGTGGGTGGCATGGAGCCTGGCAACTGCTGAGAATGCGAGTATGCTCTTTCAGTGAATGGGTCGTAGTGACCCGAGAGGCCATTATTCATACTCTGCTGTCCAGGGGCATACGCATTGGCTCGTTGTGTCCTCATGAGGTGTTGGAAAGCATCAGGTGCAGCCGCCTGAGATGTCGAAGTGCTCATGGTCGCGGGCGCAGAATCCTCGCCAGATATGCTGATTGCAAATTGGCGGTCTCGTCTCTCCTGGGCTCGCCGTTCCTCGTCCTTTTTAACCCGTGCAAGGTAGTGGTTGGTGTTATCATCATCGTCGATGCTATCAGTTGTTAATCAGCCAGTGATCGACAAGAAAAGCAGCGTTTTGGAAAGAGCTTACCCGGTGAGATCGATGATTTCGCTGCCTTGCGTAGAGAACGGGGATCGAAAGCCTGGAGAAGCCGGAGTTGGGGTTGTTCTTCTCGATTTGTTCTGTTGCTCACTCTTCACGCCAAGAGCAGACATGTCGTAGTTCCGCTTGCGACTACGATTTGCCAGCGATCCGGATCCCGGAGGACCCCAAATGTCGTTACCACTCCGAGGATGCTCCATGTTCTGTGAATCTCGCCGCTGCACAGGCGCGCTGGGTGTGGAGGGCTGTCCTTCGTCTGGATATAGAGGGTCAGCCATCACAGCAAAGGGCAGAGATTAAGGGAACGTCTTCTGGGAGATGGAAGTTCTGAGAGGAGAAATATTGTGGCTGAAAGGGGAGGAAGGATAGTGAGGGTTTTAATCCGTGCGCTTGCCATCTGCGGGCACCAGGTGATCGGGCCGTACGAGTGACTGCAGATGCTTGTGCCAGCTGCTGTGATGCCTCAAGCCGCGGGCAGTGTCAAAGATATTCACAGGGTTGATTCGCACAAGTGAGGCAAGGCGATTGCAGCCTGGAGTGCACACCATGCCCGCGAGGCTTCCGGGTGCAGCATCAGTGGCAGGGTGGTGGCTCGGTGGCTCGGGTCGGTGCAGTGCAGGAATGATAGTGAGGCTATACGAAACACATACCTCGTGAAGACTCGGCCGCATGCTGCTCGCTGCCCTGTCCCGATCCGCTTCCCGTGTTCGAAGACTCTGCAAGCGAGCAAGAAAATTGAGTCGTTAACAATGCTGCTCGTGAAACCCTCGGACGACATTCAGGTTGGCACTCCGTCTGCTCGCTCCCACTGAGCACAAACGGATGACCCAAGCACACCGTTGTGTGCGCCTAGATCATCGCTCTCGCCGAATGGGCCTCGAGTGCGTTGGGAAAGAAATTTGCGACTCACCACCATTCTGCTGGAAGCCGCTGCTGCTGGCATGAGCCGTCCCTCGGATCTCTTTGAGGCGCTGTTGCAAGGTGGCGATCCGCTCGTAAGCCTCGCTTCTCTCATTCTCGATGCCTCTGAATGACACTCCTTCCAGGGATGCTAATATCACCCTCTGGACGGCGAGCTCGTCTTCCAAGTCCGACTCGGTTGTAGTCGCCATTCTGCCGTCGTATCCTTGCTGAGGGGCACAAATCTATCAGATGAATATCAGGGTGCAGTTGAGATATCATCCCTAACCAGCGCAACCCATGAATCGGTCCAGGCACCCTTTTAAAAGTGAACTTTGTGCATCCATCGATAACACCGACGCACTTCGGTGATGACAAGAGAAATGGGATCCCTCGTTTTGCTGCGAATTGTGTCGGGATGCAGCCTGGCAGAGTGCAAACCAACAGGCTGTGATTGTGAGGCGTGCACCAGGCGGCGCCTACCGGGAAGTGACGCGTGTAGACTTGAGTCTAAGAGGCAAACGCGTTGTCTTGGAAGTACCTGCCAGTGACCGGCCGTGTAGAGTGCCAGTTGGGCGGTACAGTACAGGTAGTGGTGGGGGGGCCACGGCAGCCTACATACAGTTCTGGTCCGCCCCTACCTGACCGTGGCTGCTGTGGCGTCCGTCGTCGCTGTTGTTTGGGTGATCACCCAGATCACAGTGGGGCGGAGCATTGATTCCAGGATTCACGTGACGGATCGCTGCAAAACTCTTGTGTAATGTAGCTGAGGTACAAGGCGTTGCCCTTAGATCAAAGCTTGTATGACAATGGGATACCGAAATAAGGAAGACGGGTGGACGGGATGGTCAACGCAGGGGACCGGAGATATTGCCAACTTATTGTTTTCCTCAACTGCCGGTGACCTTGGCCGGCACAACGCGTCGTCACGTGAAGCTATTCGGACTGTTGCTGCAGGGTATCTCAAGATGAGCTGTGGCAGCGGCTTTTTCTCTCGTGCGGCCAAGCGATTGATCCCGAGGGTCTCTGCCGGGTAATATTCGAGGAACTAGAACCCCGGAAGCTTGGGCCTACCTTACCGTACAGAGTCCGGAGAACAGGAGCTTGCAAGGGTGTCACTCACTTTTCGGTTCCTGAAGCCTGGCCGTCCCCATTCCGTTGCCGCTCCCATTTGTTGATCGCCTCTCCCGCTGCCCATCTCTCCGATCCCCATAAAATTTCCTGCCCTTCTTTTACCTCAATTGCCTTGCTTCACCTCGCACGCTTCTCTGTAAGTCTTCGGCTCGTCGAATTATGCCTCTGCTTCTATTAACGCATCCGTCTTGAACCGTACAGACCCAAATTCTAACCACAATAACAACACCATGCTTCGTACAGCTTCGGCAAGAACGCCGGGTCTCTCCGGGCGCCTCACGTCACGCCTGCCGAGGACCTGCACGAGGGCCGTCACCACATGTCACTCCTCGACCCCGCAGTCCTCCCGAGCTTGCTTCCCCTCATCCGTCTCTCCTCTTCGGTCCCTCAACTCCTACTCGACATCATTAAACGCAACTTCGCGAGCCTTCCACGCCTCTGCCAACAAGATGGCTTCTACACGTACCGAGAGCGATGCCTTTGGCGAGATCCAGGTCCCCGGGGACAAATACTGGGGAGCTCAGACTGAGCGATCCCTCGAGAACTTCAAGATCAACCAGCCCCAGGATCGCATGCCCCCGCCGATCGTCAAGGCTTTCGGTATCCTCAAGGGCGCTGCCGCCACTGTCAACATGCGCTACGGTCTCGGTAAGCTTCCAGCCAGCGATTGAGCCAATTGCCACAACGCCACTTGTGCTTTCCGCTTGTGACTGACTGGGTTTGTCCTGAATGTAGATGAGAAGATTGGCAAGGCTATTCAGCAGGCTGCCAAGGAGGTTGCCGACGGCAAGCTCCTGGATCACTTCCCCCTCGTCGTCTGGCAGACCGGTTCCGGTACCCAGTCCAACATGAACGCCAACGAGGTCATCTCCAACCGGGCTATTGAGATCCTCGGCGGCCAGATGGGCAGCAAGAAGCCCGTCCACCCCAATGACCACGTCAACCGCAGCGCCTCCTCTAACGATACTTTCCCCACCGTAATGCACATCGCCGCCGTGCTCGAGATCGAGAACGAGCTCCTCCCCTCCCTTCACAGCTTGCGCAACGCCCTCCAGGCCAAGGTCGAGGACTTCGAGGCTAAGAAGATCATCAAGATTGGACGTACGCACTTGCAGGATGCCACTCCCTTGACCCTTGCTCAGGAGTTCTCCGGCTACGTTGCCCAGCTTGATTATGGCATCAAGCGTGTTGAGAGCTCCCTTCCCGACCTCCGTCTGCTTGCCCAAGGTGGTACCGCTGTCGGTACTGGCATCAACACATTCGAAGGCTTCGCTGAAGCCATCGCCGAGGAGGTCTCTAAGATGACTGGTACCAAGTTTGAGACCGCTCCCAACAAGTTCGAGGCTCTTGCCGCTCATGATGCCATCGTTCAGGCCCACGGTAGCCTTAACACACTCGCTGGTTCTCTCTCCAAGATCGCTCAGGATATCCGTTACCTCGGCAGCGGCCCTCGCTGCGGTCTCGGCGAGCTCAGCCTCCCTGAGAACGAGCCGGGTAGCAGTATCATGCCTGGCAAGGTTAACCCTACCCAGTGCGAGGCTCTGACCATGGTCTGCGCCCAGGTTATGGGCAACAACGTTGCTACCACCATTGGTGGCATGAACGGCCAGTTCGAGCTCAACGTCTACAAGCCTCTCGTCATCCGCAACCTCCTGCACAGCACCCGTCTCCTGACGGACGGCATGCGCTCATTCGAGAAGAATCTCGTTGTTGGTCTGCAGGCTAATGAGGAGAAGATTGCCAGCATCATGAAGGAGTCGTAAGTCATAATCTGCCCATCTAGAACACTCCAAGGCATCGAAGAAAATGAGGCTGACATGTGTGAACCTAGTCTTATGCTCGTGACCTGCCTCAACCCCAAGATCGGATACGACATGGCCAGCAAGGTTGCCAAGAACGCTCACAAGAAGGGTCTGACCCTGAAGGAGAGCGCCATGGAGATGAAGGCGCTGACCGAAGAGGAGTTCGACTCCCTCGTCAAGCCGGAGCTGATGGTCGGTCCCAGCCCCTACAAGGGTTAAGAAATTGCAAATTTCGCTCGAGACGACTCCGTGTAGTTCTGTGTAATATCACCATTCTATAAACCTTCAAAAGCCGGTGCGACTGGTGTTTTTGCGTGGGAGCATACAGGTGAAAATAAGATCATATTGAAAGACACTGAAGCCGGGGATTGACTTCTTTACGAATTGGCGCTTGCTATTTGAATCGTTACCCCGTGATAGACTCCGTCGAACTCCTCACAATATTATGAAACCAATGCCAGGCAAACGTTATAAGAGAAACTCGAAAGGTCCTGGGCGGACTTCATCGTTCAGTCGGACTTGGAATCGTCCTTGGATCCCCCAGTGATCTTGTTCCACACCTTGTTAATATGGCCCGTAATCCAATCCCACCAGCTATCCGACCCTTCCTTCTCGTCATCGTCATCGCCCTTGTCCGAAGTAGGCTTCGGCTTGCTTGGTGCACTTGAGGACGCGGCCTTCGCTGTGGACTGCGACTTGAATTCCTCGCTGTGTGATGCCTCGCTGATGGTGCTGGGCTCGGCCTTCGTTGAGACATCAGAAGCTTGAGGGGCGATTGTTGGGCGGTCTGGACCGTCTTGCCCGCCGGTGAAGGTTGGCACGGGGTCTTCTGGCTCGTCGGGCTTCTCATCTGGGTCGTGGAGACCGAGGGTTTTGAGAGGGAGTCGAAGGGTGCCGTTGTTGGGCATGGGCTTAAGGCCGATGGAGTCGCATAGCATATTGTAGACTTCGATGTTTTCTGTGAGAGTAAGTCAGTTCAACCCAGATACAATGAGATACTCGCTCCCGTGTACTTACGGAAGTTGTCGATTTGGCTGTGGGCTGGGTGAGGGAAGGCTGGGCCACGCGCGACGAAGATGGCCCTCATGAGTGGATGCTCATGGTCGTAGCCGTGCAAGCCGCGAGGATGGTACACTTTGCCATTCTTCTTCGCCTCCTCAACATCGAACTCCTTCTTGGTTACAATCGCCCACCCAGTCTTTGGGACAATCCATAGCGGTGCGATTCGGTCGTTCTTGGAGAAGTGATAACGTTCGGGCATGTTCTTGTCCCGGAGGTAGACCTCAATATTGTCATTGTCCTTGGCCTTCTCTGCCAAAGTGTCGTAAAGAGGTTGTAGGTCATCTGGGTTCTTCGGACGAAGGCCGTACAGTGGCCAGCCGTCAATGTGTTCGATCTTGCTGGTGTCGATGAGATCCTCGAGCTGGATCAGCCTCGTGACGTCGGTTGTAGCCATGCCATGATCCGAAACAATCATTACATTAACGATATCGGTCAGGTTGCGATCCTCAAGTCCTTTGAACATCTCATCAAGCATGTTGTCGACATCCTCGATGGTCGATCTGATCTCCGTGCTGTTTGGACCATACTTGTGTCCGTCGGCATCGACATTCGGGACATATGCCGCGATGAGCTGAGGGCGCATATGCTCGACATCGATTGTCTCGTCTTCCTTGCCAGGCTTATCCAGATATTCTAAGATCGTGCTGACTTTGTTGCTCAGCTTCTCCTTGCCGTTATACTTATCCATGAAGCTAGGCTCGACTCCAAGGATGTGAGCCTCGCTTCCCGGCCACATGTGAATGGCTGAGCGAATGCCCTGGCGCTCAGCAGTGACCCAAAATGGTTCGCCTCCCCACCACTTGGCCTGCATACTCTGATCGGGATGCGTATAGTAGAACTGTTCCTTGAGCTCAGGGTCCCAGAAAGTATTGCCAACAACGCCATGGCTCTCCGGGTACAATCCCGTCGCAAGGGTATAGTGGTTTGGGAATGTGACGGAGGGGAAAGATGGGAGCATGTACTTGGGAGACACACCCTCCTTGATGAATGCATTGAGCCGTGGAGTCAGGCCACGCTGTAGAAAATCAGCGCGGAAGCCGTCAAGACTGAGAATGATAGTGGTCGGCGCGAAAAGAGCTGTGCCGTTGCTGAGGAACTCCTGCTTGAAACCTCGGTCTTTTCGACCCTTTGACATCTTCCAGGCTCCGAGGACAAGCATGGCAAAGCCAACAGCAATGATGAGATGGATCAGCAACCACCTACGCCATCTCTGACCTCTACGCGCCTTGTGATCCGCATGCATGCTGAGGTGCTGTCGGTCGACCTCGTCGCTATCATCTCGGTCGCTGCTCTCTCCGGTCGAGCTGCCATCCTTCATGCCTCCCTCCTCCATCTCGTACATCAACTCGCCGTCCTCGCCATGTTGCGCATCTTCCAGCAACTTGTTCTTCTTTTTCTGCCTCCTAGTCTTGCGTGCTTGTCGTTTCTCGTCCACCAAGTGTTCCATAGAGTTCGCTGCGGAAGGGGACGAAGACCTGCTCGGTCTCCTGCCGAAGATCTTGAGAGGATTTGGTACGGCGAGACCGGAGCCGCGTCGCTGGCGCTCAGCCTGCTTTCGAGTGTCCGAGACCAATCGATCCATCTCTTCCTCCTCCATCAGAACAATCCTGTCGTGCGCACGCAGCTCCCGGCTGTTGCGCGCGCGCATCTGCAGTTCGTCATCCTCGCTGTCGGTGTCCTGATCGCTACGGCTGTGGACGGATGAGGCGTCGTCGTCGTAACCCATGGGCGATAGGAGAGAGCCGTGGTCTCCGCCATCGGCGGTCGGCCTCGTGTCGAGCTTGCGCAGAGGCATTGCGATTCTCCCTGTATTAGGGCTGACTACGCAAGGATGTCTTTACCATCAGGTCGATGAGGATGCCGGATGATGAGATGGCGAGAGGTAGACGTCGTATAGGAGTCGCCATTGGCAAGCCAGGTGTGGTATCTCGGACCCACAGGTACCGATTTAGTAAGACCAACGATGGTTAAGACAGGTAATCTGCTCCCTTTCACGCATTTAAGCCGAGGGAATTCGACAATGGCACCGCTTTGTAAGACTTCTATGAGGCAATAATCTGTACTGTGATGTTTTGGCAGTATCGTGTTGGTGAGCCTTGGCTGGTCAAGGTCAGCCGACTTCTAATGCTGATATCCGTTCCCCAACACTAACTAAGTACCTCGCCTCCTCTCAGGGTCCAGTTCATGTTGCATAGGGGTCCAGCGGCTTATGAACACCACCACCGCCGTCTGTCTTTGACATGAACCCTTTTCTAATAAAATCATGGACCGATAATCTAGGTGCCAGGCTGGAATCCGCTTCGCGATCCTCACCTGTTCTACGTCAGCTCAACACACACGGGGCTCTTCTGTCCACATATGCCGAAACGGGAAGACAGTTGGCGGAACGGCGAACGCAATCTCGCATAAGAGTGACACAAGAGTGAGCTTTCTCGGCGCAAAGGAGATTATGGAGATGACGCTCATTATCTTCCGGCAGCCCAAAAAAAATCAAAAAAAGAAAGTCTGCGTAATCAGGGAATCGAACCCTGGGCTCCCCGACGCTGCGCTGGTGGCAACGGAGAATTTTACCACTAAACCAATTACGCTTGTTGACTGTGACGACTTTTTCCATTACTTTTCATTATGTCCTAGATCATGCGGGCTCATCTTAACATCCGCTTCCCATGAGCTCAAGTTGATGTGCGCATACAGTGACGTACTGAATTTCCAATCTTGGTACGTGGCTCTGTCTTCTCTTCGTCATTTCATTTCTTCTCCGGCGATTACCCTTCTCGGCGGCTACACTGCGTTTGTCATCTGGCCGCTCGGTTCGTTGGTGCTCTCGGATCGTAGAACCCTTTAAGAGGTGTTAGCAAGATCCAACGGTACTATCGCCCTACTTGAATAATCGCATACGAAGTAGAAGGCGCAACGAGCGACAGGTCCGTTGAAACCGTGACTAGGTGCTGAGATAGAGCGGCGCTCGATTCTCGCGGCTCGGAAACGGTCCCTGGAGTACTGTCAAGAGAACCAGACGAGGACGGGAGCCTAGAATTGACGTACCAGCCATATTGTTCTGAGCTGTGTGCCGACGTTGAAGCAGAAACATGATGAGCTGAGAAATGCCGAGGGCAGAAGCAAAGATACCGAACACTATTGAGGTGATGACCTCTGGCGATCGAACGGAGTTTGCCATACCTTTCCCTGCGTGTTACAGACCACGGGGATGTAAAGTCCTGTGACATGTTGACAGGGTGAAGTGTTTATATAGCCTTCTGTTGACATACAGGGTGCAATGGACATATAAGGTGCAATGGACACACAAGGTGCAAGAGGCAGAAAGGTACACCCAACGAGTCAGCTAAAGTTAACGCCGACGCTCCCCAAATTTTGAGATATGTATGCTCATTGTAAAGTGTGTCGCACGAAACTAAAGCAGGTATCTATGTAGGATCTTTCCCGCCCGCTCGTAAGTTCGAACATCCCGAACATTACGCACCCTAATTGTCAAGCTGCGGCATGGCTTCACCGTAAGAGCGCCACCGAGGCGTCTGTCCAAGATGATTGGCGACCGGCCTCAGCTGCTGAGCTTGACATACACGGTGCTCCGCCGCAGTGCCCTCACATCTCTACCAAGCCCAGTTTCTCGGAAAAGCTTTGTGTCTTCGTGAAATTTGTGTCCTTTGCCAGTCCCGAAATATCTTGCTTGATGGCATTATTTTACATATCGACGACGCGCGTGACAGTATCTCTCGTCAGCGGCCGGCCTTGGACGTCATGGGCCGTGGTGCCTACGATACTACAGGCATCCCTAAGCCGAGCCCGCGCTCATCGGTATCTAAGGGCTACAATGCGCACACCAGCAACCGCCAAAGACCTTTTGCTGAAGCTCAGAAGATGCCTGATACCTTCGTCGACGTCATGGATATCGACGATGCCAACGATGCCAGCGATGCCAATACCGGCCAAAATGAAGGTGCCGTCCAAGTCTCGGTGAATGAGGATTCAGCTCCGGGCACGATGCAGCAGATTGTTCAGGATGTTCTTGTCGAAGCATCGGAGCCTATGGATGATGCCTCGGAAGGTCTACGCCCTTCGCGTTTTACGAAGGAGCAGATAGCCTTGTTGAAGCAATGGATGGCCGACAATCAGAGCTCCCCATATCCTAGTGCAAAAGACAAGATGCACTTATCTCAGAAGACCGGATTATCAATCAAGCAGATACAGTATTTCTGCAGCAATTTTCGGCAAAGAAATTTGGAGAGAAATACCCCGAACCACGCTATGTGCACCGCCCCTACCCAAGATACACCACGGTCACAGGCACGATTGTCAGCCCATGGGATAGAGGAAGCCTGTGAACCCGAAAAGGCAGAGGAACTTAGTCCACGAGATACGGAAGAGAAGCATATGCGTGGAGTATCAACCGAAGCACAGCCTCCAAGCCCTGAAGCGTGCCGCTCATCACAGAGCCCTTGCAGTGAGCAAAGCGATAACCCTGGCATAGAGGGGACGGAGGAAAGCACAGAGGATGCTGATCTTCCTTTGTTATCCACGTCGCGAGGGAACCTGATGGATTGGTGGCTTCGAGCACAAGGCTATATCGCAGAATATCCACCTGGTAAATTACGTCCCGAACGATGGACGGAGAGTGCCTTTGCTTCTTCATCCCGTCCAGACTCGGCTTGTCATCTAAGTTTAACATCTGCAGTCCTGGACCCCGCGGTCGCTACGCAATACTCTACAGATGGCGTGGAATCTACCGCAGGAAGCATGCACTCGAACAAGGGCTCGCGGCGTGGCCGAAGAGCTTACGGCCTGCCCTTTATCCCGTCGGCTCCGTCTTCGAGCAGTAAAGCAGCCAACCCTTGTGATCAATGTGGCAGGACCTTCGCGAGAGCGTCGACGCTAAAACGACACATTCAAGCTATCCACGAGTCAACTCAGCGCTGGGTTTGTGCTCCAATTGTGAGAGCTGACGGATCATTATTATGTCCAACATGCCTGAAAGACCCAATTCTATGCCCGCACGGCATGATGTGTTGCTGGGAAAAGCCTGAACCTGAAAGAACATTCTACAGGAAAGACTCGTTGAAGCAGCACTTGAGTCGCGTACATGGCTTTGGCTCTGAGCATACAGCAGAAGACAGGAACACGCTCACTTTGCTTGGTCTACATATACCTCAAGAAGAAGATATCAACCTAGACTTGCATCGCTGCGCGACGCAAGTGGTTAAGATAAAGCGTAAGTGCTACGAATGGTCAACTCGAGAGCACCAATCAAGCGTCGCCGACTTCGAGACCTGTTGGAGACGCTCGCTCTACCAGGCTTTTGGGATTGAATCCGATGTAGCTTCAGGGGGAGAGGTTGGAAACAGGGAGCTGAAGAACTTTTGCATCGATCAGTTGAAGGCAGGTCTCTCAGGGTGTGCCACTACTCAGGTTACCATATTGCTGGGAATGTCTCCGTTTGCCGTATAGACACACATACAAAGGAGGGCAGTTTTGAATACTTATAGGAAACGTGGGAAAAGAATAGGCAGTTGATGCCTGCATGAATCAATACAGATGGAATTTCAGATCACTATAAAGGAAAAGAATGGTCGCAAATCAATGAACCCAAACGTCGGTCTACCACGTGAGGCTATTCAGTCTGGCCATCTTCTTGGAAAGGCTCACGCTAGCCTTGCTTGCCCTGAGAATCCAGCGCAAAGGAGCAGCCCATCGTTCGCATGAGCTCAAGATCAGGGGCCAGGCCTCTCATGAGTGTGAAGGTAAGAAACAATTACGCCTAGCTGCTATTACGATCGAGAACGCCTATGCCAGGATTGCAAACTAGTACACAGTCCCGTTCTCTGGGATAGCCTAGCTGTTATGAAGTGTATTTGCATATCCTGTCGAGCTGCGGTGAAGGCGTCTCCCAGACCACCATCAACCATCTCATACACCAACAAACACACACACGCACATGCGCACACACACATCACACAATCAGCCCAGCAGCTGAAACAGGCAACCGCGAGGCTCCCTCCCAGGACGCCGCACAGCCTTCACAGAGATATAAAGAGTAAAGCAATCCCTCAGCCTCACTCACTGAGCTGATCTCGTTCTGCCGCCCCTCGAGGCTCACCCTGTCCTGTCTTGCATCGCGTCACATCCTCAACCGCCTCACAAGCTGATTTGACCATGTCGCAACACAAAGGACGATCGACTTCGTCAAGCGCCATTCCTCCTCTCCCGACGCAGGAGGCAAGACCCAGTACAAGAATCATCGCCAACAATGTGGTAAATGAGCGATCGATCATGATCGTCACGGAGTATCTGAATCTGTAAGTTCCATTGTACTCGACAGGCTCATTGTCGCAGACCCTAATTGGGAATGCAGCAACAACAGACTCTCCCTGTGCCAAAGAAGCATTTGCGACCGGTGTGGTGACGCAATAGCTGGCTCATCCTCTGCGTCAGCAAGCAGCACTGCCAGGACGGTACGAAGTCATTCAGATCCAGAGACGTCGGGATGGCAGTCGTCTTCCACAGTAAGTCACCTGTCCAAGCACATACAGTCCTCTCGGTTGCTAACTTGCATAGGATGCATCGCCCGCGCGGCTCATTGATGTGTGCTTATTTGGGCATGTCCCAGGCGTTGCTGTCTCGGTCCCGGCTCTTCAAGGCAACTGGATCTCCCCACGCATGATCAACCGAATCGACCCCAAGAAACAAAATCTTGTTAAAGTTCGGCAAGGCACAGAAGAGCAGCGCATAATTTATAAGGAAACCGAGATCCAATCAGCAGGTTGGTATATAGATCTTCCCTGCTCCACATGCCAGGAACACCCGGCCTGCTATCATCGTTTCCATCTCGCCAGGAACGCACCAAATCTATTCGACATGCTGCTGGGCTCCGACATGCCTCAACCCGCAAAAGAATCCGTGGCGTCCCACTGAGAGGCCGCCGAAGAGGCAACAGCTTACTAGTGCTGCATGTCAATGCGACGCAACATAAAGTGGGTGTTTTGGTAGCCAGTCGAGACTCCCCCACGACAAGCAAGTCTTCCCGTCCCTCCAATTGCGAAGAGCGCCAGGGGATGACGAGCCTGCCACTCTCTTATCGCACTGTTCACGTGAGCAGAGCCTCCGTCTGAGTGCTTGATCCCTTTGATGCCCAACCTCGCTGCTGCTGGCTCCCCATTACGTTCATGCGGGTGATTGCTCAACACATATTTCCACCCGACCAAGTTTTCTTACTGGCCATCCCTCATCCGTTCTATCATGAGCTGGCTCCCTGTCCTCTTTGATCTGGATCGTCACTCATCTGTCTCCATCCAACGACTCTGCGACCATCATCCTTTACACTCTTCGGCCGGCTTACAATACGTGGGGCCGTAAGAATCCACATCGCCGTGATCCTGACGGGATCAAGCAAACTGCGTCCCGGCTGGTCTCCACATTCACGGACGGCCTTCACCTACAGGATCCCGTGAGGTTGTGCGACATAGTCGGCACTGGCCACCTTGTTCCACAACATAGCATTTCCAAAAGCATGCATGCAAAGTAATCATGGCCTCGGACAACGACGATTTCACACACGCGTGGCTCCTTGTTCACCATGCGCCCGAAAAAGCCATCGACTACATCACTGGCCGCATGGAACCGACGCAGATGAGGATGATGGTGACCAATCTATGTCGGCATGTCAATAAGCGCTATCCGTACGTGATGGAAATGGCGAAGGGTGCTATAGACCAGAACGATACTACGGGGTTGGCGGGCATATTTACTCCTAACTCTCCAGATGCTCATGGCGCTTTTTCCTTCCGGGCACCCTCCTCGATCACATCGCCAGCGCCAACAGTATCATCCCGGACGACTGAATCAATTTCTCCGAGGTCTACAAGATCAAGAGCCGTCAACTGCTATGAGGGACTCGTCTCGGGCGGAATGGGGGCTGAGACTCAGAGCTGCACAATTGGCTTTAGCCATACACCGTATCGCCTGGTCCGTGCTAGCTTTTTGCGTCGTTTTGACCCTACGCATCCGACTGAGATATGCGAACCGCTTCATACTAGAGTTGACAAAATCGGGTCACTATCATCCTCGGAGTGTGTCAAACTCACATGGCGCTTCGGGCATCAAGAAGCCACCCACGCTGAGCTGTTCTGGATCGTTGAGGTCGATGAGGATGACGATATGTGCGACCTACTCATTGCTGATAGACCACCAGGAGGACAAGAAGGTATGTTCTACCAATAGCCATCTTCATGACGCTGGCTGAGACAAATCCGACCTGCAGTGAAGGAACCCATAATCCTGGAACGGCGTCAGTCGCCCAACAACGTACGAAACTTTGGACCACCTGGTCCATCTTTTCATGGATCATTGTACCGACCAACGCGCCCGGGTGGTGCTTCCCGGTCAGAACCAGTTTTATGGGGTACGTGGGTGAATGGCACATGTCAAATCGAGAGCAATGTCTTACGTGTAACTCTACAGTCCAGTCCGGCAGAATACTTCTATGACGCCTCAGACACTCCAGCCAGGGGAGACCACGATACACCTCCATGGACAACTTCGATGCCACACAGAGGGCCCAATACGACGAGCAGTGGTCGCGGCACACCGCGGCCAATAAGCCTTGACCTTCGCCTCGGTCGAAAGAGGCTCGAAGCAAGCCTCTCACTAAACGACTTGGAAGGGGATGTCTTCCTGGCTCAGTTGAGGGAATGCTATGCTACGGCTTATGAACGAGGCCCAGCCTTGGACAGATCTGCTTTTCGCCTTCAGTTTACGGCGGTAACAGGTGACGGGTCCGACAACGACGTCCTGTTCTGTTCCCTCGCGCCAAATGATTTCAAGCGCCGATGGAGCAGAGTTCTCAGGTTCATCAGAGAACATCGGGCTTGCGAAGAGTTTGAGGTTGAGCTGAAGCATAACCCCTGACGCAGGTGACCCAAGGACATCCCAAAGAAGGATGCCGTTGTCTCACTCGGCAACTTCAAGGTCTGCGATTCTCTCAGGTCAAGCCGAAGCCAAGTGACTTGGGATGAAATGATGGTGACTTTCTCAGAACGAAGGCTCTGCGAGAACCAGTTGTTGAGTGGGCACTGATCTTTTATAGTGATGGTCAAATGTTATATGATGGAGGCACCTTATGAGCTTCTACCTGGGTATCATTAGGCAGCCAGGTATTTTCGGCCGAAAAGGACGCGCTGGAAGAAGAGGACTGGACTTTCTACCGCAAGTGCGGGGGTTACGAGCAACCTTAGAGGGTGTGAAATGAGGCTCTGATGACTATGATAACGAGGCATTTCGAGAGAGGTGCCGTGAGGGCCGGGACCAGAAGCCACTGTTCTGATGGAGTTTATATTAGACCATTTATAATGAGATACGTGTTCGCCTCACCGAAAAACGCACTTCTTCGGCCAGTAGCATCATGATCCAACACACCCCTTTTGTAGTTGCATTGCTGCCCGACGCCCGAGGGTTCAAGTCCATGTGTCGCCTCATCTTGTACTTCTGTGACACATCTGCATCTTGGCACTTATGCTTCTATCGAAGTAAGCTTGAACAACGCTTCACTATGGTGCAACTACGGCTAACAAGTTGAGCCATAACTTTAGGGGTCCTTGGAAAGAAGTGCAGTCCAGGCCTGTTGAGAATTTAAATACCATGGTAAGTGAAGCCTCAACGGCCTGACGGACAAGTACTGAGGATGGCTGACCTGAAGCCTTCTGCTTAGGACACCTTCGGCGTCGCGTTCCAGACTGTGCAGCTTCTCATTTCAACAATCAAGATCGTCCGGGAAGCACTTGGACGACAGAAAGCTCAAGCCGAGGTGCTCTACAAGGCTAGCACCGAAGCGGAAGAAACGAAATGCATCGTCGAGCTCGTGAAGAGCCAGACCGCCCTCCAAGGGGCCCCTGCCCTGCACGCTATTCTTCAGCGTGTTCACGAAATTGTTGAGTCCCTGATGGAGCACGTGCAGTCCATGGATAAGGAACGCAGTGCCTTGAAGGCTTTCAAACACCAAATCACGCAGGGATCTGCCGAGAGGGAGGATCTTGCTGTGATAGTTCGTCAGCTTGGGAGAGCGAAGCAGGATCTCACGTTGCATATCCAGCTTGTTCACGTCGGGCTCACAATGAACAATCAAGAGGCAATTGCGGTCAATATTGACTTGGTGGAAGAGATCAATCGCGTGGTACAATCCACTCTTGGAAAGGGGCTGATGATTGCATCGTTCATCCATGAGAAGTTGGAAGGGGGGCAGCCTCTCGAATGTACGGCCAGCCAGAAACCACTTTGCTCCTGTCATGGAACTATGATCCTATCCTTCTCTACAAAACTCATTAATAGCTAACATCTCATATCATTAGCAAATGGCTGGCTGCAGCTGACACCGGCCCAGTACCAGGAGCTTCAAGAGAACCAAGTCAGCTACGACATACTAGGAGCAGTTCGAAACGAAGCCATTTCCGAGCCTAAGCGAAAAGAAAGAGTTGTCGTCGACAACTTCGCGATCGAGTCTACGCAAATAAACGTTCCCATCACAATTGGGAAACGGGAGGATGATGTATGGGCGGATATGGACTCTGTCATCATTCG
Organism: Sarocladium kiliense; assembly: GCA_030734395.1. NCBI lineage: Eukaryota > Fungi > Ascomycota > Sordariomycetes > Hypocreales > Sarocladiaceae > Sarocladium > Sarocladium kiliense. Next base: position 1,328,972 of record JAUZTG010000020.1, on the reverse strand, counting down.
AGGCAACGTGGCCAAAGGTGGCTCGCTCCAGGCTAACTATCCTATGACAATGGAAGTCTGGAGGGAGGTGCGGAGGTCTGGAAGCCACAGGTCAAGGAGGCCAGGGAGAAGGTAGAGTCGCCTCCTCTTGTAACATGTGTATTGGTAGGGTGGATTAAAATACTATAGTGATGGGATGGGAGTCATCTCAGTTAATGTAGACATTTGTTAACCTAGTCCGGTCTGAATCATAAAAGGTTGCAAGAGGGAGCCGAATGTTCGAAGGATGCCGTAATTCGCGAAGGTAGAATTTGATTCAGAGTCCACATCTTCTGAGCCGCCTCAGGAATTTCTCTTCCTTGATCTCTTCGATGTCCACGCCGAAAAGAGATGCATACAAAGGAGACAGATGATGGGGACCGCATGGACGGGCATCTCCACTTGCTCGTCTCTTGTCAATGAAGTTGCTAAGGACCTTCCTGACAACTTCATCAAAGGATTTGCCCTTCAGAGTCTCACTTGACAGACTATCGGTCTCCTCTCCTTCGATAGCCTCTGCATCTGCCGCCAGTCTTGCTGTGTGGCTGCTGATATCCAGGTCTACGATAGCAGACTTTATGATGGCTGCCTCATCATCGTTGAAGTAAGGAAGGCTGATATAGTGTTCGTCCATGGTCTGGTTGATCCGGTGCTCTGATGTGGGATCTTTGGTCACGTTTGTGAAGTCGTGTAGCAATACACGAAGCTTGTATCCTAGTATGGGATCAGAGGCAACAGAAGTCGTGGTTGTGAGAGACGTTGCCGTCTGCGCCGACGATGCGCTCGGTTGTGGATGAGGTACGTGGCCAAGGGACTGTTTCTGTCGTCCCTTACCCATGATTCAGACGCGGCATAAGAAAATATGATGAACAAATTCGATCATTCTTATTCCTTGCAGTGGCGGACAAGACTGAACATGAATATAATTATGTTGCTTTAGGGTTCGAACTGGCCTGGTTTAAACTCAGTCCCTCAGGAGCCAAAGTGGCTGTAAAGAGCACGGTGTAAGCCAGAGGTCTTCAGTTTCTGTAGTAATAACTTAATTGATACGTTCGGGCTGTCTTGCCAAGCTTCAATCGATAGCCTTCAGGATATGGGCATAGGATCTTCGGGATAACATTTGCCGCCTCTGGGCGGAAACGGATGTGCTATCTCGCCACCAACAGCATGCTACGGTCTCGTCAAGAACACCATTGCAGCCTTTCAAAAGTGTACCGAGTTCCATATGAGCTTATGGTATACTTTATTTAGTTTTGATTGGAAGACAACATCCGGGGCTGAAGATATGGTACTGAAGATACCAGCAAGTAGTCTGTTGGAGATGGCTATTCTGACTACACAAACAGATTCAAGACAGAATCCTATCTCATAGTTTCACAGTGTGTATCTATGACGCTGCTGCAACAGGTGCTTGCACTGGTGCGGCTACTGAGGCAGGTTCAGGAGCGCTGATAGGTGCAGGCTCAGGTGCAGACGCAGAAGCCACTGAAGCTTGTGCGCTCTTCTGTGCAGGAGTGAACTCGGCCGTATCACGCGTATCGGCGCCGACTCGATACCCAAGCGCACTGACTCCATCTTTATCATTGAGTCCCCAAGCATGGGCGCTGTCGTCGTGGAGGGTTGTTCGACGCAGATCTCGGCGGTACTTGCCAGCAAAAGTGCCTCCAGCAGCGCGGTGGAGAAGTGCGCGGTTGTCCCACATGACGATATCGCCAGGCTGTTCCCATTCAAACGTGTACATGTACTTGGGCTGAGTCGCATGCTTGTTGAGCATGTCACGCAGCTCCACAGACTTCTCGTCAGACAATCCCTCGATATGATGCAGATGAGCGCCGATGTAGAGGTTCGCGCGACCACTTCCTTCGTGGATCTGTACCAGGCGGTGACGAGCCATGGGGAACTTGTGAGGCTCTACATTCTTGAAGAACTCGGGGGAGCCGAGCTTGCGGGACTGGGCGAGTGTGTGGCAACCGACGTAGTTATTGCTAACGAGCTCTTTCTTCAAAGCGTCGGGCAGCTCGAGGAAGGCAGTGCGAGTATCGGCGAACTCTGTGTGGCCTCCTGTACCCTTGGGAGGAAGCTCGACGGCGCGGAGGAGAGAGAAACTGGCTCGACGGAAGTTGTAGCTGGAATCAGTGTGGAAAAGACCGTTGCCCTGGTGAGATTGAGTCAGCCATTCGCTCTCAAAGCCGTTGATTGGTGCGTGCATACCCGATTGGAGTGAGCACGGGCGCTCTCAGGATCAAGAATCGAGCCATCGTCATGGATGTTTCCAGCATCGAAGAGCTCAAGGTGGTCATAGCGAAGCTTGCGGTCGCCTGTGATGAACCGCTTCATGTTGTCCAGCTCACCCAGTCTTGCCGAGAAATCGACATGAGCCTTGTCGCTTAGTCCAGTTTTGCGGAAAATGCAGAAGCCATACTAAGAGGAAGTGTCAGCTATCGGCGGTTCATATCAAAAGATGTGAAGAAGCATTCACCTTCGTGCCGGCTCTGGTAATCTCCTGGACTGTCGCGTCGTCGAGGTTGTTCCAGTCGGGGACCTGGACCTCACATCCGAAGGTCGGATGCACAGGCTTGACCGTGACCTTGGTGAAGGAAGTGTCGATGTACAGAACACCCGCCATGATGAAGAGCTATGGAGACTCGGATTGAGCTGAATGTGAAAGCTATAAGTCTTCTACCGAGATGCAAGGCCTGAATTGAGACGATAGTAGTAAAAGGTGAAATTACCTTGATTGCGTTGCATAAGCAGGGCTTTACTTGTTCCAAGACGTTGTCAAAAATGCGAGGCTTGACTAACATATATAACTTCGGGATTGGTTCAAGAGCAACACGACGGGGTGCTTGGCGATACACACCTGACAACCATGTAGATCAAATCAAGTTGGATACCTCAGTCAACGGGCAATCAGATGACCAGACAACCACTCAAGCTTAGAGGAGAGGAACCACTCGGGTACTTGCACTCCAGGACTTTGCCCCCAATCCCATGTCCGGGGATAGACGCGGACCAAACAAGGGGAGCTCACGACGTGGGGGACCTATCGTCTAAACTCCTTCTGGAGATCAGCCATCCGGGGAAAGACGCGGACGAAATAAATGGAGAAAGGAGGAGAACCGCACCAGCTCCGTAATTCGCACTAGACTTCTTGGTGGCTGCTGAAGAATAGGACCCGAGTCAACTCCCGCTCATCCATCTGGAACCTCTATCGAGGCCGGCATCTCGTATCGGGCTGAGCTGAACCTCGCATATGGTCGTCTGGGGGGGATCCAGGAAGCGCTCTCACACATTGCCACCCGTCTGAAAGATGCCGTTCTCCAAAATGAGCCGCCTCGTGACTGATCCAGAGGCTCCGACTGCATCCGATCTGTTGCCCCCCCGGACCCCAGACATTTCCCCATCTTTCTCCACATAATTCGTCCGCGTCTTTCCCCGACACTCACATCTCCAGGATCATCCCTAGTCTCGCCTCGCTTGACTTGTTTTCTCCAATGAGCATTCAGGCATTTGGAACATCATCACCGGCTCACTCCAGTATCTGCATTCTCTGCCTTAGCTTACAACAAGTCTCAATAACAGGGACACTTAATCCGGGGTATGGTCGTCTTGAGCTCCTTACCCCGCGTGCTAAACAAATAGTTTCTGGGGAAAAGGACCCAAGATGAGGTTTAGTCAAGCTCTTATCTCTTGAGCTGTCCTTGTGCACAAGGCATGGGTCATTCAGCCACTTCCTCTACCCCAAGGCCAGCCCCAGCTTCCTGACCCTTACAGCCTTCTTGGTTCCATCCGGTACATGGACATCGTGGTCGTCCCGCTTTGCAAGTCCATGAGCTGGGTCTCTATATAAACCCGCCTGTCTGCATCCTTGTTGATCTCTCCACTGCGCGAGTTCGTCCAGCATCTCAATCGTGGAACGGCAGATCTATCCCTCTCCGTCCAGAACCCTTTCTAGGGTCGCGATACTGGAAGTTGTATTTTTGCAAATAATCCTCGGTCAAGACTGCCATTCTCGCCCATCATGAAGGAGGCAAGCGACAGTCAGCCGAACATCGCCACGCGACAGATTCGCACACCGTGGCAACAAAACATCAAGACAATCTTCTTCTGTTTCCTTGTTTCTTCGGCAACACTTCAATACGGTCTCGATGTGTCCATCATCAACGCCGCCCAGGCCCTCAAGGGCTTTCTCATGGTCTTCGGACATGAAAATCCGAACGCCCCTCAAGGGTACGGCATTGCCCCTGAGTTCCAGCAGTCCATCACCAGCCTGATGAACATTGGTCTCGTTGTCGGTTCCTTCACTCTCGAATTCTTCACCGACCGTCTTGGCCGGAGGAGAAACTTTATCGTCAGTTCCTTCGTGGCTATTGGCGCAAACCTCATTCTCGTCCTTTCAACAAATAAGAGTGCGGTGATCTTCGGTCGCTTCGCGTTTGGGGTGTCGAATGGTCTCTACATCGGTTTCGTCAGTATCTACATCTCCGAAGCAGCTCCCTCGCATCTTCGTGGATCGCTGGTCAGCTTGGTCCAGCTATCCGTGTGTGTGGGCACTGTTATCGGCGCCTGCGTCAACAATGCGACCAAGCATCTCGAGTCCCGCCTGTCTTACCAGATTCCACTATTCTGCTTGTTCCCCATCCCAGTCTTCTGGTTCTTCATCGGCTTCCTCATCCCGGAGTCCCCTCGCTGGCTCATTCTCAAGGGCCGCACCGAGGACGCTCGAAAGCACCTTCATCGTCTCCGAGGATCTAGCTATCCAACTGAGTTGATCGATGATGAAATTTCTGCGATTGTGCAATCCATTGAGGGTGAGAAGGACGGCAAGATTCAGGGCTGGCGCGCTGTTCGCCTCATGTTCAGCCCTGCTGAGCTTCGTCGAACTCTCCTCACCGTCGCGAGCGGTTGCATGAATGCCGCCAGTGGTTTTCCGTTCATTTCGGGCTACAAGACCTACTTCTTCCAGGTTGCCAGATCGCAGAATCCCTTCATCGACTCCATCATCGTCACGACTGTGTCCCTTTTGGGAGCCGTTATTGGTCTCTTCCTTCACCGCTTCGTCGGGCGCCGGCCGGTTCTCATGTTCGGATTCGGTGTACAATCACTTCTCATGCTTGGCATTGCCGCTGCCTGGACTGCTGCTCCCAGCACTGTCACTACAGGCAAAGTGATCGTCGCCATGGTCGTCATGTTCCAATGCCTTTACTCTGCCATTGTGGGCCCGGGCTCGTGGATTGTCTCTAGTGAGATTCCCAACAACCGCCTGCGAGCCACGACATTTGGCTTCGGAAACGGTGTCGGCTTCATTGCCTACTTCTTGATCTCTTTCACAACTCCCTACTTCATCAACCCTGAAGCTTTGAACATTGGACCAAAGGGTTTGTTACTCTTGTTCATCCGCAGCCTTCCGCAAGAACCTTGACTAACGTGACCGCAACCTCATAGTTGGTTATATCTGGCTCGGGTCTAACCTGATTACCGTCATCTTCATCTTCTTCTTCATCCCGGTAAGCTTGGGATTCACTAAAAACTCACCATGACCTATCTTTACTAATCGTGCTCTCTAACACAGGAAACTCATCGACGCTCACTCGAGAACATTGACGAGATGTTTTACAACAAAGTCGCCACACGTAAATTCAAGAGTATGACCCCCTGAAGCCCTTTGAAAATTCACCCGAGCTTTTGGAAACAAATGGCTAACGTTTTGATTTCTCCCTTTCAGGCTATCAATGCACTGGCGTTGTGGTGCGGCCCGATGAGAACGACAAGGCGCTGGAGATCGAATCCGACTCTGGCGCGACAACACATCTCGAGGAGCAGCCTACACGCAAGGTTTGAGCATTTGAGTTGAACAAGGAGCACGATCATAGCCAGGGCCGTTTATAGCTTTAGTGATCCATGGGTTTAGACTAGATTTGGGCTACGCTCTCACGGCTACATTCTCCCCGGAGGGTTGCGGCCACAACCATTGTTCAACCGACGAGGAATGAATTGTTTCCTCCATAAAACAAGAGATATTCGTGATGAACGACCAAATGCTCAAATTCCTTATGCAGGCCACTGGGATGGACGTGTTGTCATGCGGATCACTCACTTTAGGGTAGCTCGAGGTGAATGTTGACGCCGATGCCTGGCTCTCACTCCACGATGCCATGTGTCCACGATCGCGCCGCGCACCCTACGCAACAACGACTTGATACACAAGGTAGACTGCGTATGGGCTTGTATCGGACGAAACTGAACCACCAGTGACCTAGGGTGAAAACGGATTTCCCTGGCAATGGAGGGTCCCTCAAAACCCATACCTCTTCAACGCCCCGCTCTTGCCACCACTCTGCTTCATGCACCGTCTCTCACCATCCCGGCCTTCGATCGATGGACCTTCATCGTCGGCTTCGATAACCGAGAATCCCGCAAAACGTAGGCGGACTTCCCATGAGTCAAACGACAAGATCAGTTCAGCTCAGCACTCTGGCATCCCAGAGTGGTCATCACTGGCATACCAAAAGCGACAGCTAGGCCATAGGTCATGGGCGTTGTCTGCGCCCTCTTCAAAGCCCAATGAAAGGGCAACAGCTGGAGTAATCGAAAGAGCTGCTGAATCTGAGCCAAACCTCAGGCAAGGAGCCATGTCGGCTTCAGCGGCTACGAACGAGGTTCCCGGGGCTGCATCGCTCACAACAGCTACTGTGGGAGTTCCCACTGTTCCCACTCCCTATGTACGCCGAAAACGTGCCATTGCTGCATGTCAGTTCTGTCGTCTCCGGAAGACCAAATGCGACAATTTGCGCCCGGTATGTGGCTCATGTCGTCGCCATCAAGCGCGCTGCGTCTACGCTGACGGCTCTGAGGCGGATGGATTACAGGTTGGACTTGACGAGGCTGCCGACAGACATCGCGAGGTTCTCGAGCGATTGGATGACATCAGGAATCTCCTGTCCCAATCGTCACCGGTTTCTGCTGATGCTCGGAGCAGTGTGACATCTGAATTGGGATCCTATCCATCAGTGGCTGCTGCTGCTGGACTTGGTCCCGTCGAGAAACCGAGCGCGTTTGATGGCCACTCCGGATCTTCACTTTCACCGCCGTCCTCAGACTCCACGGCGTACCTTCAGTACACAAAGTGCGAGTCCATTCTCAAGTGGCCTATTCTTCAAACTGTCATAGCCACTGAAGACGCCAGCATCGACTCTTTCATCTTTGATGCACATGTGCTCGGGGATGGAGAGGAAGGCGAAGCAGCTCAATCTACGCCCACTAACGTCTCGACATCTCCACGTCCGAACTCACGAGGTGGAATAGCCAAGCAGCCCAAGGCAGCCACTATATTTGGTCAAGGTGTGCGTGACCAAGCATTTGTCACATTATGCCAGAAGTTTTTGGCTCTTGTCAATTGTCGCAACCCGATTATGGATGCACACGATCTGCTCCAGTACGCGAGCTCTGTGGCGGAAGATGGGTTGGATTGGGACGCGAAATCTTGTCTCGTGGTGAGTCACTTTTCCTGTTCTGATATCCATCCTCATATGGATATACTCGACGTTGTCACTGACACTGAGATCAGCTTCTAGCTTGCGCCCTCGCTAGCTACTCTCGTGCATGGATACCACCTCCCTTCGTCAGGGACTCCGTTTCGACACCCCCGGTGGCAGCCACGCCTCGGCGAAACTCCACTGTGCCCCCAGATGTGATGTCAACATCCAACGATGAAGCTGCAGAGGCGTATTATGAAGCTGCGCAGAAACGTCTTGGAGGTCTTGGCACATCGCTTATCGATATTCAGTGCTTCTACTTCGCGTCACTTTTCGAGAAGTTTGCCTTCCGGCCAGTCAAGTCTTGGATGCACCTTCAGCAAGCGGCTACGCGATTACGAGTTCACCATATGGAACGATCAAGGGGTGGAAATGGCCTATACATGGAAGGTCCAGAAGAAGAAGAAGTCAGTTCTGGTTCGTCGACCCTCAGCTATCACTTTGAACAGCGAGCGTTCTGGTCCATCCACAAAGCAGAAAGGTACTGATAAAGTGCTCACGAACCCTGTTCCCTGAGTTTGTCTTCACTATTCGTATCACTTGTGCTAACCGTTTCGTCCTGAATCCAGGGAATTTGCTACGGAACTCGGCGTAACTCTGGCTAGTGATCTTTCAAGCTTCAAGTATCCCGTGGCTTTTCCGACTCCTCCAGAGACACTGAATCACCTGATCGGCAATGACGACGATGACGATGTGGAAATGTCAGACGTCTTCTCGCCCCGTCGAAATGAGTTCGTCTGGTTCTTCTATCTTGCACAAATCTCCCTACGGCGATCACTAGATGAAGTCCTCTCAGTGATTTACGAAAAGGGTGAACAGAACTGGATTGAGAATATTGATCTCGTCTGTCGGCAATACTATGAGTCCCAGAAACAAATCGCCGATTGGTACTTTTTCCCTCTGCCTTCCGATTAGCTATGACTGTCCTCAGACTGACCTGTTCGACCTGCTGTTTAGGCAATCACATCTCCCTCCCACCATGCGATACGATCCATCATCGCAACCAAACAATGAAATGGGATACTACCTCGAGGGTCGCTTCGAGGAATGGAATGAATCAATCCTCCGGCCACTCGTCTATTACTGCTTACACCATCCGCCCGAGAAGCCCCCAACATCGTCCATCGCTGCGTTGGCACAGCGTTATATGACGCTTTGCGTGGATTCCATCACGCGTTGCTCAAACCATGATCGCCATGGTGGTACATGGTTCGTACTTCGTCGTGCATTTCGCTGTACCCTTGTCATACTCGCCGCTGTCGTAGCGGATGGGCCTCTACGTCCACCAGAGAACTGGCCGGAGTTGTCGCGCATGACTATCGCAACACTCGCGCGCTGGTCTGCCGGTATAAGGGACCTGCAACGAATGAAGCGGGTTCTGGACCGTGTCCTTCGTGCTGTGTGTGAGCACACTTCTAATAAGGTGCCTCGTTGAAGTCGAGAAAGAAAGCGACTCAGCTTGTCTTACAAGGATATGACGGTGGTATAGCCTCTCAAATCTTCACGCCACCCTATATATCACACCACTTTGCGTCAGGACTGTGACTATGAGTAGCAAGGCACCAGCAACAATATCGGAGCCGAGTAACATGAAAACAGCTGGCGCAATGTATGAACATGATTAATTGCCAAACCGAGCACTCCCTCGTCTACTGAGAAAGAGCCTTCACGTGAACTACAAGATAAACTTCAAGGAAAGGCGAGCTATACATTGTGTCATGCAATGTAACCTACAGACCATTGCTCGTCTAGGTTACGAACGATAGTTCCCGAAGCGCCCGAAAGCGATAGCAAGTCTTGGAAAAATCTCGGAATGACAATCAAAGAGGAAATCTACTTGATTGATTGAAATCGCGTCTCTGGGCTCAATTTTGGGAGCAGTTGGTGAACTCAAGGTTGGTCCAAACCGTCAGTGGCAGAAGGTGGCACAACCATCACCAGCACAGTGCAATGTCAAGAAAGTAAGAGTGAAACCTCCCATGTTGGATACGAACAGGAATTTGTACTTGAAGCTAGGACTTGAGCGCTGCGAAGGTGGTCGTGCCTATGTGACTATGGCTGGATGTAGCACGTGACTTGTCGGACATCATCTGGAACCTCAAGCGTTACGAGTATGATTCCGAGATAGACGTCAACTACTAAGTATGGCAGTCCATCAAATCTTGCGAATACTTAACTGGGATTTAGTTGAGCAAACGGCACCTAGGGCATATATCGACCTCGAGCCACCTTCTGACTGCGCAGCAGTCCGCTGAAGGGAGGCTTGATTGTATCAACCTGCCACACGCAAACAATTCACAGCCAGCCTCCCAGAATCATTCACTCGGCACGCAAGTCAGGCGAAATGCGCCCGCCGCTTACTCCTGAATTTTCAACAAGTCGAGCCACATAATGCATTTGCCCGGCAGACAGAGACCCGCTCCCGAAGCCAAGCTGGAGGGCATGTGAGACATTGGAAAGTTGGTGTCGAGTCTCGGTCGTGGTGGTGGAAGTCCATCCCTTGCGTCGATTCTCTCATCTTCTGCAGCGCCCAAGGAGCCTTCAGAGAATGCCTTTTTCTCGCGGCACAAGGTCAACCAGACTCAAATCCTGCATCTTGAATCGCGGCGTCTTTTGCTCTGCCCAGTGCAACGATACGCATTCATCGTATCCCTCACCACGCATCACGATGCTCCGAGACTGAGCCAGGCGCTGGCTGGAATCGCAGTTATGCTCTCGCATTCCAGTCAAGTGATGGACGCGGGAGCGTTCCAACTACGGCAAGAGGCGAATCCTGGCTGGCCTGAGCATGTATGAGTGTGTTGCGTGCCAAAGAGTGTCTGTTCGCGAGGTCAGCTTCTGGCAGATTGCAGGGAGACGGGGCGCGCCAGACGTTGGAATGCACATCATCAAGCTGGCAAGTGTCACCTTGTCGATTGTATGGTTCGTTTGGCTTGGCCATGGATCGAGCAGACAGGGGGGATTCCCTTTGTTTTGTGCCTGTGCCTGTGCCTTGGTGTTCTGGATCTGCTGCGGCAAACACTGGAGTGAAGCCGCCACCCGTTACCACCTGCTGGATGCCAGCCGTCAAACGACATCGCCAGCTGCTGACATCTGCCACAGATATGCCCCCAGCTCGGATCTGATGTAAACATTGCATTCCCGTCGCAACGCCCCGACTTACCTTTCTACACGCAGGAGCCTTCAGAGACACGTCCATCGCACCCGAGCACACGTCACGTCACGTCCCGGCCCCATCCTCCGCTACACCTCGCGACTTGCACCATCCCAGACATCTTCAGGTTTCGCTTTCCTCAGGCTCGCCCCGGCTTCTGGTTCAACCACCCATCTCGTGCCGCTCCAAAGGCCTTTCCACCTTGGCTTACATTCCTTCCTGGCCTCGTGCTCCTCTTCTTTTCTTCCTCCCCACACGGCCTGGCCTTTACTCTTCCAAACTTCTCGCTCCTTGCCCTCTTGGTTACTCTTTCTTGCCACCTCTACGGATATTCTGCCGGTTCACCATCTTCTGGCTGCCCACTCGTTTGGTCGTGATTCTCCTGTCTGCTACTTCACCCTGTTCAAGTTCAAATCCTACCATCACTTCCTTGTCTTGCTCCTCATATCATGCACGCTTGAACGCATTGCTACTACTCAGGTACCATGGCCGAGGTTGCAGCTCGATCCAACAACCGCTACCCTCTCTCCGAAAACCAGAACCGCGCCAATACGGCTACCTATGGTCATGGCAACAACTCCCAAAAGCCTCGGTCTGACTACACGGTAGTCGGTTCGAACAACTCGCCGGCTCCTCGCAATAACTACAACATTCCCGTGAGACACACACCAGTCCAAACTGCAGCTCCAACACACAATGCGGACATCGATAGCCGAGCTACTTCAGAGTTGAAGCCTCCATCTGATGGCGAAGATTCCAAGCGCCACTCTCAGGCCTCATACGCCTCAAGCGGAAGTCGAAGCAGCAAGTACAAGAGTCATATTGGACCATGGCAGCTTGGAAAGACCCTGGGGAAGGGCTCCTCTGCCCGAGTCCGCCTTTGTCGACACAACCTGACCAACCAGCTTGCCGCCGTCAAGATCGTCAACCGTCGCATGGCCTATCTTGTCCAAGACAGCAGTCTCGCAGCTCTCAGCAAGTGGGACAAGAGCCTACCCGAGCAGATTGATGGCGAGATGCGTGTCCCAATGGCCATTGAGCGCGAAGTCGCGATTCTGAAGCTCATCGAGCATCCTCACATCATGAAGCTCTACGATATTTGGGAGAACCGCTCTGAAATGTGAGTAACCAGGTCTTGATCATCACCTAACACGTCGAGGGCTTTTCTTACATGAACCAGTTACCTCATCCTCGAGTATATCGATCAGGGTGATTTGTTCACGTACATCAACTCGCATGGAAGACTGACAGAAGAAGTTTCGTTATACTTCTTCCGCCAGATGATCAGTGCGATCACATACTGTCATTCCTTCAATATTTGCCATCGCGACCTGAAGCCCGAGAACATCTTGATCACAGCCGATATGCAGATCAAGATTGCCGACTTCGGAATGGCTGCCCTGCACCAGACAGACAACCACCGGCTTGCCACGGCCTGCGGAAGCCCACACTATGCTGCCCCTGAGCTGCTCAAGAACAAGCATTACCGGGGCGACAAGGCCGATATTTGGAGCATGGGTGTCATTCTCTACGCTATGCTATCCGCTACTCTCCCTTTTGATGATCCGGACTTGCGCGTTATGATGGGCAAGACCAAGAAGGGCGTGTATGAGATGCCGAAGGGACTCAGCCGCGAGGCCGAAGACCTGATTCAATGCATGCTCCAGACAAACCCAGATAACCGAATCACACTGAAGGAGATTTGGCGTCACCCTTTGGTGCGAAAATACTCCTACCTTGACGATCTGGGCGAGAATAGTGGTCAGCCGCCAGATACGAGGAAGGGCTTCCAGTATGCACCTGTGCCTCGACAGAGCCTCGACCCTCAGCTCATCCGACAGCTTCGGTCGATGTGGCACATGTTCAGCGAGCAACAGCTGGCTCAGAAGCTGACCTCTGATGAGTGAGTCCACTGACATCTAGTCCACTGTGTATATTACTAACGCCATCTTGTAGGCCCAACGATCAGAAAGCCTTCTACTGGCTGCTGTACAACTACCGGAACCAGCAACTGGAAGACTTCAAACCGGAATTGGCTCATTCTATGAGCGATTACCACCACCTGAAGCCTGGTGTCTGGAAAAAGCGAGTGTCGACGTGTGAATTCACTCAGCCCCGAAGCAACGGTCATGGTCGATCAGTGTCTCGATTCACCGTCATATCAAATGCGGCAGAGACTGAAGCAGGGACGGTCCAAAGCTACGACCCGTACCGAGGCAGCCGAGTGTTCCATTCATCTCAATCTCAGGTCAGCCAAGCCAAAGTGACAGTACATCGTGATGTGCAGTCGCCTGGCAACTACTCAACCCAAGCGGCTAGAATGCGCAGTGGTTCGATCGCTCAGCAAAGAAGAATTGGATCAATGCGAGGCTCTATCAATGGTAGACCAGCTTCTTCGCGTGGATCACTCACCTCCATGCGCAGCAGCCGTCAAAACACACCTCAAGCTCGTGGCCCAGGCTTGAGGCATAAGAGGGGCGTCGACTTCTCGCATGTTAGGAAGCGTTCGAGCTCGGTCAACCGTGCTCAGAAGGCCTCAAACAGGATGGCTTCGATTGCTATCGAGGATCTGCAATCCGAGCCGCGAACCCGTGAATCTGCTTCACCCGATCTGCCGACTCTCTCAAACGGAGCTACACACCCCAAGGCTGTGGGTGCTCCAAAGCCAACCACGGTTGCTACCGATGCTTCTCTCGTCTTCAACGAAGAGCTTCGGCACTTCAGCGACAACATCGCCAGAGATCTTGACGAGGCGTTCGGAAGCTCTTTAATTGAAGCGAACTCTGTTGGTGGCTCCTTGACCGATAGTGACGGAAGAACCAGGGAGACCTCACCTCTATCGTTTACCTTTGACTCTGCGAGCATCATGACTCCCGCCTCCGAGATTTCCGTTAAACCTTGGGACTCTCGACCACTCCCTCCATTGCCAAATCAGAGGGCTCTTGCGAGTCACCCAGTCACGACGAGCGCACCAGCAACCAAAACCGAGTTCCGAGCAGATGAGGTCCGAATCGGCACTTCAACCCTGCAAACTCCGCAGCCGGATCGACGCATCGTTTCAGCCCCCGCTTATCCTCACACAGCCACTGCTAAGTCGACCTTCTTGCCATCTATCAACGAGAATGGCGGTGCCCCTATTATCATCCAGGACAAGGCTCGAATTGTGTCCGCACCACCTCACACACCGCCAAAGAGGCGGGCGGAGCGCCTTGCCAGCGCCGAATATCTGAGCAAAGTCGAGAACTCCATCCGCGTTGTCCATTCCCCGACCGCATATAGTCCTGTGAAGGTCCCTGCACCCCTCAAGGTGCGGAAGGCGTCTGGAGCAGAGGACTTCGGACGCAGTCTACACCGGCAGCTAGCTTATCATGCCGAGTCGGACGAGCCTACGCATGAATCCTCCTCGCAGACCAGCCAGGATGGTACCAAGCAGAAGAAGAAGACTTCGTGGTTCAAACGAGGCTCAAAGGCTGAATCAGAGCACCAGCCACGGGACAGGCAGTCGACGCAGTCGCAACAGCCCCAGAGTCCCATCGACTTCGACGACATTCTGCGCCCTGATCATGAGCAGTTGGTGGCCACGAAAAAGAAGAGCTTCACATTCTCTTTCTGGAAGGGCGGGAAGAACAAAGACCCTAAGATGAGCATTGATGGTGAGTACTGCCTAGGCACGTCGACTTTGCGAGAGCACAGATCACTGATGAGCCGACGAACAACAGAGGAGCCGGAGCAATCGAGGAACTCCCATGGTCAGAATAAGGTTCTGAAGAAGGAACCGCCGTCCAACTGGCGGGATTCGAGATCGAGCAGCGGCATCCGACAAATCGAGGTGAAGCAAAACTGGTTGGCTCGCCTGTTCAAGGTGAAGCCGGCGACTGGGCATATCTGCATGGCGATGTCGAGGAAGCGCGCTCGATTGGAAGTGGCTATCCTGTTGCGAGAATGGCGAAAGTACGGCATTAGAGGTGTCACAATCGACAAGCAACGTAACGTTGTCTTTGCACGGGTGGCACCCAAGAACTGTGAGTGGTCACGACGACCTGCCTCCCTCTTTGGGCTTTGACTAACGAGCAATCATAGACTTGAACATGAAGGAAGTCGAGTTTGCAGCGGAAATCATCGCGGTCATTGAACACGGCAAGAAGCAGCCACTGTCTATTGTTCGATTCACGCAGGAACGTGGTGCGGCAAGCAGTTTCCACCGGGTGGTGGACACGATGAGGACGGTGTTTGACAGCCGCAACCTTTTGGTGGCTGACAAGAACCGACGCAAGATGATGATCAAGACGCTCAACTCACATGAGTGAATAGAGGCGCTGGATAGCCTTGAGCTTGGCCCAGCAGTACAATGTCGCAGGCAGTGACTCGTGTTGGATCAAGTTGTAAGACAACCCCCGTGTAGAGTCAGTCACGAGCTTCTGGGAGCAAGGCGACTTGGCGTCCGCGGTGACATGACGAGTTACGGGATATGTTGAGATGGAGTCGAGCAATGCATATGGCTCAGCGCAACCAGGGTTGGGAGCAAAACATGACACTCGCTTACACTGCCGCAACCGGCGACGGGATCGGGCGTGTTTCCTACTATACCTTTCCTTTGTTGGACGCAGTGGACAAGGTGCATAGTCTACTTTCAGCTTTCGGATTCTTTGTGTTTTTCTCTTCTTGTACAAGGCATCGGTTGGCAGGCAGCATTGATAGCTATAGCTTTTACAGGGATTGTTCATCTTTCGATGCGGTGGGTGAAGAAGTGTGGATGTGACGTAGAATGCGATGAGCCGTGAATGCCCCGGGATTACCGCGTAGGGTGTTGAGCGATTCGGAGGGAGATAAGTATCACTCAATGCAACCTAGGTAAGGAAGATTCCGGGTCAGGATCGGGGTCGACTCGGCTGTAGGCCGGGGATCTGATAGTTCGAGTGTGGAAAGCAGGCAGATGGGTGAAACAGTGCATGGTCTTCGTTTGTGATGCGCCAATCATCAAAAAGGATGATGGATAGGCAACGGGATGCAGAACTTACGCCGAAGTCGGCCTCGGTCGGAGTGTTGCGCATGTGCCTCGGCAGGGTCCGGACGCCGGCAGCGACCAGCCAGTCAGTCAATGGGAGCATATCCGTTCCATGACCGCGTATTTTGCTGTTTTGGGTTGGCTGTGGGGATGGACGCTAGGCAAGATGACTCAAATCTACTTTTTGATCGAGAATATGATCGTCTCTGTCTGCGTATATATTCTATTCTGTTTAGTCAAGGAGTTGGGCGGTAGATGAAAGCTCCATCCATCCGAAGCCCGATGAGTGCCGACGAGGGGCGAATACAGCGAGAATGATGGTGGGTATAGTAGTGGTGGTGGTGGTGGTGTTAGTGCAGCTAAGTTCCCCCACTTGATGATGATGGTAGGGGACCTTGGGTGCTACTTACGGGCGCGGGGAAAGGTTTGGATGGCCTGTGCTTCCAGAGGTGCTGCAGAGGTGCTGGCAGCTGCACCGAGGAGGATGCAGGAGTCTAAACTTTAGTGGGTGACGCTGTGGGTGGTGAAGCTCGGCTGGAGGGATGTACTGTACTGGACTGTGTGTTGGAGGGAGGGAGGGGAGGAGGAGCGTCATCGGTGTCTTGGGAGCTGAGCTGCGATGTTCGGAGGGCAATTCTGGGTAGCCGAGTTTGCATTTTCCTTTATGTTCTGATCCTTCGCCTCTGATTCGAATTTTAGTTGCTGAAGGTCGTGCATCTCATCAATCAATTGAAGTTCTCTGACTCTCTCAACGATACGCTGCCTTCACACGCTGCCGCCCGCTGAGTGCCCTCCCCCTTCCGGCCCCGCAAGCCGCATCTGCCCGCGCCCCCGGTTCCGACACGTGAAAGGCTTCATCCGGCGAGACAACCGCCTGGAGAGAGGGTGACTGGGCTGAACCACTTACACCACCACACGCAGTCGACCAACACCATAGCCTGCATTACTTAACTTGTACCGAGGATCACCGAGCTGCCGCGCCACACGCCTTTTGCTTGCCTTGCCTTACCTTGCCTTGGAGTCATCCCTCCATTCATCCATCCATCGTCACGGCTTTTATTTTGTCGGTGGCTTTATCTATCTAGCTCACATCTCCGTGACATCACTCTTCCTTCACCTCACCTCAACCTCAACCTCACCCGCTCATCCTCCACCTTCCCATCCCTAAACCCTACAAACCACATTCCCAATCCATCACAATGGCAAGCACAGACTCCATCCTCCAAGGCGTCGCCGTCCTCGGCAAGGTCGACGATGTCCACCGCAAGATCCTCACCCCCGATGCCCTCGCCTTCCTCGCCCTGCTGCACCGCTCCTTCGACACAACCCGCCGCGCTCTCCTCGAGCGTCGCAAGCAGCGCCAGGCTGATATCGACCGTGGCCAGCTTCCTGATTTCCTCCCAGAGACCAAGCACATCCGGGACAATGATACCTGGAGGGGAGCACCTCCGGCTCCGGGTCTGGTTGATCGCCGGGTGGAGATCACTGGACCTACGGACAGGAAGATGGTTGTCAATGCGCTGAACTCGGATGTTTGGACTTACATGGCCGATTTTGAGGGTAAGCTTGATCCTTTCTCAACCCCGATGCTTCATCAGAGATGGAGCATTCTTGATTGAGACAGAGTGCATGACTAACATCCATCCCAGACTCCAGCGCCCCAACCTGGGACAACATGATTAACGGCCAGGTCAACCTCTACGACGCCAACCGTCGCCAGGTCGACTTCAAGCAGGGCCCCAAGGAGTACAAGCTCCGCACCGACCGTCCCCTGCCCACTCTGATCGTCCGCCCCCGCGGCTGGCACCTCGACGAGAAGCACGTCACCGTCGACGGCACCCCCATGTCCGCCTCTCTCTTCGACTTCGGTCTCTACTTCTATCACAATGCCTTCCAGACCGTCAAGAACGGCCACGGCCCGTACTTCTACCTCCCCAAGATGGAGTCTCACCTCGAGGCCCGTCTCTGGAACGATGCCTTCAACCTTGCCCAGGATCACATTGGCATGGCTAGGGGAACTATCCGCGGAACTGTCCTGATTGAGACCATCATGGCTGCTTTCGAGATGGATGAGATCATCTACGAGCTCCGTGACCACAGCTCTGGTCTCAACTGCGGTCGCTGGGACTACATCTTCAGCGTCATCAAGAAGCTCCGCCAGAACCCCCGTTTCGTTCTTCCTGACCGCTCTGCCGTCACTATGACGGTCCCCTTCATGGACGCCTACGTCAAGCTCCTCATCAAGACCTGCCATCGCCGCGGCGTCCACGCCATGGGTGGCATGGCTGCCCAGATCCCCATCAAGGATGACAAGGCTGCCAACGACAAGGCCATGGATGGCGTCAGGGCTGATAAGCTGCGTGAGGTGAAGGCTGGCCATGACGGTACTTGGGTGGCGCATCCTGCGCTGGCCAGCATTGCGACTGAGGTGTTCAACAAGCACATGCCTACCGCGAATCAGCTTTTCAACAGGAGGGAGGATGTCCAGATCTACGCAAAGGATCTGCTCAATGTCGACTTCCCTGGTGAGATTACTGAGGATGGCATCAAGAAGAACCTCAACATCGGCCTGGGATACATGGAGGCCTGGGTCCGTGGAGTCGGTTGTGTGCCCATCAACTTCCTCATGTGAGTCACTTTTCCTTGTCACAAGCATCCCGCAACCTCTCTTGCCACTTGATGAACCATCTTGCTAACCACAATATTTCCGACAGGGAGGACGCCGCCACCGCCGAGGTCTCCCGCAGCCAGCTCTGGCAATGGGTCAAGCACGGCGTCAAGACCGCTGAGGGCAAGAAGGTTGACAAGGCCTATGCTCTCCAGCTCCTGAAGGAGGTCGCCGATGACCTAACCACCAAGGGACCCAAGGGCAACAAGTACCAGCTTGCGGCCCAGTACTTCTCTGGACAGGTCACTGGCGAGGACTATGCTGACTTCCTGACTACGTGAGTTTTTCATCCTTCCCCCTTTCTAAGCTTTTGAGAGCTAGTTTCGGTATGAATTGTTCCTAACGCGGATGGTATAGACTGCTGTACGATGAGATCACGCAGGTCGGATCACCAAAGTCGCCGTCGAAGCTGTAAGCTAGTAATCATGGCGCAGTGACGGTAATCAGAGATCTGGAGAGGAACGGATGATATCAAATGAGTTTTATGTATCCAAGGTTGAAATCCCTGTCTGAGTGAATTTGAAAGTCGTATCTCAAGTAGTTCTTCGCTGTGACGTGTCTTTGTGACTTTTTGCGACGAGCCTAACACCGCACGATGTAACACAATTTAATGGGGTCATGGTGATATGCCGCTATCTTCACGAAAACTCGCAATGACTATGCTTAAGTGATTATAGAAGACGACACTTCACGTGTACACAGCCAACTTGCTATGTATTACGTGACTGGCTTTTCCACCTCAACTTTGTTGGTCGTTTGGCTGGTTCTTCCTGCCCGGCTAGTACGAGCTCTCTATTACGTGTCATTACCAAAGTAGCGAATATAGGCTACAGAGATCACTCACACAAAGTCTGCAATATAAATCAGCCAACCCAGATTGTGAGGTGTAACGAGTGGTAGTTCCCTTCAAGACGAAGGGTTCGCGGGGAAGAGTGACCTCGCACGGTGGGTGACACTCTCGTGATAACTTCAGAAACGACTTCGTCTCTCACGGAGTAAGGTACATCGTAGTCAAGACCACAGTATCTTTCATATTATCCAATTCAGTCGCCTTAATCACATCTTGTTGAATCGACCGTCTTTACTGCCCGTCTCATTGTGACCTGGCTTCTTAACTGGTCTCGAGCTCCTATCAAGTCACAGGTTTCACTGCTTACAAACAACTCAAACACACCACTTAGTGTCAACTGCTTTTGCTTAACCTATATCTCTTATCTCTGTGGCTGTATTCATCGTCTTCTTTCTATGCCTAGCTCCCGCTCGGGAGGCCTCGTCCGGCTTCCTCCGTCTTGCCCGAGGAAGAGAATTCCAGTTGTAGCTCTCTGGCGCCTCTGTTGATTTCCTTTGCCACGGCACGAGTCTTCAGAGGGTATCAGTCTGCCCAAGGGTTCTTGTGTACCTGGATCACTATGCAATCCGCAGAGGAACCGGTCTCGATCGTGATAAAGTCCTCAATATGGTCCTTGAATCATCTTACTCCCCGATATCGAGTCCGATTCTCGCCGCTTTTGGCATTTCAACCAAGACGCTATTTGACCATATTTGTGCTATCGTACAATCCAAGATAGTCTCATGCACCATTCATACCTCCCGTCCCATCTTTCAGCTCCCCAAGCTCCTACCTCCTTACCGAAAACCCCGTTCCCGCGGCTTCACCACCACCCCCCAAGATATGCATATCCCGAAAACCAGCGGCACACACCTCCCCCTCCGCTATGATTCAGCCCGTCCATCTTCCCACTTCTGATCAGTCACTATTCATCTTGCCTCTTTTCTTTCCAAATCCGCTCTGCACAAAGCCTAACCAAGGACCCCTATTTTCTGCTGTGCACGCCCACCACCGCACCCCACGCAACCACATGTCCCATACCAAGCACCAAGCTATCGATCAACGGACAACCGAGCTATCGGGTCCAGGCCATGCAGTTCCCAACCTCGCGCTTAACACCCCCCCCCCCCCCTACCTCCGCTCCCCCCTCCGCTCTTCCGCTCCCCTTGTCCTGCTGGGAAAAGCCTGTTCTATAACCGTCTCCGTGCTTTTTCCGGTGAAGAAGTAAGTTTACGGGTGCTTTGGCGAACCAGATGGCGCTAATCTGGTGCTTTGACGTGAGACAGGTGCCGCATTGACAGAAATGGCTTTCCCATCCCCAGCATTCGACCTCAAACGTTGGCTGTGAGACCTGCATGAAATGTTTCCTTTCCAATCCCTCGCTTGGAAGGAAGGAAACCTCCGCGGTATGTATTCGCATTTTCCCCCACGCTCGCAGTCCCTCTTCGTTCTTCGCAAGCTCCGCCCTCGCATGTGGAACTTAGAGCACCAATCTGCCACCTTTCTTTCATGTATCCTTGTTAAACTCATGTCTCAAGAAGAAGAAGAAAACCGTAGTTCGCTTTCTCGGCCTTGCAGAATGAAAGTGGTCGGCGATGTCCGTTGCGCTGGGAATCGTGGGTGGTTGGTCGGTGCGGGCAAGCCACGTTCTAGGCTCTGGGAGACTAGTGGACAAGGTTCAGTTAGGAGGCGGCCTGCCCGCCAAACACAAACAATGTCGCCTGGGCTTGACTTTGGTACAGGACTTGGGCAGAGCGTGACATAGCTTTCAGTTGCTTTTGGCGAGAGTGATGGGCGCCGCTGATGGCATTGTCTTGCGCTGCTCAGCCCTGGCTCGTGGTTCGAATGATGCGCAACCCAGGGGAACGTGGCTTGCTATCATTCGTGCAGTTTAGGTTCTCAGTTTTTGACAAGATTCAGTTGGTCATCAGCCTCAGGAGATACGCTTGGCGTGAGATGGTGTTCAGTTGTACACAGAAACTTGGGGCTTACTGCTGCCCAAGTCGGGCCTCCACTATTTCACATGGACAGTAGCTAGTTCACGGATGGGGCTTGTTACTTATCAACGGAATAAACGACCTGTCAATAAGATGGCTATGGCTTGCAGTCCATGAATCGTGAAGTTGTGGTCGCTCATGAGCATGGGTAATCACCATGACTCAAAGGACCCCGAGGTACCAAAATAGAATCAACAGTGCACTTAAGCTTGCTTGTATGTTCAATCCCCAACAGAGAATGTGATATGGTGCCATCATGTGCAGTGTGTTCGTGGCTTCTGACCTCATGCAGCGAGACTATGAGCTTATCAGGCTACTAGAAATTGTTGGGAGGGTAGGCCTCTGTGTCTGCTGATCTCGATGATAAGGTTCAGGCACGACACATTCGATCCACCGATAATGCTGGCTGCTCAATTCATTGATACTTTCCAGAATGGAGAAGAAGGTCATATCTTTGTGTCATCAAGGTTTATGGCTCTATAGGCAGGCAAGTGAACCAGGCCTCCTTCAAGTTGCTGCCTATACACAAGATACCTTCTCGCGGTCAACACAGTCGGTGCTCTTTTCCCGCTGTCCAAGTCGCCCCATACGCCTTCCACGTTCGGGCAAATAAAACAGTTGTATTCGTCAGAACAGGAGTTTTCAAGACAAGGGTGTGAATTACACGGAAGGTGTGCGTTTGTTGCTAAAGTGTCCCTTCTGAAGTTTCCACGATGATCGCCTAGTCACGTCTTGCAACGACGACGGTTCTCACATGGTCTACATATATAGAATCTTCTACATCAATGCAGGTCAATCACTCCGCTGTTGCTCCAATTAAATTTTGGAGCTTGCCCCGGATTCCCGTTGCAGCCTACCGAGCAACTCGCTTGTCCTCGCTGGTTTTCCACACCAAACACGTTGACATGTCACCACAGTGATAGGTCGCAGTCCTCTTCTTACCACGCTCATCAGACTTCACTATCTTGTTCTAATCTGGCCCCGAAGATATTCGGTCAGATGACATAGTAATGGTCTTCACCTAAGCGAGACTCTCAACAGGGCTCGACTGATTCAGGGCGTGTTCAAGCACGGTCACTGATGGCGTGTCTATTGCAATTTGAGTTTTGTAGCCGTCAGGAACGCGTCAGGTGAGGTATGTGAGGGACACGTTGGCGTAGTGATAAACACAGCTAAGCGAGATGACGGAGTTCGATAGATTCTTCATCTCAACCCAAGGCCATTCATCGTCGTTCGCTGGATATTGAAGGATGCTTTGGGCCAGTTCAGCCCTCGCATAGGCAATGGCCCAGGGAGCCGTTAGGGAGGGCTAGTTGACCTTTTGCTCGACGTGCTTGACTCTCGTGCGAACAGCGTCAGGGGAGAACACCGCCGATGTCGTGGCAGGAGCTTATCTTGACCTGACAGATGCTCTGTAGAACTGTACCAGAGGGCTTGAATGGTTTATCATCATTTGAGGGGCCAGTCAGGTGGTGCCATATCACGGATGAAGCGTGCGATGTCCTGAAAAGGGGGCACAAAGCGGTCGAAAGTTGGGCCAATGCATTATCGGGCCAGCATACATGAAGACTAGGTAGGCGAAACTTCCCTGAGATGAATCAGATCAGGACATTGGTTATTCAGGAGCTTCTGGGGGTTACTGTCTTCTCAACCTCAAGAGCTGCTCCAGAAACCCTGGCAAGACGAAGGATCAAGAAAAACATGAAAGTCTGCCTTCTTATATCAGCTGATCAACACCTATGAGAGCCACTAGTTGCTGGAAAGCGCAGCCGAGTCTTCAATCGAAGTGATAAGTGATTCAGTCAGCGATAATGACATTCGGGCAGACCAACAATGCATGTAATACACTTATCCTGAGCTCTGCTCGTCCTCGGAGCTGTCCCTTGGCATGCGTGCGACTTCCACTTCCAGCGAATCTATGCTGACGATCCAGTGTGCCTCTCGTCAAACAAATCCATGGCCAAAGCCTGACTCGTTGGTCTTCATAGTTCCTTCACGGAATGCCAAGTCTGAAGCCTTGTTTGAACGGCCAACCCTCAGCTTAGATGAAGACTTTAGGATGGTACAGTGAGCCAGTGAGCAGTTTCCACGAGGCAAATTACTGCGTTTGCAAAAAGGTTTCTGATCACCAACTCGTTTCGTGATGTTCTGTTTGTTGCGAGGGGAAGATAGAATGAATATTCATCGCACTTATTCAGAAATGCAGAAGCCTACTCTCCATCTCGGTTGTTCTCGTGAGACTCTCTCTTCCGTAAAGACTGCGATTAAAGCTATGAAAAGGTATCCTCAAGCTTGGCTGAAGTATCAGAATGTCCTCTGAAATTTCTTACTCTCTGCAATTCCGCGGAACCGCAATCTCGGGCTCTGTTCTAACTTCTATCATATTCCTCTACAATGTCGATCGTCGCCCATCACTTCCATGTAATGCCAGAGCCGACTCTCCAGACCTGCCACGGCAGAACAGTTTGGAAACCCAAGATTTGTCCAAAGATACAAGCTCACTATTCCATGAGTATCAAGCAACTTCCGCGCACACAACGACTTCGTTAGGGGTGCAGAAGCCGGCAAGGGACCCCAACAACGCCCTCGTTTACATACCCTGCTCCCCTATTGCGAGCACCTGTCGATCCTTGATTCAAACTACAGGAGAGCTGCTTTCAGGCTGCTTCTTGTTCTATAAGTCATCTTCAGGAGATATGTCGTATGGGACTCTCTGATGGTGAACCCCACATCGTGGACAACAAAGTTTGACTCCAAAGTTTGACTCCAGGCGGTCTCGTCCGCCTCACGATACCGCCTACTCTTCGCGAAATATCGGTGCAGAAAGACGATCCCTTCCCTTCCCAAAATTCCCAATCTAGAACCGAAGTTTGTTTTTCCCGATCCTCGTCGTTATGATCCACTCCAGATCCGATATCCCCATCTCGGTTGGAACCCCCCCCCCTTCTGGACCCCTTTTTCTCCTTCGGTTCTTTCTTTTCCACTCTCAGCTCAAAATGGGGCAGTTACGGTGGAGTTATGCTGGATGCAGCTAGAATGAAATGCGAAGCGAGATCTTGACTCCATTTGCCACGACGAGATATCACAGAGTTCAAGGCTATCAGTCGCTTGCATCGGCATATCGTGGATCTTTCTCCTCTGCGGATATGATACCGCTCTCTCCACGTGTCGATTCTGTCAGGTATGTTTCCTAGAACACACGCCAGAATCGAAACGTTGTAACCTTGGACCCTGGCGAGGGAAATGATCTGTTATTGAGTTCCTTGGTGCGCCCTCCGGGAAAGTCTGGATGCCAGCATGGATTTGATGCTGACAGCATCAGAGCACCAGGGGATATTCCAGTCAGCATTTGTCACGATGGTATGGCAGGACAACTGTCAAAATGAGAACATCGTCAGCGTCTTCTGTTATAACATCATCATCTTCAAGACTAGCAGGAGGAACAGCGCTGCTCGTAACAGAATCCCAGCTAAGGCCCAGCGTCTATACGAGAGATGGGTGTCTTAGATCTCGCCACAGCAATGCATGATATGAGGGAGAGTCTCGGACTGTCACCTGTACAGTCTGAGCCCTGTGTCTCGCTCATCCAGCCGTTTCCTTCCCCATGCTCCCATCTGGAAGGGGCGTGCTGACATTGAAAAGGGTCATCGTTCCAACCGTAGATGCACGCCGTCGCGAAGAGAGACAGAATCCTATTCTGCGCGCCCCCCAAAACCCGCACCCTCCTTTTCAGCCCTTCAAGGACCCCATCGGAACTGCCGCTACCTTGGGCTTGAGATTTTGCGCATGGTCGAGGAGAAAAGAAAAGCATAATACGGCAAGGTGTTCTAATAGTCGGGTTGGTAGTACGTGGGCAGCAAAATTAATAGGCGCCAGCCCAGCCCAGCCCAGCCCAGCACAATCCCATGTGCTTCAGCTCGTCGGCGGCAAGCCACTTTTTCCCATTTGCCTTTTGCCCCCCCAGATCTAGGCGTCCGTTCACCCAGGAGCAGAAAATCCGGGAGAGCAGGCATGCACCAGAACAGGCTCCAAGCCGTCAAGAGTCTCGTACATACTGAATGTTGGGGGTCCGAGAACTACCAGATGCAGGGCTGTCCGGTACTTGCGCACTCGGAGCGTCCAGGACACGATGACCTGGCACATTCCTCGTCCATTCATTTGGCGAGACCCTTTCTCGTGCATGTCTGCCTGTGGCCTCTAACGTTTCCAACCATCGCCACCCCGTCAGGTATGGGCGTGCGTTCCCTCTCTTGACTCTAACGGGTCGAGACCTACCTGATGGTTGCACTGTCACCCTGCAAAGTGCATGCAATCTGCCTTGTCCACTGTCCCATCCCACGCTTTGTCATGCGCTTCGATGGCATCTAGGCCGTTTCTATGGTGTCGATCATCCGGCATGCAGCGCGGAGGCCACACAGACCAGCTCCTCCTGCCATCCCGCCTTCGATCCAAAGCGCCAATCCAATTTCCGCCTGCTTGCGGCCTAGAGCAAGGAGCATGGAGCATGGAGCATGCAACATGTAGCTGGTAGCCGCCACATGGACAAGGTTGCTCATCTGGATCATCACACCGGTCCATGCCTCTCGGTACCGAAACGATCGAGTTTCTCCCTACGCATGGCTCTGTGAGCAAAACCCGCCTCCTTACGCTGGTGGCGTCGGTCAGTCCCCTTCTCCTATCAGGCTCGCGTGGCATCTCTGGGACCCTTCATGTCAATACCACGCTGTCGAAGACCTGCCCTGGCAGGCTGGCTGGCACGCCACGCAGAACAAGGATCCACGGCGATCTTGGTCGTCCTGGCCAAGTCACCTCCCCCTTCCACACGCAGGTGAAGGGTGAAAATAAGCAAGACTCTCGATGTGATAGACCGACATCATCCGCCAGCCATCATTATCTCTCCTCTTGTTGAGGGTGGTGGCGATACCCCTGAGTGCTTTCTCCTGGTGCGGCATGTAATGTCACACAATCATCAGCCCTTCCTCAAGTCACCCGTGACACTCTATGTGACCTCAATCCGGCCGATAACCTGATGATGGCTGCTGGGATCATCGCTTGTGTAGTTCTTCCTTCGTGGAAGGCTGCACGCCCCTCATATGGCCAATGGGCAAACTCGCAAAGCTTCGTTCTCAGCCCTTCAGATTGGTGACCGGCTTGAGTGATGAGCTTGTGGGCTTAAACACCCCTATCTCTCTGATCATTCTTCACCATGAGATTCCACGAAGTCCGAGACAACGTCTCGCCGAACTACGACAACAAGGCTTGCTGTTTCAATCAGTACCCTCTGATGATCAGAGCATGACGAGGAACGCTTTTGCAATACGTGCTTCGCCCATCCGTGGTGTTCGTCCTGTGACTTGAGCGATAATCTTAGACCCGCTCGGATATTTGATTGCCAGTCTGTAACACAGCTCTAGAAAACGTGAGAACAGCAATTAGAGGTGCGTGCTTGGGCTGTAGTGACACAGAACCCATCTCCCTTCTCCAATCCAGTTGGGACTGAGGCGCTTCAGCCGCTGTTCGGTAGCCTGCATCGAGCCCACCATCAGGTCTCGCAGCCGCACCTGCAAGGATCAGGGTTGGTCGCGTTGTCTATGAGTTCCTTAAGTGGATGGCGGTAATGTTTAGTAGGGTGGTGGAGGTCGGCGTCTCGTGTTGCACTTTGCGAGAGGGGAGATGTGAAGTCACCCCGTATGTAAGCACAACATCGTGCTGGATGCATCGCAATATACTCACGGGCCCAAATCAAGTCAAGTCGTTTGCACACCCCATGTTGCAACACCCGGAGAAGCCTGCTGACCCACGTCCATGGAGTGACTCCGTCCAGAGAGGAAAAGGAAATACCCAGGAGCAATGATCCCGGCGAACATATGGCGAGGCCTGTGGAATGGAGAAGTACAGATCGGCGCAGGGATCGGGACGCGTGGTGCTGAACTGACAACTTCAGTCAGAACCGTGCGCTCCTCGTCACTGGATCAGACTCGTAGCGCGCAGTGGATATGGCGATGATAGGGCTAATCAACTTGCCGGCCTTGCGTTACATGGGTGGCTTGAAGCGCGCACCATGTGCAGTCATTTGTGCATAGCTGACTCCAACAAAGCTTGCTGACGGTGCTTTCTTGCTTCTCATGTCCCTCACCACTGCCGCCACATGTCATTGTGCATGGCTGCGGAAGCGTGGGCAAAACAAAGAACGCGCCAGACTAAAGAACCTGAGCTCTCTCCTGCCGAGCCCTCTGTCGTCATATCCTCGCCCAGCCCCAAGGCATCGCATCCCAAGCCGCACGGTTGACGTAGCTGAATGATCACGTACCGTGTCTCGTGGCCTCCGCATTACGAATAGGTTTCCTGGAAGAGCTAGTGAGTGTGTAGCCATTCACCGGCCATGCTTCAAGCCACGCAGCGGTGCACTCAGTACCGTCCTTCTCTCATTGAATCCCTGAACATCCCTGTCGGATCATTTACCGTACCACCTCGTGGAGTGGTCCCTCGATATTCTGCAGTGCCGAATTATGCACGTGCGCAGCCATTTCAAGCCTCACTCATACTTACATTATTCGCCCCTTCAATACAGAGTGGCAACGAGTCTTTTCTCCGATGCCCATGATGACTGTCGACACTGTCAGTCGCTAAACCGTCGAATATGGGCCAGGGTACAGGAACAAGCGAAGCCAGGTAAGCGGGCCAATGCGCATTGCCCCAGACTGCGGAGAGCTTGATATCACCCCTTGAAGTCAATGGCCGGAAACAATGATGTATATTGGCTGATCCTGATGCGCTTCCGGCTCCTGTATTGCGGCCCATGGGTCTGCTCTCAATACTCGCATTGGATTGATGATGTAGCAGCAGGTCTGAGGGCTCCAGCAGTCGCCGACTTCAGATGAGAACTCCTCTTATGTGCCTCATTCGATCCAGTCAGCCTCGGTAGCGGTCGACGGGTTCCAGCATGGCTGCATTTCCTCTTCAAGTTACCAACGCCGCACAAGTGCCTATTTGAGTGCATGCAAGGATAGGGGCGTGCCGCCACGTCCCTGTCCCGAGGAAGCGGATGTGATGGTCCTCTCCGAGATATTGGCCTGTGGTGATCACCTTAGAGGACGCAAAGAACTGCACAGAATGCTTGGTGTGCGACCTAGCTCCTGTTGCCGCCTGTTACTTTGGCGGTGGCTGTCGCACAGGTCCTACGCCTTGCACAGCCGACGCCCCGGCGTTCCGACCTGCAAGCCCTGGAAATGCTCTCCACCTGACATGACAGATGGACGATATTTGCCATGACCCATCAAGATCTGAGTGGCGACTCGCAATGCGATTTTTTTGCCAATCCGCTTTATGTTGACGGCGTTTTCGAGGTGGCCCAGTAGAATACAGAGAGTCTTACACGAATTGCTTAGATTGGAATCATGGCGGGATCGCGAGACCTTGCATCCGCGGCCTTTGACCCCCCGCTAGTCGCTCCAACCCTACCTCGCTTGTCTGGGTTGCGTTCAATTCTGCGGAATAGTCTTGGATGGGGCAGGCATGCACCTGCGAGTACGCGGGTCAGCTTGAGTCGAGGGAAGTGAAATTCGCCATTTCGGTCTTCGAGTTTTAGTAAGGGATGACACAACAGTGTCACCGCATTACCATAGATCCTTCACCTATATGGGCTCGAGGAGCAGATGCCGTTGAGCTCGAGTTGGGTGACCACAAGGCAAAGCGTTGTTGAGGTCCACAGCACACATCGTGCAGGTACAGTCGTCCGTTGTGCAGTGACTAGACAGGGGGTGCGGACATGCGACATGCAACCCTCCCAACGATCACTGTGGCACTGGATACGTCCGTGCGAGAGTCGTTCGCCAGCCATACCCGTGGTTTGAAGGTTGCGAGGCGTTGCGGGCATCTCTGGCGTCCCTGCTTCCATCGTAGCTGTGGCTCGTCATATGAGCGAACTTTCTAGTCGATGACACCGTGGGAACCATGGACTCCAAATGCGCCTTTGGATCTTTCTGTTCTTGATCATGTGGAATGGTTGTGTCACCAATTGGACATGTGCAAATTGAACAGCCAATCGACAGGCGGCCGCTAGCTTGACCCGTCGATGTTGAGAAGTTGAGTTCGATAGCACCAACGGCTAGGCCGATTGACTCTTGGACAATGGCATGACATCTGAACCGGTGCCGCCACCGGTGCTATTGAACAGAGGATCGATCGCTATACTTTGAGCACTAGAGCCGATCTCCACCTGCGCTACTTTGGCAGGACGGCTGGCTTAGTGCTAGCCAAACGCTGTCCCCGCTCCCATGCTATCCTAGTTGTGAGGCTGGAGAGATCTGGCCATCGCCGGTTGTCGTCACATGCCCCTCATCTTCGGCCAGTTCGATATGTGAAGCTGTAGCTCAATATGATGCGGATGAGAGGGGTAAGGCTCTTTGATAAGCATATCCATACCAGGTGAAGCCCCCATAGCCAACCTGTTTTCATTGAGGTCGTTGTTGCTACCAATGTAGTCAAACTTTGGGATCGCATCGGATTTTTCGAGTGCTCACGGCTGGCGTGGGCCAAGAGCCAGTCCCCTTTTCCGGCGAAGGTTGAGCTGAACCACGTTTTCCAATGAGCTCGCGCCGAAGTAACCCTATTGATTGCCCAGACCAAGGTGAAGTTAGCCTGCTTCACGAAGCACCCGGGCATTGAGATAAACGGCATGAAGGGCTCCTCTCGTTGAACTCTTAGCGTCCGCTGTGTCTGAAGTCTCGACTTGTTCTAATTATGGCTGTTGCTTTCCGCAGATTGGGCGACCGACGGAGAGGAGCGGAGTGGTGGGAATCGTGTCTTCAAGTCGTTCTCAAGCGCGTTGAGCGGTAATAGCCCGCTCGAGTTCGACCATGTTCCCAGGCTGTCAAATTGTTACGGCGTCAATCGGGTCGGAGTTCATGCAGATAGTACCGGTTTAGACATTTATAAAGGCTCAATGTCGTATGATTCTCGACTTGGCGGACCTCTGAGAGAACGGCTGTGCCTGATGACCGTAAAACCCAGTCGTCAATGCCGAAATAGTCGCAGCCGCACGCTGAAGAACTCGCTGCGCAAACAAGTTTCGGTTCGCATCAGGCCTGGGTGCTGTTAGGGTTTCGCCGCCAGAAGGTAAGACTGACAGGAGTACATAGTGGTCTTTCCAAGTTGACTTCACACGCCGGGGAGTGGCTCGGCTAACAATTCCCAAAGCAAGCATGGCAGGAAGCATGCTGGAGCTAGGTGCGGCTGGTCTCTGAGGTATGATTTGCTGAAATGAACTGCAAACGGGGCCGCTCTTAGTGATGGTGGCCAAGGGCGGAATGCGAAATTGCTTTGGTCGGAATTTCCACGTCCAACCAGCAACAAGTTTTGCAAGGATTTCGCATAATATCTTTACATTGCTTCACGGTCAGTTTAGGATCTTGGTCGGCTCTCTCAAACGGGGCAAGCGGTTCGAGATCATCTAACCCGGCCGCGGAGGACCACGTGTGTTTGCTTGGGCCACAGCACGCTAAAGCTCTCTGCCGTTGCGAAAGGCGTCAGCTGGTAACCCAAGTTTTCATCAGGGAAGTAGGCTGAGACTCCAATCTCAGACCCTGTCGAGCGCTGAATGTGTGCGCAGAAGCCCGGCAGAGTAGCTCTCTGTCACATGTTGTTTTCGATTCCGGAAGCTGGCGTTTCCTCAGGCTTTGCATAGGTCGGAGACTTTTTATTGCCAATGGTGGTGTTTGGGTTTTGGCATGGAAAATGAAAGGGTCCGAACACAGGGTGTGGAGAATCCAGGAAAGGCTGAAGAAGTCACGGTCTTGTGAGATGCTGATCGGAATGTGTTCTAAGACACAGGCGATGAAGTGACAGAAGCTCGAATGATCGACGGTGGTGGCTCCGATTAGCAGAATGCGAGTTATCAGCCTCCCGCTCTTCACGATGTGGCAACAGATGTCGACTTGCCAATCTAATGCCGCTTACCTGAGATAGTCGAAACACAGGTGCTAGGAGGCTCTCGCGATGTTCCGATATGGTAGATTGGCAGCAAGCCACCTGAGCCGCTCCATCGGCCTACCCAGGCGGCTGGGACACACTCTGGGGGAGGCTTGGACCCCTCCGACCGTAGCCCGTTCTTTGGCGTATTGGAAAGACCAGCCACAGCACTCAGATGCTGGTCATCGTAGAGTTGGGATCGGCGCAGCACATGGGGCCATAACTGATTTTAGCCACTACCAATGGTAGCATGGCTTGCATGCTGAACAGACGCGTCCACTTGTGCACTAGCACAGATAGAGATGTGCGCGCTTTCACAATGCTTCAATTTATTCCGCGATACCATCAGTGTCGTCCTGAGAACGCTTTGGCTGGTTCGTCATGCTGCATAATCCCAGCCAGGGCCCAAATAGGCATCGATCATGCCGTGTTGCCAGCTGAGAACCGTGGTAACATCAGGGTTCCAATGACTCGGAGTCGCCCGGACCATCGTAAAATCGGTCGAATCGGGAACCTGGGCAGTGGGGTTTCTAAACTCTTGTTGGGATGGTGATGGTCCCCGAGCCAGGGTGGTGTCGATGACTGATCCATCACCGGGAGCGTATCAGACTTTTGATCTTCTTGCTCCTCAAATCTCTATAGAGAGGTGGGGAATGTACTCGGATGAACCATGATCACACCCCAAGCATTCCTCGAGCGTTGGTCGGCTGTCGTCCTCTAAGAGAGCTTGGGTAGACTGTTAGCCAGAGTTGGGCAGGCTAAGCTTCATAAAATGGAGCCAAGAGCGCACCTTGCACAACGGGACTTACCTGGGGGAGGGGTCGAATGGGCTGCAAGTTGGGTGAGCACCCTTGCCGCCAGTTCCCATCATGCTGTTAGCTCGCAACGCCTCCCGTTAGTGACGGCACACGCCATGTTCGTTGCGAATAGGCGAGGACCGCGAGGTAGCATCCCTCCCGCACGATCCCAAAGGTGTGGTCCACTTGTGCTTTGATCGACCGTTTTCCCAGAGCCAAGGCTGCGAGCCACAGATGAGATACACAAGGCACGTGTTTCACTTGTAGCTGGCAATGAAACCAGGGAATCAAGATACGATGGACTCATGGAAGGAGGGTGGCCGGGATAAGACGGAATGTAATGCCGAGAGCATTTTATTGTGAGTCAAGCGATCGACTTTGGAGAGGTGCCCATCATGGCTCGTGCTGAACGTTGGGCACTTGCTGCTGGTTGGGACTGCAAAGGGTGTGGGAGCCAAAGAAGCGGAGAACTGAACACCCTACGGCGAGGTCTGTGGTCACTCCCTCGCCCAAAACATGCCGCCCTTGAGCGTGATGCAGTCGGTCTGTGCTGTCCTTAATAGTGATAGATTTAATTGATGTGGTGGGTGGTGTTAGGGGTCGACCTGAGGCGTGAAGATGCCCAGACCAGAGCCGCTCGCATGCGGTTAGCAAGAGAGTCTGGCAGGCGCGGCGGACACATGGGCACCCACTGCACCTTCCCTTTCTCTGTCGTGTCGTTCAGTTCAGCTGCAGGTGAAAACTGCACCTGCAGGCTCAGCAGCGCCTTCTTTGTCTCCCCGGTACGGTACTTTCAGATCTTTCCCCCTCCAGTGCGCTGTTTCCCCCTTATTATTACATCCACATCCACTACGCGTTCCCCGTCAGCTATAGTGATGTCTGGTAAAGTGCGTCAGGTGCTAAGATATCTCGCCAGCTAAGCTCAAAGCGGTGCTGGCTTCACGACAGGTTTTGTGTTTCGTAAGTCGGTATGGCACATTCATCACCACACCCCCGACTCTGGGAGCTGTACGAAGCAGTAGATACTCACCTACCAAGGCGGATATGTCGCGCTGCGCTGTGCTTCGCCGACTGCCCTCCATCATCATCGCGTCAGGCCATTGACTAAGGCACCTTCACGGAGGCATTAGAGTTTGCTATTGTAGCCCAGCGACGCCAAAGGAAGTCTCCGCACCGTCTCCCATGGCATGATCCGATCGACGTCTTTGAGCGTCTTCACGCCATCAACATTCATTGCAGTCCTAGCGAATGCGAGTTCGGCTCGACAGTGTCCGAAACCACCAAAGATTTCACAGCTTGTCTGTCCAGGCCTGACGTTTGGCAGGCAAAGTCGGGTGCTAAGGTATGCCGCGAGTGGTCTAGGCCTTCTCCATGACCCCTTTCATACTGTGAGATGCTTCAGAGGGTGTGTCTGACGCTAGCCTGCCCATCCAAAGCAATTACAGAGGCCCTCGGGCCAAGTCAAAGGGGTGGGCTTCTCTGGCACGCTGGTGTCCTAGTCCAACTGAACCTCAACTCCTCAAAAGCGAAAGAACACATGCCAGTTCACTTTCGCTTGGTGATTCAACTCTAGTACAACGCACCCTGGCACGCTAGTTCGTTTTCTACCAATGCCAGGCCTAAGTTGCCGTGTCATTACAGTTCTATCTTGCAGCTGCGCCTTGCAACCCAAAGTCCAACAGAGATGTGCCCGGTGCCTGTAGATCAAAGTGGCGTACTCCGGGTCACATTCCGAGGC
The DNA here is from genome assembly GCA_030734395.1 of Sarocladium kiliense. Lineage (NCBI taxonomy): Eukaryota > Fungi > Ascomycota > Sordariomycetes > Hypocreales > Sarocladiaceae > Sarocladium > Sarocladium kiliense. The sequence continues at coordinate 1,295,262 of JAUZTG010000020.1, read as the reverse complement.
CAGCCACGATACCGACGGAGAGCAGCTTGGGTACAGCCTCGTCGCATGTACTACAAGGGGGATGGACCTCGGATGAGCACGGACCGCGGTACCTGGTATCAATCTACCATGGGGGAACACAAGCCCGTAATGAGAAATATGCTGTGTCGCTCATCGCAATTATTGCTGCTATTATTACGACAATTATTAGGGATCTATGGAAATCCACCGCTTGGATGACCTGATTGTGGAAGGACGCATTGGGCTTGGACAAAGTAGGCCTGGGAATGGTGTCTAACGGCTTGTACAGTACATCTATCTATGTGTCTCCCCAAGGTCAACAAAGTCTGAAGAAGCTACCCAAGACCAGCATTGCCCATTGCCACTTGACTTCGCATCTACCTACCGTTGCCTAACGTGCTTAGTCGCACAGCATTATCAAAGGATATATTGAGTCGGCCGCCCGGACACTGGGAATGCTGATACTTGGCCCACCTGCTCGCCATGTACAGCTCATGAACCTAATCCTATGATGCAGTCGGGCTCGCCGTGAGCGACTGGTCCATTCATCACTCGCTCTGCCATTGACAACTCCCATTGAATGCTTCTTGATTGTGTGCCTCGATCTCTTTTAGTGTTGTTTGCCTGGCCACATGCAACCCACTGCAACAGGCCGTAGCTCTCCGCTATGAGGACATCTCCACCCCCGGACCCAAACGCGTCGTTCCCACTGGGCCACTGCACTGCAAAGCGCCAGCTCCCAGCAGCCCGCCAGCCGCCAAAAACGCCACGCCCCTCCATCACAAAGCTTGGATGGAATTCACTTTCTCGCACCACACCTCCATCAACCTCCATCCATCCACCACCACCATCACCCACACCCTCCACACGCCCCTTTCCTGTACGCCAGCCCGCCGCCATCCCTGCAATGCCTGCAGCACCTTCACACCGCACGCAGCGCTCACACGAGACCCTGGTTCAAGCCCAGGTCCTCCTTCAGCCCTCCCGAGCTAGTCGATGCTGGCGTCTGGGCCTCCCAGAGATCCCGTCCCAGTCGAGGCTATTGTCCACGCTTAACTCAAAGGATGCCCAGGCCTTCGCCCTCTCCTACTGGATGCCGACCCTCACTTAACTCTACAGACGCAGACGAGAGGGGGCGACAAGCACCGTCTGGGCTGTCCGTATACATAGTCGCGTCGACACCACTTCATGTCTGTTCTTGGACGACCAACCAACTCTGACCAAGACCTGCTCAGACCTTCAAAGCCTGCAAGACCACAGCAAGCTTAGGCCTGACCACAGCAAGAACAGCAGCGGCTGACGAGGACTTGTTTGACCTCCGTTCACCCTCACTCGGCTTCAAGATTCAACATACTCCGTTGATCGACCCGAAGCCTGGTTCTCTTGCCTCTATTGACGACTGCCTCACCAAGCACCTTGGTCTCTCCTGCTGGCTTACGCCGCGAGCTTCTCTCTTCCGTGTCCGCCCAACGTGGTCGCCAGGATACTGCCGCCTTCCGCCGGTATCTTCCTCAACGTTCGCAACGCTTGATCCAGAATCCGGTTACGCAAGATCACTGTCTTTGTATCAAGTGGTTATCATCTTGCTCACCTCTGGACAAAAGTACAGCTTTCTGAACTTCGTCGAAAGAGGTTGCTTCTGCTCAGAATCCTGGCAAAGAAGCCTTTTGTTCCAACCGCTCTCCAACGACTACTTGCAACGGATAGCCCGAAATTTCTTTCTCTGATCCCTTGACCTCGGCCCAAGTCAAGACCTCACCATCAGGAATTCCTTGGATCTCGTTGTAGTTCCTTACCCTTGTTCTCGGCACCGTGGTGTAAATATTGCAACACCTGTCCAGCATTTTCGATCTCGATACTGATCGCATCCACCATCTCTGGCGCCGCCCTCAAGCCTTGAGCACCAACTTCAGCCTCTGTACAATTCCTCGCCCTCCATATTGTCCAGTCATGGAAGCAGCATCTTCCAGCTTCACATCTCGACGGCCTGCTGCAGTTTCCTTGCCGGCATTTTCTCTTCCTTCTCCAGCTTCTGTCATTCCCCGTAAGTTCCTCTCACCCAGTCGGTCGTTCGAACATGAGGAGAAGGCACGGAAAGAGTTCGCGAAGGCCTGCTGCTCTGACTTGCAGTCTCAAAATGCCTTTCCTTAACTCCAGGATCACTAACAGCTGTCAGGAGCCGTTGACGGCATCAGTCCCAGTCTCTCTAGTGTTAATACTGGCAGCTCCCAAGGCTCCCAACCCCCATCAAATATGGCACCATATAACCTTGGTCATATGCACGGCAACTGGCAGACGCCTGGACACAGCTCCTACAATCTCAGCTCTACAGCCCAGCAGTCACCGCTTAATCTTGGTTCATATACGGCCCAGCGCCCCTCCCTTTACAGTCAAACCTCGTCAATGGCCTACGGAACTCAGCGGGATTCCCCTTCTCCCACCGCTGGTGGCACTGGTGATGGTCTCCCTCCGCCTCCTGATCACCACGTTCACCAGCCATTCCCAACCCCTCTTGGAGGCCATGCCGGCGGTGGCGCACCCTCGTATCCGCAGACTGCACAGAACGGGATGATGCCTTCTCACTCTTCGTCGCAATCGCCAGCTCCATCACAAAGCCTCCCTCACCTCGATACATATACCAATGGTCGTGGTCCCAGTGGCTATCCACTTTCCTCCACCAACTCGGCACAGTCTGCCTTCCCGTCCTATTCGTCTCTGCAATCGCCGAACCAAGCTTCTCCAACAAGTGCAAGTCCCGGCATTCGTGGCCTTGGGGCCATGGCCCCCCCTGCCCCATATCGGCCTCCTTTCGGAAGTTACAACTCTTTACCCGGAGTCAATGGTGCCGTTCTCTCTAATGTCCATCATCCCGGGGGGTCCATGTCAATGGTTGGTAGCATGGGCGTGCCCAGTTATCATGGTCATCCAATGATCTACGGCCAGGCCCAGCCAACGGCTCAGGAGCGCCCCTTCAAGTGCGACCAGTGCATCCAAGCTTTCAGTCGTAATCACGATCTCAAGAGGCATAAGCGTATTCACCTGTCTGTCAAGCCATTCCCCTGTCCCAACTGCACGAAGAGTTTCTCTCGCAAGGACGCCCTTAAGGTTTGTTTCAAGTCGAACCACCCATGACCTGAATACATCGTTGGCTAACTCATACGCAACAGAGGCATAAGCTGGTGAAAGGGTGCGACAAGAAGGATGCGGATAAGGGCAGCCCTGATGGAGCTGATACTGCAGATGCCGACGAGGAGATCAAGAGGGAGTGAGTGTCGCTGCTATTCTGAGATCGAACGCGAACACTGTACAATGCGGCCGCATTAAGGTCTTGCGATGATTGATTGATTTTTGCTCGATGGAGTTTTGTTTCTTCCAACGGTCACTCGGGTCAACGGAAACATGCAATAAGGGTGTTTCGTCGGCATTTCTTCCAGGGATAATACCACGGGAATTTCAAACGGACAGGGAGTCCAAGGCACAAAGGGTCAATCGGGGGGTTCAGGAATATTGGATCGAGGCTCAAAGGAACATTTCTACGATACCTCTTCGGGATTCGAGGGAGTTTCATATGGGATAAACCGGCTGCCGCTGGGAGCTCGCCGGGCCATTTTGGCAGTGTGTATTTGGCTTAGATTGGAAGGGTTCAATGTTGGGTTGCGCCAGGGGGGGTTAGGTGGAGGAGCATTGGGGAGTATGATTAATTCTTTCTTGCGAAGGCTTCTTAGTCCATCTGAAATGGAAAACACTCGCTTGATTCGGTCGGTCAGGTCTTTTTGATTGCCTGTTTTCTGCGTCTGATCCTTGACAAATGTGGTGAGGACCAGCTGGCAGCCTCCAGAACGAGTGATGGAAGTCTTCGACATCATGGCGGCAGGACCAACGCGGCGCGTAGAGAGGCTGTCTGGGTTAATACGCAGCGAAATATACGCCCAACTCATGCTCATGGACTCTAAAGATGAATGCTGGCCATCTGGATGAGCCGCGTCACCCATTCTGACGGCACATGGAATCATAAGATTGGAGTTGGCTGGTGACCATAGGGTAGCAATCATTGGATGAGTTCGCAGCTCGCCTCGACCGAATGATGAATGCATCACTATGTTGGCCTGGGAGGGGTCTACGTACGCCTCTGGTAGCTATATGCGGGGAGTTGGGCATGGGGCGAAAGATTTTGTATCAGGGGCGATATTAACCAATTGTTCATGATGACTTGATGACATCGACATGACACCTGCTTGTCTGGAGGGCTGGAACGTGATCAAGATGGGCTAAGGTACTTTGCCGTGGATCGGCTCCTGAAAGGCATCAAACTCGGCAATTGCACTGTTCGTTCCACTGCTTCCTATCTTTGGAGTCAAATGGGAAATAAGTGTTGTCTGTGAGACAGGTGTAGAGGTCCAGTCAATAATTTTGGCCCGGACCTCTCTCAAGCTAAGGTGCGCTGCAGACACATGCCCACACTACCGCAGGTAGCCAGCACGAAGGTACCGGTACATGCCGTACCCGCGGTCCCAGACCAACACCAATGGACTCAGGGTGCAGCACCACTGTCAGCTGGAAACTTGCTCACCAGTAATACCGCGCTGCTTAGCATAATCGCATACAATCACTGCAGTGCTTTTGTTTGTGCCTCGCGTACACATCCCTTTTCCAGACCACCAAACCGATCGAGTGAGCGAGGTCGTTCCTGCGACAAGCCTCGCAACAAGGGACCTTGATTCCAAAACTCTCTCACATTTTCCTGCCTTTCCCTTCTCTTCACTTTTGCCTCTTTTTCTTCGTCTGGTCCTCCTCCTCACAATCATACAGCATCCCTCTAACGCGTCGCTATTCAGTCTCACCGGCCTCCCAACTGTCATTCCTCTTCACCCCCGGATCCTCCATCCTCCGAGTCCTGCTCGACCGACACCCTCTACATCAGCCTTCTTAGCGTTTCATCACCGTCTGGAACCTGGACCAGTCGCCCAACCACACAAGCCGTTTCGTTTCGCCCGACACGCTTCGACTTAAGCTTTCTTTTTGTCTGACAGATTGATTGTCTCGGCCCTGACGCTGTTCCGAGTTTTGGGGTGTTTGAGGATCATTCGCAAACCTGCGCGTGGCGTGTGTCCTGAAATACAACTGCCGGTGGTACAAGGGCGATAATCGCCAAGCAGGGAGGCATCTATATATACGCGAGCATACCGACGAGGGCGCCCCAGAAGCTTGTTGACCCCAAACGCTGCTCTTACTCTCGACGTCGACTTGCTGGTAAAGTCGACTCTCTAATTCGATATTCTCGCCCGTCCTCAGCCCCGTCATCACCAAACAAAGCACCACCCTCAAGATGGACTTCTTTCCCCGCCATGAAGGCCACGGCGCCGACACCTCTGCCGAGTCCTCAACCTCTTCTGACAACACTTCATCCTCCCACGACTCCTCTTCATCATCTGGCGGCCACGGCATGAGCATGTTCTTCCAAACCAACAATGCCACCCCTCTCTTCGCCGAAGCCTGGACACCATCCAACGCAGGCACCTACGCTGCTACCTGCATCTTCCTCGTCGTTCTTGCCGCCTTAGCACGCGGCCTCATTGCCTTCCGCTCCATTCAGGAAGCACGCTGGTTAGATCAGGACGCTGCGAGACGCTACATCGCGACAGCTGGGAAGACGCCTCTCTCGGAACGGGTCTCACAGGATAGGGATGCGAAGAGCATGACTCTGTCAGAGAACGGTGTTGAGGAGAATGTGTTCGTCGTGGAGAGGAAGAGGGGCATCGTTCGGCCTTGGAGGTTCAGTGTTGATCCCATCAGGGCGGTCATTGACACTGTCATTGCTGGTGTCGGGTATCTTCTGTAAGTTCTCCTCTTTTCTCTGTTACGTACCATCTTGACTGACTTGTGGCGATCACAGTATGTTGGCGGTCATGTCATACAATGTCGGATACTTCCTCTCGGTTCTTGGTGGCGTCTTCATCGGCACGCTGGCTGTTGGCCGATACACTGTTGTTTCTGAGCATTAAAGCGAAGCATACGTTGCAAGCCTGAATCCATTCCCGCTTGATCAAGCATAGTCGTCAAATCCATTAGGAGCTTTGTTCCATTGCCAATTTTTTTCAGCGTCTCTTCCAACTGCAAGCCGTTGAATCGAAATTGCTGCAGTGACAATGTGCTTCCCACTCATATGTGTTGTAGGTACAGGTACATCGGACGCCAGCGTGGGGAAACCTTCTCAAATCTGCTCACTGCCAAGCGAGCGCAACCTCCCACTTCCCACCTCCGCCCCGCGTTCGTTGCCCGCTCCGGAAGTTTTCGCTCTCTCGGCGCCGGGTCCTCCCGCCGCTACTTCTAATTAGGCGTCGTTGAACAATTGCTGCTCGAATGTGCCATTCGACTTTCAGGACGTCAATGACTCCGAAGCAGGGCATGGTCACTGAGTTGTATTACCTAGACTGCACCACCTGCCAGGATAGAGAGTAGCATGAATGGCTCCAGGTCGAATCGGGGCTCAGTGTGCTGATGGGGGTCGTGGCCGGCGTGGCACTGTCCTATGTTCGGTCCAATGGGACGATATCTATATCTCTTGCGAGCAAACATTATGTCGAGGAGCTTGACAAGCCCAAGTTCTGAGCCTTCTGTATCTGGCTCTAGGGTATTTAGCTAAACTTGAGGGTGGATGGGTTCCAGACAGCTGGTAAACCTTTTGACCTATGGCTATCCAACGTGCTTTGACAACCAGAAGACCTTCAGTTCTGACCTTCTCTTGAACCTGGTCCGAGGCTGTCTTATACAGTCAGCCGACTAAGCCCTGATATAGAGTTTGCTGGGACTACGTTTTGTCATGAAGTAAGGGTTCGTGTACAGTCACCACATAGGCCGTGACTGTATTGAAGCCGACTGTCCTGGAACGGCTGTCATTTCATAACCATTTGTACCTTCCCCCTGGAGTCTTTTCTGAAAGCCAGCCAAGCCCTGAGAGCGCCATGATTTCTCGGGGTCTCTCTGGTCCTTAGTCTCATCTCCTCAATTCTCCCCTTGCTTGATTAGCAACGTCGTGCTGATCGCCACCTTGCTACTTCACACAACTAGCCAGTACTGGTCTTCTTGGTCGAGTCGTCTGGAAAGCAATCTCTTCTTATAGAGTTTGCCGCGAACATCAGAAACAGTCGCCCACCAACAGCGTTACATGACACCCCTTCCCAAACCAAATCGGGTAAACTCACCAACAGAGGGTAGCATACATATATATATATCCTTCCAGCCAACAAAAAAATATATGACTACGCCAATGGAAGCATTCACAAAATGCACAGGCAATCTACAATCTAATTCATCCGCAGATCTACAAGTGGGCTTTTGCTCTCCCTCCACGTGTAAGCCCCCTAAATCGGCCGAGCGTTGGCGTCGCCCGTTTTGGGCAAGATGTGCTGTCAAAATGATGCACGAGAGGGGGAGGGGCGCCTTGCGGGATGAGGGATCGTGCATGGCTGGATCAGGTAAGTCAGTCCGACGGTTCATAGGGCTGAGATGCTTTAGGAAATCCAATCTAGGTATTGGTCCAGATGTCATAAACACACGTGGCTTTGCACTGGGATGCAGTGAAAGAGTGAAGATGTACGATTATGACAACTGGTGCTGTCTCTGAGCATCCACCATCACTAAATCCGCCAGATCCATACTCGAATATTTCCCCCATCGCCAAAAAGAACCAATTCGTCCCTTCATCAGCCAAATTCCTGGCCATGCCCATCATCGCCACTATTGACCGCGCCACGTCCCAACACCTAGATCGGTAGAGACAACGCAGGGGAATGGCATCAACCGAGTGCCTCAACCGGTTCAGAGATGAGGAGCAAACGGGCCGTAAAACATGAAATACAAAACGCACCAAGGAACGCGACGCAGCAAAGCAAAGAATGTATAACCCGTGACCGAATCCGCACTGGAAATTAAGTGAAGCTGGCGGCTCTCTGATCACTCCGACTCGCAACACATCTCCGGCAGCATGTGGCGAAGGGACCGCAAGAGAAGGTGCCAGTCTGTAGAAAAAGGAGTGACAAGACCGGCACATAGTCATGAGGAGTGCAGAAGAGAGTGCAGGCTCGGCGTAGGAAGGTATAAAGCACATGCCAGCGTCTCTATGGGGAGCGTTGGGAGCTGGGTATCAACGACCGAAATCCGATATTAGCATACGCGAGTCCACGCGCTATGATTGATGATGTCCGCTGGGAGGCATGCCAGACTGGGGCGGCGGGTAGCCACCCCTACCATGCATGTAATTTTGGTAGGCCATGGCAGACTGAGGGTCCAGAGGAAGGCCCTGAGGCATATAGCCACCTGGCATGTGTGGGTTTTGAGGGATGCCCGGGCGCCCAGCTTGGGGCGGAAGGTGCTGGTTGGCAGGTTCCTCAGGAGACTCGACCTGGTCGCCGCCATCCACGCCATTCTCGTTACCAGCAGCGGGTTCGGGTGCGTTCAGACAAGCCTGGAGAATATCAGCAAGTGTGCGTGAGGAGGCTCGAGTAGGGATCGACTTCGGTCCGGGGCAAAAGCCAGTGACGCCGTGAAGCGAGAGCCATGCGCCAGAATCCCAACGTACCTGGATCAAGTTCTTGCCCTCCGCCTTGGTGACAAGGGGTTGCAACTTCGGGGTTGTAAACGTGTAGACCAGCCCGGTTTCGGACACGACTAGCAGAAGCACCTGGGTGCCTGTCAAGACGGACAGCTCGTAGGCCTGATTTGCGCATTGAGTCAGCCGGGTCTCCTTGTGGGGGAAGAAGCTCGCGAACGAATTCGAAGTGAGAGTGGAAAGAGCTCGAGAAAGATCGCCGGACTGTGGCGTCGTTCGTACGCAGCACAATGTCACGGTGGTCGGACGGCGTTGAGCCGGGGTTGTCTCGAGTGGTAACACGACGAGGTCGCGTCAAGACAGAACAGGTTGGGAGAGACAAGACATGGCAGACTGACCTTCTTCATGATACCGGCCTTGCGCTTGGAAAAGGTAATGTGTCGGCGGGACTTGTCGCTGATGAACTTTATTTCAATCTTGCGGCGCTCGCGGTTGCCCTTCTCGTCATCGTCATCGTCGTCGTCGGGGGCAGCGCGCTGGCGCTTGACGCCGCGGGACTCAGAGGCAGCAGCGCCATTCTGAGCATCGTCGAGCTCATTGGGAGAGGTCTGGTCGTGTTGATCAGTGATGTCAGCCATGATGAAAGCTGTCGCGTCGAGTCAAGTCGAGTCGAGTCGGGCGTTTCTTTTTCGTCTTTCCTTTTTGGGCTGCGCTGGGTCAAATGGCCAGGACAGGAACAGGTCGGTCGCTCAGCGTCAGTCCGGGAGGCTGGGCAAGATGGGAAAGGCGGAGGAGAGGGTTGCAACAGGACTGGTGGCCAGATTGAGTATCGGGCGTGTCGCGGGAGACGAGCGGCGTTGCAGGTGCAGTGCTGCGCGGCGCGCTGTGCAGTACAGTACAGTGCGGTGCAAGGCAGGCAGAGAGGTACGGGTGCTGCGACCTGTATGTACGAGTATCGCAGTGCCAATGAAGAGGGTGATTGACTTGTATCACCGACTCGAAAAGGCAAAAAGTGGTGGAGATGCTGTTTTGAGCGTGGTGCGCCGATGGACCTATACTTGATCTGGCTGGATGGCGGAGAGAGGTTCACCTCGAAATCTGGGCGGGCGAAACCTGGCCTGAAGAGGGAAAGGGGTTTGGAGGGGGAGACCAAGACCAAAGAAGAAGAAGAAGAATTGAGCGCGAGAGAGCGCGGTTTTACAGTCCGAGGTAGGAAAGGTAGGAAGAGTTACAGACTGTGGGCAGCGAATTGCGAATGGGGAGATTTGGGGGGATGGGGGGACAGAAGAGAGAAAGGCGGCAGAACTGGCAGTAGCGAGTGGGTTGGACTGGACTGGCCTGGACTGTTGTCAGACGCGGGCAGGAGCGCAGAGCGAGGTGAGGAAGGCAGGGCAAAGCGGTTGGCGAACGGCTGGCGTGGCGGGGGGGGGAGAGAGGGGATTGCGGCTGGTGTGTGATGGTGGACGGACGGACGGCGGTAGGTGGGTGGGTGCCAGTACGTTAGTGGATTCAAAGCTGTGGCAGTGGCGGATGGTGTGGTGGGTTGCCTGCCTCGGACTGGAGTGGAAGGAACGAAGCAAGCACTCAGCGGCGACAAACATCAGTCAAACAGCAGAGTGACTTGGAAATTAGGGATGGAGGGGGAGCCTGGGAGGGCACGAAGGTGGGTGAGCCAGGTGGGGAGAGGGAAGGCTCGACTGGGTGCAGGTCGCGCTTGACCAGGGTGGATTGGAGCCTGGCGTGTCTTTGGCGCGTTCTTTGCAGGTATCGCTCAGGTGGGGGGTGGGCACGCAGTGAGATTGGGAGATGGGCACGAACAGCTTGACAGGGTGACAGGTCGTGTCAGGCAAACAAGACAGTGCGAAATGGGTACATCATTGCGTTTCTGTGTGTGTATCTGTGTGTGTGCATATGTCAAACGGTAATCCCACCATTTGATGAGAACGAGAACATTCGTGTTGAAGTAACAGAAGCAGAATTCAGAGAATACGAGCCTTGGGAGGCACTGGCTGGCGGGAGGTAAGTCACGATGGGCGAGCGACGGGAAAACCAGCAGCATCTGGGGGGCAGGACGAGACCGGAGAGTGGATCCCGCCAGCATTCGGCCGTTGGCTCTGATTGCTGTGTTTGGTCTGTGGGACCCATGTCTGGCCTATAGCATGCCAGCTCCCAAAGACAGCCTGCACCTTTAGTGCTGTCGGCTGCTGGTCCGGGGTCGTTAGGCGGGCGAAACGAGTGGAGTGCTGCATGCTGAAGGGGGGGAGTTCTTTAGCTCCGTGTGGCGTCAACATGAACGCGTGCGGGCTCCGTGGTTCGTCTCGCACTGTACGCGTGCCTCCCATCAAGTGAATCCTGCTTTGGCATCGGTGAGGATGGGTTGAAGGATCGAGAGAGTTTGGCATGCCGGCAGTGGTTGGGGGGAAAGCAAGCAAGCATCATGAGTACCACCAAGCTCCTTGTCTGCGCATATAATCGGGCTACTACGGGGAATTGCCCAAGCCTCCGCCCAGGCTAAGCGTAAACCATCCTAGCTACTCAAGCCATCACGTTGTGTGTGCATGGCAGAGCCAGAGCTCCTTGGAATGCAGCATTGATGGTCGGACAACCACAGACGTCTTCGTCTTGTCGGCTGACCGCGATGATATCAGATGAGTAGCGCCCAGGGCTCAAGCTTCCACGCATGTCATGTCGCACCCTGCGTCGTTCGCTGACTCGCGAATATCCATATTTAGTAGCACGGGATGTGATTGGGGTTGGATCCCTAAGCCTGGGTCGCGAGCCAGCTGCACAGCTCTGCCAGGACCGAGGCCTTGCATATACATCCATACAGAGACAAGCTGCCTCGAAAGGGTGTATTGGCGATTACTAGTCGTGTTTTCTGTCGCAATGAGATCATTCACCTCGCCTCAAGCCATGTGTCGCTTCACCTCGATGTCGACGACTCACGTCACTCGCCGGAGAACCCGTCACATCATGTGATACGGTGCGGCACGCCGTCCTGCACTGTCCTCCTCGTGCCCTGCAATCCAGGTTCCACTCCTCCCGCTAGCGTCGCCCTGGTCTGTGCCCCTGCTGTGCTGCCGTGTACTGTACTGCCGCGAACATAGCTTTCGAGACCTGACGCTTCCTCGCCACGACATGACAACTGGCACGCCGTCCGCCTCGATTGGAGTTGCCTCCCGTCGTGCTTCTATCATCACCTACTGCACACTGCAGAGCTTGGTTTTCCAATGATGCAACTCGAGTCAGGATCTGCCTCGGCACGCTTGAGACCGGTTCGCCATGTCTCTCTCCCTTCCGACTCGCCATCCGTAGCGTGCATTGCTGTGCCTCAGCACTAGCAATTGGCAGGGATAAGGACGCACGCATCAGAAGTAAAAGCGCCACGGCAGCAAGGATTGTTGACGGTCCTCGTTCATACCCCAGAACTTGAAGCCCTTCGCCAGAAGCGGCTATCTATCATCGTGCTCTGAGCTGTGGCGCATACACATTGATCGAGCCGGGGCATGACTTACTGGCCCTTCCTTTCATCTCAGTGACTCCATCGTCCTGCGAGCGGACCCGAAGTAACACAGCAGTGGGATGCCTCCTCCAGGTGACAGCTGGCGTAAGTCTGCCCTGTGCCGTTGCATCATCTCATGAGTAGTGACCACAGGCGAAGGCGCTAGTCTGTTGCTGCAGCTGATATTCCTCATACCAGCCAGTAATGAGTCTGCGCTTCTCCTGTGCCTTCCAAAGATCCTCAGGCGATATGCGAGACATTGTCATCTTTGCAGAGTACTGGCCACGGGATTTGGACGTGAAAGTCAGGGCTTCAATGGCTAGAGGGTGGTAGCTTCCTTGCGGTGATACTCATTGGCGATCGCACGATCTGGCGTAATACTGATTCTTACCAGCGAGAAAAGTTTATGACCATGCTTGTCAGTCTACCCAGCTCAACGTCCGTCGCAGTCTGCGAAGCTGGATGGAATGCCATCGAATTGGCCGCCTGATTCAGAAATGCACTTCCCTTCGGCTGAGAGTAGACACGCTCTCGGTCTTCAAGAGACGATGATGCGAGGCGGCCATAGGCACAGGGCCAGGAAACCAGGTTCTATATCGAGCTGCATCGCTAGCGCCACCTTTACTCATTGTGATTTGATATCGGAGCAGCAGCAGCGCAGCTGAGGGTGGGCGGGATACGTTACGAAGATCTGGCTGATGAAAGGCGGCACAGTCGTGAGAGCTTGTCCTCAAACCAGCAGAGGAACGCTAATCGTAAGATCTGCGGCAGGACCTCATCACGTCGTCGAGCCGCCATCAAATGCTGTCTTGCTTCCAGGACTTCCGTGCAGACCGCCGCTGTCGTTGGAATGAGTTTCAACTTGTAGTCAAAATCGTCGGTGATACGCGAAGATCTTTACCTGTTCATCGGTATCCCTACAGAAGAGGAAAAGTCGCAACGCCCGACGTGGAAAGGTCGCGACAGCAACTCGCGAATGACAAGAAGCCCAGCGTCCCAGTTGGGTCACTTACAATCTCTGGCGATCTAACGCCTTTTGACCTTCTTGGGTGAGACCATACTACTCAGGTCCTGGGCCCATCCTTGGGAGCGGAAGATCATGGAGCAGTTAGGTTGTAGAAATGATTTCTCTGCTACAGGGTGGGCTGTCTTGTCTGCTCACAGCCTAACCAGAGCATAGCTTGCGGATTTCAGTCGCAAGTCAATTGGGACACACTCAGTCAGATGCTGGGAGAGGTGCATCACGATGTCGCCTTGCGTAGCTCGAATCCGGCTCACCTTAATGTCGCCTTTCTTCTGAGCAGTGTTCCTATGCACACTGACCAGTGAAGCGTCGGGAAGGCCCCTGGTTGCCTGGTTGTGCAGCCAGAATTAAGTAACGAGTGAGTTGAGGCATGTTGCGCCTTGTGATGGGTACCGAGGTCAAGGGTAGGGCGAAGGAAGACGAGATTGAATGACCAATGACTTGCTCTCTGTAGAGTATCTATACACTGGTCTTGTAATGGGGATTTCATTTTTCTGTTCTGAACTACGTCCAATCTATTTCTTAGCGTTTCGCAGCAACCAGTGTTGTGGTCGTGTGAAAGGGCAACCGCCATCAAACAGATCGTTCACCACCTTATCAGCGACTAGCATTCCGACCATGTCAGCATCAAGCAGGGGACAGGCAGGGGACGCCTTCGGAAGATCGCTGATACAAGCAACGGCTAAAACTCTGCTTCGCTGGCAACCCTACCTATGGTGGCTTGACATTCGTTCGAGTGAGAAGGTTCGCATTTCAAGGCCAGGGCGTCCGGTTCGCGGAATCCACAACGAAGAATGGGATACCAGCGATGTCAGCGATGATGGTGGTCCCTCGAGGTGAAGGGGTCTGTGAGGCACAAACTCATGGGAGCGTTCCCAGTGACTTGCTTGAGGCGAGAAAGTGGTACCTGAGGACCAGCACCGCGCGGATGCTGCTGGCAGAGCGTTCTCATTCGTGATCAGCCAGTTCAAAGGCGCTGCTCAGGTCGGGAGCAACAGTCAATCTAGCTCTCCCGGTTGAACTCTAGACGCAAGTCTACCACAGAGCCGTGCTGCTGGCCACTGCATACCGACAGCCGGCACATACCTACCGCCAAGATGAAAGGCGTTCCCCGTACCGACTACGTCCACATGAAGCCGGCCACGCTCCGATTCAACATTGGCTGACTGGAAATCAGCTGGATGGAGAGAGCGGTTCCAAGTCAAAATCTCTCGTAGGTTGTAACGATGACGAACGTTGGCATGATGCCAAAGAAGAGGTTCTACTCGGCGTGACAGTGCAAGGAAGGAGTCTGTCCTTGACAGACAGCGTGATCTCTCCCTTGCGACTGGACCGTCACGTTACAATGTGAAGAGCTTCAGATGCGGTCTGCTCACCGGTGATTTCGGCACAGATCAATTTTTGAGCTGGGTCTGTATGTTGTGAAGCTCGCTCAAGTCTAGCTGCTTCACCAGGCCAGACCTCTGTCTACAGAGGTGGGATGCTCAGATCCTAGATGCGAGAAGAGAAGCCTCAAGGCCGGTGCAATCTAAGTGTCAGAGTGGCTTAGGGCCTGCACTGTGAGAATAGGAACACTTTTCTGGTGAGTGGTCACTATCACAAGGAGTGTAGACCCTTTAGCTCCCCGCAACTCATTGGTGTTGATGCCCTCGTCCGTAGCAATCTGGATGGGTAACATAACCGCTCAAGACCTTATTCATGACTGAATTCTATCATGAGAGGTTGGAGCATATAGGCTCGGCTGTGGCATCATGCTAATGCCCCTGGAACAGGGCCATTGCTGAGTGGAGAGTCCGGCAAGGTGTATTGCGCTCGAAGAACGATAGTGCCCCTCTCAAATCTCTCATGGGTAGCGTCAAAAAGTGAGCCATCGGTGCTCAAGATCTCTATCTGGTCAAGATGGCATTCGCAAGTTGAGGGGACAAAGTGCGTCGGGCAGGAGACGAAGCCAGATGATGGACCTGACTCCCTGATCCATTCTATGAGGGTATTTGATGCAAACTCTGCCCCTATCTTGGAGCATGAAGATGAATCACTTCTAGCACATAAAATTCAAAAGGATTCTAGAACGTAGTTTGAGAATGTTCCGGACTTGAAACCTGGACCATCTCAAGCTCTGTGTATCCTAGCCGGGCTCTGGACTACGGCGACAGTTCTCCTCCTCAATGTTGAGCAATCAGATTGCGTACGCGCGGCGTTTCGTGAAGCCACATGAACAAAACATAAAACACCAAAGTAACGTGCACGATGCCATGTAGTGCCTTGGAGTGAGTCGAGAGTGTATGTCATCATCAGTGGCTATGGTGAGTGGTTCACACGAGGTCATAGCGGGCGACTACAGTGGAGGTACGTGAGATCAGGACCTCGATTTGACATGCAACGACTATCTTGCGCAAATCTATCAGCCATCACAAAATTGTGCTCAAGAAGAGAGAGTGCCAATATCACATGGCGGCATCCAATTATGCTTACTGCCGGACGCATGTATGTTGGAGTCTTCAGCGTGGCCAGTGTGGGCGGCCACTTTCTTATGCGACACAACTAAGCAACACCACGGTATCTATCACATCGCGATGCGACTGCCGGCGCCTACCGCAACACTTTATACTCAAGTCCGCAAGAAGCAAGAGAAAACGGCCGGCTCTGCGACAAGCTCGCATTAAGCAGCACAGCGCACGGCTGATCACCAAGGGGCCCTGTCCAAGGGTGGGCCAAAAAGGTGAAGCAGCCATACCCACGACAAAGGCTTGGTTCAACAGGCGACCCGCAAACCAGGAGGTCCGAATCTGGCGATCCAGGACTCGACAGCTCCTCGGCGATTGGCTGCATCTAGAAACCCGACCAGGAGGTGGGCGAGGTTAAAGGGCATATTGACTCTGGAGGACCCCCTGTTCGCAGCCGCGTCGCCCATCGTCGCAGATGCTTCAAGATCCACGTCTGAAACGTCACCTGTAGCGGGACTGTGTCTGGGGGGGTGTCACCTTGCTCACCGTCCTGCCCAAGCCTCTACTGTACAGTCAGGGAGGCCTAATTGATTGATGGGCTCTGGCCAGGCAAAGACTCGGGGAATTTGTCGTGTTAGAGAGATGGGCTGATTTCTCGTTTCTGCTTGCTGGGTCATACACCCATGGCATGGCCATGCTGGCTTGCTTGCGGCCATGTGCTGGTGGCATCGAAACACCACCAGCACCACCCTCTAACGCTGTGTCGGACGATTCTCTCCTCCTCCTCCTTTCACACCCTCGTCTCTTTCTTCACAACGTTTGTCGCTCTTTCGTTTCTTCCCTTCCTCTCTCTTTTTTCTTTCCTGTCAGGGCTTGCTCGCTGGCTAGGCTGTCTTCGTCCGAGTCGAAGATACGCCTCTTACACTCTTTTTCCTTTTCCACGAGAGCGACAATTCTTCTTCTTCAACGACAGCTGGTCTGCTAATACGATATCTTTCTCGCCTTTCGATCCGACGACTGCTCTTTTCTCTACTTCGTCCCAGCCAAGTCTTGCTTTCGATTCCCGACGCCGGTCGTCATCGCATTCGAACACTCAAAACGAGAAAGCGCAAAGAAATCGCCGACTTCAACCGCAAGAAAAGTACGAAATCTCAAGGCAGAGGGCGGCGCACCTCCTCAGGCCAAATCCCTTGACCTCTGGTTCTCGCCCGCTCTCGCAATCCCAAATCATCCAAGATGGTCAACAAAATCCTCGCCACCACCTTGGCGGCCCACGCCCTCTTCCTCTGCACCGGATGTCTCTCGCTCGGCTTCTCCCTCGTCGTCCGGAACCTCATGAACCAGCAGCCAACAAATGGTGAGGAAGCCACTCGGAATCTGCTGTACAAGGAGTTTCCCCTCAACGCCGGTATCGCCAATGGGGCTTTCGTTATCGTCGCCTTCGTCGCCTCTTTGCCGGGACTGTTGATGCCGATGCGCGGATGGTTGAAGGCGAGCGGGTATATGATCACCGTGTGTGGTCTATTCACTCTTTGCGTCGGTGTGTATCTCTGGGTCATGACCTTGAATCTGAGGGACAACTTCTTCGACACGTATCTGGACCAGGAGCCTGAGGTCCATGATCTCATTCAGACAAGGGTAAGGGAATCTGAGAATTCTGAGCGATGAACGAGGGTATATGGAAAGGAAATGTGAGCTAACAGGAAATCTCAAAGTTCGAATGTTGTGGCTACATCAATAGCACCACGCCCGCCTTTGTCACCAACTCTGTCTGCCCAAGCCCTGCCGCTGCTGGTCTTCTTCGCGGCTGCGCAACAGCCATCTCCAGCTTTTCCAACACTCTCATCGACACCATCTTCACGGCCGTCTTTGGCTGCGTGGGTATGTTATCTCAAAGAAGTGAGGTTTCTTGGAAAGCGGTAACTAACAGTTCACACAGGCGTTGACGCCATCCTTATTCTCTGTATCGCCTGCCTAGCCAAGGACCGTAAGGAGCGTGAAAGGTATCGTCATATCGATGAGAAGAGCGGTTACCGACAGATCTAAGTTGGAGGGCGTGCGGAGATTGGGACTAGGCTTGGGAGATGGCTGATGGAGCCGGGAGCTTGTACGCCTCAAGCTTGGCGAGGTGGCGTGGGAAGCTGGATATTGTGGAGGAGATGACACGGCGGATACATCCTGTCGTGTCTAAGCTTTTGGTATGATAACGTACGTCGGGAGGGAGACTTCTCCTTCCCGTCGCTATTCTCGTGCGAGTATTTATTTGGCCCTTTTTGTTTATTCACCCAGACAAACCGACAACAACTCTTTCTCTTATAGACTACCTTACCTTATCTTTGTAAACAAAGAAGTACATGCAAGCATGTAGCCTACAGACCTAGACTGTAATCGTGAGATCGCTGAAGTCGGACGCAGGCAGAATATTATGAAAAGGGATGAAGTATAATATCTGTGCTATGTCGATGCTCATGTTTCGTTTCGCTATTACGAATTGTGTCTTGGTACCCAAGGAAGATGAAAGTGAAAGAGCCTATAGGCGAATTTGTTGCTTGTGTCCATGCCGGATTTGAATGACTCCTTAAACGCCTTGCATTTGAACCATTTGCACTCTCTACATGCTCATCCACAAAACCATCATCACACCGCAGAGTCAGCTGGGCGTGAAGACGATGCACCTCCGCTGCTGCTTCCTTGGCCTCCTCTATCGTTGCCCGCGTCTCCCTCCGGGTCGTCCCTGTATCGTGGCCATGGAGATGAGGGCGCACTGGATCCTGTTCCTGATGATGAAGGTCGTCCTCCTGACAGACCTTTCCACCAATTCAGCGAAAGCACATGACTGAGCGAGTCTGAGATGGAATCATTCCTCCGACGGAAGTTCTTCCGTGCGACCAGCCCTGGGAAACCGGTACTCTTCCGGCGGCGGCGAGTGAAACGTCTCGGAGATGCTGGATTGCTCCCACTATGTCCCGCAGCAGACGAGGATCCTCCCTCGCCCTCCTCTAATATAGTAGCGCCGCTGACGGCGCGACGAGATGGCATCGTAAGCAGTGGTGATGATGCTGTGCGGCCTGGCATGGTGCTTGACCTGCGGCGGCCGCCACCCGTAGGCGAGGGCTGGTCATCTTGATCTTCAAGCTCACCCCAGATCTCATTTTGCTCGGCCCATCGGAAGGTCTTCTTACGGGTAGGTGTGAGGAGTGGTGTTGTTTCGCCGTTGGCGGTAGGAGCGAAGGTTTGGTACGTGCCAGGGGAGTCGTCGTCGACAGCTGTGTCGGAGCCAAGCAGGGACTCTTCCTCGCCTTCGGTGTCTTCAACGAGACCGAGTCCGGGCGCAAGCGACGACTGCCCGACGCCAGGCGTGTGCTGTTCGTCACTGAGGCGCCATGATAGTGCAAGAACGCCTGATAGAAGAATGACCGTTCCAAGAGCAATGAGACAGGCGCGTAAGGGGGAGATAAGGCTTGTCTGGTCAAAATATATCAGACCATCCAGAATGGCAATGATGTTGTAAACACAAAACACCAGTGGGTAGAGGACTGAGGTCGAAACCAGTTTGAGGCCTCTGTGTAGATAATACAGCTGGCAGAGGGCGAGTGCGACGAGAGCGAGGACAATAGCCCACGACTGCCAGTGCACGAACTGATTCTTGCCACCAATAGTCTTAATGATGAGTTCGACGGCCGACTTCGCGAAGAGCAGAGCATGAGCAGATATGTCTCCACTAATAACGCCGTAGGTGATGCCTCGGGCAAGACGGAAGCGAGCATCGTGAGAAAGGCTGGAGAAATGGTTGACGAGATCGATAGCGAGCGCCACAGCGATAACGAAGATCGCCTGCAATATCATCCAAACAACGAAAGCTTTCCGACCCAGGAGAACAAGGAGCTCGTTCAGATCATGTGCCGGAGACGGTATCGCTCCAAAGATCGCAATCAGAACTGCACCAGCGGTAACGAGCAGCGTGCCACCCAGCGACCACCTCGTGAACGGTTCGCTCAATATCAATGTTGCACATATTGAGTTGAAGACAAGCCCTGCTGCCTGTAACGTCGATAACACCGGAAGAGGCAGCGTTGAAATCTGCACAGTGCTGCCGAGTAGGTTGGCAACAATGAACATGCCCATGCCGAGTTGCCATCGACGGCGGCGGTAAGGAGGACGTCGGTCATCGAGAGGGCTCTTCTCGTCTTCGAGGATATGTGATTTGCGTTGTAACGTGAGACCTAAGCTCTGGACACTTGTGGACATGAGGCCAACAATTATACCGAGCTATGAGGAGCCCTGTTAGTATAGCTCAAGGTTGGACGTCAACGAAAGAGCTGACATACAGCAATGCTCCCGCCTGGGGAGATGCCACCCAGAGGACCCATCATGCCGACGACGCCGGGCGAGAGGTCCTCCGACGTTGTGTTATCGAGAAAGAGCGATTTGGTTGTCGCATAGAGGGCTGAGATGTCGTTCAAGGAGCTGTCAAGGGCACTCGAGGTAGTGGTACGAAGTCGAAGCTGGGAGGCAAGGGAGGCGAGGGTCGAGTCGGTGTCGTGGCGCGCCTGGCACCAATGTCGAATGTGGTATGAAAGGCAGCCAGAGGATGCGACAATGCTCAAAGTCTGTGTATCTATGCAGAGGATAGGGGTATCAAGGCAGAATGAGGTCGAAAAGCAGCGGCAATAGCGGGAGTGAGCGGTCGAGAAGCATGCTGCAGTAGTACCACATGATGCTTGTCGCGTATCTGTATCTCAGTGGACACTCCCCATCACTGACGAGAGGCAAGCCACACGTAGCAATAGGAGCAGTGTGGCGGTGAACTCCCGCCCTTCCAGACGACGGCGGTATCAGGTGACGAGACGTCATAAGCTTGAAGCGCTGTGAGTGGCCAGAGCTGTGCCTCGTGGTGGGGTCATCCCCTCTCCCTCCCAATGCAACTGTGGCTGGAGTAGGTGTCCACTGAGGCTCGGTGCTCTCTGGCGCTGCTCGTTGCTGCGCGGCCTCTGTCCGGGGATCTCTCGGGGGAGCGACATCACTTCCAACTCGTGCATGCATCATTGTTCGCCAGCTCCCTCATCCACCACCATCCCCATCTCTCCGATCCTGCAACTAGCTCACTGCTCACGGCTTCTTGACCAGTGACGAGCAGACTTTCTCGTTCTTGTTCTTCGACCTCTTTTCCCCTAGCAACTCCTCGCAAATACCCTCAAGATGTCAGGCGCATTGTCTGACCAGCAGGTACGTTCTCCAATCTCGGTGTCTATCCAACCGCCAACCGCAAGCTGCTCGGTCGTCTACAATCCAATATGGCGTTTGTCATGCTAACTTCAAACCCCAACTAGGTCAACAATGAGCTCCAAAAGATGACCGCGTTCATCAAGCAGGAAGCCATGGAGAAGGCCCGCGAGATCGAGATCAAGGCCAACGAGGAGTTCGAGATCGAGAAGTCCAAGCTCGTTCGCCAGGAGACCGACTCCATCGACGCCCAGTACGAGAAGAAGTTCAAGCAGGCCACCATGTCTCAGCAAATCACCCGCTCTACCGTCGCCAACAAGACTCGTCTCAGAGTCCTCGGCGCCCGACAGGAGCTGCTTGATGACATCTTCGAGAGCGCCCAGAAGAAGCTTCCCGAGGGTACGAAAGATAAGAACAAGTACCAGAAGGTCCTTAAGGGGCTTCTTCTCGAGGGCTTCTACGCTCTCAACGAGCAAAACCTCAAGGTCAGGGCGAGGAAGAAGGACTTCGATGTCGTTAAGAAGGCTATCGACGATGCGACGCAGGAGTATAAGAAGCAGGTCAGCTCAGAGACATCTGCATCAATCATTGAGGATGACCCGCTCCCCGAGCAATCGTAAGTCTCTCCCTTTTCTGCTGCTTTTTGACGAGGTTGAATCCCACGATGGCTGACTGTGTTCTAGGAATGGCGGTGTCGTTGTCATTGGCGGCAATGGCAAGATCGAGATTGATAACACCTTCGACACCCGATTGACTCTTCTCAAGGACACCGCTGCCCCCGCTGTCCGAGAGGCTCTGTTCGGCAAGAATGCCAACCGTAAATTCTACGACTAAAGAACGATCCTTATCGCCCTGTCTGATTGCCCCTTCTACCACCCCTGGGGCATTGGGGAGCTCCGTCACGTACCTACAAATGCTATGTCGCTTCCCCAGAAGTGGCTATCTCGAGCCGGTCGAAGAAAGATATGCAGCGAGATGGGGAACAGCTTCTGTGCTCTGGGGTACACCGGCGCCTTGTTTCGGAGAGCCCAGACCTGTCCTCCAACCTTTGGTAGCTGAGAGAGCTGTAACATGTAGCATCTTATTTCTGTCCGCATTTCTGGTATCCCTGCATTGTAAGAAGGGTGCTCATAAGTTCGTGACGTATATATCAAAACACACAACCGACCAAGCACACGTCAACGTCCAGTGCCATCTTCTCCTTCTCTCGTTGTTTTTGACTTCTGCAAGAACCTCTTCATGTAGTCCTGCTGTTTTGGTAGGAATGGGTCATTCTCTGGCCGGTTCCTTGCCGCCCCGGAGCGCCCACTGCCAGTATCTAGATCAAACACACTCTTCTTCAACTTCTTCCTTGTGCGTACCAAGTGAGCCAGCCGCTGCTGCACCCACTCGATAACTCCCTTGGCCTCTGTTCTCGCGAGCTTCAATCCCGCGTCATTGATCTTGCGCCAGATTGCACGCAGGCGATCTGCAAGCTCATCTACTTCCTCATTGAACGCCTTCTCGGCTTCAGCGGACATGCGAGCAATGTCGCTATCGTCCGCGCCTGCGGACCAGAAAGAGCCATCGTCAACGGCGGCATCCAGAAGCAAGATATTGGATTGGAGGTTAAGAAAGTCTGTCTTGGGGTGAATGGTGAACTCGGAGCTGTTGAGCCGGTTGATCAAGTCGCGCATGGTGATGGCTCTGGTTGGAGAACCGCGTGCGAGGGATGGGTCATTGAAAAGGAAAGCTATAGCGAGACGCCGGCGGAGATCATGAGCTCGAGCGTTATGCAGAGGCAGGCATAGAAGGATGTGAATCCTAGTACTCGATACCCGAATGAGCGTCTGCAGTATAGTCGTCGTTTCGAAGCACTACATGAGAGTCAGGAGGCGTAGATCGGGCGCCAGTATGTAGTCTGCAACTTACAAACGAATCCCATGTTGAAGAGACCATGGAGTTCAATAGCCCACCAATGGCCTCTTGAAACTCAGCAAGAAGACCTGGCCCTTGTAGGATGAGAGGGTCAACTGATAAACGCAGGAAGACCTGGGCAGCGTATGTCGCTGTCTCCAAACTTAACGATGAGGCAACCGAGCTGATCAAAGTCATGAAGGTAGAAAGACAGGCCCAGTCACGCCCTGAGTACGGATCATCGCTCTGCTTGGTGGGTGATAATGCTGCGTTGGTGACTTGAAGCTCCTGTGATGCCCCGAGGCGGAACATAAGCTTTTCCAACTTCTCAGGGGTTATAAGCTCCTCGATCTGATCAGGTGGGCATTGCGCCACCAAGTTGCAGTATTCCGTTCTGAGAAGTGACGAATCATGTATGCAGATCTCATCAAGCAACCATTCGAATAGCTTGGTAGGCAGCTCGCCAGTCGCATCTATTAGTGTCTGGGGTAAGCCGGATGCGATGTTTTGCTCCCTTTCGAGCACATCTCCTTGTGTCAAGATTCTCCATGGCCCACGAATCTTGGGAGGTGTATTTGATTCCGGGACAGTATAAGTCGTGTCGAAGAAGCAATAACGGGTATGACTGCCGCCATGCTCGGCTCTCCTAACTGCCCTCAACACTTTGTGCGCATCATCGCCAGCATTATCTGTGACAACCCCAACAAACGCCCTGTCATCTTCGTCCTCATCCGACGATCCATAGTCTGCCTCCTTTCCCGGCTTACTGGCGGCAGCGGCGTCTTGTCGTGCCATACTCTCCGCAGCAGCCTTGGCCCTCGCCGAGCTAGCGCTGATGGCATCATCCAGACGTGCCGCTTTTGCGAGAGCATTGATATCAAACTTGTGGACTTTGGGATTAAGCGTCAAAGGCGAGGAGGGAAGAGCGAGAGCAGTGCGTTTCGCACGCGGGGTTTCAGTAGTTGTATTTCTGCCTGTTGTCCCAGGCTTCTTTACAGGCCGAGGCTCGGGACGCTTAGTACCCAGAATAGTTGACAGATCCTCGAGTGAATCGTCTGAAGAGCTGCCGCTTTCATCTTCATCATCTGAGGCTGCGATAATGGCATCTCGAGACCGAAGCGACGGTTTGGTGGGGGTGCTGGGAAGGGACGAAGGTGGACCAGGTGAAGACATGATAGCCTCGTGCGTATCTTTGGTTGTGAATGTGTCGATATCCCCTTGCCTTGTTTTATGAGACATGCCGGCCTGGTTTGCGGGCCATGGGCCCTCCTGAGTCAGGTATTGACAGTGGTACAATAATTCTGGGGGTCTTGTTCCTCAGAGTGAATCGGCTTGATTCTCAAAGAGTCCACTTGAACGTTAGGCTGGTTCGACGTCGCGATGTGGCGCGTTCAGGCATGTGTGGCACGCGCTGGAGTGGCTCGTACACGCGAAACCAGATCGTGCGCCATGCATCGCCTCCCCGCCCCGCCGACGCCACAAAACCTAACCTACAACCAAGAAAAGTTACCTTGATTTGGGTGCATAAGAGGGGAACTTCATTCGAGATTGCTCATCAATGCCAGAGCTTCGAGTTGAATGCATCTCGGCAATATAGTTGTATTTGGCTGTATAGCTTAGACTAGCATCAACAACATTGGCGGCCACAAACCACAGAGAATAATGAGAATCACAGATCGTAGACCATCCATCACCTGCATGGCGTCGCTCTGGATGAAACACCACACTGTGTAGTATAGGGGCTCACCGCAGGGCAGGCCTCAGGCTAAGGTGTTCGCAGACAACCGGAATCAACACAGCCGAACCATGATACTGAGAACACGATAGAACTCTCAAACAGGATCAACACATGATTTCGTTTCTCCCACCACCGGGGTACGAGGAACTCGTAATATCGTGATCGCCGAAACCCCCTGTCACAGTCAACGAAGCTTACCTGACAGGAAGCCACTGGCTTCGACGGGGGCTTGCTGCAAGCATAAGCTTTTGTCGCCGGTAATTTGCGCGGGCGCCACACGGGGCTTTATCGAAAGCGGGCCGCCCTCGCGGGTCGCTTTGGCTGCAGGAGCATTGAATTTTCCCATGAGCGAAGATACGGACCGAGTGGACATTTGTCAGTGGACTTTGACGGCGAACAGCGGGGTCCCTCAAGCCCCGAGGATCCGAGGTGAGTGGATATACCGTTGGATCTTCATTTCCGCCTCCGCGGCGGCCCACGAAACTGTGTTCGACCATGTCCGTGTTATGACAGCTTCACCGAGTGAAATTTGCAGCATGCAGGATTGCCCTCCGACATCTGTCAGGCCACGTAGTGTTTAAGCCGCGAGGCGGCCTGCAAGCTGTGATTAGCTGTGCCTCTTGGACATATGAGATTATGATGCACGATGATCCATCGAGGCTCAGCAATGCTGGTCGTGTACAGCAGTGACTATCCCAAACGTACCGATTTAGGACATTTCAACAACATATGCTTCTGATGTTCTTCGACATTGGTGTGGTCCCTGAGTCAATCCGACAATCTGTGGAATGCAACTTGTGGCACTGGCAGATCGATCGTGGCCACAGACGGCAAACATTACTCAGTACTCCGTACTATAATTACATCGTAATGCTCAGCCAATCTGGAGCAAAGCGAGGGATCTCAACTTACTAAGCACTACGGTGCGCTGCCCGAATGTGGCGAAGTGTTGGAAGCTTATTCATCTTGTAGGACGGTCGGTGGCTTAGGTGTAGGCCAGCCCTGCTCAGCTGGCGTCGAGGACTGACGATGGCCCAATACCTCAACGCAGGTATAGTTTTCCATACCCAGTCAGTGAATCGTGGCACTGACTGGTGTGTGCGTCCATGTGCAAGTCTGGCACTGGTGATACGAGCTAATGTTCTTAGCCTCGATCAGTGCAAACTGCAGCCCTGGAACAAAGAACAAAGAGCAAGCCACGAACACTGACCTGCCGTGAGCAGCAAGGGGCGCAGCGACAACCCCTTGATCGATGTAGGCGCCAGGCGAAGCAAAGTGCACTGCGGAGTTACGGCGCAGGGGGAGGCCGAGGATGCCGCGAAGGACGCGCATATCGTCTTGGTACCCCTATTGAGGCAGGCTTGGCAAGGGGGACAGTAATGCGAGCGTCACTGGCAGCGTGCCTTGCAATTCTGGGCTGAATGGGTCATTCAAACAATAGACAGGGGTTACAAGGCTTGTTCTGTTGCCGAGCCCTGCGACACAGGCACGAGCAGTGCACCATGGCTGCTCCAGGGGCGGATTGGCCGTGCCTACTGGCTACAACGGCCAGCGATCTGGCCGCTCTTAGTAGAGACACGGTCAGCGAGCGGCGGGAAATGACTGGGGGTGGCAGGAATCACGGTCCTGGACGTGCTTACGAATGCAACTACGGTGAAACCCATTGCTGTCTAATCCCCCACGCTCGGGCGGGCATCGGGGTAAACTGATGTGAGCGAAGCGCGGTGCTCAATTTTGGCGAGCAGGTTCTAGCCTTGCGAAACAGAGTATCCGATGGCAAAGTCTTGTCCTCAAAGGGTGCTTCGGAGTCCGTGGTCGGCCGTGGCTGCTGCTGGAGAGGACGATCTGAACCGAAGGGGACAGCGGCTTTGGGTGGGTGCGCGGAGTCGGATGGGCCGGAAACTAAGACCCCCTCCCTGGGTTGTGTCCCTTCACCTGTAGGCGGTTACGCCAGCTAGCGCCAGGTGCTGAGGTATTCCCAGCCTCTACGGTGCCTCAATGAGTCGCCTAGAAGCTTAAGGAAAATTCAGAGAAAATCAGGGAAGATAAGCTGGATGTTCTGGCTAGGAAAGTGCAATTTGCACGGTCGTTGATCGCGATATGAGCATCTGATTGGCGCGTTCGTATCGAAGCACCTCATACAAAGTACCTTGCCATACCTTACTGTGATGCTTACTATTAGCCCCTTTGTCCACTAACCGTTCGCCCTGGACTGCCGCGATGCGCTGTACTTCTAGCGCCCCTTCAGCGCTGGACTGCACTACGGATGCCCACTAAGGCGCGGCCCACCCTCCTGTCGAGCGCCCCCTCGCTCACCCGTGTCTCCCGTAATCACGCCGCACGCCTCACTGGCAATGCAACCTCCATCCGCCGCTTCCTAGTACTCACATCGAGGTACCTCCGCCATACCATCCCCCATACCGTTGCCAGCGCGCTCCAGCCCACCTGCACCACGTATCTTTTTTTCCTCATTCCCATCCCGTGGCTCCCATTCTGCCCATTCCTTTTCCTTTCCCCCATACCGCCAAATTTCGGTCGACAAGCCTTCGCGTCCCTCTGCTTCTGCGTCGATCGTCGAGACTGGGCATTTGTTGTCGCATTCACATAATCGCCCTTTCAACCTCGTCCGTCCCACCACGACACGCTCTTTGCCTACCACCTTACCCGCTAGCGACGGGACCCCCTTGGTCGACCCAAGACGAGACGACAGCTTAAGCCCCTGCCGATCCAACGATACCCTCACGACCGCGACTCTAATCGACTTTCCTTGGTCACGTCTTCATTCACTCTTTCTGCGCCTGCAATCTCTTGCGACTATTTTGAATGATTGTCGAGAGATACCTCCCTTAGTCCCACCTCACATTCGCGAATCAATTCCAACCTGGCTGCACTCTCTGGGTCGAACGGGCGTCAGCCCGCACAACTCTCAATACAATGACGAGTCCTACAACCCCAGAACCCGAGCCGGGAAAGCTTCCACGGAGCCAGACGGAACGCGCTCGCTGGGCTACTCGGCGAATGACGGTCAAGAGCGGCAAGAACAAGCGCATGTCGATTCTGAATCGGCGGCACCAGAAGAATGGCTCCAACGAGAAGAATCATGTAACTGACGGGGGAGATAAAGGCGGTGACGCGAGTACTGCTGCCGAGGGCGACAGCGGACAAGAGGAGGAGGAGGAGGAAAACGACGATCGCACTTTGTTCTTCAATATCCCTCTACCTGACGAACTCAAGGATGAAGAAGGACATCCTCTGCGTATATACGCCCGGAACAAGATCAGGACAGCAAAGTATACGCCACTATCGTTCGTGCCCAAGAACTTGTGGTTCCAGTTCCACAACGTGGCCAATATCTTTTTCTTGTTTATCGTTATCCTTGTTGTAAGTTGGCCTTTTGCTCCGGTTAATTGACCCTATGGTTGACGCGTTACAGTTCTTCCCTATTTTTGGTGGCATAGATCCCGGACTCAACTCAGTGCCTCTTATTGTCATCGTTGTCCTTACCGCCATCAAGGACGCGATTGAGGACTACAGAAGAACGGTTCTCGACATCGAGCTCAACAACGCCTCCGTTCACCGACTCGTTGGTTGGAATAACGTCAACGTGCAGGATGATAACGTTTCTCTGTGGAGAAGGATCAAGAAAGCCACGTCCCGTGCTTTCGGGGCTTTATGGCATGCCGTGGAGGCATTATGGTCGAAGAAGGCCCGAGACGAAAGAGCAAAGCGGAAGGCCGACCGCCATGACGCCGAGGATGAAGTTCGACCATCCGTGGAGACTCATCGCACTCGTAGGTCGGTGCGTGACTCTCTTGCTTCGCCCTTCCACCATAACAGCGACCGCAACTCCTACCTGTCTGCGCATACCGCGCACGAGGACATCCAGATGACTCCTGTCCACTCGCCCGCAACGCCGCATATTACGATCGAGCTCCCAGACCAAGACGATGCTAAAAGAGCTACCGCCCTCCAGCAACTCAAGGGCGACATGATTAATCGCGACCGTCCCGCCAGTGGTGCTAGATTCAAGAAGGACCACTGGAAGAATCTGAACGTGGGTGATTTTGTTCGCATCTATAAGGACGATGATCTTCCTGCCGATGTGATCGTACTGTCAACATCCGAGGCTGATGGCGGATGTTACGTCGAGACGAAGAACCTCGATGGCGAGACGAATCTGAAAGTTCGATCCGCTCTTCGCTGTGGTCGCAATCTGAGGCATGCACGCGACTGCGAAAGAGCTGAATTCTGGATCGAGAGCGAGGGCCCCCAAGCCAATTTGTACAAGTACAACGGTGCCATTAAGTGGATGCAGGAGCTGCCTGGTTTCGAAAGTGAGGGCCTGCAGGAACAGATTGAACCCATTACCATCGACAACATGCTGCTCAGAGGCTGCATGCTCCGAAATACTGATTGGATTCTTGGCGTGGTGGTTTTCACTGGCCATGATACCAAGATCATGAGAAATCAAGGCGAGACACCCAGCAAGCGTCCCAGAATTGCCCGGGAAATGAACTTCAATGTCATTTGCAACCTGGGCGTTCTGTTTTTGATCTGTGTCTTGTCTGCCATCATCAATGGCGTTGCTTGGTCAAAAACAGATGCCTCCTTGTATTTCTTCAATTATGGTTCCATTGGTGGCAGCGCCGGATTGAGTGGCTTCATTACTTTCTGGGCTGCGATCATTGTGTTCCAAAACTTGGTCCCCATCTCCCTCTACATCACTCTCGAGATCGTCCGTACGCTTCAAGCAATATTCATATACAGCGACGTCGAGATGTACTACGAGCCTATCGACCAGCCTTGCATCCCGAAGACTTGGAACATTTCCGATGATGTGGGACAAATCGAGTACATTTTCTCAGATAAGACCGGCACCCTCACGCAAAACGTCATGGAGTTCAAGAAGGCCACGATCAACGGCCACCCGTATGGCGAAGCATATACTGAGGCGCAGGCTGGTATGCAAAAACGTCAGGGAATCGATGTTGAGGCCGAGGGTGAGAAGATCCGTGCCGAGATTGCTCAAGCCAAGGTACAGGCACTGGCTAGTCTCCGGAAAATTGACGACAATCCGTTCCTGCATGATGACGACCTCACTTTCATTGCACCCGACTTCGTGGCTGATATGGCCGGAGAGTCCGGCCCGGAGCAGAAAGAGGCCAATGAAAACTTCATGCTGGTTCTTGCCCTGTGCCATACCGTCATGGCAGAGAGGACACTGGACGATCCGCCTAAGATGATTTTCAAGGCCCAATCCCCCGATGAGGAGGCCCTGGTTGCGACAGCCCGTGACATGGGATTCGTCGTCATGGGCAACTCCGACAATGGCATCAACCTCATCGTTCAGGGTGAGGAACGCCACTACCAGATCCTCAACACCATCGAGTTTAACTCCACCCGTAAGCGAATGAGCTCCATCGTCAAGATGCCGGATGGTCGGATTATGCTTTTCTGCAAGGGCGCCGACAGTGTCATT
This sequence comes from Sarocladium kiliense, assembly GCA_030734395.1. Lineage (NCBI taxonomy): Eukaryota > Fungi > Ascomycota > Sordariomycetes > Hypocreales > Sarocladiaceae > Sarocladium > Sarocladium kiliense. Next base: position 1,265,408 of record JAUZTG010000020.1, on the reverse strand, counting down.
TATGCAAGACTGAAGCGTGGCGAGCAAAAGGAGCTGAGACAGGAGACGGCTGAGCACCTCGAGCTCTTCGCGCGAGAGGGCCTCCGTACGCTTTGCATTGCCCAAAAAGAGATCACAGAAACCGAATACCGTGCTTGGAAGAAGGAGCACGATGCTGCCGCGTCGGCCATTGAGCACCGCGAGGAAAAGCTGGAGGCTGCTGCGGAACTCATTGAACAAGATCTGTTCTTGCTTGGCGGTACAGCTATTGAAGATCGTCTTCAAGATGGCGTGCCTGACACAATCGCCCTCCTTGGCGATGCCGGCATCAAGCTTTGGGTGCTCACGGGTGACAAGGTCGAGACTGCTATCAACATTGGCTTTTCTTGCAACCTGCTCAATAACGACATGGAGCTTATCCACCTCAAGGTTGAGGTAGACGAGAGCTCCACGAATATTGACGAGGAGCCTCTGTTGCAGACCATTGACGAAGAGCTGACCCGACATCTCGCGACTTTCAACCTCACCGGAAGCGATGAAGAGCTCAAAGCGGCTAAGAAAGATCACGAAGCTCCAGCTCCTACTCACGGCCTCGTCATCGATGGATTTACGCTCAAGTGGGCACTCAATGATCGCAACAAGCAGAAGTTCCTCCTTCTCTGTAAGCAGTGCAAGTCCGTACTTTGCTGCCGTGTCAGTCCCGCTCAGAAGGCTGCCGTCGTCGCCATGGTCAAGAACGGTCTGGACATCATGTCTTTGTCGATTGGTGACGGTGCCAACGACGTTGCCATGATTCAGGAGGCTGACGTCGGCGTCGGCATTGCTGGTGTCGAGGGTCGCCAAGCGGCGATGTCGTCCGATTATGCCATTGCCCAGTTCAGGTTCCTCCAACGCCTGGTGCTCGTTCATGGCCGCTGGTCATACCGACGTATGGCAGAATGTATCTCCAACTTCTTCTACAAGAACATGGTCTGGGTTTGGAGCATTTTCTGGTTCCAGATCTACTGCAACTTCGACATCACCTACATCTTCGAGTTCACTTACATCATGATGTTCAACCTCTTCTTCACATCGGTTCCGGTAGCCCTTATGGGTGTGCTTGATCAAGACGTGTCAGATAAGGTGTCTCTAGCTGTACCTCAACTCTACCGTCGTGGCATTGAGCGCCTCGAATGGACGAACACCAAGTTCTGGTAGGTCATCTCGCATGGTTTCTGATTCTGCTCGTTTACTAATGGTTCTCAACTCTAGGCTCTACATGTTCGACGGTGTTTACCAATCAGTCATTGTCTTCTACATTCCTTACCTGGCAATCTACACCGGAAATCCTGTCACTCAAAACGGTCTCGATATGATGGAACGGTTCCGCCTCGGTGCCTACATCGCCCATCCCGCCGTCTTTGTGATCAATGGATACATCCTGATCAACACCTACCGTTGGGATTGGATTATGGTTCTGGTAGTTGCTATCAGCAATCTCTTTGTCTTTTTCTGGACTGGAGTGTACACCTCGTTCTCCACAGCAGGCACTTTCGCAGGGACAGCGAAGGAGATCTACGGTCAGGCATCATTCTGGGCTTGCTTCTTCATTGTACCTGTCATGTGCCTTGCTCCGCGGTTCATCATCAAGGCTCTGCAGAAGGTCTATTGGCCTTATGACATTGGTAAGGCGCACCCGTGACCAACCTGAGGTACACAAGACTGACATAGACATAGATATCATCCGCGAGCAAGAGACAATGGGCAAGTTCGATCATCTCAAGACTCCTCTGCTGAGTCAAGACAACGCGAATGGCAACGAGGCGAAGAGTGCGAACTCCAAGTCTTCCGACAGCAGTGGCAGAGGCAAACACACGGCAGCCGCCCCCAGCATGGACTCTGATCTTCGGCCATTCGCTGCATACGCTCCCTCAACAGCGACGCGGACAACCCACAACCAACGAAGCCAGAATGGAAGCGATTCGACGAACTTTACAGGACCTCGAATTTCACTTGATGTGCCAATGCCCATGAGACCCTCTATGGATCGCGCGGGACCTTCTTTCCAAAGAATGAGGGCGAGCATGGATGCCATGCGCCCAAGTTTCGAGGATGTTACTACAAGCGCCAACCGTCTTTCCAAGATCGAGTCGACTCGCTCAGGCACGGGCACGCATAACCGCTTTTCGCGTCTGCGTGGCCTCAGTTTGTCGAAGAGCAACCCTAATCCTTAGGTGGCCAGCTGCCAAGACACAACCGGACTCAAACCAGCTTCTCGACGATGCATTCATGATCTGCATGAGCGATCTACGCCTATTTTCCTTCCAGCCTTTTGAATTTTGCTTTGCTTTCAACACATTCACCTCATCTGCGCGCGACAGCAGCCCACCACAATCACGATGCTCCGTCACAAAACCACCTCCGCTGACCGAGACGACAATCATCCTGCACTCCATTCCCTCAGGCCTCGCAGGGGGCTTATCTATCATTTCTCCTTTCGTCTATACACACATACCGATACCACGGCCTCTTCCATTTCCACACCCTCGAGAGTTTTATCACGGCACGGCGTTGCGCACGGGTTTGGGCTGGGCAATTGTATAATGGGTTCTGTTTTTCATCCGACATAAATGCTTCTTGTTGCTAAACGCATATTTTCTTGTTATTACCATCCCTTTCTCCACACCCTCCGCACTACTCGAGTTCCTAGACTTTGTTGAAGAGTAGGGGGTCCTCAAACTGGATGTCCTCGCTTGGAGGACATGGGCCATCCTAACCATGGGCATAGTCTTGTTCAGAACAGGATGAGACTTCGACGGAATGGGAGGGATCTGCAGAGACGGCGTTGAGACACTTGTTCTATCTGATGGCGAGGACGACAACTTGTTTCGGTGTTATTTCTTTTTGGTGCGAAAAGGGGATGCGGGTGCTCATGGTTGGGCCTTAGACGAAGTAGCAGCATCCAACATTGCATTTCAAACCCGGGTTGGCGTTCGTGATGTGATCCCTGACAATGACTGAGCGATACTCGAATAGCAGCAAGAACATCTCCCATAATTGCCACCAAATAATGTAGTATGTAGTCTACATCTGCTCCAGATTGCGTACCATGCAGCCGCAAAAGTGCTTATCATTGCATCTCGTCAAATGCGTTGCCCCCCACGGCTTGGCAGGGGTCAATCACATCGACCCACCCTCGACGACGGCCATCTTTTCCTCGACCAATGCGTCAGCCAGTTAATCGTACGTCCCGCAGACACAACAGCCCATTGACGGATTCTGCTCCTTCGACCTGCTCCCGCGCAAGTGGCTGAAGACCAGCTCTAGTCTGGTTCCCAAAGCTTCGGCCTCCTTTCGTGACGGACGATGGCAGCCATGGCGTCCGATGAGCCCTATATCCTGACCCTTTGGGCGGACTGGGCTGGCTACGCATCGGAGACTCTGAATATCTCGTGAGTGCTACATGGCCAATTGTACGTATGATTTGCTTGGGAACTAATCATTCAATTCTTCTTTAGCACCAAGGCTATGCAGATCATCGCCTCCGTTGTCGCATTCCTCTTCTCCCTTGTCCTCGTGCGCGTCGCCAACCTCTCTGCCACCGCAACTCTCGCAAACTCAGCGCGTCGTTACAGCGTCCCAATTCCCAAATTCCCGGACGAGTCTACCCCGATCGTCGAGCACACATCTATCCGTCTTCCTACCGGCTCCGCTGTCCAATGCTACGCCCCTGCGACCGGCCAGCTCCTGGGGCTGGTCAACCCAAGCTCGCCAGCCTCGATCGACCGCGCTATCGCTGCCTCCGCTGCCGCTCAGGAAAAGTGGCGTAATACGACGTTTGCGCAACGCAAGGCTGTCTTGCGTTCGCTGCTTCGTTATGTTCTTGACAATGCTGAGACCATCTCACGGATTGCGGCGCTCGATAGTGGGAAGACTATGGTACGTTCTGGGCAAAGTGATGTGAGGGGAGCATCATTTGTTAACAAATTCTAGGTCGATGCGTCGCTTGGTGAGATCTTGGTCACTGTGGAGAAGCTGAACTGGACTCTCAAGCACGGCGAGAAGGCTCTCGCACCCTCGCGCAGGCCGACGAACCTCTTGATGAGCTACAAGCGTAACACTGTCCACTACGAACCACTCGGCGTGGTTGCTGCTCTGGTGTCCTGGAACTACCCTTTCCATAACCTCATCGGTCCAATCATCTCAGCCCTATTCGCTGGCAACGGTATCGTTGTCAAGGTCTCGGAGCAGACTGCTTGGTCAAGTGGTTACTTCACCAACATCGTTCGCGGTGCCCTCGTCGCCCACGGCCACGATCCCGCTCTCGTGCAGACGGTTGTCTGCTGGCCACAAACCGCTGGCCATCTGACCTCTCACCCGGGTATCTCTCACATTACCTTCATTGGCTCCCGTCCCGTCGCGCATCACGTCGCCGCCAGCGCTGCGAAGGCTCTCATCCCTGTTGTGGCCGAGCTTGGTGGCAAAGATCCCTTCATCGTTCTCGACTCCGCACGCCGCGACCTCCCTCGTATCGTCGAGATCATTCTTCGTGGTACTTTCCAGGCTAGCGGCCAAAATTGCATCGGCATTGAGAGGGTTATTGCAGCGGGCCTTTACGATGAGCTTGTATCGATACTGGAGCCGCGAGTTAAAGCCCTTCGTCTTGGCCCTGAGGCAGATGTGGGCGCCATGATCTCCGACTCCTCTTTCGACCGCCTTGAGAAGATCATTGAGGAGGCCGTTTCGCAAGGCGCACGTCTTCTGGCTGGCGGCAAGCGTTACAACCACCCGGATCATCCAAAGGGTCACTACTTCCAGCCGACCCTTCTTGTCGACGTGACACCCGACATGGCAATCGCCCAGAACGAGTGTTTCGCCCCAGTTCTTACTATCCTCCGTGCTTCTTCATCTTCGCCAGCCGATATCCTGGCCTTGGCCAATGCTCCAGACTTCGGGCTCGGTGCTTCTGTGCATGGCTCGGAGCGCGATCCCGCGATGCAGCCCATCATCAATGGCATACGCTCTGGTATGGTCGCGGTCAATGACTTCGGTGTCTACTACGCTGTTCAAATGCCATTCGGTGGTGTGGCAGGATCAGGCTACGGTCGATTCGCTGGCGAGGAAGGCCTTAGAGGTCTGTGCAATATCAAGAGCGTCTGTGAAGATCGCTTTGGATGGCTTGGGATCAGAACCGGCATTCCACCTCCTGTGCAGTACCCAGTGAAGAGCCAAAAGCAGGCGTGGACTTTTGCGCAAGGCGTGGTCGAGCTTGGCTACGGCAACGTGTCGAGAAAGACTACGGGCTTGGGCAAAATTTTGAAGAACATGTAGAATTATCTATCGAAGCGGCCCATAATGGACCACAAGCAATATGCGACTGGCTTGCTTTTCTCTCTGAGCTTTCTCTGTTTCCCGAACGTTCTCGTCAAATGCGGCTCAAGTCTTCCAGATCACAGTCATCCGTTCCACTTCCCACTCCAGTCAATGAGTAAAACCATCTTCGCGACTTGAGACCGCCAGCGCTAGCATTTGTAAGTTCGAAGCTTTGAGCTCGCGAGGAAGCGTCTGCCGCACCTTTACCAACCGCCAGTGACAGCGGGCTGGTCAGCAACAACGGTAGCACCCCAGCCATCAGTCGCAGGCTCAGCGGCAGCGATAGGCGCACCTCCCCAGCCTGCACTGGATGGCTCTTGCTGGACCGGAGCATCGGCACCCCATCCACCACCGGATGCCGGAGCCGAAGCCGTGTCATTGGCGACAGGAGCTCTGCCCCAAGAGTCTCCCGCATTGCCCGATTGGGCGGCCTCCTGCTCATCGAAGTCGGACTCGGTCTCGAACTTGAGGTTCTGGCGAGCCTCACCGACAGGAGCATAGCTCTCGAGGAAGTCGGGGATATCCTGTTCAGTCTCAAGCAGGAAGCGAGTGAGAACATCAGCGATGGGCTCGTCGCGCTCCGTCATGAAGCTTGTGGCAACACCCTTGTGGCCAATGCGTCCAGTGCGACCGATCCGATGATTGTACTCCTCGATTCCACCATGCTCCATAGATGGCATGTCAAAGTTGATGACATGTAGAACTCCTTTCACATCGATGCCGCGAGCGGTCACTCCCGTTGCGACTAGAATAGGTGCCTTCCCGCTTCGGAAGGCACGCAAAGCGCCCTCTCGCTCGGCTTGTGTCCGATCTGCGTGCATGGAGGTGACGGGAAGGCCAAGGTTGAACAAGTAGTCATCCAAGTTATCAGCCGCCTGGCGGCTATTCACGAAGATAATTGTACGTATTCCCGGCATGTCGGTTAGGAGCTCTGTAAGACGGGTACGCTTCTCGTGTGGCTCGACCTGGATGATGATCTGCTTGATGTTCTTGTGGCTAGATCCGGCGCGCCCGACCCGGAAACGAACATGGCTGGCCGAGAGGTACTGCTTGGCAAGATCGCGGGCGGCCTTCGGAAAAGTAGCACTGAATAGAGCGTACTTAGTCTGGCCCACGTCCTGTTCGCCTCCCTGGAGGATGGCGTGCATGTTCTCTCGCCAGTCATCCTGGAGGAGCTCGTCAGCCTCGTCGATGACGGTGTAGCGGAGACGACGGAGCGTGAGGACGTTAGGTCGGTAGATGAGATCAGTCAACCGACCTGGGGTAGCGATCAGAATATCGCAACCCTTGCCCAGCAAGGAGATCTGCTGTCGGAGCGGAGTACCACCGTACACGCAGCAGGGCCTCAACATGGTGCGATAGCATTGGCGACGTGCTTCGTTGAAGACTTGAACGGCCAGCTCTCGAGTAGGTAGCACAATGAGAACCAGTGGCTCTGCCACAACCTCATCAATGCCATCTCTGAAGGTCTCAGGGTTGGGACGAGGCGCGGCCAATTTCTTGGCCTTTCCCATCAGCTTGGAGATGATCGGGACGAGGTAAGCAGCCGTCTTGCCAGATCCTTTGCACCGAAATTAGTTACAGATCCAAGAAAGATGCCTCACAACATCACTGACCTGTTTGAGCGATACCAATCACGTCGTGGCCCCCGAGGATCGCAGGAATGGTGAACTTTTGGATTGGAGTCGGGACCTCATAGCCGCTCAATTTGACATTGGTACGGACCGCCGGGTGCAACCCAGCATCATCGAACGCTTTGATCGGAGAAACCTTGGTTGGGCCTTCTTGCTGAACTTCGATAGACGTGATTCTAGAGGGGCAGTATCAGTACTCAGAAGCGACGGTACAGATAATGTGAGACGTACGCGGAGAAGTCGAGTCCGGCCTTGTCCTTGCGGTCTGCTGGTACTCCGAAAAGTTCGAGCTCAAGCTCTGGAATCTCAGGACCGAGGTCACCAAATTCCTCCTTCCACTCATACACTCGAGCGTGTCCATCCCACTGCTGGTCATCTGGAGCCTTGGTCATGGCGGCGTAGTCAAAGGCCTGGGCTTCGACCCAAGGCTTCTCTTCCTGGCTGGGACCGCCGGCACTAGGAAGTGCGTTGGCCATGGCCTGGGTGTTGAAGGGATCAGACATGATGCTTGATGAAGCAAATCCTCTGCTATCAAAGACTTGTGGAGTGAAGGCACCGCGATCACCTTCTTCTAGATGCCAGAAGTTTGCGGCAAGGTTGAGAAAGGCAAACAGAAAGATGCAGGAAGAAGCTGCTTGCGTGTCAGGCAGGAGGAATAAGCAGAAGAAGAAGAAGACCTGTTTGTGGAGAAGGCTTCTTCGTGACAAGACAAACACGAGAACCTTCGCGAAAGAAGTGTTCGCGAGGGTGAAGGAGTGAAAGAGGGGAGGAGGGGAGGGGAGGTAACGAGGTCTGTTTATATATCAGGGCGTAGCGACTTCATGTGGGCAGCTGTTGCAGCCCGTTGCAGCCCGTTGGGCGGTATCTTGCCTCACAATTCTACTACAAATCATAACAAACATCTTGCCAAGTGCTGACGGCCGCCGGCATATCGCGCTTCTCGTGGAAACATTGTGAACTGCGATGGATACTTTCTACACAGGCAACATCTCTTTGGGATACCTGGGCGATGCTCGTTGTTCTACGCCCGAGTCAAATTGTTGGAAATGACATAGTCCAACAGAATCTCACAAGTCACCTGGTAGGTCTCAGTAGAGTCGCGATTTGTGAACGGCCACGAGAGAAGGGAGTGAATATTTCGTATGCGCTTGACATCATTTCGTGGATCACTCAGGCTTCATGTTCATGCCACTCGGCTCCCTGCAGAAGACCAGAAAGGTCGATCTGACGCAGTGTTCCTCTGGGTCTCCTCTAAGTCAAGACTTCATCACGGGCTAGATTGAGGAGCGCGCCTACCTGATTTCTTGCTCGTTTGTATTGTCAAAGCTGAGGGAGGTTGCGAATACGTTACGATCACTCGGAGAGCTTCCTAGTATGTGGTCGGTGTCGTACCGCACGCTCTGGCGAGAAAGAAAGTTCCTTAGGTAGGAAATTTGCATGTCTTCGAAGCAAAATATGAATCGAGTCGGAAACCGACAAGTGAAGGGGTTGCTGAACAGAGTCTGTACGATCACGGTCTCATCAAGGCAAAATGTCGGCTTGTCATGCGTGTGGTGATCTCATTAACTCATGATTATATCGTTACAATATGTTGCGAGGCTCCGACCAAAAACCCCAATTACCACAGGTCCAACAAAGCCTTCGAGTCGATTGCTGATGCTTCCTCAAAGTCCACCATGCCCTCGTTGAGTGCCTTCCGTAATGCAGCAGCAGCACGGCCTGTTAATCCCCCAACTTTGATCGCTTCGTCTGCGCCTTGAGATATTGAGTCAAAGAACCGGGCTTTAAAGACTTGCTGCCGCTCCTCGCGACTGGCATACATCTGCTCCTCATCGTTCCGAGAACCACTATTCAAGTTGAGATAGTCAAAAGATTTGGGGTCGCGCGGTATCCGGTATAAAGAGTCCCAAGCATCTGAGTCGTCATCTGATTCGTCGGAGTCTGTGGGAGCGAGCCCAGCCTGGAGCATCTTCGCGAGTGCACTGATCTGCCTGGCTTGGGTCGCGGCGTCCTTCGCTCGCAACGTCACCCGAGCACCTGATGACCACCCACTCTTTGAGATCTTCGGTGCCCAGCCCATCATGGCGCAAAATGTGTCGAGAGTCTTGACCCAGCCACCAGCGCAGCTCACCAGCTCATCAGCCGCCACGTCCAAGAGCCACTCCATGACGCCAAGCGAGTCGTTGCTGATATCGGCTGACAAGTGTGTCATGCCAGCCCGGACATAAAGAACAGCTTGGTCGGCATGACGGCCAACCTCTTCACCGGGAAGTGTCTGGAGGAGGGTGAGCAGCTGTTTCCGTGCAGGTGTTGAGTTGTCAGAGATGAGGGGTAGGAGTTTCGTGAGGATGTTGTTCGTTCCAACAGGGTTGATTGGTGGTTCCGCCGAGAGTTGGTTTGTAAGATATGACAGGGCGTCTCGTTTCTGCTTGTCCGACTTTGAGGAAGAAGCGAGAGACAGGTTGTGTTTGAATTGTGTGGCAATATCAGGGGCGAGGTCTGATAATGACTGCTTGCCCATAACAATCGCTGTTTTGAAGTCAGACCATCTGCCATTCAAGTCTCTGGTTGGAGGGTGAACAAACATCTTGATTGGAAGCTTGTGTCTGTAAAGTTAGAAGGCTTTGCTTTTGCTTTGCCAACCTTATACTTCGGTTTCTAGAGCTTGGGTCAGTCATGCTGGTGACATGGCTGGTGAGATGAGCCGTACCTTGAAGTCCTTCTGCTTCTCTTTTTTCTTCCTGGCGCTGGAACCCATCTTGATGTTTGTTACAAGTCTAATGGAGCAGTGAAGAAGGGCAAATAGTGATGCTGGGTGCTGGTCGATCTGCAAGATCTCTGTGAACTGGCTATCAAACAAAAAAATACATCGTCGTCCAGCATGCGCCTGTCGAATCTGCACTAGCACCAGCCGACCCAGCAACGGTCTAGTAGAAGCGCTGTAGCCAGCCGCCGAGGATTACCCGTCTCCCGCAACGTCACAGGCACAAGCTCCCCAAGTTTCAGGCACTTGCACAAGCGGCCACTGACCAGCTGTTCCCCTCCCCTTGCGCTTGTGACAGCTCCGCAGCGAGCTCGCCTACAACTCCACGAAACATTGACCAGGCGCCGGACGCCTCACAACTGTCGCCATGGCTGATCTCAATGCGGTATTTGTCTCCCGCCCGCGGCTATATGCACTGACTCGGGACCGAAAGTGCTGACGAGGAATGCAATGTGTAGGTCAACGGACAGGATGCTCTTGAAGAGAAGCTCGGACGCCTCACAAGGAAGCCTGGCGTGAGGGCGAGCTTGGTTCTCGACAGGCAAAGCGGTGCAATTCTCAAGACCAGTGGCGATGCATCGGCTCTTCTTACAGCCAAGTCACGAACGACGTCGACAGCTACAACGCTCACTACGACCGAAGCACCAACAGCGGAAGACAACGAGTCACAGGGGATGGAGGACTTTGCTGCCATGATCTGGACGTTTGTCAAGCAATCAAGCAAGTTTGTGGAGGACGTGGACCAAGAGGTAACGTTGTGCAGAGCACATGCCCGAGATTGGCCAAACGCATTGAGCTGACGGGGAACTTCGGCGAATCTAGGACGAGATGCGACTGTTGCGGTTACGGACGAAGAAACAAGAACTAGTGATTGTTCCGGATCCCAAGTATCTCCTCGTGGTAGTCCATGAGACACCTCCAGCTTGAGCGGCTTCTCCGCCGATCGCCAGGGCCGCAAGGAGCCGTGTCCCGCGAAACAGCGCGACCCCCCCACCCCGACAGAATGCCCGACGAGAAAGGGGATGCCCAGAACTCTCTGAATGACAGCAAGTCCATATGCGGTGCATTTCGACAACGTAGATACCTATTGGAGACAGCCCCATGTGGCCACGGAAGAGCCCGTTCATGCCGCCATCAGTCGGACAAAAAGACGAGCTAGTATTCAACCAGGGGTTGCTGCTGCGTTGTCGCCATGTTGGCATATATCGAAGATGCGATATATGGCAAGGCGATTACTTTGTGTAGCAGGTGCCGATGCTTGGCCCGGTAGGGTAACGGCCTAGGCTATGTCGAAACAAGGTGTAATTCATGCTCCTTGCTGCAAACCCCCAAACTTGGGGGCCAAACGGTTCCCCTCAAACGGGCGTGGGATGTCCGTGGATAAATAGAGGCAAGGCTCGGTGAAGTCGCCTAACGCAATAACAGATAATATTACCATGAAGTTGCATTTGAATGCCACCAGTGGCGTGGAGGCTTCGGGTCGGCATCACCCGTATTGCCCAATTAATCCAAGAACCAGTGCGATACCTTGCCGTCTGGATGACGGGCACCCTGAATCTCTGATGAATTGATAAGCTGCAACGTAGGGACTCCCTGCAATTCCGCTTGTCAACCTTCTGTTCATGGGCACATCTGCCGGTCCCAAGTAATCCAGACATACGCGTTTAGCCTGGGCTAGAAGCATCATCTTTGCCTTGATTTCTCTTGCAAACCTTCTTTTAAATTCAACTCTCAGCCGATTCTTCCCCCGTCCAAGGCTGGTTCGTGCCCCCTTTCGTTACAAAACCCTGTTTTGTTTGGCCAGCTAGCGGGGCCTCGCTCGCAGCTCGCGCGTGCGTGGTTAAACTGGCAAAACCGGGAACACTGACCCTGCAAGGCCCATCAGTGGACAAACCAGAGGTGAGTCTCTTTGGGTCAAGGTTTGGAGGGGTGGTGCGGGACTTGGACACGATGCAGTGGTGCGGTGTAGATCCGAAACGCAGGGTTAGGCCAACGCAGTCTATGCAGTCTGACATAGATCGCCGACTCGATGAGCAAGTGGCGCGTCTCTGTGACTGGAGGGATTTGCATTGCTCAGCAAGGATGTGTCCGTGGTGCTGGGTCGCGGCATTTGATAGTGAGGTGTCTATCTAATGGTGAGGTAATGTAGGTTTATGGGAAGGAGGAGTGTAGGCGAGCCGAGGATATTTGATCTGCATGGCAGCCACTCTTGCTTCTTGTTGCGATCTTGTTTGCTCTGCTTCTCACCGAGGAACCCGGCTCCGTGTGCTTGTGCTTGTGCTTTCGTGTGCTTGTCGCGGCGTTGACAGTGTCGTAGAGCTTTGACGGCCTTCTCTTTCTTTGCGGTGATATCTATGCAGGATGCCATCGAGCCAGCAGCATATAGACTTGGACATTACCCCAGATCGGCGTCAGCATCATCCCAGCGTCATAGCCGTGGTGCCGTCAACGGCGGATGCCCTATCGCCCAGCTCCCCACGATGCGTTCATCCTTCTGGCATCGTCGTCGAACTTCAACCCCATTACAGCAGAACCCTACGCCAGAAAATGAGCAGCAGCGGCAGCCGCAGCCGCAGCCGCAGCCACAGCAGGGCGAAATCCAGCATCACAGCATTGAAACGTCGAGGCCGCTCAGCACAGACAAGGAAAGAGACGAGGGCACGCCCAGAACCTCGCCGAGAGCGTCCAAACTGATCCAGGGATTCCTGAAGAGAACACGAACGCTGAAGAGGGCACCGAACGAGCTGGAGAGCGCTGCGCTGAAGAAGCCGAACCTCCACGTTTCGGCGCGGTCGAGCCCTGTAAGTGCGAACTCTCATCCACTGAGCACCCGCTGTCACTCCCCTGCTCATTCCCTTGTGCTGGTACAAATGGCCCTCCAACCATTGTATGCTTCTGAAAGTCACACGACACTACCAGGACAGCATCATATGCTGCATCATCGCACCCTCTCTTTCAATCCCATCTTTCTCTCGGTTCCTCTCATCCCACACCCCAATCAGCACGTTCTCCATTTGTCACCTCAATTGCACCGATTGGACCGTCGCTCGTCCCATGCTTTGCGCTCATTGCTTTTCCCATCCACCGAGACTCGGCTAATCGTAGTTGCAACGCCACTCTATTAGACTGGCCACCATCATTCTGTCAAGCCTCCCCCGCGTTCTCCTCCGGACCCTAACAAGCCGCTTCCTCCGCCACCCATCAATTGTGAGGACTCGGACTCGGACGTCAATGTCTCGTCTCGCACGGGCAAACCTGTCCTCAAGCTCGACAAGATCATGGCTACGCTGACTGAGGACGATATTGAGAAGCTCTTCTCTGGTGCTCCGCACTTCTTCTGTCGCAGCGAGAGCCACTTCGCTGGAGCACCCCAGCCCAGCGTAGCTTTTCCCTTTGATGAGGAGCTGGAGGTCAGGGATCTGACTGACCGGGTGCCAATCAACAACAAAGCATGGAGTGGTGTCTCGGCATGGCCGCACCTCACCAGAGATGTGAGGAGAGACTCGGAGAAGCGGGAGGCTGAGAAGCAGAGGAAGGCGCATTTTCACATCAAGACCCGTGAGCGACCGAACATGCTGAGCATGCAAGGTCTCGAGAAGGGAACCATGGGCTTCGAAGCTGCCCTCGAGCTGCCTGTCGGAGACTCGCTGAACGAGGAGCAGTTCGGGTTCGGAAGCATCGGAACCAAGGCAAAGGCAATTATCGAAGCTAGGGAAAACATGCTTTCAGACAAAGGCTGGCTACGGAGATTGCCAGAATCTGATGTCCTTGACAGGCTCATGCACAATGGAGACCTCTATCGAGATAATGATCTCAAGACGAGGTCTTCCGCAGAAACTTACAAGGACCTGTTCCACTCGCTGTTGCGGCCGGCACATGTGCCTCCGATCGACAAACAGGATCATCACAGCCTTGCTAACCAGATTGATTGCCTGCTCAAATGTCTGGGCATGCCGAACGTTTGGATTGACCTGTCACTGGTCGAGTGGCGAATCCGACTAGGGCAGATTCTCTGGGGTCGCAGGGACGGAGATGAGCTCGATGATGCCACAGATATTTCGGATGCCACCAACTCATGCGAACGCGCAGATGAGAGGTTCTGGCTACTTATGCAGGTCTTGGTCGCGACTGAACTCCTCATCCGTCTGGATGCTGTGACGGAAGGACAGGAATTTGGCCTTGGTCATCTGCGACAGATTGACGTCGTTCGCTTCGAACGAGCTGCGACACCTTCTGTCAAGTGGTCATTACTGCTCGCCAGAAGTTGGCTGGACAATATTCAAGTGGTCAGGGAGGAGGCGGCACCAAATGCAACTACCTCATCGCTTACCCAACAGCCTCATTATCACCATACAAGCGGCTGGCTCTCCTCTCTAGTCAGCAAAGTCTCCTTATACTATCACGACCATGCTTCACGGCCGCCGTCACCACCCTATCATTACACAATCAGAGGCCGACATGGGGATCGGCAGGTCGATGGACTTACGCACTTTGCCAGGAAGCTTCGATGGCCGGGTCTTGATCAATATGAGTCCAGAATCACATCTAACGCTGAGCACACTATGGACAAGGCTACCCCAGCTACCCCGACACCTCTCGGCACAAATACGACGATGGACTCGAGCCAATCCTACTTCGGGGCATGGGATATCACCGGAAACCGCACCAAGAAGAATGAGCGCGTTCAAGCGCAGCGTAGGAAGATGGCTGCTGCGCTTCACGCCTCTGGCTGGCTATCCAAGTCATATGTATTTGGGCTACTACTTCCTGGCGAAGCGCTAAGTCACTTTCTTATGTCTACTCTACTCGAGAATGACCCAGAAGCTATGGCACGGCTAGGGTCCTTCGCAAACCTTTGTGGTGGCTTTGTGTATTCGGGCATGAGCTTTTGGAGTACTTCATGCATTGTTGGGCGAGTCTTGGCGGCTGGCGACGGTGCTTCTGAGAGTATGGGCTGGATCTCTACAGATATTGTGCCGGAGGGCCGAGATGACGGCTGGCTCAATATTTGCACTCAAGATGTTGCTGGTAAGTTTCACATGCCGTCGGCATCGTGATTCGTCAACTAACGAGAAATAGCGGATACGGCACAACTCGGAAGGAAGTCACGAATCTGGGCGAAGAAGAAGATAGAGCGCGAGTCCTCCATTTTAGGAGACGCCGATGAAGACTCTGTTTTCCCAGCCGACTTCATCATCCCTCACGAAGGCTCATATTCGAAGCAGCCGCCATCACTGACCACTGAGTTCCGCACATTTAAACTTCTCAGGTCTTATGAATCGGTACTTCCGACGCCGTTGAGCGAGTTGACGCCTATGCCGACACCTGCAACAGAAGGCAGTGCCGCTCCAGAGCTGGCTTCTTACCCGGCCTCTCTAACTTTCTCGGTTTCGATGAATGGGAAGTCAGAGGAGGAGCACACCTTTGCCTTGACATATGACATTAGCTTTGTAACGGCCCACCCATGCGCCCCTTCTTCTCGGGTCCGGTTCCTCAAATCGCCCACAAGCCCAACTATCCAGCAGATTGACGTCTCCGGCTCCGACATGCTGGGCAACACCTCGCGCTCTGTACACAGAGCTGGTAAGCTTTTGCCCCATCAAGACCTATGATACAAGCCCCTAACACCACTCAGGTCACCCACTTCACAAATCCTTCAATTACAACGTCGTCCATATTTCGGAGCTCCTTCAACGCCGCCACTACTTCCTTGAAGACTTCCTCCCATCTCCCCTACCAACCAACAAACCCGCCTCTCGCTCCAACACCAACCGTGTGCTTGTCATCGACTGCATAACCAACATCCTCGACGTGCCACCTTCACCTCTCTTTGAACGCACACCCCCATCACCAGTTCTGGAAAGGTCAGGCAGCTTCTCATCGCAAAACTTGGAGTCAAGAAGACGGAATATGGGCTCAGATATGGAGATCCTTGTGAGAGCGCTATGTGCGCAGAATGGATGGAATGCGTTGATTAGCCGGAGGCGAAGGGGATGTTTAGCTTGTGCAGTGAGGGAGGCTGGGGCTTTGGGATGGGCGGTTGTTATAAGGGTCCCTTAGCGCTCAGAAGCATACATGTCCAGAGCATAAGTGTAGTGCTACAACATGTAAAAGCACATCTAGCATAAGTAAATGGAGGAGAATCATGGTAATGTTAAGCTATCATCTGTTCGGATGGTGAACTTGGTGTTTGGTCACCATGAGGCTCTCTCGGATCCAATAACCTGTTACTGGGGTCAAGCAGCAGCTAACACACATCTCACTCTAACCCACATCTCCACATTGTCATCAGAGAAAACAACCCCTTGCATCTTCTTATGTTTCGCGCAGACCATTCAGTATCACCAGCCTAGAGTTTCACTCCCACTACACAGAGCCGATGTGGAAGACTAGAGTACATCTCTTGACATGAGAGGAGCAACAAAGCCATGGAGCGGCTCGTCCAAGTCAAGGTGGAAGAATCGCTGCGTCGAGTCTTGGTTGACTGGGAGGCTACAGAAACCAATGATGACTTTGAATCTTTCCTTTACGACTAAAGCGAATGAACAGTACTTTAAATTCAGTACATTTCTCCAGATAGTTAACCTGCTGATGCTCTCATGGATGGCAACGGCTGCATAGAGAAGACCCACAACGGGTTAGCGCGATTGAACCCCAGATTCTCCAACGAGTCGCCACGATGCGAATGGGGGTCCAACTCGCTCCTCGCCTGTCTCTCCTCACCCACGCTCTCCATCCCAATCGCCGCCTCCTCCTCCTCACCCGCCCTTCTCGACCGTCGACCCCTCCGAGCGCTTCACAACTGCTTCCAATCAGCGACAATGGCACCTCAGCAGAAGGACATGCGCCGGCCGGACCTGGGTACGTCGTTGCAATCCCCTGACTTGCGCTCGTTTCTGTCTGTCCTCTCGAAGATGAACAAGATCGATACTAACTACGCGATTGCGATTGAACAGTCGTTCCTTACATGGAGCCACCGGCGAAGGAAGGCGAGGCTGATATGGGCAGCACTATCTCGACGACGCTGCCCATGGCTGCGATGTTCATGAGGAACAAGTTTGTGGGATGGTAAGTGACCTTCCGACGACGAACCTCCGATTCGACACATCGACCTGGGAAACAAAATCCGTGGCGAATCTTTCTCTGGTGCAGAAGCTGATGTGGAATGTGCTATTGTAGGGCTGCTCTGGTCTTCAGTGTCCAGAACTGGCTCGGAGAGAGCGAGGACTCCAAGAAGAAGGCTGCCACCTCCGGCATCTTCTCCGTCGGCATGTCCGGTACGTCCATCCTCTCAACTCAATTCATCTCTGCCTCGCAGTTCCTTGCTATTTGCGCCTGCGTGAAGACCACCACCAGACCAAGCTAACACAGTTGTGAACAGCTCTGGCGCTCGCTGTCAACTACCTCCCGCTTTTCATGCCCCCCGTCGGCAAAGCCAAGGCCGCGTAACCGACGCTTTCGATGGCTCTCGGACGAAAGATGATAGGACACGACGCGAAGAGGGTGAACATAACTTTTGGGAAGTTGGTTGTATATCCAGGGCGTCTGCATTGGGCGGTTGCGTGTTTGGAGGTACTGTACGACATGGGGGCATGATAAGCTTAATAGAACAAACTTGTCAAAAGCACTGCGGGGTTTTCCCATGGCTCACGAGTGAAATTTCTCCTCTGCGATGCAGTATTGGGTGCATAGCCAGGTGGTATGCTGAAGCTGCGGCAGCCAGCCCTTCCAAGGCTGAAGGGGCCTCGACCCGCTTCAGTTATTGCTCGAAGGCTAGAGAGCTTCTCAGATGTTTCTATCAGCGTAGGCTCGCCCGGCGAATCTGGTGTCGCTTCGATGGGGATCCTTAGCCGGTCATACGAAGGTGCTGGATCCCTCATAGCAACGCGTCAAGTCAGCTCTGCAGAAGCTACACTTGTTGCTAGTCATCCTGCACATATTTCCATCTCTCATTGTTTGTTATGACATGGCTTGCCATTTCATGTGCTCAGACATGCGAGCCGTGCTCCGTAACAGAAGATGGCTGTTATTATGCTATGTTGTTGGGCCAGACATCGGACGACAGCCCGACTTCGCAGATCATCCGTCATGACGCACATAGAGCGGAACACCACTTCAGCGCCATCAAACTGTGGTCACTCAAGTTAATCAATGTCAATCATAATTACACAGCACGTGAATTCACCTTTTGCATTGAGACGCCAAATTTTGACCACTCATGGGGGGCCCTTCACCACAGCCAGCCCCCCCTGGTCGCTCGGTTTCAGGCCTGAAACATCACCGTCTGGGCCTTGTCGCAGGACCTCTGCCTCCTACATACATCATGCGATTTTCTCTTCTCCTTCTTTCTTCGCATGAATATCTTCTATCCTCTTCTAATTCTTCCTCAAAGACCAACTCTCCACGACTTGAGCAAGTGTACCTCCAGAAACCTACGTGCTACCGCGATAACATCTCCGAGCTCAACCTTACTTGAACCCACAACCTCACAGCTTTCCAATAGCAACATATCGAACCGACACAATGAAGACTACTTTGTTCGCTGTTGCTCTCTCCATGGCCGCGTCGCTCGTCAGCGCCGGCATCGTCATCACACCCATCTCAGACGACATGATCGTTGAGAAGATCAATGGCGACTGCCCATTCGGAGTCGTAACGCCACAAGGCTGCGGGTAAGTCGTCCTTACTGCCTACTTCACTTCAGACCATTGCTGACTTGAACCAGGCTGCGCCGAGCATAGTCGAGGAGCGGTGTTTCTTTGCCTGGGTGGCTGCTTCAGTAATGCGACGAGGTGGTGTTCTTGAACATACTTGAGATGGGGATATGGCGTTCTGGTTCTAGGTGAGACGAGCAGTGCTTGCCTCAAATGATAGGAGCGATTTACAACATTTACGAGCTCGGAGTTTTGGGCATAGAGTAGCTGGAAGCTCGAAAGGGGTTTAAATATCATCAGCATAGTCAACACATTGAGACATGTTCCAATCTATTTGTGAGACGGAGGTAATTGACTTGGCCGAGGGTGCCGTGTGCGGTCTGGAGATGGTAACATCTAGACTCCTCGAGAGTCTCCATGAGGGAGGTGGCATCTTCCTTTGGCCAAGCGCAACGATGAGACGAAGCACTCGTGGCGTTGACGATACTACTTGAGGGCCAACTCTGCGATGAGTCTTGAGCTTGGCTGCACAGTCACAGCCCGGCTCTACCTATGAAGGATGGATGATGAACCATGAAACCATATCCACGGGATCTTGTATACAAATCACGGTTGAGTAGCAGAAGCATATATACATGTGCGGTTTAATTCAAGTCTGTTGAATTCATTCCATAAATCAGAGGCTTCCCGAATAGATCTGATCTCTCCATTCCGAACCCAAATCACATCACGCATGTCTTGCCATTAAGTCTCTGCATCTCTCTAAACCTTCTGCTCGGCTTGCTCAGCGACTACATTCGCCTCTGGGGTATCATGTCTCTCGAATTCCTTGTTCTGCAGTCTCTTGGCCACGTTCTGGGTGAGGTACTTCTCCATGTTAGGAACAAGCAACGCCCCAAGACAGCACAGCACCGAGAAGGGGATGGTGGTGTAGAAAACGACGCGGAAGGACATGGTGTTGGCCTTGATGACGGCGTCGCCAACGGCAGCGATGACGCTGTCGGTGATGTTCGGGACGGCAGAGAAGTTACCGATGGTTAAGCCCTCGAAGAGCGCAGGGAGAGAGTCGGCAGGGAGGCCAGCTCCGGTCGCTGCGGGAATGACGTACTTGGGCATATTGTCGGTGAGCTGGTTGGAGTAGACGGAGGAGTAGAGGGCCTGGGCAACGGCACCGCCCATACCGCGGATGGAACCGAGCATGCCGGTTGCGAGACCGATGTCCTGGGGACCCCAGAGGAGAGTAACGCCAGGGAAGCTGATGTTCTCGATGTAACCGACGGCAGTAGTCGCAATGACACCGAAGGCGATGGTCTCAGCCCTACGGTCGCGGTCAAGAGAGCCAAGGGCTGAGGCGAAAGCGAGCATGATGAGAGCGGCAGTGGTAGTCTGCCACTTGACCTTGGGGAGGTAGGAGATACCGAAACCAGCGAGGGTCTGGCCGAGAAGAACACCACCGCCGACGATAGAGGAGTCCCAGCCGATCTGCATCGAGTCGGTGGTGTAGACGGAGCCGATGATGGTGGGCCATAACACGGTCATGGAGTAGTAGACCATAGAGGCGACGGTGGCGACGGTGATGACGCCGTTGAAACCCCAGTTGCGGAACATGCGAGGAGGCATCAGAGGCTGAACGCGGCAGAAGAAACCCTCTGTGGAGATATCAGTAAGCTACATGCTGCTGGAGGGGCAGAGAGGACTCGAACATACCGTAGGTGAAGAAAGCAGCAATGGTGGCAACGCCAATGAGAAGAGTGCAGAGCACCTCAGCGCTCTTCCACGGGTAGGTAGTGCCACCCCAGGACAGACCAATGATGAACAGAACACAGCCGGAAACCCAGAGGAAGATGCCGATCCAGTCGAGCTCAGCAGCCTGCTTCATGCGGGTCTTTCCGATGTGAAGCTGCTTGAAGGTCGGCGGGTGGTACAGGAACTGGTACAGGACCAGAGTGACGACGTTCAAGCCGATGCCAATATAGTAAGAAAGACGCCAGCCAGGCTCCGTCTTCTCAATAAAAGTTCGTGCAATGACGGGTCCAAAGACAGCGAAAGGCAGCGAGCTGAGGAACACAAGAGTAACGATGGGACCACGCATCTTGTTCGGGACGAGCTCTCCGAGGACGATACCGAAAGAAAGCTGGCCAGCGGCTCCGATACCGTTGCAGCCGTTGGCGACGATCAGCATGGTGACGTTCTGGGCGAAACCACCGAGGATGGTGCCGATGAGGGAGAGGGCGGTGGTGGACATGACCATCCACTTGCGGCCGAAGAGATCGGAGAGACGGCCGACGAGGAGGAAGCCGATGGAGGAGCCCATGGTCCAGATAGTGGCGGCCCAGCCGATGTTGACGGAGGGACCGAGGTCGGCGTTGATGAGCATTCTGTTCAATGGCGAGTGGTCAGTATTCGATGAGGCTGATGTTGAGCACGGAATCGTGACTTACAGGGTGTTGGCGGGCAGGACCCAACCGAGATAGGCGACGATACTAGCAAAGCATTGTGCCTTGAACCCCATTGTCAGCTCTCACTTCACTCTGCAGCTTCTCAGATAGAATAGGAAACTCACCACCACGGTACCAATGAACTGAGGACTCCGGTAGTAGCCAGCAGGCATAGCCTCAAGCTCACCACCAAGTGCTGCGGTGTCCATGAGATCAACAGTGCCATCAGCGTGAAGCACCTTTGCGGTGTGTCCATCAATCTCCAGAACCTGACGAATATCCTCAGGACCGGCCTCAATGTGGCGCGCGCGAGCGGCCTTCTCGTTACTCCCGTGGTCGCTCATGATGGGTGGCGGCGACAGCCCCCTGACGGTGCTGTTGATGTGTGTATGTGTATGTGTTGTTGTCGTCAAGTGAAATACTCGACGAGAGGGGAGAAGAAGGGAGTATACAACACAACCCAAGAGGTTGAAGAGAAAAGAGGAAGAAGAATGGAAAGAAGCAATTGGGATTGCAGATCGCTTCGTTCAGTAGACTACGTTCCAGGGGACGAGCGAAGGTTTATGTAGAAAGGGTAGCAAGCCACCACCAACGAGGCGTGGTCCTGGGGTGTACAACAAAAGGCGTGCGACAAGGGAATGGGGGATGCAGGCAGAGCGTTGCACCCGTTGGAGAGAAGCGGCCAACAATAGCAAGAGAAGAAAGGGAAGGGTGTGTTGGTATTGAGTTTGAACCCCCTCCGCTGTCCTTCTTGACGAGTCTATAGCGAGAGTTTCTGGGGGCGGACGGGCATTTGGCCTGGGCCTGACATGGGGTTCTGGTCTATACGCATGTGTACTAGTTCCAGTTCCCCAGGGAGAGGCGCAGAAGTCACTCATGGGAAAAAGACAGACGAGAGAGAAGAAAGAGAGAGAGAGAGAGCCCCAGCCCAGCCTGGCTAACTAACAAACTAACTAACCACCTTAGCTGGAACTCGAAAGTTGGGGTCCGCCCAGAGGCGAGTCTAGCGTAGGAGCCTGCGTGTTCGGGGGTGTGTGTGCTTGTGAATTGAGGGGACTAGGATAGTCTAACTAGAGGGAAACCTTTCCAGGGTGATGTCGGGGAAAATGGCACGTTCTTTCTAGTGATGGTTATTGAACTGTTGGGTTAGCAGTGTGGCTTGTCGGTGTGATAGTCTTGAACTCGGGTTCTGCTCTGCCTCCTCTTCTCTCCAATCAACGGTACTTGCAACTAACAGACAGACAGCCTGTTGGTTGAGCAGCGTGCAAGAGACCCGAGCGGTACGTGCGCTGGTGCCGGGCATTCCGTACCGCAACAATGCCACCAGCAAGCCACCAACCGCGACCGCGTAGACCTGCATTTTGCATATGCCCTGCGCTGTAACCTACCTGTACCTACCCGTACGTCAATCCCCCTATTGATGCGCAGGTAATACATTCCTTTCCGCTTCACACTTCTCCACAGTCAAGACGCGCCGGCGGGAGAGGACGGACCACATGGAGAGCTGTGAGCTGCAAGCTGTGTTGCATCGCACCGGTCAAGATGCCTCATTGGCATTGAAAGTTGCTTTGCCACGGCGGCCGAACAATCCAATGATGGTTCTTCTTCTTCACAGGAATAATGCAGCCGGGGGGTGTGCATATCCCATCGTTGGCTGAGATACACCTGTGCGATCCCCCCGGGGACCCTGGCAACTTCCATCGTCGCCATGTCCCGGCTGATTTGCAGATACTAGTCAAATGAACTCACCCTCCCTCTCCGGTCGACTGCCGTTGAATCACGCCCAGCAAGACAAGCACAAAACCCCATGGTTCGCGACTCATGCGAGGATGGGTGACGCACTCTACACGGCTCATGAAGTGCATAAGTGTGGCTTCTGACGTCTCGAGCCGAGCGCCCGTGATGCAAGCCTCCTTCTTCATTGAAACCTTCTTTTGTTCAAGTCTTCAATAGATGCACCGCTTACCATTACGCGGGGGGTGGGTGGTTTGTGATCCCCTCACATTCCCCAACTTTTCCCCTCTCTCTCTCTCTTTCCCCCCAGGATGAATCATTCCGCCTTTGCCGGTCTCGCTGCCCCTTCCCCGTCTTGAGGGATCGGAAGATTTCAAGTCAATGGATTCACCTGGGGAACGGGGAAAAAGCTGGAGAAGGCGCCGCTGAGAGCTGGGGCGAAAGAGTCGATAGTGCCCCCAGCCCACGATGGAGACGACGACGGTGCCCGCCCAGTGCTTTCTGCTGGGACCTGAGCTAATTAGCGGCCCTGCTTTTCCACTCAGTGTCAAAAGTGGACGCGGGGAAAATGGAAATCCGGGGGTGGCGACGCATTAAGCACAACAGTACGGAATGGGTTGATGGCCCTGCACATTGTCAAGACAGGCAACCACGACATGAAAGACAGGTCATTCTTCACGATGAGATGGGAAGCTAGTTGCTGGTGGCGCATGTTCTCGACCTGCGAGACGTACGTCGGGATCAAGCAGAACATCGACCCCTAGGCAAGACTCAAGTTCAGGTATGGTAGTGATTAGAAGAAGCGAAGAATGGCAGGGCCAGGTACCGATTCGCGGGCGCAAGGCTGGCGAAGGGACCTGCGTCTGCCAGGGACAGGTTTCGCTCACTGGTCGCTGGGTGAGGGAACTGTTACCCGAGTCGTGCTCCACCGCGGTTCCAGGCCACTGCAGCGTCTCCCACGCGACACCCTGACTCGCGACGCGGTCGTGGCTCTGCCCTCCTCCTCATTCTCCGACTGCTGCTCCTCTTGTCTTGTCATCACCATCATCACTATCAATCACGATGATCATCACCACTCTCGACCTTCCTCAGTCTCTCTCTAGTTCCCGGACCCCGGCCTCGGCATCCAACTCAGAAATTGTCCGACACGCCAGACTTGCCCCTGACTTTGCCTCTTCCTTCACATACAAAACCCACAAAGCACGGTTCACGTACAGTCCATAGCAGCGCTTCCCTCCTATATGCACACTCACTCTCCGGCCTATGACAACCTCTCGCCTTTCCAAACAACTCCAGCTTCTCGTCCCATGATTCGCCCGCGGAATCACTCCCCTACATCCCCTACCCCAATCCACTCCTCCTCCCACCCCACCACACCCTCTTCCCATCCCTCCCCCACGATGCCATGCCGCCAACATGGGGCGATCCACGTCCAGCATTTCCTCCTGCTTCCTCCACTTATAACCTCGATCCGTCTCTAGCTTCCCCAGCTCAGGCAATTGTCTGGAAAACTGTTTCCGAAGACATCCCCTATTGCGGCCCTTGGTCTCAACCACCCACACCCCAGTACGCGTGCTTCTTTTTTCGCACGCCCCCAGCAGTTGCCCGCAGGGAAATACGAAGCCGGTGCGAGTTTCAAATTTAGAGCTTCTGTTGATCTTTCTTCGTCCAGTAGCAGGCGCTGCGATTCCCTTTGGTTGAGGTGTAGGCTGTTGTTCTGAGTCTGGTCTCACGATGACTGACGCCAGTCTCAGCAACACCAGTGGCTCAACTCAAGACCATCGCATCGCATCTCCCGGACACCATAATCATCCACTCGCAATCTTCTGCCGTTGGACCGAAGTCTCGTAAAATTGGCATTATCAGAACAAACATGACAGCCGGGAGACTTCACCCAGACCAAGCAATGCAACTCACCGTAGAACGCCCGTGTTCCCTGCTCACCGGCAACCACATTCGGTGTCCCCCCAGACCCCGATAATTCCAAAAGGGCTGTAAAGCTGCCTGCAGAGCTTTCATTGATAGTCAAAGGATGGGAATTGAGGTCTTGGCTGTTGAGCCACGTTCTGGCCATGTGGTTTGCTAGCTGAGATTTTCAACAAACCATACTGAACACAACTTCGCTTCACAACGGTGCATATGCATACTGCAGAGCTCGACCATCCAAACGG
This sequence comes from Sarocladium kiliense, assembly GCA_030734395.1. Taxonomy (NCBI): domain Eukaryota; kingdom Fungi; phylum Ascomycota; class Sordariomycetes; order Hypocreales; family Sarocladiaceae; genus Sarocladium; species Sarocladium kiliense. The sequence continues at coordinate 1,240,682 of JAUZTG010000020.1, read as the reverse complement.
CTAGTTGAAAGACTTCCCCTACCCAGTCACTGGTCTACTGTAAAGGGAGATCGAAGGGTGGGGGCCACTTACACGTATCACGGTAGTCTACAACCGGCTCAGTATCAGCGACACCACCACCTCGTGGCAGCCACAACAAGTTCTTGAGTCATCTAAGAGTTCCTCAAGGGTGGTACATGAATCGAATTCCTGAGTTCACTAAAGTAACCTCTTCGTCAAGCTTGTCCTACAACTGAACCCAGATAATGCCCAGGAAGCTGGGCGGCATGTGATGCCGTAGTGGCGGTGGGTGTGTGGATGCGAGGAGAAGGGTTTCCTGGTGACAGGATGTCCAACCGTTGACACTGGATCCTCCCTAAGAGCTCCCTGCATCCGGCTGAGAAGGCGCCTGCATACCAGATCTGGGCCTTCACAATGCCTTCGTCTCGATATCCCATGCAAAATTATCAATAGTCCCATCTCTAGTGTCCCAGACCTCCGGGCCAGATGACGAAGTTGCTTCACACGTGCGTATATCGGTGATCTTGACCCGGGGTCCCCAGATTTGTTCCCCCAGAGTCCAGATTTGGAGTTCTCAGCACCCTCCGGATCCAGACCTGAAGCTAGTGCTGTGGATGACATGTTGATCGCAGGTTCTAGGCTGGGCGTGGCAAGACGGATGGGCGGTGTCTACGGTCAGGAGCGCGGAGGCGCCGCCCTTGGACTTGCGCTCCAGGCCCTAGAGGACCCGGGGTCTGGACCTGGCTGGGATGTGGAATTGATGATCCAGGCCTGGCTGAAGGGGTTGATCATTCTTGTTTCGTGATTTCTATTCACTTCATCAACTGACCTTGAAGACTCTTCTCAAGCCTGCATCGTGTTTCTTAGGCTGTGAAGGCACTGATCAGGTTGCATAGTACTCACTTGATGCGTAACATAACAAACCTCCAGTCAAGACCAGCTGATTTTGTTGGGTGAGACGGCCAGAAACATTTCTCCCGGGGGCTGAATTTGGGGAAACCTTGCACGTCAAGCTTTCTCACCTTGGAAAGCTTGACTCGATCACTCTATCAAAGTAGCATTGCGGTACCAGCGAGCTGAATTATGTTAGAATAGCCAAGAAATGCACGTTCTTGACCTATATTTTTGGGGGGTTAGGTTTTTGGTAAAGATCACACTGAAGTGCACTGCAGGACTTCGTCAAACTGTGAATTTAAGACAGAACCGACTGACTTCCTTATTCGTATGCTAATATCCATAGTAATAGCACTTGAGACGTAGAATCAATACAAACTGATCAAGCCTGTGGGAACCCAAGCTGCAGTTCACAGCTATCGTATCTCCTTGGGTGGATGATGTTTATGATTTCAGTTTGAGTATGTCAACTACCCTTCAGAAGATATACACAAGCTTTCACGGCTCATCTCACTTAATGTTATTTTGAGCGGACATCATCTCTCTAATTGAATAAATAAAGCATACCTTCAATGTAATACCAAGTACTTGATGTATAACTCTTATCGCTCAGAGAATCAGCACAACTACCTATGCCGTCTTCAATCATTCTCGTTAAATGTGCCGCCATCTTGGAAAGTTACAGTGACCCTCGTCACTTCTGAAGCTGAGCTTACATCGACTCTGAAGTGATAACCTTCTAATTTAAGGGCCACCAAGGCAGCTCAATGACCTTAGATTCAAGCTACTGTTGCCTAATTATCGTCTTCGAACCATGGCTCTCCAACCTTCGTCGCATCTAACACGATCTCTTGCTCTCGTAATGACTTCTCCAGCTCCTGATAAGGCACATCCTGCAGCGCGATCTCCTTATTCAGAGCGATATGGCAAGCATTGGCGACCGACTGTCCAATTGCGTAGAACTGATGCTCCAGCCTAATAGCACCGTATCCAACATGCGACGAGCTGGGACATGTCACTGTGATGAAGTTATCCGCCTCAACTCTCTTTGGCACCAGTGAGCGGTACGGTATCCCAAATGGTCGCCATCGGTGCCCATCCTTGAAGATGAACCCTTCGTTATGGACCTTGCCATCACGCAAGATGCGACGAACGCTATGCGTATCGGTTGGCCAGTATGCAACAGCTACCGGATCTTCGACCTGTGCTGGTCCGCCACGTGTAGCCGCTTCTTCAGTGACGATGAGGTCAGACACCATACGCCGGGCATCGCGGACGTATAATTCGTAGGGGAAGTGGTCGTTGTCGGGGAACTCGTCACGGCAATAACCAAACTTGGACCACTCGGTGCGGTACTTTTCTGGGACATCAGGATCGGTCGAGATGAACCAGAGGAGACCTTTGGTGAAACGTGCCGTGTCCTCGAGAATGGCCTTCCGACCGGCGCGTGTTGCAGTCGGCCAATCGTCGTTCATGCCGAGGAGATCTGTTGAGAGAGCACCCTCTGAACCGATGAGGTCTGTCTTCCCATTAGGCAGTCTCTTGCGAGGCATATAGAACTCGCCGCCAGCGGCAAAGAAACGCCTGTGTAGCTCGTAGTGCGCAGGATCATATCCCTTAGGCTCTGTAAATGGTACGCGATTGTCCGGGTCATCTGTTAACGGGAGCCGGTATGAGTAAGACTGCAAGTGGACATCGCCGTCGCCTGCTGAGCCAAATGGCTCGTCCGAGATACCGTAGAGAAGACCACTAGAGGGATCGCCTTCGGTGACATACGGGTCAATATCGACGTCAATCTGACGGTACAGCGTCTCGTCTCGAACACCAGCGAGGGTCTCCTTGTACTTTGAGGACGCCTCACGACCGATTGTCCATGAGATTCCCGCAGCAGCGAGAAAATCACCTTCGTAAGAAGCCTCGACAAAGATCTTTCCAGAGATGGTTTGACCATTTTCGAGAAGGATGGAGGTAATGGAAGCCCCTTTGCGCTTAACAGATTCGGATTCAGAAATCGGCGACTAAGGGAGCGTTAGGAGACCAAGTCTGCAAGAATGGAGGCATGCTTAGAATCTCACCTTGACAATAGTTATTGACGGATACTCAGCTAGCCATTCTGCAATCACTGCCTCTGCGACTTTGGCTTCGAATCGCCAGACATCGGGGTCCTTTAACGTTTTATCAACAACCTCCCGGAGACGCTCCTCCCGGTTATAATGCTTGCTGATTCTCTGATGTAACTCCAGGCTCAGGCCACCAAGGGTGGTGCTATTCTGGAACTCTGCCTGGTTATCGATGTCTGTGGCACCGAGGCCATTGATCTGAATGCCTCCAATGTGATGATATGGTGAGACCAGGGCAACGCTGCGACCTAGGCGGGCAGCTTGGATGGCGGTAGCCACCGCGCCAGAGGTCGAGCCATAGACGACGAGATCAAATAGTTGAGACATGTGAGGCTTCGAGACTACCACCACGTAATTACCTGTGTATCCAAGGAATGATATGATAGTCACCAAGAATGCCTATATTTATAAGACAACGGATGAAGCAACGCCAGGAAGATCGTTTACCCCTCGGCTTGGCTTTGGTCAGCGACAGGATTCCGCGAGACGGACGGTGACGACTAGCATCCCAAGCGGAAAATGTCTCAGGCTCTGAATCAGTGAGGGGATAAGGTGGAGAGATGGATCCGCATGCATTGGACTAGTGGCCGACTTATACTTCACCACTGGAGCCTCGAGAGTACTTTTGATCGGCTTTACGTAGGGACGTGCTATCGTCAATGAAGCGCTGAAGATTCTTCTTCCTTCTCTGTCTTATTAATTGTGTCTTGGAGTTACGTATCATGACTTAATCAGGACGTAAGACTTGTCTACATTCTCTATAGTTCAAAATGGAACGACGGTGTTCACCCAATGTCAAAGCAGCACCGTAGCATTCGAGCACCTTCGTTCGCTTGCGGCGATATGTGGCATCGTGAACCTTTAGATCTTGATTTATTAACAGAGTTATACTGGTGTATTTATGCCACATATGCCTAAGTAGGGAAACCTCAGTAGGAATGGTTCCGTAGCGACATCCCAACCTACATTCATGATATTGATATTGAGACTGATGGCTGTTACTGACCCCATCTCTAAGAACCATGGACTTCTCTGCTCCTCTTCCCAATGAGCCGCATATTGAGAACGGGACTGAGACCAGATTGGTCTAAGGCTTGACACTCCCAACCGTTCGCTGATGCTCTACCTGAGCAGCCTCAATATCGTCATCACCGTCATCCACAGTCTTATCAGGCATCTGGTTGTTGTCTCTAATAGCCAGTTCATGGGTCAACCCGCCGGTCTCATACTTGTTGAACTTCCACGCAGGCAAGTTGGCTTCGAATAGTTGGTCAATCTCTTCAAGATTCCGACCTTTGAGCTCCGGCAGGAAGAAGATGGCATAGATGGTCGACAGGAAGGCAAAACCACCCCAGATATACGCGGTGCCCGAGCCGATACTGCGCAGCAGATAGGGTGTGACGAACACCACAACGAATCCGACCACGACATTAAGCGCTGTTGACAAAGCCATAGTCTTTTCACGCAATGACTGCGTGCCGATCTCAGCTGCCGTGATATATGCACCGGGTCCCAGAGTCATGTGCAAGATGCAAGTGTAGAGCTGCATGCCGGCTACAATGCCGTTCTGCTCATGGACTGTTGGGTTCGCAATGCGACCAAGAGCGGCGATGCTGATGAGGAAAGCGCCCTGTGTCCAGCCACCGTGGATGATAAGCGTGCGTCGGCCAAACGCATCGAGGAAGAACATGGCCATTATAGCGGTGACGACAGAAGTGGCGTTGTTGATGACGGCGTAGATGAAAGCCATATCAACAAGTCCGACAGAGCGATAGAACGTCGGGCCATAGGAAGAAGAGAATGTCACGCCAGTCAGCTGCTGGAAGCTCATGAGAGCGCACGCGATACCCGTGCGCCGGCGGTTCTGTTGATTGAAGAGTTCCTTCCAGGCACCCTTGTGACGCTTTCCAACTTGTCCTTCCTCGCGCATCGAAGCAATCTCAAGCTCGGGTAGACCGCGGTCAACATCCTCTTTCTTGCGAAGGGACCGCACGACTTTGAGGGCCTCATCACTACGGTCGTTGAACACGAGCCATCGAGGAGAGTTTGGTGTGAACCAGAGTAGGCAGAGAATGAGCACAGCGGGAGCTGCTTGCAAGGCGGTTGCAACTTGCCACCCTGCGTTTGTTGTCTTCTTAGCCATAGACTCATTTACGATGCCGGCAATCAAGGAACCAGTCGTTAGGCATAGCTGAATCGAACCGACGAAGAAGCCGCGGAGCGCACCAGGGGCGATTTCGGACTGGTATGTAGGCACGACCTAGTTTGGATGTTAGGAGAAGCATAGATATAAACACTGGACAAGGGACGCACGTTTTCGACCAGACCGACAGCGGTGTATACTAGGAATCGTCCAACAATGAATTGAGCAGGTGCTTTACTCGTGACTTGGACTGCGAAGGGATGTTAGTCAGAGCTCATGACAGAAGGATCGCAAGCCAGCTCACTGATAGGTCCAAAAACCTGCACAGCGCACGTGAAAGCCATGGCATAGCGGTGGCCAATTTTCTCGATAATGGGTCCAACGATGACTGTTCCCAAGAACTTGCCGATCAAAGGGATACTGTTCATGAGGGACTGTAGAGAGCTGGAGAGGATATAGGTCTCTCGGTCTTCATCCCAGTGACCAAAGGTTCGCAGGAAGGGGTCCATGGCCTGCACACCACCAAAGGAGGCTCCATCGTAGCCGAAGAAGATGCTTCCCAGGGCGTAGATGGCACAAAACATCATGAGGCGAGGCGTAGCCTGGGCGAAGGCCGCCTTACCGGCGAAGAGGCCACGAGCCATGGCAGCAGGTGTATGGAGTGACACAGTCGCAGAGAGGAGACAGGTGCAACTTGGAACTTCGCAAGTGCGCTTTGTTCAGCAGACCGATTATAGTGATAACATTCTTGTGGCTCGACTGCTGTAGGATCGGCAGGGCCTTTATATCAGACAGCCGACATCGGCATGGACAAGCCATGTCGTAGTCTGCACCATACCCCAGGCGGATATTCCCACAGAAACAGAATCGTGGATGAGGTCTTTTCCAGACAGTTAGGTCCTAGACTAGGGACGACGAGCTGTAGCTAGATGCAACCACGATGGCCAGAAGAACGAATCATGGACGTCCCTGTCCACAGAACCTCCCCATCAGAAGTCAAGCCTCGTGGGATCATTACCCCGGTTTCCCGCTAAGCACAGCGCCTGTGGCCCCATTGTGGAGAGTCCCATGGGGATGAGAAGATCATCTCCTAAACAGTCGCAAGACTTTGCGGTCCACCTTGCTGGGCTGAATCATTACAGCCTGAGAGGTACAGCAAATACAATGGTCAAAGCAAGAGCTCTGTGTTGTACACATCAAGAATAATGCATCTTCCTGGCGTAGCTGCAATTAGCAACATATACAGCCTCGATCAAACTTTGTCTAATCGCAAGTGATCCCTTTCTCAACCAGTTATGATTTCCTGTTCGGAGCCTTCACACTGGGGAGGAGCTACAAGGGCGGACCCCGGCCCGCTGTTATATCCGACCGCGTCCGGTGGCGAGACAGCCCATCAGGAAGTGGGCTGCTAGGAGGGCTTAGTGGTGGGGATGTTTGTCACTTGTGCTGGCCCTATAGCCCTATTGCCTTGGAATGAGGTCTTGTACGGCGCAGAGGATCCCTTTGCCTCTTATGCGAAGGTTCCACGCATCACTTATTGCCTGATGGGATGTTATACTAAAGGCGGTCCTCCGATTAGTATAATAAATGCTAAGGTGAGTTCGGAAGTAGTTCCTTATTAGTCGATTACGTCCCTTTCTTCTTTCACTACAGCCCTGAGAATCCCTGTTCGAACAGGTCTGCTCAGCTGTGGGACCTAGATTCGTCGCCCAGTCAAGGAAATGAGATGTGAGATGTATCGGGCACAGACCGAGCCGTGTCGCTGGACTCTACTGGCCGACGCTCGGACGGGAACCCTGCTGCGTACGTTCTGTTCTACTGGAGAGGGTACATCGACCTGCAAACCTCCTCCCAACTTGATGCTCCCACTCTATTTGGCAAATCCCGAAGGTATATCGTTCAGGTGAGGAGGATAAACATTTCGATGCTCTTTAAACCTAATTAGTGGTCTTGTAACATTACGCTCAGGAGACTAGGACCGTGCGACTGGGCAGGGACAGGCCACCAGGCATGATAGAGACTCGAGGATATGCAGGCCTTCTCCACTGTTCGAAACTAGCTTGTTCAAGGGATCAATTATCTTCCCATCATGTCACACCCCAACCATGATTGTGAAGTTGAGAGATCAACTAGTTCACAGTACAAGTGAACCCCAGAACCTCCCACATTCTGAAAGAGGACGCGGGGGTGCGGAGAGGAACTGACGTGCCCACCCAATGAGTCAGTAGTATGGAGGACAGAGAGCTTTGTGGTGTTGGACTTCCAACGCAGCATCACAAGCTATCACCTCGTCGCCTGATCTAAGTGATTGCCAGCAGCGGCCTAGGGAGAACGTTCTTCCCCAATGCAAGGACCTTCAGGTTGCCTCGTCTACACCTCCATTTAGCTCATGTGGAAAGTCTACAGCTACGGAGACTTCAGAATCCTACATTCGCTCAGATGAACTGGGCTTTGGATCGGCTAGCAGTCTACACAGGACAACTACCCTCATTCAACCCGGAGAACAAGACCGTATGCACCCGCGAGTGGGTGTTTTCCGTAGTGGTCCTTCATCATTATGACAGCGCGTATAGGGTCAGTGTGATTCTATACTCATCGCGTTTTGCGGACGCATTGCCCTCTTCATAAAACTTCTAGACTTGCATTCCTAAACTTACAGGAGCTTTGTGAGGTCTCTCATGTCACCCAAGGTCGTGACCATCCAACACAGCTGACTCACAGTGTCTGGATCTTTCAGCGAAACGCTCTTGCATCCGTCTAGGAACTTGACCTGCAACAGCTTGTCGCTCAGGGGCACAGCACGGCTCCCCATGGCGTGATCAATGTCTTTGGTGAATTCTTCCCCATTCTGGAGAGTCACAGTGACCTTCGTCGCATCTGGAGCTAAGCTTGGATTGACATTTGCCGTGATGGAGTCGCGAAGTGCAATGATAGCAGGGTCGAGTACAGTCTCGTCCTCATACTCGGTTGGTGTAGCCTTCCCGCGCAGAAGCCCACAAGAACCGCTGTGATAGACACTAAACTTCGCTTCCAGTCCATCTCTGGGAGCCTTCTTTCCTGTGAGCTCAAGGACAAGAGGATGCACTGCTGCCGTCACTGTTTCGATCTGTTGCAGATCGTGCCCAGCTTTGGTGATTTCTGTGTGAAGCTGTATGCACGCGTCGATTATAGGATGAATGACGATACCACACGGGAACGGCTTGAAGCTGTTCCTCAGTATCTCCCATCGGCCTTTCCCAGGACTGACCAGGCCGTCATCGCTCGTAGTACTGATCCATCGGTCAAGGCTTTGCAGCACATCAGGCTTATTAGCACTGACTACCGTAGCCCATCCACGTTTGGCTTCAAGTGCGCCTTCGCTGCTGGTATAGCCTCCCTCGGCCATGACAGCAGCCATCAAGCCGTTTTGAGCTGCGCGACCGGGATGAAACGATTTGGAATGCGAACCGAACATCTCGCGGAGCCCGGTGACTTGGGTCGCGGCGATTCCAATAGCATGAGTGGTCTTTGTCGGCGAGAGGTTCAAGATCTTTGAGACTGCCACGGCAGCTCCGATGGATCCAACGGTAGATGTGATGTGCCTTCATGGTCTTCAATAAATATCCCATCTTGACTTCTCCTTCACATTGCATGCTTACCATCCAACATCATAGTGTTCCGGCCACACAGCAAGTCCAGCCTTGCATTCTGCTTCTATACCGGCCACGAGAGCAGTGATGAAGTGCTTCCCGCTTATACCCCCTCTCCACTCAGCAGCGGCAAGAAGAGCGCTCGCTACTGGTCCCGTGGGATGAATGATTGTGTCTAAATGCGTGTCGTCATAGTCATGTACGTGTGAGGCTATGCCATTGATGAGCGCTGCATGCTGGGCATCTGCTCGAACAGCTCCTTGACGTCCAAGGAGGGATGCAGTAGGAGGACCGACGAAGGGCGACAGTGACCGATGCTGCCTGCGTATTAGCTTTGTTGCTGGTTAGAAAGTCCAGACATACTGCAATTTGGGTAGCTTCGTGTTGGCTTCCGGCGATTGCACAGCCAACCCAATTGTAAAAGCTCTGCACTGCTGCATGGATTACATCTCCAGGAAGGTCTGAGTACTGGAGATCATGCGACCAAGTCGCTAGGCATCGAGTCGCCATTGGTAGAGACTGAAACGGGGAGAAGGGGCCGGGATTGCTTGGTCTGTAAAATCGAATTCATCTAAATTATAGCAATTTCAAGAACATTTCATAGTTATGTTGGTTATATAGGCTTCCGTGTGTATCGGTTGAACCAACGGCTATTCCGAAGACATCGGTTGTTCCGCAGCAGCGATCGGTTGAGCCGTCGGAGTGGGCTTGGCCAGCTCTGTGAGCTCCGGTACATACGGCTTGTAACGTAGTTAATTGTTAGACTGTCATTGACGACAGAAATGGAATCTTCTAATATTGACTAATTGTCTCGGGGCGATTGAAGTGCCTACGTATAAAAGGAATCGTAAATCCCTAAGCTTGGCGACATCCGTTGATACCAAGACTCAATGATCTTCCGCTATCCAGATACCCTTACTACCGTCTCTCAAAGCATTCCAGATTCCAAATTCCACATCAAGTGCAATATGGCCTTCTTCAGACTCCGAGGAAGAAAGCTCCAGATGGCCCAGATTTGGGCCGTTATCCTGCCATGTTATGTCTTGTAAGTCGTATCTGTACCGCCTCAGCGTGATTCATCTTGAGATCTCTGATACTGACTCTGCAGATTCGGTTATAACAATACTGTAGCAGGTGGTTTCCTCAGTCTTCCGTCCTGGGTTGACACATTTCCTGCTCTCGATACTGTGCATACGAAAGGTGCAAGCTCAAGATCATAACTCTACTCTTCAAGTACGCAGAAGCCTGGATCAAGTCCACATCAAACGCCCGATGGGCTTCAATAATATATTCAGTATCTGACTAATAGTTCTTATTACATAGGGAACGACTGTGGCCATGTACACCCTTGGCAGTCTATTCGGAAGCATCAGTTGCATCTGGCTCGGTGATAAGCTCGGTCGAAAGCGTACCATCCTCTTCGGCGCCTTGATCAACACGATAGGTGCGGCTATACAGTGCACGTCCTTCTCACTTGCGCAACTCATCGTTGGTCGTCTTGTTTCTGGATACGGGTTCGGTCACATCACGGCCACAGCGCCAAACTGGCAGGCGGAGTGCTCTGGCGCCGCTCACAGAGGCGCTGCCGTCATGCTTGAGGGTCTGTTCATCTCACTCGGTCTGTCAATCGGTGGCTGGACAGACCTGGGCATGTCATTCCACCACGGATCTGTAACATGGCGATTCCCCATGGCGCTGTCTGGCGTATTCTCGGTCATTATCTTGCTTACGACCCCGTTGATGCCGGAGTCGCCACGCTGGTTGACCAAGAAGGGCCAGGTTGAACGTGCGAAAAGAGTCTTGGCTGATCTGACTGATACTGATGTCGATTCGACCGAAGTGCAGGAGGCTATCAGAGAGATCGAGACATCCCTAGCCCTTGCAGGTGAAGCAAAGGCTATCGACATATTTTGCAATGGGCCACTGCGCTTGTTCCATCGCATGTGCTTGGCATGTGCAGCGCAATGCTTCCAGCAGATGAGTGGTATCAACGCCCTGCACTTCTACCAAGCGAAGATCTTCGAGGACTACCTGGGCCAGACACCAACAACAGCTAAGATCATCGCTGCATCGGTCTTCACATGGCAGACGATCTGTTCGCCTATAGGGGTGTTGACAGTGGACAAGTTCGGGCGGCGCAAGCTGATGATCGTCTCCTCCCTAGGAATGGGTGTTTGCATGGCTATAATCACTGGTGGAGCGTCACAGCCGGGAAACATTGCAGCCATCGGAGCGGCGGCTGCGTTCATCTTCCTCTTCTCTGTTTTCTTTCCGACGGGGTTCCTCGGTCTCACCTTCTTGTACGCCGCGGAGATTTCACCCCTGAGTCACCGCGTACCAATTACGGCGATGTCTACCGGTGAGTTCCGCATGTACCATCAAGCGCTCAGAGACTCGGCTGACTAGCATCCAGCTACCGCATGGTTGTTCAATTTTGTAAGCCTGGATGACCAAACGCTCCATCTATGAACCTTCTCATGCTAACATCAATCTCTCAGGTGGTCGCAGAGATCACGCCAATCGGCTTGTCAACACTCAAATACAAATACTACATCATCTACGCAGTTCTCAACATCTGTCTTACCCTTCCAAGTAAGTCAAAGTTGCCGCCTGACTCTTTAAAAATCGGTTCTAATGCGTCTGCGCAGGTGTATACTTCTTCTTTCCAGAGACCAGCGGTCTACACTTGGAGGAAGTGGATGCGATCTTTCTCGATAGCAGCAATGTCTTCGAGACCGTGTCCATTGCAAGAAGATGCCGGGTCCGTCGCAGTGGAGTAATTGCAGAAGCACATGAAGAGGAAAAGCAAAATGTGGGACAGGTTGAAAGACGATTACCAAGGACAGCGGCCTTTGGAACTAAGGCAGTCAAGTAGTCTGAGATATTAGGCGTGAGCCTTCGGTGATTTGCTTCAAGCATGGTGTATCAAGTAGCTGGATATTAGAGAAATGTAACTACTAGTCGCCATGGCGTTCCACATCCTGTTAACACAGCATAGGCCAGCTTGCTGCCCTCACTGTTGTGATGATCTCGCCCACCAGCATGCGCTTTCTATGGACCTCTGATGATTCATAGCCGAAATTAATTACTACAAAGGTATAGTCTTCAATCTAGTCCATTGACCAATGAGACTGGTTTCTTTTAACCCCGCTGTTCCCCCGGTATTTAGAATTCGAATCTGCCTCTGAAGTCCATTGCAAGTGCTCGACATCGTCTAAGTGTGCCCCGTCGCGTTTCCCCCACATTGACAGCCACAACAACACATCGACAACATCCGAGCAGCAACAACATTGACGCTGGTGCCTTGCCCCACGATGACTGATTCAGATGCTGAGCCAGCAAATACCAGACCAACCCGTCGCAGACGTCCCCGTGGCCTAGCCGCCTGTCATCGGTGCAAAAGCCGCAAGCAGCGGTGCGACAATGACGTCCCAGCTTGCTCAAACTGCTTGGCTTCCGGGGAGAAGTGCGCTTATGGTGCAAAGAGGGCTTATCCAGCGGACTATGTTCGGTCACTCGAGCTGCAAGTAACCGGGCTTCAGGAAGCCATTGCCTCGGCCAAGCAGCCCAATGCTACCAGCCTAACTCCCAGTTCCTCTGTTGCACAGCATCAAACGCTATCAACAGAAGATATTCATGCGGCTTCTGCCGAACAGCACATAAGCACAAATGTTTCTGCCGCCTCAGACTTGGAGGCCAGTGCCGGCATCGTCGCCCCATCACCAGACTCATTTCTGGGAACCTCGAGCGGATATCCTCTCACAAAGCTTCTGAGATCGGCCATGAATCAATTCGGAGATGCAGTCCAAATCAGTCGTCCAAGACCCCCAGGAGAGGCTGGAGTTCACAGACATGGTTCTGTGAGTCTCGCTGGCAAGCATGGGCAGCACGTCCTCACACACACCCCAACCGGCTCACATATGCCTAACAAACAAGTCGGTGACAAACTTATTGGAGCATACTATGAACGGGTTCACCCAAAACATCCTTTCCTGCCGCGGAGGAGGGTTCAGGCGTTGCATGAAGCTCGAGATGACCTGGTTCCAGCTCACAAGGCTGGGCATCCGGGACAAAATGTGTGTGACTACGCAACATTGCAATTAGTATATGCCATCGGAGCTCGGTACCTACAGTTGACGAATGATGGCGATGGTTTATCTCCAAAGGTCAGTCTCTACTCCTGAACCAAAAACATAATCGCCACTGAAGACCAGCACAGCAGCATTACGCGTGCGCAATAGCAGACGCAGATACGATCTTCGCTACTAGGAGCCTGGAGAGCTTGGAAGCGATGCTGCTGCTCACAATATATCAATTGAGATCACCAACGGGACCAGGAGTATGGTAAGTCATCCGATAGAGATGGTGCATGAAATTAAGTGTATTGACCATTACTAGGTGGATGATCGAAACGACGATGCGTTACTGCATCGATCACGGCCTTCATCGACAAGCACCTAGCCTGACTCCAGGCCTTGATGAACGGCGGAAGAGGATCTTCTGGACAGCGTATATGTTGGAGCGATCAGTTGCCCGGACTATGGGCCGACCTCATTCCATTTCCGACCGAGATATTGATGTCGGTCTTCCAGCCAACATTGACGATGAGTTGGATGGTGAAGAGGAAATCATCGTCGCCATTGCCGAATCCAAGCAGAACTCGTCGCGCATCACATCCCTCAGTCCGGCGATCCACATATTTCGTCTCCAGCAGATCGATTCGAAGATCTCACATACAGTATGTCGCGTGGACAAGGACGTCGCTTCTATCAAACCACACAAGGTGGCCCGTCTTCGAACCGCATTGGAAGAATGGAAAGCCGGGATCCCCAACACAGATCCCGAGACCAGGCCGCATCCGTATCTCACGGCTGACTATCACATGATACAGTACTATAAATCGATCATCCTACTGAATCTACCCTTCCTGCCATCAATTACGCCCAAGGATCCCAACTTCAAAGAGATTGTCCACTCCGCTGGGCAGATTTGCTGCTTATCGAAACGCCTACACGATCAGCAGACTTACATCTCCTTCTCGTTACTCTCGCTCCACGCAAATTTTGTCGCGGGCTTAGTTATGGTCTACTGCTTCTGCCTTGACCCATCTATCTTCAGCCCCAAGTTCAGCAGTAGCATTCGAGCTTGCAGTACGATGTTGTACATCATCTCTGAACGTTGGCCACGGGCAGTGCAGGCCCGGAAAGCATTTGACCGCCTCGTCAGTGCCACTATAGAGAACGAGAGCACTTCATTTTCCCAAAGTCAGCCGCTAGGGATGGATACACACTTGCCATCGTCGGTACAAGAGGCTTCCTATACCGGCGTGGGGCTCGGCGAGGGCGATAACGAAGAGGTTTGGAACAACTTCGAGTCAATACTTGGAGACTATCAAATCAATATGGAAACGTGGATGCATGACAGCATCTTTGATACGATGGATACTTTCCAGCCGATGGACTGGATGGAGTAGCCAGATGGTGAGCGAGGTTCTGTGTCTCCTCTGGAACACAGAGTATGGAAATCGCACGGCCATTTGGGGTGAAACGTGCAAGGTGTCGTTCATGATCGTAATGGCTTTATCACTGTCTATTTTGATATCATATGGACGTCTAGATGTAGCCCTTGAGGACGGCAGCCTCGGCATTGAGTATAGAGGAGCCAGCAGCGCCAATCACGGCTGTTATGGTAGTTAGCAGCGTGTTCCAAACCCAGATTATTTCGCGAGGGAATAACTCACTGTTGTGGCTAAGAGCAACGAACTTGATATCGAAGATGTCACTCTCATCCTCGCGCATACGTCCAACGCTCACGGTGTAACCCTTGCCGAGATCACGGTCCAGACGAGGCTGCGGCCGGTCATCCTCATCAAAGACCTTGATCGGAGGGTTGGGTGCAGAGGGGCAGCCGAGGGTCTGAGCCTCAGACTTGTAGTTCCTCAGTGCCTCCTTGCACTGCTCTGCGGTCGGTGCAGGCTGCCTCTCGAACTTGAGGCTCACACATGCGGTGTGACCGTCCATGACAGGCACACGGTTGCAAGCAGCGCTAACACGGAGACCCTCCTGCTCCACAAATGCCTTACCTTCGGCATCGACACCACCGAGGATCTTACGCGCCTCGGTCTCAAGCTTGTCCTCCTCGCCACTGATGAAAGGAACGACGTTGTCGATGATATCCATGCTGGACACACCGGGGTAGCCAGCACCGGAGACAGCCTGCATGGTGACAATGCTGACGGTGGAGATGGGGCCGAAAGCTGCCTGGAGAGCGGCGAAGGGGATGACGAGACCAATAACGGCGCAGTTGGAGTTGCAGACGAGGAAGCCCTTCTTGAGGTTGTAGACGGAGCGCTGGTGGGGGATGAGAGAGAGGTGAGGAAGGTTGACCGTAGGGACGACGAGGGGAACGAGCGGATCACGGCGGTAGTTCTTCGCGTTGGAGAAGATAGGGATCTCAGCCTTGACGAACTCCATCTCTGCAATCCCAAGTCAGTCAAGCCTCACAGGGCGTGTGAGTCAAGAGTCATAAACCTACCAATCTCTCCCGCAACGTCAGAATCCAGCCCGCTGAAGACGACATCGCAGTCCTGGAACTCAGAAGCCTTGCACTCCCGAACGACCATGTCTGCAACATCCCCGATGGGGGAGGCCTGCTTCCATCTCACAGCATCCTTGTACTTCTTGCCGGCGGAGCGAGAGGAGGCGCCAATGGCGTGGAGCTTGAGGGTCGGGTGCTGAGCGAGCAGGAGGATGAATCGTTGACCGACGGAACCTGTGCAGCCGAGGACACCTGCGGGATGAAGTTGTCAACATGTGCTTCCATTAGAAGGCTTGGGTAGAGCGATTTGCGACAAAGGTGGCGATGGCCCATTTGAGGGGAGAGCTAGAGGTAACGTACCGCACTTCTTGACCGGGGATTGGCTGGCCATTGTGACTGATTTGGTACTGACTGTTCGACTGGAAGCTTTTGTCTAGTTTGAGAATGCAAGAGACTACGTCGGTTGAAGGAGCTCCAAATTATTGAGTCAGGAAGATGTTGGACGGAGGTCGGTGCTGGCGCCGAGGACCGGCACCCCACCAAAGTTCTGAAAAATTGCCCCGCCACCAGAAAGGGCAATGAAGGGTCGCCTGTGACTCCACACAACTCCCTCAACGAGGGCAGTATCAAGAGCAGAAAGTAAGGTTAACCCAGAGCTTGATCAGCCATTCAGACTAGTGAATTCATGTTACATGGAGGTCTAGAGATTCAGGAGTCTCGCGTACGGGTACTTGGCCCCTCCGGTTCGCTCAATGGCAAAAGCCAGGGACTAGATTACACTTACCATAGTGAAGTCGCAGGGTGCTACATACGTGTGAGATAGATGGTATCTGTTCAAGCAGCCTGAGCGTGCCGGTTCAATGGCTGACGCTGAAAGAGAGGTTCTGTCTGCGCCCTGCAATCGGGCCACAGTAACGAAGAGCGCTCCTGGACATCAGTCAAGGGACACACTAAACAACATAAGGCCCAGGCTTAAGTCAAGATCTCTGTTGAATGCAGAAACCACACTATGAATGATAAATCAAACCTACTCCGGAAACAACAAATCTCATGATAGATGGCAGCTTCCTTTGCGGAAGAAGTCCCCAGTCTCTTCCCGTGCCCAGCAAGAAACGCAAGCCCAGAGAACACACGTACGCCTAATGATGCTTGTCCACAATCGTGGCGATCCATCCTCATCAATCCTCCAGTCATAAATTGTGCCAGACGCTGTGCCAGATATCTTGATCTATTAATCGGTCTCGACAGTGGCGGTCATGGTCTTGGTGTTGCCGTCGTACATCCGGAACTGCACAAAGATGATGCAGTCTTCAATGATGGTGCCCAGCGATCCGAGGAGCCATGGAATGGTTGTAATCAGGTACTTCTTCTCCTGGGAGTAGAACACGAGGCTGATGCCGTATGTCAGGTTGCCTGTGAGAGAGAGCATGAAGAACAGAAGCGCGAGACCTTCGTCAATTAGCATCTGGGCAAAATAAATTTAATCAGGGTATCTTACCCTCGCAAGACTTCTCATTGTAGTTCTTAACAATTTGCGGGATACGGGCGCTATGACACCTTGTTAGCTTTTGTTCGCCTTTCGAGCATGTTCGAGCTGGGTTAACTCACCAGAGGTACAGCACAGCGCTGATATAGCCCAGACACATGCCGATAAACTGGGTAGGGTTCTGCATATCGGTAGGATCGGCGGGGGTATCGGGCTCCTTGGTATCCCAAGCACCAGCCTTGTACGACAGGAACCATCCAGCGAAACCGACCGAGTATACAGCCAACAAGCTCAAAGAGTTGTGCAGCCAAGGGCGGCTGTCTTGTGTCTCGTCCTCACCGGCCAATACTTTTCGAATCGGCTCGATAGAGGATTCGGTATGTGTCGTTCGGCGGCGGTGAGAGCCCGGGAGGCCCAGGGAAGAGCTACGTCGGCGGGCGAGCAGAGGGGCATCCTCGTCAATCTCGCCAGAATTGTGTCGCTCCATGCGGGAGACGCGTCGAGCGTTGCGAGCATTATAGTAGATGCATTGGGTAATGAGCACAAGATCGGCAATGCAGAAATAGAAGGCGAGGGCGACAGCGGTCGGAGCAAGGTGGGTGAAGAGAGCGCCTGTACAGCATTAGTCGGAACTTCGTACTTTGCTTGTAGCGCGTCAAGGGCTGCAGAGACTTCGACCCTGGACAAGACTCGCAGAACAATTCGTGCGGCAAATCCAAGGACAGCCATGTCCGATGAGAGAGGGACAAGAGCAAGAGAAGGCTTACCTATGAGGTTCGTAACATCACCAAGCAGCCACACGATAAGGAAAGCCATGCTGAGGCCATCGGCGCTCTTCGCCTTGTAATTGGCAACGAGTTGGGGGAGCTAGGAAGCAAGTCAGTCTCAAATTGCTGATCGCAAACAGTCCTTGAATGTCGAGGCACTCACGAGGAGGCATATCCAGGCTGTGAGGCTGATGCTGCCGAAGATACCAGACAGAGCCTTGGTGAAAGGCAGAGTGTGTGCCGCCGCCTGGACAGCGAGCGTCGCGACGGGATACATGATCGCAATAGGTTTTCGACCGCTTGAGGGAGTGTCGAAGAAGAAAAAGCGACACCAGAGAGTCGATTTGAGGGATTGATTGCCAGAACCCTCGCTTAAGCAGTCAGATTGCAGCGTGTGGTCAGGTGGTCGGTCTGTCGCTGGTGGTGGAGGAAGGATATCGCCAAAGCCGACAAATCCTTATCAGGCGGCGGCAGGCTGCAGGTCCACAGGTGGTGGTTGGCAAAAGGCGCTGTGGCATTGGCTGGGACGGACTCCGTGTGACGCACAGCGGGGTTCAGCACCACCAACCACCACTGCAAGCGCTGCAGCCGCCTACCGCATTGGGTGTTCCGTGATCGGCGTTGGACGCATTACCCCAGCTGGAGTCAGACATGCTTATCTTCTATCTTATCACCGTTGTTGCCCCTTATCGCGAGTGCTCGCGGGTCAGTTTGATACCCTATAGGACGCTGTCATTCAGGTTCTCATTCATTGCTGGCATCAATCGTGCTCGAGAGAGCAGGAACTGCATCATACAATGATCATCTTTTTAGCTTCAAGAGTGAAGGGTCTTTCTGGAAAAACTCTAGTCGATTCCATTCATCTTTAGAGTTACGTCGGGGTCTTCCGTGGCGCACACCCTTTCCAAGCATGACTCTCACACCTGCATGAAGCTGCCACGGGCTTGACCTACTGCCTCAGGTACGTACCCAGTGCAGGATGTTGGACGCAGACAATCAAGATTGATATGTCCAGATGGGACCCGATTTAACAACAGAAATGACCACACACCTTATAAATTTATATAACTGTTACTTATGAATCGGATTCGTGACTTTATCGGCGGTACTCATAGTGCATGCTTGCTCATAGCTTGTCCACCAGCTCAAAGATTGACAAGAGGCCTCCGTTGCCATTCAGAAGCGAAATTCACATCGGCAGTCCGTTTTCCTATGCATCAAACAAAGGATCTATGAGTAAGGCATCCTATACTCAGCTGGTCTCAACACATTTCCGTTGTTCAGGACGTCTTGTGACGGAAGGTTTCACGTGTGCAGAGCCCACACCAGCTGATTCGCTCAGCCCCGTTCCCGCAGCAACTTGCACGCCGATCCGATAGGCACCCAAGCACAGCTCAATCACCACTGACGTCGTGTCTGGCCGCGTGAACAGGCCGCAATTCGACTTCGCGCGTTTCTCAAGACGCGTTTGTTGTCCTTCTACACTGCCTTTATTGATCCATTGCTACCGTATCTTTTTTATCTGAGCCTTGACCGTTACCGCAGTATTGAAACAGTGTTCGCGTTGCTACTATCTCCACCAGCAGTGAGCCATGAGGGCCTCACTCAACATCGCAGCTGCTGGGCTGCTGCTTGCGCCCGGTGCTGTAGCTTGGGGCAGTAAGATACAACTTCCAGTCGCTCAACGTGAGAGTCACTGACAAGAGCCACCTAGGTCTTGGCCATATCACCGCTGCCTTTATTGCTAGTCACTTTGTGGAGAACACAACCCAGGCTCACTTCCAGGAGCTGCTACGAAATGACGACGACGACTATCTTGCAAAGGTAGCGACATGGGCCGACTCGATTCGTTACACGAAATGGGGTCGTTTCACGAAGAACTTTCACTTCATCGACGCCCACGACAACCCGCCGGAATCCTGCAATGTCGACTTTGAACGCGACTGCAAGGACGACGGCTGCATCATCACTGCCCTCGCAAACTATACAGCCCAGGCTCTCGACACCGAGCTCCCGCCTTGGCGGCGCATGCAGGCATCGAAGTTTGTTTTGCATTTCGTCGAAGATCTGCACCAGCCACTGCATAACGAGGACGTTCAGCGTGGTGGAAATGGGATTTACGTGAAGTGGGATGGGCGAGACTACAACCTGCACCATGTCTGGGACAGCTCCATCGCCGAGAAGTGGATTGGTGGAGCGCGTGGAAAGCCATACCCTATTGCTGCGAAGTGGGCGAACCAGCTTGTCGTTGAGATTACGGACGGCAAGTTCGCGGAGGAGAAGGACGAATGGCTCAGCGAGATGGACTTTAGCGAACCGATGAAGACTGCCATGGCTTGGTCGCGGGAGGCAAATGCGCTTGTTTGTTCCCACGGTAAGTGAAGACTGTATACGTATTGGAACCAGCATGTTTTCTGACGCTCCGCACAGTGTTCCCCGAAGGACCCAAGGCTATCGTCGGTCAGGAACTCGGAGGCGAATACTTCCAGAAGGCCGGTCCCGTGATCGAGAAGCAGGTCGCACGTGCAGGATTCAGGCTGGCGGCG
Source organism: Sarocladium kiliense (assembly GCA_030734395.1). Classification (NCBI taxonomy): domain Eukaryota; kingdom Fungi; phylum Ascomycota; class Sordariomycetes; order Hypocreales; family Sarocladiaceae; genus Sarocladium; species Sarocladium kiliense. The sequence goes on along the minus strand of JAUZTG010000020.1, from coordinate 1,220,560 downwards.
TGGCTGGATGGCATCGCGAAGGAATACGAGGCTCGGCAAAAGGCCGGAGATGTCAGCGCGGAACTTTGAAGGGACAGACTGTTTTCGTGGCGATGCGGTCAGCCGGTGACAGTTTCGTCCGGAACCATAATCCCATGACAGATGAGCAAAGAAGGTGGAGGGCTTGTCATGTCAGGGTAGGGGTTAGGAACTTGGCTCTGGCAAACAATGTTTTCCACTGTAGAAGTGGTCTGATATGTGTCCCTAGCAGGCTCGGGATCGTCTCAAGACTGGCAATTTGGCTTTTCGGTTACATCGGATGCCGAGCGTTTCTGTTGCGCTCAGGATCTCAGTGTGGGAAACCTCCTTTGATCACATCATCATAGGAGTCAGCCCCCCTGGTGTCCAGATGCGGGCAGAATGTTCGATATGTGTGAGTGTGTGCATGGAGGCCCTGCAACACGACGATCAGGAGCCGAAGAGAACGAGAAACGAAAGAGGGGACATATGAGGCAGGGGGAAGGGCGAGAAGGTCTGATTGTGAGCACGTTCAGGCGAAGCTTGTTGGGGATAGGAGGAAGGGAAGGACGGCCTTTGATTGGGTTGCCCTACGACGGCTCTCTATGTATCCATCGCGTGAAGAGTTTCAAGGCATGTTTGGGGCCGGGCTGATAGATGCTGGCTACGGTTTCACGAGGGCTGCGGGCTTCCTCGGCAGGCTGGCCTGAGAAAACAGTAGAACAGGGGGGAACAGGCAGTGGTCGGAGCCCGGCAAGCAACTCGATCAAAGGGCTTTATTGGTCCATATACTGAATTTGACAGCTTCGTACGAAGACCAAGACCCGAACGGAGTTTATCCAAACCATGAAGCTCGATGCAGGGAGGTCAGCAAGGAGGATCAAGATGTTTGAACCATGAGTTCGTCGCCTGAACTCTGCGGCAGGCTGGTCCGCAAAGAAGCAATAGCCGAGAGTCGCAGGGGAGCAAAAGCGTGCGCACGCGCACCAACTCAAAAGATGAGATGGAATGAAGGTTGTTCAGGCCCCAGACTGTGTGACAGGCAATGCGCCGGCAGGCTGAATGTAGACCGTTGCTGTCCACAGCTACGAACAGAACCGTCTGACGAGGCAGCCAATTGGACGCAATGCGATCGAAATCTGGAGAATAGAGGTGTGTGAGCAGACGAGAGACCAGGGGGTATGGCAATGGCAGTTTCGGCAAGAATCTTGAGGCTTGGCCGAGCCAGGAGGTGCGACACGGGCCTGTCACGATGCCTGTTTGAGGAAATGGCTCTTGTTAGTCCTAGTGGTATGTGAGCTGCAAAAGGACTAACAGTCGACCTGTTGGGAGGACCCTGTGAATGGCGTGAGTTGAGGGTCTTGTGAAGGTGATATCGGTGAGGGATCTGATATAGGGCCATGGGTTCAAGACTGAGGGCTGAGCGTTGCTAGGAAACGCTCGTTTGTCATAGGAAACGGGATAGGCTGCCAACTATGGAGAATTAACCAAAGAGCCAGCTTCTGCAAGGACCTTCACGTCAGAGGAGCCGCAAATACTGGACAATGGACTGACTGGCTGACAATGCACCGATGCTGGCGCTTCGTACAACACCGGACCTTAATCGCCAGACGCCAGCAAAACGCGGCGGCTACGATCGGGATGAAGTCGATCACTACAACACATTTACAGTATTTTAGAGGGAGCACAAGCGCGATGGAAAGCTACATCGGGCAGTGATGTGCAACACGATGAAGCTCGCCGGAGACTGCCCGAAGAGCGAGGTGCCCAGCCCTGTCAAGTCACCAACACCGCTGTAGTCCGTTGAATCAGTGAGTCGGAGACCCCCAAAAAGCTGTGACACAGGGGACGGGAGGGGCGTCAAGGAGGCTTCGCTGTCTCGTCTCGTGCTTCACGTGCGGTGTCACCAGAAAGCGAAACAGTGTAAGGGGAGGGAAGGAGCAGGGGTCCCCTTTGCACCTCCCCCATTCTACAGCGAGGCCACTGTACACGACCAGTGTTAGTCATCCATTCTACAGCTTGTGATTCGCTACTCGGGACCCCTGACCCGGGAAGGAGGACCCCGGACAGCGCCCCACATCCTTCCACATGCGACACACCTCCTGCGACAAAGAGAGCCGCATCTCGACGACGCCCCATGTCGCAAAGCTCATCTTTACCTCTTGCACTTTGGCTCGGCTGTCAACGCTACCCTCCTCTGCATCTCCACAGCCGCGGTTCTATCACATTGTCATCTCAACGCGCAGGACATCACTGCCTCCCCACCATGACGATGATCGGTCTGTGCCAGCCCTGAAGCGCCCCAGTCTCTGGAAACTGTCCACCCCCTTGGCGCGATGCCCTGCGCCGGAACAATGGCCCAGGCTGCTGCTCGCTGAGTTTGAGGTGCAACCCTGCCTTCTTCTCCACAAGCAAATCTTGAGCCCAGAGTCTCGTGGAAACAGCACTGCAAACTGCAGGCCCGTCAGGAACAGCATTGGCAAACCCACCCCGGTCCGAAGCCATGTCAACGCCATGGCGTCCCTCTCACACCCTGGCACGGGCTTCCAGGATGGATCCTTGCCGGATGTATGGGATTTCTATCCCACCATGCTCTCATCCCTAGTCAATCTGCCATTGCTCAGCGTCGGAGGCGTGCTAAAGTGGTTTCAAAGTTTCGAGACGTACTTCTGGTGCTCGACTATTTGTGGCGTCCGTCCTCCTCGTTCTTGTTTTATCTTCCTCCCATCTCTTCTTCTCCCTCATCACTTTCTTTCTCTCCCTCACCTCTTCTCTTTTTCTTCTCCAACGCTGGTAGTGTGTGTCTTTCCATTCGTTCCTTTCGAGACCCCTTTCCAACGGTGCTTTGATGAGTCTGTGACCATTCAAACGTCTCTCCTTCATTTCGGCATATCTTTTATTCGCTTCAATACGGTCTGGCACCAAAACGAATTGTCTCTTACAACAACGTTGACGGATCATCTTTCTCCGGTTCATCAACCCGACTTGCACTTCTGCACATCTCCCCGAGTCTTCACAATGCAAATCAAGGCCGCACTCATCACCCTCGCGGGTCTCTCGGTCCTCTCCGAGGCCGCTGCTCTGAGCCGCAGAACCCCGCTGGATCGTGCTCTCGCTCGCCGTCAGTTCGGTGGCGGGAACAACAACGGCGGGAACAACGGAGGCAACAATGGTGGAAACAATAACAACGGTGGCAACGACAACAACAACAATGGAGGCGATAACAACAACAACGGCGGTGGCGGTGGCGCTACTCTCCTTGATGAGAACCGTCAGGATGCCTCTAACAACGACGGCCAAGCCGATCAGGATGCTGGCCAGTCTCCATCCCAGACGTACGTAGAGCAACAGGAGAGACGCTTGTGTGGAAGCTGACAAGTCAAAGTGACCCCGACAACTTCATCAACTTCTGCACGGGTACAGAAACTACCAACGGTGAGCAGAAAGAGGGAGGCTCCTGCAACGGTATCCGTAAGTGAATGTCTTCATCATTGTTCAGCCTACACTACTAATTGATGTCGTAGCTATGGGTAAGATTCCTGGAACCGGAAACATGGTTTCCAGCATCATCACCAACCCCCAGAACGGTGACGATGTTGCTGCTGACCAGGACTTCACCATCGAGGTCCGCATGAACAACTTTGCTCCTGGTACCTTCACGAACCCTGCCAACACCTACTACGCCGCTCCTCAGGATCTTGATGGCGCTGGCAACATCATCGGTCATACCCACGTGACTGTGCAGGACCTGGGCGGTGACCTCAACCCCACCCAACCCCTTGATGCCACTCAGTTCGTCTTCTTCAAAGGTATCAACACTCCTGCCAACGACCAGGGTCTTCTCACTGCCGATGTTACTGGCGGTCTCCCCGCCGGCAATTATCGTCTTTGCACCATGTCCTCCGCAGCCAACCACCAGCCTGTTCTCATGCCTGTCGCCCAGCGTGGTGGTCAGGATGATTGCGTCCGATTCACTGTAGGCGGCAATGGTGGCGGCAACAACGGCGGCAACAACGGCGGCAACAACGGTGGCAACAACGGTGGTAACAACGGTGGTGACCAGAATGCCGGTGGCGACCAGGGCGGCGACCAGAATGCCGGCGGTGATCAAGGTGGTGATCAGAATGCTGGCGGCGATCAGGGCGGCGACCAAAACGCCGGTGGTGACCAGGGCGGTGACCAGAATGCCGGTGGTGACCAGAATGCTGGCGGCGACCAGAACGCCGGTGGTGACCAGAATGCCGGTGGTGACCAGGGCGGTGACCAGAATGCTGGCGGCGATCAGGGCGGCGACCAAAACGCCGGTGGTGACCAGGGCGGTGACCAGAATGCGGGCGGTGACCAAGGTGGCGACCAAAACGCAGGTGGTGACCAGAATGCTGGCGGCGACCAGAACGCCGGTGGTGACCAGAACGGTGGTAACAACAACGGCGGCGGCGGCGGCAACAGTGAGAACCCCTCAGACAACGATGGCGGTAACAATGCTGATGGTGGCGACCAGACGGGTTCGGAGGGGGATTCGGCGGGTTCCGGGGATTCCGGGGCCGGGGACGGGGCCGGGGAAGGAACTAATGGCGGCGACGGAGGAGCCAACAACGGCGCCATCGGCGGGATCACCGCCCCGGAGGTGGTTGAGACTGGCGATGCTGACCGTCCCTTCGGCTGCAACGGCAACTCCTTCACCACGAAGCAGGCGGCAGCGCAACGCGCTTGCGACATTCAAATGAACGCCTGCTCCGATGCTGTGAACAGAGGGGAACTCAACGGCGTGGCCCTCTCGGATTGCAATGCTCAGGTGGCTTCCTGCGTGTCGGACCTGGCTTAAGCGTCTTCCAGATGGAACCTCAATGACAACACGAATCACCGTTCAGCGATGGAACTGACTAGCAAAGCAGAGAAATCCATTTGTGACAAGCAAAAGGCTCTATCTGACTGACCTCTTCATTTTCCCAGCATACCTCAGCCGACGGGATTCTTCACATCTTCGGGAGACGTTTACTGACCAAGACTTTATCCCCTTCTGGGATCGATGCGCAGCGTTTCTTTCCTGTTCAGTTCCTTTCGTGTCGATATTTCCCATGTTGTCGTGTCCGCTCCCCGAAGGGGAATGGGGAAGAAGAACAAGTTGTCATGGTCACGCGAAATGGGAATCTCGAGAGATTTGGGTGTTATTGTTGTTTTTCCACAAGAGACAATTCTTTTTATTACTTTCTTTTTTACGAAATGTTGGTTGGAGAACAAGAGGAGGGAGAGAGCAACCGCTCTTTGTTTTATTTTCCTTATTCTTTTCTGTGTGCTGCTGATGAATCGCTGCTCTTAATGCTGGGAGAGATACCAATATAGACTGCCGGGTTCCTTTGGGCCTTTTTTGTTTTTCATGACAGGAGGGGCTTCCATTGGGATCACTACAACTTCAGGTGGTCTGTATTGGTATTCCAAGGTTTGCACTAGAAAAGACCGAAAACAAAGACAGGGAAAAAGAACTTGTACACTATAGTGGTTGGAAGCTGAGGCGGGATGGAGGTGACGATGAATGGAAAGACACACTGAACCTGAACATTGCGCGTGCCGAAACGTGGTGACTTGACCTGGTGTCTGAGTTACTGGTCAAATGATGGGAGGTTAAGGGGGGAGGGCTGTAACCGGCCCGGTCAGATGTGCTGAGACGTGAAGTGTAAGGGGTCTGAGGCGACGGCTGGGCTTGGCTCCGAGCCCCTTCGACGGCGCGGTGGTGACTTGCATCTGCATTATGCACGGTCGGAGGGAGCTATAACGAGGGAATTAAGATAATGTCAGTGGTAGTCACGTGGATTGATTGTGTAGACAAACTTAATTTCTAACATCCAACTAAGAGTCCGAGCTTTTGAGGACGGGAACCCATGGTAATAGGCAAGTTTGTATGGCGTAGAGGTCGAGGTGACGTGACGCTTAGTCCGCCGCGATGTCGATGTCCACCCCCTCACTGTCGTTTCGGGGCGATTTTGCAAAGCTTGAGTTGAGTACAATGCCAATGAGATAGGCAGATCAACGGAGCGTACCAACATCTTCACTTGTGGACATGACATGGAGATTTGACACTTCTTCCTTTTGCATGCACTAGCCAACGAACTTCCATACAGCATCCAGTTCAGCCTCAGCTGAATCCTCTACCACTTTACTCAGCCGCACGGGGTATCACATCCTCCCATTCCATCAAGTCTTACCAAAGAAGACTCGGTATGATCCCTTTCCAGCTCCTGAATCTCCCATCTCACGAGCGGCCAAAAGGTTGCACGTAAACCCCCCCCCCCCCCCCCTTTTGTACCAGTAAAAGAATAAACGAAAACCTGAACGTCCAGTTGTATCAACGAGTGTGGTATGTGACGAATCCTCCGTTGTGTGTACCCTGTTTCCATTTCCCTGCTCCATCTACGCCGCAATGTCCAGAAGAAAAGCGAGATAAAGAATAAAACAAAGGCAAGAAGACAAAAACTAAGAAAGCAAAATGTCGTATAGGCGTGAGTTGTAGTTGCTTGATCTATGCAGAAGATGGTAGCAAACCAAGGTATTTAACCTTATGTGCAAAAAGAAGTAGCACGTTGACTGCTCAACTGGCCGACGGCCCCGGTCCCATCAACGGTTTCTATCCGCTGGTGATCGGGATCGATGCTGAGCTCGAGAGCCAAAGCTGCTAGAGATGAGGCCGAGCCATCCGTCTTGTTGTCTTGGGGAGCGGCTGCTACCACGATCATCGGAGTCGATGCCCTGTTCAAGATCCGAATCGTCCAGCGAGCGGGCGTGTGAGCCCTCGGCGTCAGGTTCATCGTCACTGTCGTCGTGATACGGTTCATAGCGTGGAGTGGAAGAAGAGCCGTGTGCAAGAGAACGGACGACGTCGCCCTTGCAAATGGGGCAAGTCCTTCTGCGTGTAGTCAACCAGGGAGTACTGGTAATAAGTCAGCATTTGATCATCGAATATGAGATGGGGGGACTCACATGCAATCGGCGTGGAACTCGTGGCCGCAAGGCAGGCTCATGACCCTGCTGACGCCGTCGATATACTCCTCCAGGCAAACCACGCACTCAACCTGTCTGCCCATGTACTTCTTCCATTCCGCGGAGAAACCGCCAGAGCCCTTCTCGGGTTGAGGGGGACCATCGCGAGATGAAGGTCGTGGCGTGGGGATGGCTGGAGTCGGACTGAAGAGGCTATCTGCTTCGAACACCCCAGTCGTCGTCCTGGACCGAGGACGCGGGCGAGCACGGGAGGCGGTTGATAGGAGTGGTGTGGTGGGCGTTGCAGCTGGCGAGGAAGGAATCTGAGGCGAGAGCACAGGCGAAGGGATGACGGTGCGGTATGTGCGCACAGGCAGTCGCTCAACAACAGACTTGGGGGCTCGCCACCTTCTTCGGCGGATCCTAGCCCTGAGGATGAGAAGGGCATACACGACCGTCAGTGTGACAAGAGGGCTGATGACGAGAACGAGCAGGGTGTCGAAGAACGGACTGGCGCTGCTGGTCGGTGTGATGGTCACCCAGAGGCCTTCATGCTTGTTGGGAGTCTCAGGCTCATCTGAGGTAAAGTCTGGGATGTCGTTCAGACTATAGTCCTCATCATCTTCGCCGAGATAAGCACTGCTCGACGCATCCTCGTCTGTTTGAGCGCCGAAGAGCTTAGCCAGCAAACCGGGCTTCTTGTGGGTATGAGACTGCTGGGTTTGTTCCGGTGCGGGCTCTGCGATGACACCATCGGCAACGGCTGGGATGACACCATTGCCGCTGGGCGATTCGGTCTCAGTGGCTGCAACGGTTGGACGAGTCGGCTCATCCAAAGCCTTGGCCTTACTTCTATGCTTTCTTCCTCCGCGTTTGCGGCCTTGCACACTCTGTTGATCCTGGCTGATGATTGATCCTTCGCTTGACTCTCCATCGTTGAGCGGACTCTCGTCTTCCTCGTCAAGATCGTCCACGGACCATGTGGGGGGCGTGCTCGGTGGGCGAATGTCGTCGGCATGTGGCAGAGAAGGCTCATTTGAGCCAAACAACTTTGAGAACCATAGGCCCCAGGTGCTTTGAGGCACACGGGCACCAGAGCTGGGGGTGAAGAAGGACCGCTTCTTCGCCTCCGGGCTAGCAGTGTCTTGCGCTGTGGCCCGACTCATTGGCACTGGTCCCTGGCGAACCTTGAGCATGGGCTTGCCATAATCATCGATAGTGTCCTCGATAAAGCTGCCGGGTTGCGTCAGGGACGAGAGAAGCTGGGCTGTCGTCCGGGCGGTAAAGACGGATGGGATCGTCACGTTGTCCACCTCTTCTCCGTGGGCGAACATTTGAATCAGGGGGCCACCTCTCTGATTGTCGCCAACAATGACTGCAATGGCTCCACGGCGCTGCGCCCACATGACCTTCTCGAGGAAGCCGCAGCCTCCACGCATGAGCAGGACGATCTTGCCTTGGATATCGTTGAATTCCTTGAGGTAGAGCGCGTCGTCGCGACGAGTCGCAGGGTAGTGATTTGGCCCAGGCACGCGCCCTGAGTCTGCATGCTCTGATTCGGCTACCTTCACAGCAGAGCGCAAGAGAGCGCTTCCTCCTAGACTGTCCCATCCCGGCACATCGCTGCATCCCAGCTCACCGACGGCATCTGTCGAGTCCTCTGCGAATCCAGTCCCAACCCAGAGCTGACCACTCAGACCCTTAGGATTGAAGCTGGGACCAAACGCAGCAGGTCTGGCGGCGAAGGAAGTGCTATTATCGTCGGTCAAGCTAATGGCAGCGTTGGGCGGGAAGAGTGAGAATGGCGTGTTGTAGTACATGAAACCCCAAAAGCCCTTGTCCTTCTTCAGCGGTGATCGAGCAGAAGCATCGGGGAATCTATCGGAGGGAATTCGGTTTGAGCTGGCGACAAGGGAGGCGACGGATCGACAGAGGAGAAATAGGGAGGCGGCGAGGAAGAAGATGAGGATGACCATGCGAGGAGGCCTCATCGTGTCGGCTTGGGCGGATAAGACGCCGACGATCCGAATGGAACAGCGAGTCGACGAATATATAGGATGAAAGAGGCTGTTGAGGCGAATAATGAATGTGACGAGTGGCGTCGGAGGGAAAGCTTATTGTCGGTGCGATCCCAAGCAGTGGTCGGTTACGGCGGCGGCGGCTATCATGAGGTGATGGTCCGCTGGAGGAGGGCAGCGGGTGATGTTGGTGGGGGAAAGGATCCCCCCTTTCGCGATGAAAGCAGCAGACGGAAGGAGACGCTGGACGCGATGTGAGTTGAGGTGAAGAGGAGGGGAGAATAAGAGGGGGAGAAGCAAAAGAAGAATGAGTGAGTCAAGGACGAAGGATACGAGGCGGTGGGAGGGATAGAGTTCGGCTCGAGGAGGAGGAGGAGAAGGTGGGTGGTGTGAGCAAGCGGCTGGTGATGCGGAGGTGGAGGAGACAAGAGGGACGACTGGGGAGGAGGGCGGCGTCAGGGAGTCAGTCACCTGCAGCGCCTACTGTCCAGGCCATTCTCCAGTGAGAGCGTCAGGCGACACCGGGGCGTGACAGGCGGGCCACATCACCTGAGGGGCGCCATCGGCACAGCGCTATTCCCACTGTACATAAGTGCAAGTCAGGTGCCAAGCGCGTGCGATGGGGCCCTGCTGCATGCACTGTAAAGTAGCTCGAAACAGGCTGAGGCTGGGAGGGTTGACTCCATTTGGGAAACGAAACGGCGGTGACCGTAAGAGACGCCAACAATACCAAAGATACGGTGCTCGATGGAGGCTGGGAACACCGTCAAGCCTCGCTTGCCAGGGAAAGGAACTGTCAACCGTACATAACGGATGCATGTATCACCTGTCGATCATCTATTCCTCCTCCAACCACCACCACCAAAAAGCTGCATAAGCCATCGCATCATCGACGTCAGGCTGGAAGACCTGCAGCATTAAGCATTACTTTTCCGCTGCCAGCTCCCTGTTTCCCTTCCGAGAATGGCGCAGAAATACCCATTTTCGGCCACTTTGCTCCTCTCCCCTCCCAGCCTAACTAACCTCAGAAAATCGAAACAAACAAGGGCAGACGCAATCACCGCCTGCACAGCCCGGTTCCCCCAACTCACCAACCAGAACCCCTTGTTCGTATCGGCCGTGTTAGCTTGGCTTTCATTTTTTTCTTACCCTTCTCTCCCAATGTCTCAATGCTGGGCGGTGCCTGAATTGTATTTGGTGATGTCTTGCGTTTCCAGCTTCATGGCTGTGCGACCAGACGCGCTGACTGATGCGATAGGTTGGGGTTTAGCTCAGATCCGTGTACTGTGTTGGCGGCCTCGGACGGGAGACGCCTTTGTTTGTCTCATCCACGTCATCGATGCCACAATAGCCCGGCTCCGAAACCCGATCGCACTGAAATTGGACGCTTTATTAGCCTTTTGGTAGGCATTGTGCGATTCATTGACAATTTCATGAGGTTAGCAATGAACGTCTTGTGGTGGCCATGGTCAATTGGCGCACATCTATTCATAACCAAAGTGCATTAGAGGTAAAACCACGTAAACAGAGGATTGCCCATTGAGGTAACCGTCCACTTGCGTACGTCTCAAGGACACTAGATAAGGAAGAGTACAAATCTCATGAGGGTTTCCCAACACTGTCACTTGTTTCGATCAACATCCTATGTCTGTGGTAATCCAAGCCGAACAGCTCCTTATCACTACTTTTCTTGTCACAGACAATTTCGTCTGGGCGTGATATTTGCAGTTCGCATTCCTCCCTTTCTGCTTGGCCTCATCATTTATAGATGAGGCCTCGCCTATCGTGGAACGCCAAGACCATTTGTCTCAGAATGCCCCTCAGCCTTCGATACTTGTGCGAGGGTCTGGAGACGATATCTTGCCTTGGTTTTGTGAGGTATGATGCTGCTGTCGTTGTTGCGTGGCTGGAGTGTCCTGGTAGTTGTTGCTGAGCTTGATTTTTAAAGGCTCAGAGGAGGAATAGGATGTTTGATGTTGGGTCCCTTGATGGCACGCCCAGAGGTGATGCATTAGCCTTGTTGATGTCTGGCAAGCCCTATACAACGACAGCTCGGGAAGGTCGTAATCCTGGTCTGTAAATCGTGATGAGCAACCAAATATGGCGATACTATAGCTTGCATAGCCAAATTGTGCCAGTTGGTCTCAGCCCTCGTCATCAGAAAACTCGCTGAACAGACCCGAAGGTTGCTTCGAACCATCCTTCCCTTTATCCCACTCCCTCTTCTCACCAGCCTTTGACCACCTCACGTTACTTTCCTCAGACCCCTCGCCGTTGCCACTGATCCTTTGGATCTGCTCATCGCCGAATCCAGCTGCTCGCAGCCTCTCTTCCTGGCTTTGCCGCAACTTTTGACGATCTCGGAAGGCCTCGACTGCATCATCCCAGTTCGACTCGTCTGCGACTACTGCGTGTATGTCAACATCGGCTTTTGGGTCGTAGGACTCTGAGAAGCGGCGATCGATTCCTGACGAGCCGGCTACGGTGCCTCGTCCTCGGTATTTCGGTGCGGGGGCTGGACCTATGAGGTCTTCCAGAGGGTCTGAATCCTCATCCTCCTCGTGATGATGTTGAGGTTCGCGTCGGGGGTGGCTCTTTCGTCTCTCGGCAGGGGAGCGATGTCGCCGTGATCGTGATTTGTCATCCGCGTCTGACCTATTTCGTGGCGATCTCGACCGTGACCGTGACCTGTGCCTATGTCTTCGACTGCCCCTTATCCTCTCATCATCTGACGCATCGTGCCTTCTTCGTCGGTCACTCCTCCTCTTTTCCCTATCCCTGTCGTCCCTCGATAATCGGCCCTGGTGCTTGTCGTCACCATCCCTCTCATCGAATAGATCCCTCTTCGGTCGACTGCTACGTTCGCGATCTCGATTATCCGTACTCGAGGACGCACGAGTCTCGTCGCGGTCGCGCCTCCGCTCTGAGCGAGCCTCACTTTGGTCAGACCGCTTCTTCCCTCCGAGAATCGCATGGATATCGCCCATTTGCCTCCTGCGTATAGTCTTCGAATCCGGATTCAGCTTTTGTTTCTTGACTTCTGCTGCCTGTTCGAGGTTCCCTAGGCGCGCCCTGGACTCGGCAGCTTCTTTTGCAAGTAGAGCCTTGTTGTGGGAATCGGTGTTTTTGATGATGTGTCGGAGGAACCGGGTGTTGGGCTTGGGCATGTTCGTAGGCCTGACAGCTTTGTCAGTGGCGTTCAGTCTCCGTTGAGCAATTTCACGTACTTCTTGTCGGAACGGTAGGCGTCCATTCCCAGGGCTGAGTACTTGAGAGAGCAATCGTTGGCCTCTTTCGCCAGCAAGTCGGCGACATAGTCGTCCGTCAGCATGTCGTCGTTACCCATCTTGCTCTGCCGTACTGACTTCTAAGAGCTTCCGAATGACCATCCAATATGTAAACCCACGCGATGCCGTATTAATCTCCAACGGGGCACCCGGACGCTGCAGGTAGAACTGACGAAGTTGGATCCAGCGCGGGGACTCGAAGTCCGTTCGGCGGAGGGACTGGTGCTAATCGATAAGACCTGCGCTAGACCCAACATGGTTGCAAGTAAACATCCCCACGCTGCGCGACACCATCAACATCGGACACATCTCAAACGACTCGATCGAGAACGCTTACTTCGCCTTCACGACACTCACTCATAGTAATCAGAATCTCAAAGACGCTGACAATGGCCGAGCCTACTACAACGCAGGTCCTTCGGGACCTTCGCAAGCTGCAGGGTCGTGAGGTCTCCATCATCAAACTCAGCGAGCCCATCTCCAGCTCATCACCACAAGATGCCAGACAACGAACATCAGACGCGTCAACCAACTCTACAGATGCGCCAACGCCTTCTGGTCTACAGGCTGATCTGGCGCATTACAAAGAGCTCTTCGCCAAACTTCGATTCTCCTATGTCGAGCAGGTCACCAAGGAGAAATTCATCCGGGCCATTGTCGGCGACCCGCCACTCATCGTCACGATGCAGGAGAACTTGCAGCTGGAGAAGGAGAACGCAGCTGCGAAGTCTTTGCTGAAGGCGCTCAAGATGGATGTGGCGAACATGGTTACGGATCTTGAGGCAAAGGGAAGGGAGCTGAGCAGGCGCTATGAGACCATTCAGATGGAAACCACGAGACTGGAGGAGCTGCCAACGAAACTCCTTGAACTTGAAGCCCATATCGAGGACCTCAAGCAAGCTCAGGATTCAACAGGCACATACCCATCACTCAATATGCCCCTGGGCAAGACAAGAGACCTGGTCATGCAGCGAAGAAGAGAGCAACAAGAGCTGGCAAGAGAGCTGGAGGCGCTACAGGCCAAGGTGCCACGCAAGCGAAAGGAGGCCGAAAGACTACAGGCGGAGCTACAGCCGCTGGAGACGAAGCGGACGAACAGTATGGCAGCAGCGAAGGAGGCACAAAGGAGGAAAGAGGCAGCTTTGGGTGGCGTGGCTGATGATCTGGAGCAGAGGGCGAGATGGTGGAGGGCTAGTGAGGGTGTGTTGAAGCAGGTGTTGGATATTCAGGGATGATTGATGTCGGGAGGCGTGAAGGGCGTAACGCGTCGCATGTCATGACGTTCACGGTCTATCATGCAGAGCTGGATAGGATGATGGTCCCTCTTGGTCAGTCAAGACCAATGGTTATGGCAGGCGTTCTGGAGTCATCACTAAGGCGTGCTCGATTGTAAGGATACTGTAGTTCACAATAGGGAGGTATTTGATTCGACGAAAGTTCTTCTGCAGTGAGATACACTCTGTACGCAGCAAAGAGCTTGATCAGGGGGTATAGTCTGGTTCACGTCCTAAGGCCGGTGAATTTTGGCCGTGCATGCGTGACTCTGTCAGAGGCATGGCACTGCCAGTAATCTGGTTGCTCTAAGCTTGAGCTGGGCGCTCCATCACCGAACCCCAAACGGCCGTAAGCTTATGGCGCCTTTTCACGCCTTGGTCACAATTCACGATCACAGCCAGAACGGCTGTGTTTTACCACAATCAAGCCCTAACACCGATATAGTCTCCCGACGCAGGACGGTAAGTCGGTGCAATGCGGTGCCTAGCGTCGGTCTCGGTCTCCTCGCATTCGTTCTCGTTGCGAGGGAAGAACGAGGCGTGCCGTCTTGGCAGATAGGATCGCCAGGGACTAGATTGATGCAGTTCCACGTTGCTTGACCTGCGGAGACCAGGTTGTTTTTGGGCGGTCATGAGCGTTTTACTTGAATTTCTTCTCCATCACCGCTGGAGACAAGTGTATGCATGGCAGGGGGGAAGGGGCGTCTACAACGTGGACAATACTGGACAGATTTACACGGGCCGTAATGAGGCATAGTGACTCACCGGCGGCTGTTGTCAATCGCTCGGTGATTCCTCAACAGGAAGAGCAGGTCAGCAATTGCCTCAGCAGATCGTCACGTCCGTGCCTCTTCCAGGACTGAAATCCAGCCACCACCACCAACAACAGCACGCATCATATGACCTCGAAAGCCATTACCCTTCCAGAACAAAACGGCGACCTCTACGATCCCGGGGAATTGGTCGATTCGCACTCGGGCTTTAGCATACCCCGTGCAGCGGGTGTCAAGCCCTGCCACGCTCCTGCTTAGGGGCGTATTCGGCGATCCCACCCGGGCACGGGGGGTATCCACCACGCAATGCAGGACGACTCACGGAGGCCTTGTAAAGCCCGAAGCCCGGCACTCAATTGCATGTCTGTCATTGTTGTTGTGAACCCCCCGAGGCGAAGATGCGTAGACATTGGCGCACAAAGGAGCCCGCGGACTAGCCAAGACCCTGAGTCCGCGGGCTCGGGGAATCAATGAATCAATCACAGAAGGTATAACGCAGGGCAGGGAGAGATTAATCTCCCTTTTCCTGGTGGTGGCCGCGTCACTTTGACTATGTACAAGAGAGGCTGAGTCGAAGGTTGGGCGTCGGTTGACGATGAGAACCTGAACTAGGGATGGACAGGGGGAGCAAGGTGACGCTTTAGGTTGCCTACGCCGCCTGTGCCCGGGGAAGCACGAAGCAGTGAAACTAGAGGCCTTGATTTGGAAAGTCGTACTGGGGGGGATAACTCAATTGCTGGGCAGCGCGCCTGATCGAAGCATTTGGCATGCAAGAAAACGGCGGTCATGGATGCGTGGGCGCGCCATGGTCTCTTTTACTATACACACCCCCGAGCCAAAGTCCATTACAGCTACAGGCGCAGCGATGTCCGTTTGACAGCAGGCAGATACGTAGAAACGGTGATGATGATTGTGATACATGCATGTTATCAACGAGGAGGGAGAGGAGAAAAAGAAGGAGGCTAATATCTGACATACGCACGGCGCAACTCGACCATCAGCTGTTTGCGTCCAGACCAGATCCATCGCCAGCGCCATCCGCCACAGGGAGCGACGCCACCTGAAGGCTAACACTGTAATACCAGTATCATCATGACCACAGTTACCTGTCTGCCTCTGTTTCTACTCACCTCACTGGACTTCCTTTAGCATTTTGACTTTTGTTCGGCGCCTTCGATAGCGGCCGTCAGTCAGCTTGGTAGCAGGTTCCACAAGGCGCAAACCGTAAAGCTCCCTGTAAAGTTGCAGCCCGTTAGGTTGTGAGAGGGGGGAGAGCCTTGTCGCAGGGCTAGAGGTAAGGGTTCAGTGCTAATCCCTTAGACGTTATTGCAAAACACGCGCGCGCGAGAGTAGTGCCATGGTGGTGTTAGTGGTGGGTGAGCCGAGTTGCCGGGCTAAGAGGCTGGTAGGGCGAAGCTATTGATAGTCGGCGATGGAGACCTGTGGCGGGGCGGCTGGTGGTGTTAGGGAACGAAGGCAGCTTTTCGAAGGCAGCTTTTTGCGTGATGACTTCATCGCGATGCAAGCAGCCTACGGGACTACTGATCGATCTATCCATCTGCCTGGGGTATGTGATAAAGGGGCATCATGTGTGATGATGTATTACTCGCAGTCGCTACATAGACCGAAGCTGTGCTGACCGGTGCTAGACCATCATGGAGACAAACCCCCGAGCACGGCGTTCCTTGGCCTGTAACTCAAATCCGAGAGACAGCTCTCGACCCGTCCAGGTTCCCCCCTCTACTCAAGGGATGCCTCATTCCAGGTTCATGGGGTAGATGAGGTCAGGAGCAGAAGCTGCGGCTCGAGGCCTGAAAAGTCGTTCTTCATCACCTGACAGGGCTTGTGTCGTCGTTCGTTTCAGTCCGGGTACACCACCAGACGGGCGGGTCATCACTGACTTGTACAGACAGACAGCTTTGTGACACCTCGAATGGGACACAGATAAGGTAAGGTGAGGTGAGGTAGGTCCGGGATTGGGTTGCGTGATGAACTCCGGTGCCCTCCATGATGCGCCCTGTCATCAGATCAAACACACACACCAGTCTCCACCACAGCGACGCGGAATGGGTGCGCCTTGACTCACCTTGACCTCATTCGATTGGTGCACTGACTTATGCGAGCATTTGTTGATTACTCTAATTAGTTTGGGCATCAAAAGAAATGCCAAGAAGGGATGATGCTTGTATTTGCCCTTGTTCTATAGTGAAGCCTAGCAGTCTGCTTCCAGAGCCCTCTCCTATGATGTACTGCAAAAAATGCATGACTCGTTGTGAACTTGCATTGAGGCTGCCAAAGATCACAGGCCCTCGAAATAAGGTGTACAGGTTGAAGGACCGGTATCATAGAAACACTCCCAAAACGCCTCTCCCCGGGGTCATCGCAGCTGATATAGCTGCTCGTCATGTGTAGCATCAAATAATGAAGACCATCCCAAATTAAACCATAGCGCCGTGAAAAGCAAATAGAGGTCCTTTACAACTCATAGTCGAAGCCATGATAGATCATCGGGTCGCCCATTGAGATCATCGGATCCGAATTTGGCTGCGATAGCGCCTGAGGCTTCATTCCGAAATTGTTCCCTTGCTGCATCATCTGCTGCGCGCGATTATATGCAAGTAGTTGTCGCATCTGCTCCTGTTGTTGTTGAAGCTGCTGCAGACGAGCTGACTGCTCTGAGTTGAAACCTTGAGGCTCGTTGGCTTGCTGAGGAATCATCTCGGGCCACATTGGTGGGGTGAAGGTACCGGTCGCGGGCTGCGAAGAGAACAGGTTGAAGTTGTTGATATCGACGTCGGAAGTCGGGGTGTTATCGAAGTCGGCGCTGTGCGTGAGGGAAGCCGGTGACGACATGCTGGTGTTGATGTTTCCAAACGCCATCCTCCTGTAGTTCATATCCAACTCGCCATCATCTGAATGATCCATCTCCGGCGACATTGACGATGATGTTGTCGAGTCGCTATCCTTTCGTGACATCAATGATGGCGCTTCTTGTGAGGGGATCTGCTGGTCCTCCAGTTGTCGAGCAAGCTCTGCCATGCCTGCTTCGTCTTCGGGGAAGACTGAGTGGACGGGGAGATCGATATCGCTATTAGGGCGAATTGCTCCGAGTTTCGAGGCGATGTCGTGGATGACAGGCAGGCCACGGTCGTTTAGCTCCGGCTCACCGAGAGTCCACTGCTCGCCGCTGCGAACCATGTTGTAGAGCTTGTGAACTGTTGCGATGAGTGCAAATTGGGTGTTCTCGAGAACCTCAGCGTATCTTCTGCATGTCAGTCATTGCCGAGGTAGCGTCCGATATGGGGTACATACCCTCTTGGAAGCTGCTTGAACTCGACCTTCTTGCGAATTCCGGCGGTGCAGACGAGTCCATCGTCCTTACACCTCTTGCAGGGGAATTCACCGTCGCACTATCACACAGTGAGCCTTTGCTCTGGGCGACCCAATCAGGTCTTCGGAAGTGCATACCTTGGTCTTCTTCATGCGACAGCGCTCGCAGGCTTTCCAGACGCGCTTATGCCTGCCGTCCATGCCTGAATTTGAGGTGATGTGATCATGATGGTGGACTGATGCGGCTGATCCTGCGCGCTTGGGTGCACGATGTTGTGGCTTGACAGACTTGCTGCCACTGGTTGGGCTCTTCTTTGTTGAGTTCATTGTCGGTCTGTGATCGTCAGGTGATGTTGACAATCCCATCTTCTGCAATCTCTGTGTATCTTGTTGTGCAAAGGGTTTGTTCTTGTGAGACCACACAGTCGGGTGTAAGTCGAGCTGGTGGCGGCGAGCGGGAAGGATGTAAGTGGTGGCTTAGATGAGGACGATGGGTATTTGCACGGTGTTGTGGTCAAGAGTGTTAAATGCCCTTTAGAGATGTATGACTTGAACCACCAATGTCATGAAAAGTCTCAGCAGAGAAAATGGTATTAAGATCAATGAGCAAAGAAGCCGTGAGTAAGAGGACGCGAGGATTGCAAAGGGGGGAGACGGGGGCTTAATAATGGGCAGCGAGGGTGTCTGCTGGGGGCGTGTGACAGAAGAATGGACAGCGACAGCCCAGCAGAGTGTGTGAGTGTGTGTGGGATGCGTGTAGTAGTGGTGGGCGTATTAAAGGAACTGGCCTTGGGGGGGGATCGAGAGGTGTGGGCAGCGTCAGGCCAGGCCAGGCCAGGCCAGGTGGGCGAGGTCAGATATGTATCCCATCCAGGCCAGTGGAAACGGTCGGCCGGATTAGGTGAGATGACGGCAGCCGGAACCTTTTCGTGTCAAAGTCATTTTTACTCGCTCATTGTCGATCGGGTTACGTAGAATCATACAGTAGCTGGACGGGGGTTCGAGTGGACGTAGGAGCGAGAGCGAGGCACAGGGAAGACACCGGGCGTCCGTCTTGGCTACCCTTGCTTGCGACTCTGAATAAACTGGTACGTATCTTTTTTCTACACCTCAACTTGGAAGCATAACGAAGGGGAATAGAAAGGATGCCATGTTCCGTCACCGGGGTTCGCTTTTACACAAAACCTTAAGCGCACGCCCCCGAGACCAGGGCGGTTGATAGAGTCTGAGCATCATACTATTTTACGGGCCGCAAGAAAAAAAAACAGAGCACAGAGCAGACACAGCACATAATGGGCCAAAAATCCAAAAAGGCTACGACTGAAAAAGCACCCGCTACCGGAAGTGGTGAAGTAATCACTGCTGGAGCGGGAAACGGGGTTTGGAGCGAGGCTTAAACGAGGCGACGATGGGGGGACGGGTGTGGCGATAACCAGAAGTCGAGTTGTAAGGGGACCCAGTCGGCCTCTCGTTATGTCCGAGGCAGCGAGAATGAGCATCAACGGGCGGACAGCGGGCGAAAGAGCGAAAAATTGGTGGAGGGATCCCCCCCCGGAGGAGGATGCCTACAGGACAGATAGAGCGAGCGAACGAGCGAAGCGAATTGCCCCTGGTGACGAAATAAAGGTCCGCTTACAAACGGTGTTCGGAATCATGAAGCTTTGTTGATCAACGTACGTTCGGCAAGGGGTTGAGTTCAAGTCGAGCCGCGAATCTTGCTGTCGTGTCTTGTCTAGCTTTGCTGGTTGTACAGTACATGCAGACCGCTCTTTTAGAAGGAATTCCAAGGTGTTGTTGGTGAACATTGGTTCCTTTGATGCACTGTCCTGTTGGTTGGTATCTACTGCTTACTGAGGAAAAAAAAAAAAAAAGGTGAGCACTGAGCACAGCACGGCGCAGGGCCACAAACAGCGCCCTGTGCGTGTAAGACGAGAGCCCGTAGCGCAATGCAGTGCACCTAAGTCCGCCCGCCGCCAACGGAGTGTCTTGCGGGATCCGGCATTGCGGACTTAGGGGCGTGTGCGAGCGAGCGAGCAAGTGAGTGAGCACTCTTCCTTGTCAAAATGTCTCCTAACGGAACTAGCCTCCCTCCTCTCGCACTTGGGTCGATCATTCCGCACTCTGGGGCCGCACAGTGATGCATCGGCGTCAGCTCGAATCGACTAACGGCATGAGGCTGTTTGATTCGGCGTGCGGAGGGATGGTCTGCCCTATCTTCAGCATCTCGACCTAAACTAACGCTGTTGTTTTGTTATCATCGCCTCGTCTACCTCGCAACTGCATTCTTCATCCTTCCAATTGAGCGATGCTCTTGTCTTCCACCCATGGTACTAAACGCTGTCAGGTTTGCTTCTTGTGGCTTGACGCTGCCATTGCTCGTCTGGAATGCCCCCACGCAGAACCAGACACGTCTCTCGCTTATTCTGTCGACAATTGTCAACTCTACATTTCTCGACAAGCTCGCATCATTCTAGCTCCCCCAGCTTGACCTTCAACTACCCATACCTTATCCTGGGGGTGGCGCCAGACCGCAAAGATAACTTTTGGCCTGACTGCGGCCGTGGCGTCTCGGTTTCGTTCCCAGCCGCATTCAAAACAAAAGTACAGTACAACGTATCCTCTAGCTCCACATGGAAAGAAAGGCGCATCAGATCATTTCATCGAGATATTTTTACCTTTTCAGGCTCTTCTATCTTCGTCATTGCTGCCAAGTCCCGTGCTCGGGCAATTGGCCGCACAGAATTGTCGTATACGATGGATTTGTGTGAACTTGTGGCTGGACGCCAATGAGGGTCGCTTAGGGCCAGAATGGATGCTATCTTAGCTGGCGCGGACACTGAGTAAGAACCAAGATGGAGATAAGTTTTTACTCATCTTCACTCATATCTGCCGCTCACCGATCTTGC